>CAWUFW010005205.1:0-600000 GCA_963921515.1 Calotriton arnoldi
TTTGCGTTCAGTTGCATTATTGCTACTGCACTACCCTAAACCCTAAAACACTACCCCCAGCAGTACTCCCTACACTACCCAAACACCATTGCACTACTCTAAACCCTAAAACACTACCCCCAGCAGTACCCCCTACACTACCCAAACACCACTGCACTACCCTAAACCCTAAACCACTACCCCCAGCACGACCCCCTACACTACCCAAACACCACTGCACTACCCTAAACCCTAAAACACTACCCCCAGCACGACCCCCTACACTACCCAAACACCACTGCACTACCCTAAACCCCTCCCCCAGCACGACTCCCTACACCACCCAAACACCACTGCACTACCCTAAACCCTAAATCTACCCCCAGCATGACCCCCTACACTACACAAACACCACTGCACTACCCTAAACCCTAAAACACTACCCCCAGCACTACCCCCTACACTGCCCAAACACCACTGCACTGCCCTAAACCCTGAAACACCACCCCCTGCACGACCCCCTACACTGCCCGAACACCACTGCACTGCCCTAAACCCTGAAACACCACCCCTGCACCAGCCCCTACACTGCCCGAACACCACTGCACTGCCCTAAACCCTGAAACACCACCCCTACACTGCCCGAACACCACTGCACTAAACCCTGAAACACCACCCCCAGCACGACCCCCTACACTGCCCGAACACCACTGCACTGCCCTAAACCCTGAAACACCACAACCCTGCACGACCCCCTACACTGCCCAAACACCACTGCACTGCCCTAAACCCTAAAACACCACCCCCGCACGACCCCCTACACTGCCCGAACACCACTGCACTGCCCTAAACCCTCAAACACCAGCCCCAGCACGACCCCCTACACTGCCCGAACACCACTGCACTACCCTAAACCCTGAAACACCAGACCCAGCAAGACCCCCTACACTGCCCGAACACCACTGCACTGCCCTAAACCCTGAAACACCAGCCCCAGCAAGACCCCCTACACTGCCCGAACACCACTGCACTAAACCCTGAAACACCACCCCCAGCAAGACCACCTACACTGGCCGAACACCACTGCAATGCCCTAAACCCTGAAACACCACCCCCTGCATGACCCCCTACACTGCCCGAACACCACTGCACTGCCCTAAACCCTGAAACACCACCCCCCAGCACGACACCCTACACTGCCCGAACACCACTGCACTAAACCCTGAAACACCACCCCCAGCACGACCCCCTACACTGCCCGAACACCACTGCACTGCCCTAAACCCTGAAACACCACCCCCTGCACAACCCCCTACACTGCCGGAACACCACTGCACTGCCCTAAACCCTGAAACACCACCCCCATCACGACCCCCTACACTGCCCGAACACCACTGCACTGCCCTAAGCCCTGAAACACCACCCCCAGCACGACCCCCTACACTGCCTAAACACCACTGCACTGCCCTAAACCCTGAAACACTACCCCCAGCAAGACCCCCTACACTGCCCGAACACCACTGCACTGCCCTAAACCCTGAAACATCACCCCCAGCAAGAACCCCTAACCTGCCTGAACACCACTGCCCTAAACCCTGAAACACCACCCCCAGCAAGACCACCTACACTGCCCGAACACCACTGCACTGCCCTAAACCCTGAAACACCACCTCCAGCACAACCCCCTACACTGCCTGAACACCATTGCTCTGCCCTAAACCCTGAAACACTAGCCCCAGCACGACCCCCTACACTTCCCGAACACCACTGCACTGCCCTAAACCCTGAAACACCACCCCCAGCATGACCCCCTACACTGCCCGAACACCACTGCACTGCCCTAAGCCCTGAAACACCACCCCCAGCAAGACCACCTACACTGGCCGAACACCACTGCACTGCCCTGAACCCTGAAACACCACCCCCTGCACGACCCCCTACACTGCCCGAACACCACTGCACTGCCCTAAACCCTGAAACACCACCCCCAGCACGACACCCTACACTGCCCGAACACCACTGCACTAAACCCTGAAACACCACCCCCAGCACGACCCCCTACACTGCCCGAACACCACTGCACTGCCCTAAACCCTGAAACACCACCCCCTGCACAACACCCTACACTGCCCGAACACCACTGCACTGCCCTAAACCCTGAAACACCACCCCCAGCACGACCCCCTACACTGCCCGAACACCACTGCACTGCCCTAAACCCTGAAACACTACCCCCAGCAAGACCCCCTACACTGCCCGAACACCACTGCACTGCCCTAAACCCTGAAACATCACCCCCAGCAAGACCCCCTACACTGCCTGAACACCACTGCCCTAAACCCTGAAACACCACCCCCAGCAAGACCACCTACACTGCCCGAACACCACTGCACTGCCCTAAACCCTGAAACACCACCTCCAGCACAACCCCCTACACTGCCTGAACACCATTGCTCTGCCCTAAACCCTGAAACACTAGCCCCAGCACGACCCCCTACACTTCCCGAACACCACTGCACTGCCCTAAACCCTGAAACACCACCCCCAGCACGACTCCCTACACTGCCCGAACACCACTGCACTGCCCTAAACCCTGAAACACCAGCCCCAGCACAACCCCCTACACTGCCCGAACACCCCTGCACTGCCCTAGACTCTGAAACACCAGCCCCAGCAAGACCCCCTACACTGCCCGAACACCACTGCACTGCCCTAAACCCTGAAATACCAGCCCCAGCATGACCCCCTACACTGCCCGAACACCACTGCACTGCCCTAAACCCTGAAACACCAGCCCCAGCACGGCCACCTACACTGCCCGAACATCACTGCACTGCCCTAAACCCTGAAACACCAGCCCCAGCACGACCCCCTACACTGCCTGAACACCACTGCACTGCCCTCACCCCTGAAACACCAGCCCCAGCACGACCCCCTACACTGCCCGAACACCACTGCACTGCCCTAAACCCTGAAACACCAGCCCCAGCACGACCCCCTACACTGCCCAAACACCACTGCACTGCCCTAAACCCTGAAACACCACCCCCTGCACGACCCCCTACACTGCCCGAACGCCACTGCACTGCCCTAAACCCTGAAACACCACCCCCTGCACCAGCCCCTACACTGCCCGAACACCACTGCACTGCCCTAAACCCTGAAACACCACCTCCAGCACAACCCCCTACACTGCCTGAACACCATTGCTCTGCCCTAAACCCTGAAACACTAGCCCCAGCACGACCCCCTACACTTCCCGAACACCACTGCACTGCCCTAAACCCTGAAACACCACCCCCAGCACGACTCCCTACACTGCCCGAACACCACTGCACTGCCCTAAACCCTGAAACACCAGCCCCAGCACAACCCCCTACACTGCCCGAACACCCCTGCACTGCCCTAGACTCTGAAACACCACCCCCAGCAAGACCACCTACACTGCCCGAACACCACTGCACTGCCCTAAACCCTGAAACACCACCTCCAGCACAACCCCCTACACTGCCTGAACACCATTGCTCTGCCCTAAACCCTGAAACACTAGCCCCAGCACGACCCCCTACACTTCCCGAACACCACTGCACTGCCCTAAACCCTGAAACACCACCCCCAGCACGACTCCCTACACTGCCCGAACACCACTGCACTGCCCTAAACCCTGAAACACCAGCCCCAGCACAACCCCCTACACTGCCCGAACACCCCTGCACTGCCCTAGACTCTGAAACACCAGCCCCAGCAAGACCCCTACACTGCCCGAACACCACTGCACTGCCCTAAACCCTGAAATACCAGCCCCAGCATGACCCCCTACACTGCCCGAACACCACTGCACTGCCCTAAACCCTGAAACACCAGCCCCAGCACGGCCACCTACACTGCCCGAACATCACTGCACTGCCCTAAACCCTGAAACACCAGCCCCAGCACGACCCCCTACACTGCCTGAACACCACTGCACTGCCCTCACCCCTGAAACACCAGCCCCAGCACGACCCCCTACACTGCCCGAACACCACTGCACTGCCCTAAACCCTGAAACACCAGCCCCAGCACGACCCCCTACACTGCCCAAACACCACTGCACTGCCCTAAACCCTGAAACACCACCCCCTGCACGACCCCCTACACTGCCCGAACGCCACTGCACTGCCCTAAACCCTGAAACACCACCCCTGCACCAGCCCCTACACTGCCCGAACACCACTGCACTGCCCTAAACCCTGAAACACCACCCCCTACACTGCCCGAACACCACTGCACTGCCCTAAACCCTGAAACACCACCCCCAGCACGACCCCCTACACTGCCCGAACACCACTGCACTGCCCTAAACCCTGAAACACCACAACCCTGCACGACCCCCTACACTGCCCGAACACCACTGCACTGCCCTAAACCCTAAAACACCACCCCCGCACGACCCCCTACACTGCCCGAACACCACTGCACTGCCCAAAACCCTGAAACACCACCCCCAGCACGACCCCCTTTACTGCCCGAACACCACTGCACTGCCCAAAACCCTGAAACACCACCCCCAGCACGACCCCCTACACTGCCCGAACACCACTGCCCTAAACCCTGAAACACCACCCCTGCACGACCCCCTACACTGCCCGAACACCACTGCACTGCCCTAAACCCTGAAACACCACCCCCTGCATGACCCCTACACTGCCCGAACACCACTGCACTGCCCTAAACCCTGAAACACCACCCCCAGCACGACCCCCTACACTGCCCGAACACCACTGCACTGCCCTAAACCCTGAAACACCACCCCCAGCACGACCCCCTATACTGCCCGAACACCACTGCACTGCCCTAAACCCTAAACCACTACCCCCAGCACGACCCCCTACACTACCCGAACACCACTGCACTACGCTAAACCCTAAAACACTCCCCCAGCACGACCCCCTACACTACCCGAACACGACTGCACTGCCCTAAACCCTCAAACACTCCCCCAGCATGACCCCCTACACTACCCGAACACGACTGCACTGCCCTAAACCCTAAAACACTCCCCCAGCACGACCCCCTACACTACCCGAACACCACTGCACTGCCCTAAACCCTAAAACACTCCCCCAGCACGACCCCCTACACTACCCAAACACCACTGCACTGCCCTAAACCCTAAAACACTACCCCCGCATGACCCCTACACTACCCAAACACCAATGCACTACCCTAAACCCTAAAACACTACCCCGCACGACCCCCTACACTACCCAAAGACCACTGCACTACCCTAAACCCTAAAACACTACCTCCGCACGACTCCCTACACTACCCAAAGACCACTGCACTACCCTAAACCCTAAAACATGACCTCCTACACTACACTAACACCACTGCACTACCCTAAACCCTAAAACACTACCCCCAGCACGACCCCTACACTACACAAACACCACTGCACTACCCTAAACCCTAAAACACTACTCCCTACACTACACAAACACCACTGCACTACCCTAAACCCTAAAAACTACCCCCAGCACAAACCCCTACACTACCCAAACACCACTGCACTACCCTAAACCCTAAAATACTACCCCCAGCAGTACCCCCTACACTACCCAAACACCACTGCACTACCCTAAACCCTAAAACACTACCCCCAGCAGTACTCCCTACACTACCCAAACACCATTGCACTACCCTAAACCCTAAAACACTACCCCCAGCAGTACCCCCTACACTACCCAAACACCACTGCACTACCCTAAACCCTAAACCACTACCCCCAGCACGACCCCCTACACTACCCAAACACCACTGCACTACCCTAAACCCTAAAACACTACCCCCAGCACGACCCCCTACACTACCCAAACACCACTGCACTACCCTAAACCCTAAAACACTCCCCCAGCACGACTCTCTACACTACCCAAACACCACTGCACTACCCTAAACCCTAAATCTACCCCCAGCATGACCCCCTACACTACCCGAACACGACTGCACTGCCCTAAACCCTCAAACACTCCCCCAGCATGACCCCCTACACTACCCGAACACGACTGCACTGCCCTAAACCCTAAAACACTCCCCCAGCACGACCCCCTACACTACCCGAACACCACTGCACTGCCCTAAACCCTAAAACACTCCCCCAGCACGACCCCCTACACTACCCAAACACCACTGCACTGCCCTAAACCCTAAAACACTACCCCCGCATGACCCCCTACACTACCCAAACACCAATGCACTACCCTAAACCCTAAAACACTACCCCCGCACGACCCCCTACACTACCCAAAGACCACTGCACTACCCTAAACCCTAAAACACTACCCCCGCACGACTCCCTACACTACCCAAAGACCACTGCACTACCCTAAACCCTAAAACATGACCTCCTACGCTACACAAATACCACTGCACTACCCTAAACCCTAAAACACTACCCCCAGCACGACCCCCTACACTACACAAACACCACTGCACTACCCTAAACCCTAAAACACTACCCCCTACACTACACAAACACCACTGCACTACCCTAAACCGTAAAAAATTACCCCCAGCACAAACCCCTACACTACCCAAACACCACTGCACTACCCTAAACCCTAAAATACTACCCCCAGCAGTACCCCCTACACTACCCAAACACCACTGCACTACCCTAAACCCTAAAACACTACCCCCAGCAGTACTCCCTACACTACCCAAACACCATTGCACTACTCTAAACCCTAAAACACTACCCCCAGCAGTACCCCCTACACTACCCAAACACCACTGCACTACCCTAAACCCTAAACCACTACCCCCAGCACGACCCCCTACACTACCCAAACACCACTGCACTACCCTAAACCCTAAAACACTACCCCCAGCACGACCCCCTACACTACCCAAACACCACTGCACTACCCTAAACCCCTCCCCCAGCACGACTCCCTACACCACCCAAACACCACTGCACTACCCTAAACCCTAAATCTACCCCCAGCATGACCCCCTACACTACACAAACACCACTGCACTACCCTAAACCCTAAAACACTACCCCCAGCACTACCCCCTACACTGCCCAAACACCACTGCACTGCCCTAAACCCTGAAACACCACCCCTGCATGACCCCCTACACTGCCCGAACACCACTGCACTGCCCTAAACCCTGAAACACCACCCCTGCACCAGCCCCTACACTGCCCGAACACCACTGCACTGCCCTAAACCCTGAAACACCACCCCTACACTGCCCGAACACCACTGCACTGCCCTAAACCCTGAAACACCACCCCCAGCACGACCCCCTACACTGCCCGAACACCACTGCACTGCCCTAAACCCTGAAACACCACAACCCTGCACGACCCCCTACACTGCCCAAACACCACTGCACTGCCCTAAACCCTAAAACACCACCCCCGCACGACCCCCTACACTGCCCGAACACCACTGCACTGCCCTAAACCCTCAAACACCAGCCCCAGCACGACCCCTACACTGCCCGGACACCACTGCACTACCCTAAACCCTGAAACACCAGCCCCAGCAAGACCCCCTACACTGCCCGAACACCACTGCACTGCCCTAAACCCTGAAACACCAGCCCCAGCAAGACCCCCTACACTGCCCGAACACCACTGCACTAAACCCTGAAACACCACCCCCAGCAAGACCACCTACACTGGCCGAACACCACTGCAATGCCCTAAACCCTGAAACACCACCCCCTGCACGACCCCCTACACTGCCCGAACACCACTGCACTGCCCTAAACCCTGAAACACCACCCCCCAGCACGACACCCTACACTGCCCGAACACCACTGCACTAAACCCTGAAACACCACCCCCAGCACGACCCCCTACACTGCCCGAACACCACTGCACTGCCCTAAACCCTGAAACACCACCCCCTGCACAACCCCCTACACTGCCGGAACACCACTGCACTGCCCTAAACCCTGAAACACCACCCCCATCACGACCCCCTACACTGCCCGAACACCACTGCACTGCCCTAAGCCCTGAAACACCACCCCCAGCACGACCCCCTACACTGCCTAAACACCACTGCACTGCCCTAAACCCTGAAACACTACCCCCAGCAAGACCCCCTACACTGCCCGAACACCACTGCACTGCCCTAAACCCTGAAACATCACCCCCAGCAAGACCCCCTACACTGCGTGAACACCACTGCCCTAAACCCTGAAACACCACCCCCAGCAAGACCACCTACACTGCCCGAACACCACTGCACTGCCCTAAACCCTGAAACACCACCTCCAGCACAACCCCCTACACTGCCTGAACACCATTGCTCTGCCCTAAACCCTGAAACACTAGCCCCAGCACGACCCCCTACACTTCCCGAACACCACTGCACTGCCCTAAACCCTGAAACACCACCCCCAGCATGACCCCTACACTGCCCGAACACCACTGCACTGCCCTAAACCCTGAAACACCACCCCCAGCAAGACCACCTACACTGGCCGAACACCACTGCACTGCCCTGAACCCTGAAACACCACCCCCTGCACGACCCCCTACACTGCCCGAACACCACTGCACTGCCCTAAACCCTGAAACACCACCCCCCAGCACGACACCCTACACTGCCCGAACACCACTGCACTAAACCCTGAAACACCACCCCCAGCACGACCCCCTACACTGCCCGAACACCACTGCACTGCCCTAAACCCTGAAACACCACCCCCCTGCACAACACCCTACACTGCCGGAACACCACTGCACTGCCCTAAACCCTGAAACACCACCCCCAGCACGACCCCCTACACTGCCCGAACACCACTGCACTGCCCTAAACCCTGAAACACTACCCCCAGCAAGACCCCCTACACTGCCCGAACACCACTGCACTGCCCTAAACCCTGAAACATCACCCCCAGCAAGACCCCCTACACTGCCTGAACACCACTGCCCTAAACCCTGAAACACCACCCCCAGCAAGACCACCTACACTGCCCGAACACCACTGCACTGCCCTAAACCCTGAAACACCACCTCCAGCACAACCCCCTACACTGCCTGAACACCATTGCTCTGCCCTAAACCCTGAAACACTAGCCCCAGCACGACCCCCTACACTTCCCGAACACCACTGCACTGCCCTAAACCCTGAAACACCACCCCCAGCACGACTCCCTACACTGCCCGAACACCACTGCACTGCCCTAAACCCTGAAACACCAGCCCCAGCACAACCCCCTACACTGCCCGAACACCCCTGCACTGCCCTAGACTCTGAAACACCAGCCCCAGCAAGACCCCCTACACTGCCCGAACACCACTGCACTGCCCTAAACCCTGAAATACCAGCCCCAGCATGACCCCCTACACTGCCCGAACACCACTGCACTGCCCTAAACCCTGAAACACCAGCCCCAGCACGGCCACCTACACTGCCCGAACATCACTGCACTGCCCTAAACCCTGAAACACCAGCCCCAGCACGACCCCCTACACTGCCTGAACACCACTGCACTGCCCTCACCCCTGAAACACCAGCCCCAGCACGACCCCCTACACTGCCCGAACACCACTGCACTGCCCTAAACCCTGAAACACCAGCCCCAGCACGACCCCCTACACTGCCCAAACACCACTGCACTGCCCTAAACCCTGAAACACCACCCCTGCACGACCCCCTACACTGCCCGAACACCACTGCACTGCCCTAAACCCTGAAACACCACCCCCTGCACCAGCCCCTACACTGCCCGAACACCACTGCACTGCCCTAAACCCTGAAACCCCCCCCTACACTGCCCGAACACCACTGCACTGCCCTAAACCCTGAAACACCACCCCCAGCACGACCCCTACACTGCCCGAACACCACTGCACTGCCCTAAACCCTGAAACACCACAACCCTGCATGACCCCCTACACTGCCCGAACACCACTGCACTGCCCTAAACCCTAAAACACCACCCCCGCACGACCCCCTACACTGCCCGAACACCACTGCACTGCCCAAAACCCTGAAACACCACCCCCAACACGACCCCCTTTACTGCCCGAACACCACTGCACTGCCCAAAACCCTGAAACACCACCCCCAGCACGACCCCCTACACTGCCCGAACACCACTGCCCTAAACCCTGAAACACCACCCCTGCACGACCCCCTACACTGCCCGAACACCACTGCACTGCCCTAAACCCTGAAACACCACCCCCTGCATGACCCCCTACACTGCCCGAACACCACTGCACTGCCCTAAACCCTGAAACACCACCCCCAGCACGACCCCCTACACTGCCCGAACACCACTGCACTGCCCTAAACCCTGAAACACCACCCCCAGCACGACCCCCTATACTGCCCGAACACCACTGCACTGCCCTAAACCCTAAACCACTACCCCCAGCACGACCCCCTACACTACCCGAACACCACTGCACTACGCTAAACCCTAAAACACTCCCCCAGCACGACCCCCTACACTACCCGAACACGACTGCACTGCCCTAAACCCTCAAACACTCCCCCAGCATGACCCCCTACACTACCCGAACACGACTGCACTGCCCTAAACCCTAAAACACTCCCCCAGCACGACCCCCTACACTACCCGAACACCACTGCACTGCCCTAAACCCTAAAACACTCCCCCAGCACGACCCCCTACACTACCCAAACACCACTGCACTGCCCTAAACCCTAAAACACTACCCCCGCATGACCCCCTACACTACCCAAACACCAATGCACTACCCTAAACCCTAAAACACTACCCCCGCACGACCCCTACACTACCCAAAGACCACTGCACTACCCTAAACCCTAAAACACTACCCCCGCACGACTCCCTACACTACCCAAAGACCACTGCACTACCCTAAACCCTAAAACATGACCTCCTACACTACACAAACACCACTGCACTACCCTAAACCCTAAAACACTACCCCCAGCACGACCCCCTACACTACACAAACACCACTGCACTACCCTAAACCCTAAAACACTACCCCCTACACTACACAAACACCACTGCACTACCCTAAACCCTAAAAACTACCCCCAGCACAAACCCCTACACTACCCAAACACCACTGCACTACCCTAAACCCTAAAATACTACCCCCAGCAGTACCCCCTACACTACCCAAACACCACTGCACTACCCTAAACCCTAAAACACTACCCCCAGCAGTACTCCCTACACTACCCAAACACCATTGCACTACCCTAAACCCTAAAACACTACCCCCAGCAGTACCCCCTACACTACCCAAACACCACTGCACTACCCTAAACCCTAAACCACTACCCCCAGCACGACCCCCTACACTACCCAAACACCACTGCACTACCCTAAACCCTAAAACACTACCCCCAGCACGACCCCCTACACTACCCAAACACCACTGCACTACCCTAAACCCTAAAACACTCCCCCAGCACGACTCTCTACACTACCCAAACACCACTGCACTACCCTAAACCCTAAATCTACCCCCAGCATGACCCCCTACACTACACAAACACCACTGCACTACCCTAAACCCTAAAACACTACCCCCAGCACTACCCCCTTCACTACCTAAACACAACTGCACAATTTGTTACAGGCGTTGCAACGCAGGCCTGTGGTGCTTACTGGAAGTACCTGGTGGGCTAGTTGGGCCCCAGGGACCCTCAGGATTCAAGGTGACCTAATCCCCCAACTTAAAATGTGCCACAGGGCGCGTTTGCACAGTGGTGAAGGGAGGGGGCGGGGCCTCAGGTGACATGTGCGCAAACACGCCCTGTGGTGCATTTTAAGTTGGGGAATTAATTCCCCTTGAATCCTGAGGGACCCTGGGGGCCAACTAGCCCACCAGGTACCTTCAGTAAGCACAACAGAGTTGCGTTGCAGAGAGGGGGAAAAAGGTGCGTGGCCTCGGAACGCCTCTCTGCAACTCAGCTCTGTGGTCCTAACTGTAGGTACCTGAGGGGCTAGTTGGGCCCCAGGGACCCTCAGGATTCAAGGGGACTTAATCCCGCAACTTAAAACGTGCCACGGGGCGCGTTTGCACACATGTCACCTCAGGCCCCCCTCCCTTCACCACTGTGCAAACGCGCCCTGTAGCGCGCTTTTAAGAGGTAGTTTTAATCCCCCTGCCCTATTATGTACTAGGGACTTACAGAGGAGGTCATGCTAATCACAGGGGTACCCCAACGCATAGTGTTCCCTAGTGTATGTAGGTGTTTTCACTGTATTCTAAGTGTCTTTTAGCATAGCACTGGCTCTGGTTAGTCAGAGTCAGTTACCACCAGTACCCGTCTGAAAAAGTTGTGGGCACAGGATGATTTTGCAACAAGGCCTCTTTCTGCTCCTCTGTTGGTTCTTTCTGCACATCTTTTGCTTCTTCCTGCACTTTTCTTTGTCTTTGTGGACTTCTTTGCTTCTTTCTGTGCGTTTTTCTTCTTTCTTCACATGTCCTACCTCTGTAGGCATAGTTAGAAATTAGCATTTAAAAACCTTTGAAATTCACTGAAAAACCATAGGTTTCAGACACGTTATAGTTAGAAATTAGCATTTAAAAAACCTTTGAAATTCACTGAAAAACCATAGGTTTTAGGGACAGTTATAGTTAGTTGGACATTTCACTCGTACAAAACCATAGAAATTCCCCTGTTATAGTTAGTTCAGCTAACTATAACTCGCGCCCGCAATGCACTGCTAATGACGTCACATATTACATCACTCATGACATGGTCAGTGACATCACTGATGACATCACTGATGACATCTCAAATGACATCACTGATGACATCACTGATGACATCATCCATGTGATAATTTCATGCATCTTCTCACACCCTAATATAACTTTTGATACACCCACTCTAAATTACAGACTGCCATTCTCAAAACCATACACACTCCAATACCAATAACTACATACCCACTCACTGATTCTTAGGTCTACACACACACATCTACTCACTCACCCGTACAGTCACTCATACTTACAGTCACTCAGTACAGGACTATCATATGCACTCATACTCCTATATAAACACTCACACACCGCCACTCATCCATAGAGGTACTCACACACCTAGTCAGTCATGCAAAAATTAATCACACACCCATTTACTCACCTATACAGTTATACACACACCAGCTCACTTACTCATACAAATACTAGCACATTCTTACGCTCTTATACAATAACTGATACAAGCACACACGCATCCATACAGCCACTCTCACAATCACACACTCTCACTTATAGCCTTTTAAATATTCTAACACACATATATACTGCCTTTTACATACGTAGTTAATCGCACATGTACCACTGAGATATACATTCACTCACTAACACACCCATACACACACTCACCCACCCAAGCAGTCCATCACAGATGCACTCTTGAAATCATGCACCCAGTGAATAACCTACTCACACATCTATGTACAGAGTCACACACACCCCACCAAACACTGAGGCACCCATATAGATATGTGTCTACATGAATCTAACAAATAATCATTCTTTGGCCAAAGCATGCATATATATGTATATCGTATGTGATCAAGGTCACTTGTTGACCGAAATGCGTCATGATAAGGAACTTGTGAGAAAATAAAAGAAAAATTTGCACTATACCCATTGGAGTTCGTGCTCTCTTCTCGCCGAAAGGAAGTGCAGGAGGGCGTTTGGAGGATTCGATATATATATATAAAATCTATTTTCACTTATCCGTCGATATTTCTATTTCAGTTTTGATATTTTGTCCTTGGTATTCTGTTCTATTGATATTTTACTTTTGATGTTCAGATTGCACACCACGTCAGATGCAGTGGAGCCTCCAGTGTGAAAAATCCACCATTACCGGGGTCAGATGGGGCAATTTCCACAACCAAATATGGGGACTGGCAATGTGCCCCAAAAGTGAAGCTGCATTTTCAAGGCACACATATTCGGTCCCCTTCGCATGGTGGTGGGGGAGCGGGGGTTTCCTTCATATTAGGAAGTGTACATTCATTTTTCTTAAAAGTAAGCAGCCATTTTCACTGTAAACCTTTTTCAGACACAATAGCAGATCCAGCACTTTGGACAGTAGCGGCTCCTCGAGGGAGTGCTGCGGGGCGGTGGGGCGGGGCGGGGGAGAGGCAGGGTGGGGGGTAGTAAACTCCGGAATACGGACATTGCGAGCGCTGCAACACCAAATCGGCGATGCAGCGCGCAATGTAATTTGTTTTATTTATTTATTTAGTTACTCAACTCCGTTCGTCCGTATTCCGGAGTTTACTACCCCCCACCCGCACCCGCCCCGCCCCGCCGCCCCGCAACACTCCCTCGAGGAGCCGCTACTGACTTTGGATCAGGTGGTTACTCCACCACATTTTATGGCGCCATTGTCTCCTCACTTTAGCAAAGCCAGTGGCTGGGCTGAGGGAGACTCTGCCAATGAGATGTGAACCATGTGTGGAGAAGTAGGCAGGCAGTTCTAATCTCACTTCCATGTTTTTTAGTGATTTTATCATTACTATCCTATCGAAATCGCTGTCTTGATCCGTTTTTGAAGATGGTGTCAGTTGGGTACACATTTAAAGTTTCAAATAAATGCTTGGAGCTGTGTTTTATTTTGGAAAATACGCGGGAGACTGGAAAAATCTACAGAATCATAGAACTTTGCCAGGTTCTGTGCACTGGCTATTAATACTTGACAGAAAATGTGCGATGCATTTATTGTGTATAAAAAGTGTGCAATTTGTTTAATATTGTGAAAATGAGTTACATAGACCTCAACACCCTTTAATCCACAATTTAGTAGAATAAATGTGCATAGTTACTTTTGTAATGTGGAGAAATCCGAAGGAGTATTTATTTAAAATGGTCTTTACAAGGCTGTTCTATGGGGTGAGGCAGTAAAGGGCCGCTCGCTGTTGCTCTTCATAAACAGTCCTGTAAGGAATCCACAGGGCTCGAAAAGAGACATGCAAAGTTACAGAAGAAGGGGTTAGGAATAAATCATCTCTATTAGCTATTATTGTGTGCAGCAGGATACAGTCAACAAACTAGCTAAATATAACTCACCAGATATGATTGCAGCCTAGCACCCTGCAATGAAATAGCCCTAAAGCCCATTGGACTTTGTGAGTGAAGTTTCATGAACTCTGTTGGGTGGTGGGGCAGATGGGGTAAAACTGGGTCTTGGTTTTTGATTTTTTATGAAGTTTAGGAGAATACACTGGCTGCAGTGTTTCGAGAAATATTTTCCAAGTGACTATAGCCAGATATCGGAATGAGCCAGCCACTCCCCTCCACGACCACAAGCCACGACACACCATTGAGGATTTTCCGGATCACTATACTTGAAGGAGGGTTAGAATTTCGAATGGGGATTGATTTTGAGGTTGTTTAGGTTGGTTTTGTCCTTTTTATATAGTGTGGCATCTCAAAGGGTGGCTTTGTGTTTGATGGTGAACTCTGCTGACAACTTTAAAAATAATTGATTCTTTTACTGGATGCGGATTCTGCCAGCCATGAATTTGGGTGGGGCAGCGTCCCCTACAAGATGTTTTGATGGCCTTACCTACGCTGTGTTTAAATTGTTGGTGGTGGGCCATCATACCGGTCCTAGGATGCTTGTTTCCAGTCCAGGGAGGACCTGGCTTGGCAGTTCGGGCTGGACTGTTCCCATGGGGCACAGGGTCAAGACTGATTTGCATATGGCTGGGTTCAAACTGGTATGGCATGGTGAGCAAAAAACGATGGATTTAGGCCCAGATCTCTGTACTGGGGTGAATGTATGACATTGTTCTGCATTCTGTCCATCAATTGTTGTTTTTGCATTTGTCACCCCGAGTGGGACGGGTATGCTCAGACGTGAGTCCCGTGCTCTCCATGCCACTGGAATCAAGCTATCCTGGCTGATGAGGGCTGAAAGCCCGAAACCGGTCCTAGGATGCTTGTTTCCAGTCCAGGGAGGACCTGGCTTGGCAGTTCGGGCTGGACTGTTCCCATGGGGCACAGGGTCAAGACTGATTTGCATATGGCTGGGTTCAAACTGGAATGGCATGGTGAGCAAAAAACGATGGATTTAGGCCCAGATCTCTGTACTGGGGTGAATGTATGACATTGTTCTGCATTCTGTCCATCAATTGTTGTTTTTGCATTTGTCACCCCGAGTGGGACGGGTATGCTCAGACGTGAGTCCCGTGTTCTCCATGCCACTGGAATCAAGCTATCCTGGCTGATGAGGGCTGAAAGCCCGAAACCGGTCCTAGGATGCTTGTTTCCAGTCCAGGGAGGACCTGGCATGGCAGTTCGGGCTGGACTGTTCCCATGGGGCACAGGGTCAAGACTGATTTGCATATGGCTGGGTTCAAACTGGAATGGCATGGTGAGCAAAAAACGATGGATTTAGGCCCAGATCTCTGTACTGGGGTGAATGTATGACATTGTTCTGCATTCTGTCCATCAATTGTTGTTTTTGCATTTGTCACCCCGAGTGGGACGGGTATGCTCAGACGTGAGTCCCGTGCTCTCCATGCCACTGGAATCAAGCTATCCTGGCTGATGAGGGCTGAAAGCCCAAAACCGGTCCTAGGATGCTTGTTTCCAGTCCAGGGAGGACCTGGCTTGGCAGTTCGGGCTGGACTGTTCCCATGGGGCACAGGGTCAAGACTGATTTGCATATGGCTGGGTTCAAACTGGAATGGCATGGTGAGCAAAAACGATGGATTTAGGCCCAGATCTCTGTACTGGGGTGAATGTATGACATTGTTCTGCATTCTGTCCATCAATTGTTGTTTTTGCATTTGTCACCCCGAGTGGGACGGGTATGCTCAGACGTGAGTCCCGTGCTCTCCATGCCACTGGAATCAAGCTATCCTGGCTGATGAGGGCTGAAAGCCCGAAACCGGTCCTAGGATGCTTGTTTCCAGTCCAGGGAGGACCTGGCTTGGCAGTTCGGGCTGGACTGTTCCCATGGGGCACAGGGTCAAGACTGATTTGCATATGGCTGGGTTCAAACTGGAATGGCATGGTGAGCAAAAAACGATGGATTTAGGCCCAGATCTCTGTACTGGGGTGAATGTATGACATTGTTCTGCATTCTGTCCATCAATTGTTGTTTTTGCATTTGTCACCCCGAGTGGGACGGGTATGCTCAGACGTGAGTCCCGTGCTCTCCATGCCACTGGAATCAAGCTATCCTGGCTGATGAGGGCTGAAAGCCCGAAACCGGTCCTAGGATGCTTGTTTCCAGTCCAGGGAGGACCTGGCTTGGCAGTTCGGGCTGGACTGTTCCCATGGGGCACAGGGTCAAGACTGATTTGCATATGGCTGGGTTCAAACTGGAATGGCATGGTGAGCAAAAAACGATGGATTTAGGCCCAGATCTCTGTACTGGGGTGAATGTATGACATTGTTCTGCATTCTGTCCATCAATTGTTGTTTTTGCATTTGTCACCCCGAGTGGGACGGGTATGCTCAGACGTGAGTCCCGTGCTCTCCATGCCACTGGAATCAAGCTATCCTGGCTGATGAGGGCTGAAAGCCCGAAACCGGTCCTAGGATGCTTGTTTCCAGTCCAGGGAGGACCTGGCTTGGCAGTTCGGGCTGGACTGTTCCCATGGGGCACAGGGTCAAGACTGATTTGCATATGGCTGGGTTCAAACTGGAATGGCATGGTGAGCAAAAAACGATGGATTTAGGCCCAGATCTCTGTACTGGGGTGAATGTATGACATTGTTCTGCATTCTGTCCATCAATTGTTGTTTTTGCATTTGTCACCCCGAGTGGGACGGGTATGCTCAGACGTGAGTCCCGTGCTCTCCATGCCACTGGAATCAAGCTATCCTGGCTGATGAGGGCTGAAAGCCCGAAACCGGTCCTAGGATACTTGTTTCCAGTCCAGGGAGGACCTGGCTTGGCAGTTCGGGCTGGACTGTTCCCATGGGGCACAGGGTCAAGACTGATTTGCATATGGCTGGGTTCAAACTGGAATGGCATGGTGAGCAAAAAAAAGATGGATTTAGGCCCAGATCTCTGTACTGGGGTGAATGTATGACATTGTTCTGCATTCTGTCCATCAATTGTTGTTTTTGCATTTGTCACCCCGAGTGGGACGGGTATGCTCAGACGTGAGTCCCGTGCTCTCCATGCCACTGGAATCAAGCTATCCTGGCTGATGAGGGCTGAAAGCCCGAAACCGGTCCTAGGATGCTTGTTTCCAGTCCAGGGAGGACCTGGCTTGGCAGTTCGGGCTGGACTGTTCCCATGGGGCACAGGGTCAAGACTGATTTGCATATGGCTGGGTTCAAACTGGAATGGCATGGTGAGCAAAAAACGATGGATTTAGGCCCAGATCTCTGTACTGGGGTGAATGTATGACATTGTTCTGCATTCTGTCCATCAATTGTTGTTTTTGCATTTGTCACCCCGAGTGGGACGGGTATGCTCAGACGTGAGTCCCGTGCTCTCCATGCCACTGGAATCAAGCTATCCTGGCTGATGAGGGCTGAAAGCCCGAAACCGGTCCTAGGATGCTTGTTTCCAGTCCAGGGAGGACCTGGCTTGGCAGTTCGGGCTGGACTGTTCCCATGGGGCACAGGGTCAAGACTGATTTGCATATGGCTGGGTTCAAACTGGAATGGCATGGTGAGCAAAAACGATGGATTTAGGCCCAGATCTCTGTACTGGGGTGAATGTAAGACATTGTTCTGCATTCTGTCCATCAATTGTTGTTTTTGCATTTGTCACCCCGAGTGGGACGGGTATGCTCAGACGTGAGTCCCGTGCTCTCCATTCCACTGGAATCAAGCTATCCTGGCTGATGAGGGCTGAAAGCCCGAAACCGGTCCTAGGATGCTTGTTTCCAGTCCAGGGAGGACCTGGCTTGGCAGTTCGGGCTGGACTGTTCCCATGGGGCACAGGGTCAAGACTGATTTGCATATGGCTGGGTTCAAACTGGAATGGCATGGTGAGCAAAAAACGATGGATTTAGGCCCAGATCTCTGTACTGGGGTGAATGTATGACATTGTTCTGCATTCTGTCCATCAATTGTTGTTTTTGCATTTGTCACCCCGAGTGGGACGGGTATGCTCAGACGTGAGTCCCGTGCTCTCCATGCCACTGGAATCAAGCTATCCTGGCTGATGAGGGCTGAAAGCCCGAAACCGGTCCTAGGATGCTTGTTTCCAGTCCAGGGAGGACCTGGCTTGGCAGTTCGGGCTGGACTGTTCCCATGGGGCACAGGGTCAAGACTGATTTGCATATGGCTGGGTTCAAACTGGAATGGCATGGTGAGCAAAAAACGATGGATTTAGGCCCAGATCTCTGTACTGGGGTGAATGTATGACATTGTTCTGCATTCTGTCCATCAATTGTTGTTTTTGCATTTGTCACCCCGAGTGGGACGGGTATGCTCAGACGTGAGTCCCGTGCTCTCCATGCCACTGGAATCAAGCTATCCTGGCTGATGAGGGCTGAAAGCCCGAAACCGGTCCTAGGATGCTTGTTTCCAGTCCAGGGAGGACCTGGCTTGGCAGTTCGGGCTGGACTGTTCCCATGGGGCACAGGGTCAAGACTGATTTGCATATGGCTGGGTTCAAACTGGAATGGCATGGTGAGCAAAAAACGATGGATTTAGGCCCAGATCTCTGTACTGGGGTGAATGTATGACATTGTTCTGCATTCTGTCCATCAATTGTTGTTTTTGCATTTGTCACCCCGAGTGGGACGGGTATGCTCAGACGTGAGTCCCGTGCTCTCCATGCCACTGGAATCAAGCTATCCTGGCTGATGAGGGCTGAAAGCCCGAAACCGGTCCTAGGATGCTTGTTTCCAGTCCAGGGAGGACCTGGCTTGGCAGTTCGGGCTGGACTGTTCCCATGGGGCACAGGGTCAAGACTGATTTGCATATGGCTGGGTTCAAACTGGAATGGCATGGTGAGCAAAAAACGATGGATTTAGGCCCAGATCTCTGTACTGGGGTGAATGTATGACATTGTTCTGCATTCTGTCCATCAATTGTTGTTTTTGCATTTGTCACCCCGAGTGGGACGGGTATGCTCAGACGTGAGTCCTGTGCTCTCCATGCCACTGGAATCAAGCTATCCTGGCTGATGAGGGCTAAAAGCCCGAAACCGGTCCTAGGATGCTTGTTTCCAGTCCAGGGAGGACCTGGCTTGGCAGTTCGGGCTGGACTGTTCCCATGGGGCACAGGGTCAAGACTGATTTGCATATGGCTGGGTTCAAACTGGAATGGCATGGTGAGCAAAAAAACGATGGATTTAGGCCCAGATCTCTGTACTGGGGTGAATGTATGACATTGTTCTGCATTCTGTCCATCAATTGTTGTTTTTGCATCAGTTTCACTGGCAGTTCTTACAGGAGCATATTGTATTTGTTGATATAAGTGTAGTCTTGATATTCACTTGTAACATGAAACTGGCATTTCCTGTTACAAGAAAATGCATGTACTGCACAGCAGTTTGGAAGGCAGCCAGTAAGGTTACCCCCTAGATGGTTCTTAGATGAAGCTGTAAATACTGAGTAGCTAGAGATAGGAGAAGAGATGAGAATGTGCCTGCTATGAAGAGAGTGGTAGTAGGGATACAAGTCAGAGTCAATAATGTGCTTATGTCAGCTCTTGACACAACATGCCATGACCTGGCACGGCTCTGGGGAGACATGTGGAGGGTATGTTAATAAGAGTGATCGGGTGAAATGTGCATGCGATGTCAATATATCATATGTCATTATGTGACTGTGAAAGGACTGGCAGCAGGTTTATTGTAATTAGATGACTAGGTCATGTCATGATATCGTATGTCAGTAAACAATAGGGACCTGGAAAGACTGAAAGAGAAGCTACCGTTCAGATTGATTAGGCGACGCGTTCATGTAACGTCATGCCATAACACGCCTTGGCATGGCATGGCTGTGGAAAGACTGGTAGATGTTCTACTGGTCAGATCAATATGATAAAGTGACTCAGTAATGTCATTTAAAGGCATAAAATGACAAAAGGACAGGGCTTGCCGTAAGTGGGTATAACGTTTAGAGTTATTAGAGTGACTTTAGCAGTTTCATCTCATAAGATGCATGACATGGCATAGCAGGTTAGTGAAAAGATACATGACTGGATGGAAATGTAGCATAGACATTGGGAGCGGGTTGTTAAAAATCACATAAAAAAACACCATGGTCTAAATAATTGGACCGCAGGGGAATTTAATGCAGATTCCTAGTAAGCGCTAATGTGCTTTGTTATCGCTGGCAATCCATCTTATTATATGTGCAATATGGAAGGCTTTACAATCAGCTGAACCCTAATTTCAATGAGGCAGAACCATGACTCCAAGCTAAGTTCATTAGGAACATTTGCCATGGGAAGGGAAAAGCAAAAGGATTGATTGGAGGTTCACAATGTAATATTAAAGTACATGATAGGGATGGGTGAGCTCAAAGCAGTAGCCCTTTTATATGAAAGATTAATACACTCCTCAGCCTTTAGTTTAACCACTTAAGCAAAATATATTATCCATTAGCAGATGTTGTGCATTATGGATGCCATAAACATTTCTCAGCACAGTGATGTTACATACGAGAAGGAATAAGCAAATACATTCAAGTTAAAGCTGCTTGTAAACTAATTCTATCGTGATTACAAGCCCATATCACTAGAGAGAATCAATATGACAACTGCCTAGCCTGCTCTAGAAGGGTGTAAGGGGCGCCATGTTTGATTTGGGCAAGTATGGGCAATATATGGCCTTTAGAGGGCATTGACTCTGTCAGCCAAGGTGGATGGATTCTTCTCACTGGCAAGTGAAACCCTTGCCGTCTGGTGCGACAGAAGTTATGCGGCAACAGTGCAGCAGAAATAATCAGGCAACTGCAACCTCTCAGATAGACTGACGGCTTGTGGGTGTCCAACAAAATCCATGCATAAGTTCTCCTTGGGATCCATTCAGATACTGCTGGAGATGTTTCCTATCAGGAATAAGCAGATATCAAGGGATGACTACTCCAAATGAATCTTAACACCTCCTGTTCACACTCTGCATCTGTATCATCCTGCTCTCCTTTGTTGTTAAGAAATGTGTTCGGTGAAAGTTGATTTAGGACAACCAGAACTCTTCACAGGTTCTGCTTCTAGGGGCCTTGAAGTTTCAAAGTTTGTTAACCTTAACTCCTATGATCTAATGAGAACGTTTTGTGTTCTCTCTACTCTGCCTTGAGAGCAAACTGTAGCATTTGAAGATGGTTTCTCAGAACACTGCTAGCTTGTTGTCAATTGTTTAAAATCAGAAATGGCCCTAGCGTATCTCTGCCATGTGTGTCCCCAGCACAATGAACCATGGTTGCTGCTAGGACTCTTTCTTATCTACCAATTCTTCCGATTTCTCTTATTGTCCTTCCACGATGGACATCAAAGCACACAGCCTGCATCAAACAGCACATTGTTTAAAGACCTTCACTTTAGATATTTGCTTTTTTAACAGAAATCACTCAAAACCAACACTTTAACTGCTTTGATAAAAAAAAAAAGTGTATTAGGCTGTCTTGGTATTCAGCACCTCAGGTATTCAGAAGCATTTGGGGTTAACTCTTAAGAACAACTTTGGGCCCCTGCAGATATGTATACATCTTATTTTACAGATTAAGCACTGCTTCTAGCCCAGAGTTGTGGCCCTGTTGGCAGGTATTGTGTTTGGCCTAGTTCTGCAGTCAGTGTGTTTCCTCGCATTGCCTTCCCTTGCAGTGGTTCATCTTCCGCTGCACCCACCACTTTCTGACCTATGCATCCATATGATCTATTTTTACTTAATTATGGCTCTCGCTCCCTTTTACACTAATGGGAGCTGCTTACGCCCTCAACCTCCACAGTTTTTTGTTTATTTTGCCTTGATTGGCTATTTTTATTTCTCACATTTTTCTGTACAGATATAGCTTCTAAACGGGGATGTTGCTGCAGTAGGTCAGTGTTACAGGAAATAAACTCATTCTTAGAGATGAAGTCTATTTAACTCTGTCTGTTTAGCGCAGACAGGTACTGGCGGGCACTCATTTTTTTTGCCAGGGCCCTCGGTGTTATTTAATGTATTTTGTCTGATTATTTTTTCAAATAATGTACTCCTCCGGTCTGCTTTTTGGCGTGTCATTGTTCCTTCCAGGAAATTCTACATCTGAAAAGTACACTGAATCATGACACTATTTGTGAATGCCTGTGCTTTCTTAAGTTGGTGCTTCAACGCTAGATGTATTAGCTAGGCTAATGCTTGTTGTTATAATACTGCTGGTAAATTGTCTCAGATATCAAAAAATGTAATGTACCTTTTCGGCATGGTTTCATCCGATTTTCAAGTTTTCGTCACAAAATGTCATTGTCTCCCCCCACCCCGAAGCATTGATAACCATTTCCATCCACTTACGCACACATTTGTGCAAAAAAGACCTTCTTTAATGATAAAACCCTGGCAACTGTCGAATTGCCTCAGGTCGACTTGTGGCTCTTTCAGGTACTGCTTTCTTTTTAGCCAAGAACACTTGTATGCTGGGAATTACCATCCCATATAATGGGGTCAAATAAACTGCAAGTCCCTATATATATATGTATATCGAGGTAGGCGAGCACCTGAAACCTTTTCCTGGCTCTCAGCTCCAGGCCCTCTTCGACCCTCGGGCCCAAGGCAAGCCGAGCTTTCATGTGGTTTGTTTCTGCCTGCCACCCATGCTGTAACGTGATGGTCCAAGAACAACAAACAAAGCATTTGCCTTTGATGTAAAACTGGGAAGCGTGGTACCCATCTAATGAATGAGTTGTTCACAGTGAAACTAGAAAACCTGCGTCCAATCCCGGCTTTACTGCTTGATCAATATGTGTGATTCTAGGCGAACATTTTATTTCACTGAGCCTTCATTAGCACCTTCAAATACATGAGCTCAGGGTGTGCACTGTACTAAAACCGTTTGTTATTGATTTAATAGACTGTAATGTTGCTCCTTCTATAGGAAGAATAAAGACAGCATATAGGGTACACCTGACAACAGCCTTACTTCCCTTTTAGCTCACTAACGGCATTGTCGTCAGGACGGGCCAGGAATGTTTCTAAACTCCTGTTTAAAAAATATTGCTTTTAATAAACGGCTTTCAATGCTGTAAAATAAATTGATAGACTTGGGTGAAACGCTTCGAATATTAAAGAAACACCTTTTTCAACTTTTAAGCAACCGTATTATTGTTTTAACATGATGTTTGTTTCGTGATTTACAAGGCAGACATTTCCAGGGCTGGGCTAGTGCAGGGGCCCCTGGGCCAGCCAGACCCTTGTCTCGGCCCTGGCATGTCTCTCCCTGTTTATTTGCTGGCACGCATGCGCGCACAGATACACATTTGCTTTATAAATAAACACATTCGTATTTGGGGGCCTGCTAGCTACCCTTGCCAATTGGATTTTATCTCATTACATCCCACACATAACTTTTCGTTTTTATCCAGTCGACCAAGTTGCGAGAGCAGCTGTAGTATATGGCGCGATGATGTCCCCTTAAATGAGGCCTTGCTCGCGGTTATCCCCATCTCAGGCCCCGAGCATCGAGCTACAGCATGCAAGTCAGCAGAGCCCCGGGGTATGTTCCCGGCTCTACCTCGCGCTCTCCGCTGTGTCATTTGAGGAGATGGCGCGCTCTGACAGGAGACGAGCCATCCGGCAGAGGCGGCGACGCGGGAGGGAAACTAAGGGCAAGTGACAAGGTCGTCCGCGCTGTTGCCATTTCTTCTGCTTTCCACCTGAGTGGAAGCGGCTGCTGCCTGCCAGGCCGTTTCCCGAAGCCGCTTTCGCTGTTGCCTGGCCCCGTGTCTGTCAGCGCCAGCCTCCGGGTGACAGCCACTGCTCGGCGGAGCGAGGTGGTGGCAGAACAGCCCTCTTGCATACACCCATTGCATTCTAATAGCCGGTGTTTTAAACGGGCAGGTACTGTCCGGTACTGAGTAGCTGCACTTCTTTCATTTAAAGGGAGAGTACCTGCACGTCTCACCAGTGCTGTGCTGCAATACATTTAATGGGAGAGTACTGGCACATCTCAGGAGCAAACAGGCACTCTAAATTGGGAGTACCTGCACTTCTATATATCCATTTAAAGCACTTCTAATAGCGCTTTGTAGCCCCTGTGAGGCGGCCAAGCACTTTTAGCGGCCTGTGAGACGCTACTGCGTACGTGCTAGTCCATGATTGAGAGTTCGCTATGATGGATGTGGACTTTGCTTTGTGTGCAAACAGGTTTGTAAAGAAATCAGGATTCCCAGCTGTCGAGTAATTACCTCCATGGTTAAATAACTCATACACAGGACCACTGGAATTATACGGCAGGGGAGGACCATATTTTGCCGCAAGGTTGACTAAATTATGCAACAAGAGAAGAAAATAGTATTACTTAATTATTTTATCATTTTTTACTTGCTAACACTGTCTGTGCACAGGTTCCACCTCATTAGTACCAGTTTAACACCCAAATCTAGAAATAATAGAAAGATGTCCAGTCAACTTTTGGAAAGGGCCTTTGACTGCCCAGCATCATGTGTCGCCACGTGTTTAGTAAATTTTGATCTGTTTGAGCTAAAGACACATTTTATGTTTATTATAATCTGCAGATTATGCAGCAGATGATGGATTA
Source organism: Calotriton arnoldi (assembly GCA_963921515.1). Lineage (NCBI taxonomy): Eukaryota > Metazoa > Chordata > Amphibia > Caudata > Salamandridae > Calotriton > Calotriton arnoldi. Next base: position 25,635 of record CAWUFW010005205.1, read on the forward strand.
TCTGGCACATGTGGCAAATTCATAATAATGCGGAAAATGCAGCGTCCACAAAATCACATAATTCCATTGGCCCTCCCCATAGGCTAAATATCCCACAAGGTGAATACTGGTAGGAGAAATTACAGCATACCCCAAATTTTCACTGGACTAATGTCTGGAGAAAAAAAACCTAAGAAGGTATATTGGGGAAAATAGGCACGAAAATTGGAGAAACATATAATTCTGCAATAAGCACAGATACCACATCTTATGCCTCATTATCCAATGCCAAACTCGGAACAAGTGGAATTTATTGCTCCTGGTAAACACTTAGCCTAGGGGTAAAATTACTGACCAGGGCCTGTATTAGTGACAGTGCCCCAGGGGCACATACAGCACTGGCAATATCTTAAGAGGATTTTCACTCATTTGCTTGGGGATGTGGCCCCATGCAATTAAGGGAAACTCTTTGCCTCTGCGCTGCTGTTTATTGTGGACAGGGGCACAGAGTCAAAAAGTCCGTCACCAGGTTCACTGATTTTGCTCCACAAAAAGTGTTGCCCATTCAGTGCACCCTCGGACAGCAGCCCTCTGGATAGGGAAAAGGGAGTCTCATAGATGCAGAGACACAACCCTACAGGTGGATGCAGTCACTCCAACCGCCAGTAGGATGATCTCTACCCCTCCTTCCAAGTGCAGAGGGGTGCCACCAGCACAGTTAAACATTGAGCGGCTCTTTCAAGGAGCTGCACAGTCTCTCACTAATGCACTGCCCCCAGGGTTCGGTTTAAGTTCACGTGTACCCTGGAGGTAGCCCACTATCAGTATCAGGGCGTGCTGTCCTTGTTTGCCGCCACATGCACCAAATTCAAGGTGTGCCACGGTGCAAAGAGTGTTCTCTATTTGTAGTACTGCCCAGGTGCAGTAAATACATCCCCTGCTCTGTACTACTTGACATTGGAAGGATGAAATACAGAGATGAAATTCCAACCTCGTAAATTCAGGTTGCAGGAAAACTTCTGTAGTAGCACCATTGATCCAATGAGCTATTTTGCCAGCTTAGGTGGTGCTGTGGCAGTGAATGTGCTGCTTCCCAGTTTTCCAATTCCTATGGATTTAAGATGTTTTTTGTGAAGTGAAGGAGTGTAGGAGTAGCTGATAGGGATAGCTTATCCCCTTGATAGAAGTGTACCTGTCTGATTATCTATCTGTTCTGTTTGTCTTTATCCATGTGTAGGTCCCAATGGACCTAGACATAGAATCTAAAGGACAAGTGCTCACAGGGAAAGCGCTTGCAGGAAACAGAGAGCCGGGGATTCTTTGGTAAGAGAACCCAGGCACACCTCTGTTTGGACTGGGAGGCACAGGTACAGAGGACACGGGACATAGGAACTTTCACCGCTGAGCAATATTGTGTAAGGAAACATCAAACAGAACAGCAGAAGGATGTTGCACCCAAACAGTGCAAGAAAGGGGCAAGCCTGTCCCAATGACTCTCTCCATAAGAACCCATTGGAAAGACTCAGACATTCAACTAACAAGGTTATATTGAAGGACACAGGTTCAATTGTCTCTACACAACAGTCCCATAAGTATTATAGGTTAAGCAGAGGGCCAAAAGATCTGAATCCCCGCTGCAAACCACCACCCAGAGACAATGCACTACACACTCAGCATTCACACTGGTTATCTACGAATGTTGGAAGATCCACACATTCCCATAGAGAACACGTCCTGGAGGATAACCCACACAACCAGCTGACCAACACCAGTGTGGGTCTGGAAATAATTTGCTCAGCTGAAAAGCTCCACTGAATGAGCACAACTTCAGTTTGACGCCTGCACAAAGCATCAAGAGGCCAAGTAATTGACGAACGCCGTGCTAAGCGAATAGTCAGTCAGTTAACATTCCCTCATCCCCAGTTCTTGCGAGGAAAGGTAACAGTTACCAATGGCTACCTTAGTTTGTCCAGCCATGCTCCTTTGAAGCTGCTGAGAACCATCCAAGGCCCGGGGCACCTTGAATATGCTGTCAGCTGTGATTAGTCTGAACATTAGGATTGACGAGTTATGAAATATAGATCAGCATGTTCCACTACTGCTAGAAACTGAGCTTTTTTACATATCTACCGTTATATTGCATATATATTTTGAATTTGCGTGCTTGTTACTCTACCTTTAAAGTACTTAGGTGTACTTCTGCATTGAACGATACTTAAGCCCCGATTTAACATTATTTGATGCAGCCCAACGCAGCAAGACAACTTGTTGTGCTGCGTTGTGTCAAATGAAGAGGGCAGGAATCCAACATATCTATCAAGATATGGCACATTCCTGCAGTCTCCCTGCACTGATGCACTGTGTGCTGCCCAGGGCGAACGCAGGCACACTTGCGCCACGGTGCAAGAGTGCCTGTGTTGGAGGCAGGATTTGTTTTGTGCAGGAAGGAACACTTTCCGAGATGGAGTTTAGACCTCGGAAGCAAGATGGCGCCTGACTGACGGCCGTGGTGATCACCCCTAGCTGCCAGAGAGTTTGTTTGGTCACATAACGGATGCCGAACAGCTTAACCCACCATAATAAAGGATCGGACGCCCCCCCTATGACTTACCGATTGAGGAAGCGCGATTTCGATTTTCTTGCGGTAGTGGAGGAACTTTTGACGGCTGTGTTGGTAACAGCCCGGGCAGTGTTGGCGGAGCTCCGCTGGATTACGTCTGAGCACGGAGGAAGAGGGGCTGACTCACCTGGAGAGGCCGAGTGGCTTGCAGCGGCACAGCACACCAAGCAAGTCGAAGTCGGAAAGATGCCCCCGAACGGTAACCGCGGAGCCCGAGGGAAAGCTCCGTACGCGCAGGCAAGCGCAGAAGCTAGGGAGAACGCTGGCTCTGTGGTATCCAAGGGAGGTAGAGCAACGGGCACTGCGAGTGCAAAAGGCATGGTTTCGCAGGACTGTTTGAAGAAAGGTGAGAGCGGTGATGCTTATAAAAAAGGGGAAATAAGCGGCAGCGGCACAGGGGCTAAAGGGACAAGAACTGGGCTTAAGGACTTGGGAAAACGAAATAGTATTACAGATTTTTTTTCTGCTACTCCGCCAGCTTCTAGAAATGGCATCACTACAATGGGGGAAAACGGGCAAGTCGAGGCAAATGAGAATGCTATTTTGGACATACATCCTGTAAATACCCCAGAGTATGTGACCCAAGCTGATTCTGTGGCTGAGTTCAGCCAAATTAGTGCAAGCGGTAGCCCACCAGAAAATCTTGATTTGGGACATGCACGGCCAACGGAGAAAGCACAGCAGGGTACTATTCTCAGACTAATCCCTGTACTGGAAGATCCTGCAGCTGCCAAGGACCAGCTGAACACGAGCAAGTTAATAGAAGGGATTATAATTAGTAATGACCCTGAAGACACGCTAGATCTCGGGGACAAGTTCTTTTCAGTGACTGAAGGCTCCGAACTCAGCCCGTCTGAGGCAAACGTGAGTAGCAATATTCAGCTTTCCAGCTCCTCTACCAGCCCCGGCACACCACAGAAAGATACAGTGGTCAGAAGAAAGAAACTCCTGAAGAAACAAAGAGATGATCAAGCTTTGGAGAAAAGCGGAGAGGGCTTCCGCAGAGAAAGCAGAGGAAGATCGGACCCCAGTTTGAAATGGGATTATTCTGCTACTAGGAGTACTTATCCAGACCATATAGGACAGGGGGCGAAGAAGGTGACGAGTCTGCACCCTCTTTAAAAATGATTTTTGACTCAATCAAACAACTGCAAGATGAGTCCCGTATGGACGGAAAGAAAAATAGGTTGGCAAGCAATGAAGCTTCAAGGCGCAGTAAGAAAAATGGCCAAGGCTTGTACAGATACAAATGCAAGGCTGACCCATGTAGAAGAACGCACAAGTACACTAGAGGATAATTTGGAGAGGGCTCAGGTACAGGCTGAATCATATGATAAGCAGTTTAAAGATCTCCAATGGAAAATGGAGGACTTTGAGAATAGGCAAAGACGCAATAACCTCCGCATTCTTGGCATTGAAGAAGGCGTAGAAGGTGACGACATGAGGGCCTACATCTTGAGGTTGATGAAGGGGGCCTTTCCAGAACTCCATCATTGGAATTGGGAGATTGAGATTCAGCGCGTACACCGCTTTCCCATGATGCCTAAGAAATCTCCTCATCCAAGCAGGGATGGAATCGCAATGCCAAGAGCAATCTTAATTTACTTTGGAAACTTTTTGCTGCGCGAAGAGATCTACTCTAAAGCGCGCCCAAACGCCAAGCGAACTTTTGAGAACTAGTCTTTCTTCACGAGGCCAGATTACTGCCACGTCACCGTGGAAAGACATTGGCGATTAAGAGAACTGATTCAACCTTGTCATGCCATAGGAGCGCAAGCATATTTGATGAATCCTGCGAGGCTAAAGATCATTTATAAGAACATATCTAGAGTTTTTTCCTCTGAGATTCAAGCTAAAGCTTATATGGATTCTTTGAAACCCTAAAGATAGGCTTAATTGGGTATTCACTGCTAGGAATATAGGAGGGGTTTTAAAAGGTTGCATGATTCTTTGGTGAGGCACTGTTTAAAACAAAAATTATAACAAAAAATATTTAAATATCTAAAGGGGAAATCCGGTGGGTGTGAAAAGGGGGGATGGGTTGAGCTCAATAAGAATTGTAAAATGTATGATAATTACGAATTGTTGGGCATCTAGGAATTAGATAGGCTGGCAGAAAGGGGGTCGACTTTCAGGCTCCATCACAGAGACCTTAGGTCTGCTTGCTTCACATTATAGGTGGAGGGAGGAGGGAGGGGTTGGGTTTGGGGGCAGGGAGGGCAGAGGGGTGCTAAGAGGGGGCTCGGGAGGGAAATACTGGGGAAAAAATTCACCATCTAGTAAGGAAAGGAACTTTGGAATCCAGACAAGCAAAAAATTGGAGCAGGGACAATACACTAAGCGCCAGGTTTTAGGCAGTTTGATAAACCACACACAACATGCGAATAGTAACTATTAATGTATGTGGGCTGAATGATGCCGCTAAAAGAAGGACGGTAAGAGAATATCTTAAGACCCTGCGGGCTGACATCGTCTGCTTACAGGAGACGCATATTGAGGGGTCTCGAAAGACTCTCTTAGAACAGCTGGGATTTTACCTTATAGCATGTACTTCGCAAGGGACTAGGACTCGGGGGGTGGCAATACTCGCTAAAGGAAGGGGGACAACGGTCAAAAAATATCTATCTGATAAGTATGGCCGATGGGTAATTGTGGAGTGTCAAATACCAGGACTTACTTTTACGCTCTGTTCAGTTTACGGACCTACGGTCGATGACCCTGAAATGTTTAACCATTTTAAAATGCAATTGGCTAATTGGCCTCTTCAGATTATTGTGTGTGGGGATTTTAATATCAATGGCTTAAATGGGCTGTGGAAAAGAGACCCAGCTAAATTTGTAGGCCGCAAAAAGAAAGGCCATAGGGCCTTAATCCAATTGTTGGATGATAACGGGCTTACGGATGTATGGGAGCAGTCATCCCCTTCGGGGACAGGGAGCACGTACTATTCAGCACCTCACAGGGTCGCAGCTCGTCTAGATTATTTTCTAGTTTCCTCTTCTCTCCTCTCTCTTTGTAAAATTAAAAAACTACCACGATTGGTATCTGATCACAACCCCTTGGTTCTAGAGATCCAAAAGCCTGCGGTAATCGCACAGGGATCAAGCTGGACGTTTGAACGAGCCTTACTGCAGGATGTAAAATACGTTGAGCACATGAATAAATGGCTTAAAGAATTTATTGAGGTTAACCGGGGGAGTGTCGAGCTCGGGGTAGTTTGGGACGCTCTTAAGGCAGGAATTAGGGGGGAAAATATGAGCTACTCTCTGAGACGGAACAAGATGGAAAAATTGGAGATGGAGGCCACACAAAGATTAATTGCGGATTTAGAAGAAGAATTGGTTAGAGTAATTGGCTCTAGTCTTAACATTGATGAGATTGCACAGAAACTGGCATTAGCAAAAGCTACCGCAGGGGACATCATTGCTGCGAAAGCAGCTGGTAAATTCTTGGCGTGGAAACAAACCCACCATGAATATAGCGAACAAGTTGGTCATATTTTAGCAGTAAGGACTAGACAGATAGCCACTAGGGGGGATATCGCGGAGATTAAAACATCGGATGGGACGGTCGCTACTACCCCTAAGCATATCTGTAACGTATTTTATGAGTATTATCAAAATTTATATAGCGAGGACATTGTTAGGGATGCTAAAGATGTAAGGGATTATCTAGAACTAGCCCCTGTCGAGGTATTTTCTATAGAAGACTCCACAGCCATGGAGGTTAGCTTTTCAGATGAAGAAATCCAGGGAGCCATTAAAGATTTACCATCAGGTAAGGCGGTAGGTCCTGATCTTATTCCGCTAGAATTTTATAAAATCTTTTTTTCAATTTTGGGGGAAGTTTTATGTTGCGTAATGTGCCAGGTACAGAACGGACAAGCACCTCCGCAGTCATGGGGAGAAGCTAGTATGATCATTTTTTTAAAGAAAGGCAAACCCCCTAACGAACCTGGATCTTATAGGCCTATCAGTCTAATGAACAGCGACGCAAAGATTTATTCAAAAATTTTAGCCAACCGCCTTAGCACAAATATAGGGAAGGTTATTTCGACCCGCCAGCACGGCTTTATCCCTGGCAGGGGAACTGCTGACCATATCAGGAGAGTTTGCACCCTGTTCGATGGCACCTCAGTCACACGAGACCCTATGGCGCTTATACTGCTTGACGCGGAGAAGGCGTTCGATAGGGTCTCGTGGGGCTTCCTCTGGTCTGTGCTGGAGAATGTAAGTATTGGTAAGTGGTGCATAAGAGCTATACAAGCGCTGTATAGGAACCCTAAGATTCGACTCCGTGTTATGGGGGGACAGAGCGATCCAATAGACATCATGCGAGGAACTAGGCAGGGGTGCCCGTGCTCACCCCTTCTTTTCGCTTTTTATATTGATCCCTTAATTAGGAGATTAGAGGTGAACAAAGGCATTCTCCCAATACGGCTTAACGGATTTGAAACAAAGATCTTGGGTTATGCAGACTACCTGGCAATTACGGCCGCTAACCCCTCTGTAGCTCTAGACGAAATAGAACATGAGGCAGAACGCTTTGGGGCAGTTTCTGGTTACAGACTCAACCGGGGAAGACGCAAATCGTTGTTAATAAGAAGACCAACTTGGTAGACCCAAGAGTGACCGATTCGGACACTTATTTAGGGGTTGTTATCACATCGGATTTAGCCAAGGTCGTTGAAAAGAATCTTGCACCAGTGATCCAGAAATCAAGGATGGATCTTAATAGGTTGAATAATTTACACTTTTCGATTGTGGGAAGATGAAATATTATTAAGATAATATTCCTCCCAAAAGTCTTATATTTGTTCAGAACGATACCCCTGAAGTTTGAGACCTTTTGGTTTAAAGAAATGGAAAGAATGATAAATAATTTTATTTGGGCACAGGGGAAGACGAGAAGGGCACTTAAATTTATGTCCCTCCCCAGGGAGAAAGGGGGTTGGGCAGTGCCTGACTTAAGATTATATTATTGGGCCGCAGCATTACAATATATGCGTGGGCTATTGGGAAGCACGGTTACTGATAGGTGGAGGGATGATGACGCCGTACCGGATGTATATGATCTACTTATAGATGGTGAAGCACGTAATTGGCTTTTGAGCTTCAGTGAGGCCAGCTATTATAAAAAAGTTAAATTTAAGACTTTGGGAGCAGCAATATTTGTTTGGTCTTCTGTTAGGAAAAAGCTGGGATTGGGTAGAACGAACCGTTATACTCCTCTATTTAGGAATCCATCCTTACCTGAGGTTTTTCATGATGTTGTAATGAGGCGGTGGAACGGGCTGGGTGTTAAAACTGTTGGCGATATTATAGACTCTGATGGCATAATTACATTTGAAAGAGCCCAAATCCGGATTAATTTGGAGCGCAGGAATTTTTTAATTTTTACAGATTCGGTCGGCCCTTGTAAAGAAAACTGGGGGAATATGGGCATTCGACAGAGACACAGTTATGGAAACTGTGCAAAACCCTGAAGGGTGCTCTATCACCCAGATTTATAGTGAGCTAAACCAGCATCAAAACGATGATCTGGGAAAATATTCTGAGAAATGGCGGGGGAAGCTTGATATTGAAGGGAGTGAGGGGCATATTAGCAAGACCCACGTTAAAATTATCGCAGTTTTAGCGGCAGGAAACTGCCGCTAAAATGAGCGATAATGGGCTTGCTAATATGCGTTATGGAATTCCAATAGAAGCCCAGGTTAGATGTGCAGGACATCTAACCTGGGCTTCTATTGGAATTCTATAACGCATATTAGCAAGCCCATTATCGCCGTTTTAGCGGCAGTTTCCTGCCGCTAAAACGGCGATAATTTTAACGTGGGTCTTGCTAATATGCCCCTGAGTTTTTAGCCTCACTTAAGTTAGGATGTACGGTATTGAAGGTAGCTAATCTACAAGCTCAACACTTTAAAACCATCTTTGAACTTTACTATACCCCTGCAAAAATAGCCCAATGGGGGGGACTATGGGCATTTATTGCCCACGCTGTCGTAGTGCGGAGGCCGATACGGTACATATATTCGCCTCTTGTCCTATGCTGGACCCTTTGAAAAAGGCAATTGAACACTTTATGGGACAAACCTTGAGGATTCAAATAAGATTATCTAATGAATTAGTGGTTTTAGGTGTGGGCAGGGATGGAGTTCATGTAGCTCACCGTGAATTTTTATTTCTTGCCATGGCGGTTGTTAGGATTTGTGTGGCAGCCGCATGGAAGGACCCCAACCCTCCCACCTTTCAACAATGGGTGTCGGGGCTTTTAGCCATCTATAGTCTAGAAAAGGGTCTTCATGAGAAGAAAGGGTGGAAAGCTATGAAATTAGGGAAACTTATCTGGGCTCCAGTACCGGATTGGAAGGCTAGATCGGAGCGACCCCAGCCACAATCCTTGGTTACGAAAAAATAACATCTGTTATGATTTTAACAGCTTTTTACTTTTTTCTTATTTGAGGGGGTGGGTATCTGGAATGTTACAGATTTAACGAATTTTGTTTTGTCTGACCGCTTTGCTGAAGATATACCCATCAGACGACTAGTTTTAATTTATTCCCTGTCTCACTCTTCTTTTTCCTTTGATTATCCTTCTGGTGTAAATGAAACCTGTATAATACTGTATGGTTTTTTGCAAATGATGAATGAAAAACTGATGGTGAAAAAAAAAAAAAGGAAGGAACACTTTCCTGCACAAAAACAATCTTCAGAGGCTTCTCCTCTTTCTAAGTGTGCTGTATAAGGGTAAACCTATGAGGAGAAAGAAAAATATTTCTCAACATCAGAAAAGCGTACAATTTTGACGCATTTCCAGGTTTAGCAGTCTTCCCAGCGCCGAGTAATGCAAGACAGTGACTTGTGCTGCCTTGCGTTACTCAAGATTTACCAAGGTACGCTGGATCACGCAAGGTGGCCTTGCGTGGCTTGATAAATCTGACTTAAGGATTGCGTTGCCCTTGCGTCACCTTGTGTGAGGCAAGGGCAATACAATCCTTTGATACATCTGGCCCTTAATGTGCATAGACACTGGAATGTATCTCCTTACTGCCTTCATGCAATGTATGCAATGCCTCTATCCTTTTGTTAAGCAAATTCCTGACTTATAGTCCATTATCCTACTAAAAAAGGTAGCCATCAACAAATTTTCCCCACATGGATAGTTGTAAGAGAGAAAGGACATCTGTTTAATCAGACTTTATGTTTTTTTTTGTTGCTATAAAGCGCTGTAGCTCAGGGTGGACCTAACCGTTGTTGTTGTAACGGGGACTACAACTCATAAACGGAGTTCCTTTTGTCCTTGAAAGGTGTTAAAATAGATTAGAACATTGCAATACTAGGAGCTTGACTGACAACAATGGAGTGGCAGAATGACTATAATGGCTGGTATAGGCCTTCTGCTCCAACATTCCACTATTTGTCTTTTTCTTTCTTCATTTCTAATTAGGATGATGCTCCCATGAGTAGATGGAATGTTCTAATAGCATTATTGCCCTTCGGTCTGGGGCTATTTCTGTCTCTAAATACCCTCTTCTTTGTTAGATGCCATGTCTGTAGTGTGGACCTGTAACACAGGGAGTAAGCTTGTAATATAGCTTTAGAGCCCGCCATAGTGGGCTTTTCCGGCCATTAAAGGCCCGCTCCAGCGTTAAAGGCCCGAGCTGAAGGCGAGTGCCTTTAACAAGGGAGCGGGCCTTAAATGGCTGGTAGAGCCCTGCTAAGGAGGGCTCTAAGGCTATTAGAACATTCCGCCCCTTAGAGGGCAGAATGTTCTAATTTGTGAAACAAAGGCCTCATGGAGCGTTCTTCACCGAAACCTGGACCAACACCACCTCGGGACCGGACATCACCATCGCCATCCCCCAAGGATACAAGATCTCCAGGAAGGACCGCCCCACCCGCCCAGGAGGAGGAATCGCCATCGTCCACAAATCCAGCCTCCGCCTGAGCACACTCCCTGACGAGCCCACAGAACTGATGGAACACCTTCACTTCAAGATACTGGCCAGCCCCACCGCCACCCTCCGAGGAACCCTCATCTATCGACCCCCTGGACCCCGCGGACCCTTCGCCAACTCCATCACGGACATTATCTCCCCGAAGGCCATCGCATCCACCAACTACACCCTGCTGGGAAACCTCAACTTCCACCTCGACAACCAACTGGACCCCAACACCACATCCCTCCTGGACAACCTCCACAACATTGGACTCCGCCAGATCGTGACTGAGCCCACGCACTCAGCAGGACACACCCTCGACCCCCTCTTCACTACAGGAAACTCCATCACCTTCAGCCACACCACCGAACTCCCATGGACCGACCATTGTTGCGTCCACTTCACCTTCAGAACACCCACCATCCACAGACACCAGCACCTGCTTCCACGAAGAAACTGGACCAAAATCACCGACGACCAGCTCACCTCCTCACTCAACAACTCCACCCCAACCATCGCGGAAAACGACGACCCCAACACCGCAGCCCGAACCCTGCATAGATGGATCTCGGACAGCACCAACACCATAGCCCCCCTCAAGAAAAACAACAATACCCGCGCCAAGAAAGCCAGATGGTTTACCATCGAACTTCAAGAGTCCAGACGCACATGCCGCCGCCTCGAAAAGGCCTGGAAGAACACCATATCCACAGAAGCCCACAACAACTTCAGAGCCGCCACCAACGCCCACCATCAACTCATCAGAGAAACGAGGAAAAAAGCGATTGAAGACAGAATCTCCACCCACGTGCACAACAGCAAGGAACTCTTCAGCATCATCAAGGAGTTCGCCCAACCCACCAGCGAGTCTACCGACATCCCTCCCTCACAAGACCTCTGCGACAAACTCAGCACCTTTTTCCACCACAAAATCAAGAGCATCTACGACAACTTCGACGAAGACAACCAACACACTGAACCCTCACCAACCACCCCCGACACCCGGAAACCAGCGATTGACGACTGGACAGCCCTCACCACCGAAGACACACTGAAGACAATGAAGTCAATCCACTCAGGGGCCCCCACGGACCCCTGCCCCCACCACATCTTCAACAGAGCCGCCGACACCATCGCTCCCATGCTCCGCCACACCATCAACCGCTCCCTGGTGACCGCCTCGTTCCCCGACGACTGGAAACACGCCGAGGTCAACCCCTCCTAAAGAAACCCTCAGCGGACCCCACCGACCTCAAAAACTACAGACCCATCTCCCTGCTCCCGTTCCCAGCGAAAGTCATCGAGAAAGCCATCAACAGCCAACTCGCCACATTCATTGAAGAACACAACATCCTCGACTCCTCCCAATCCGGCTTCAGAAAAAACCACAGTACGGAAACCGCCCTCCTCGCCGCAACAGACGACATCCGCACCCTACTGGACAAAGGAGAAACAGTAGCCCTCATCCTCCTCGACCTATCAACGGCGTTCGACACAGTCTCCCACCGCACCCTAATACGCAGACTCTACGAGGCAGGAATCCAGGACAAGGCCCTCGACTGGATCTGCTCCTTCCTCTCCGGCAGGACGCAGCGGGTCAGACTCCCCCCTTTCCTCTCGGACCCTACACCTACCACCTGCGGAGTCACCCAGGGCTCCTCCCTCAGCCCGACGCTCTTCAACGTCTACATGGCTCCACTTGCCCCGATCATCAGAACCTACGAACTCAACATCGTGTCATACGCAGACGACACCCAGCTCATCCTCTCCCTATCCAACGAGCCCAACACCGCCAGACGCAACTTTCGAGAAGGCATGGAAGCCGTCGCCAAATGGATGAAAAACAGCTGCCTACAACTAAACACCAACAAAACAGAAGTACTCATCATGGGTCCAAACCCCGACGCATGGAGCGACACCTGGTGGCCCCCCGCCCTCGGAAACCCGCCAACCCCCACAGACCACGCACGCAACCTGGGAATCATCCTGGACTCCGAGCTCAAAATGGACCGCCAGATCAACTCTGTCTCGTCTTCCTGCTTCCACACCCTCCGCCTCCTTCGTAAGACCTTCAAATGGATCCCCCTCGAACACCGAAAGACCGTCACTCACGCCCTGGTCACCAGCAGACTCGACTACGGCAACGCACTCTACGCCGGAATAAACAAAAACCCCCTCTCAAGCTACAGAACATCCAGAACGCCGCTGCAAGACTGGTCCTCAACCTGCCAAAACACTGCCACATCTCCCAGCATCTGCGCACACTCCACTGGCTCCCCGTCGAGGCGAGAATCACCTTTAAGATGCTCACCCACGCACACAAGGCCCTCCACGGCACCGGACCAGCATACCTGACCAGCCGACTCAAATTCCACGCACCCCAAAGGACCCTACGATCAGCCCAGCTCTCCTACGCCGTGGTCCCCGCACCAGAAAGACCAGATCGGGAGGCCGCTCCTTCTCCTTCCTCGCGGCCAAAGCATGGAACGCCCTTCCGCTCCACCTCAGACATACAACATCGCTCCCCATCTTCGCAAGAAACCTCAAAACCTGGCTCTTCGACAGACCCCCTCCTTGATGGAATGGAACCTGCACCCCACCCCTAGCGCCTTGAGACCCTTACGGGTGAGTAGTCGCGCTTTAACAAACTCCGGATTGATTGATTGATGGAGCCCGAGGGGATAAAATAAGCTCGGGCTCCATGAGACCTTCGATTCACAGCAACAGCTGTGAACAAACATTGGAATGTTGGAGCTCCGGGCTTCTACTGGCCATTAGAAGCCCGGAGCACTCCATTGTTTTCACTGGAGCTCCCAACATTCCAATGTTCTAATAATGGATCTAGATCTCAGCTGTAGACGAAATTGATATATTAATCTTCAAGCAATAAATCACATGCAATTTTTCAAGGTGGAAAATTCTGGAAAATGAGTGTGGGCAGCGGAGAAAGGCTGGATCAGCCACAGCAAGGATCACATGAACCAAAGATTCTTTGATAGAATTGCTATTTTCCTACACACTATTCACAAAAAGTCTATATTGACAAGACTAGAGGCTTAATATTGCGCATATCTAAAACTTGTTCAAAATTCCTAACAATGCATGTTCATATTGGCTTTAAAATGTAAAATTGTATTATTTCTTATGTCTTGCTAGTGTCTTTGTCATTATGTGTTGTTGCTTTCATGGGGCGAGGTGTGCTGTGTGTTATGTCTTATGACTGTCTTTGTTGTGTCATTGCATTAAAGAGGTGAGGTGTGTTTTGTGGTAAATCTGCTGAAATCCTTGTAATTATGTGTTGTTTCTTTACAGCAGAGATATGCTTTTAAGTGTCTTTGTCGTTATGTGTCTACTTTGAAAACTAGACAAGTGTTGCATGTTTTGTCTTGTAAGTGTCATCATGCCGTGTGGAGATCTGTGATATAGCTATTGTGAGTCCCGTTGTTATTTTGTAGGTGTTTCAAAGGATGCTGGTCGTTTGTTATTATGCCTTGTGAGTGTCCTTCTTGATATCTGTTTTTATAAAGAATTGAGGTGCATTGTATTTTGTGTTTTATGAGAACCCTTATCATTTTGTTTAGTTGCCTTGAGGGGGATCTGTTTTTTCTTTAATGTGGAGCGATGTATTTGTGTATTATTCTTCGGACTGTTTTTGTTATTATGTGTTGTTGTTGCTTTATGGGGGAGACTTTATGTGTTGTATGTATGTATGCATATATATATGAATATGTGAATGTGTGTACAAATGCATAGTATATAAGGTATGTGTTGTATGGTAATCCCTCTGAGTGTCTGTGTTATTTGTTGTTTCATTGAAGTGGAGAGATGTGTGACATTTTATGTGTCGTTGCCATTTATGAATTGTTGCTTTAAGGGGAGCAGAGATGCTTTAAGGCATCGCCAAAGTGTGCAAATGCCCTCGGCCCCCACCAAGGGAGTAGAAAGGAAAAATAAAGCAACCCCACCTTGAACCCTATCGCAAATGGCAAAAAGTGAGTAAAGTGAACGAGCCCGAAAAGCGTTCAGGGGAGAACTCCCGCTGAGGGAATCCTGAAATTGCCTCCCTGCCCCCCATCCTTCTTTCAGGCTGTTTTACTTCTTTCCTTTCCTCCTCTCTCGATCAGCAAGTCTGTTTTTTCATGTCTTTCTTTCCTTCTTTTCTCTATCTTTCTTTTAATCCTTATTCCATTCATCCAGCTAACCTTCACTATCAATGTCCTTCTTTTATTCACCCACCCTTCTTTCACTCCATCGTTTTTCTTTTTCTTTCTCCATCTATCCATTCATGCTTCTGCCCTTCCTTCTCTCCATCATCCATTTGTCTTTTTTTCCTTCCTTAAATCCCTCCACCTATTACACTTTTCATTCAGTCACCCTTCATTCATCCATGTATTCTTCTCTGCTCCCATCTACCCTTCTTTCCATTTCTTCTCTGCTGCCATTATCCATTCATCCTTTTCTCCACCCATCCATCATCTTCTCTCCAACCACCCATCTGTGCTTTGATTGCCAATACACCCCTCTCTCATCCCTCCATCTCTTCCTTCCTACTGTGCTATATGTTTCCATTTGTGCCTCCACCCAGCAGCTCCATCATACCATCCTCTTACATTGGTATCTATGAGCTTCTGTCCAGAGAGCAGTCTGTGATTAAAGTAAAAGAAGCCAAAAATAAAAAGTTAAAAGTTTAATGTTAATCAGAACTGCCCAGCGACACCCACCGCCTGCTAAAGCTGCTAAAGGGTGTGTGTTTGTGTGTGTGGGGTGTCGTGACCTGGGCATGAGGGCACTAGGACCCTGTACCCGACGGGTGGGAAAGGTGTGAGAACCGGACACCACTTCCGGTCAGGGGGTGGGGAGGAACGCAGACGAAGAGGGGACAGGGAAGCAAGGGGACGTGCGATCACGGCGGCAGCAGCGCGCGACAGAATAAAGAATACCAATCCTCTCACCTGACTCCTGTGAATATCTGGGATCGGGGACACGACAACTGGCGACGAGGATGGGATAAAGAAGACGACGCGTGTGTCCAGGTCCCTCGGGAGTGAGAACCGGAGCCAGGAGCCCACCCTGTTGCAGATCAAGCAAATGGCAAAACAAGCACGCAAGCAATATTCCGCAGACCCCTTCCATTCGACTTATCTGAACCACAGATAGGTATCAGATGGGAACGATAGATTCGCAAGTTCGAGAGGTACACGCGCGCCACAGATGTGGCGGAGGCCAAGCAGATAGATCTATTTTTAAACCTCGTAGGGGACGAAGTAGAAGACCTGCTTGTGACATTCCCTGAAGACCAAACGGCAACATACAAGGGACTAATCAAGTGCCTCTCCAACAAGTTTGACCCACAAAGAAACATTGATTTTGAGAGATACACATTCAACATCGCATACCAGCAAGCAGAGGAGTCCCTTGACGACTTTGCAACACGACAGACTGTAAACTTGGCACATGAATCACACAGAGGCATGGTTGCGACAAAGAAACTGCTACGGGAGAAAGTGTGGTTCCCTGGTTTGGACAATATGGTGGAGACCACCGTCACAAATTGCCACATCTGCCAAACGACAGGGCAGCCAGCAAAACCAGAACCACTACAAATGTCAGAGCTCCCACGGGCAGTGTGGACAGAACTGGCAGCAGATTTCTACGGACCTCTAGAAACGGGCAACTACTTGCTCGTAATCATTGATGAATACTCAAGATTTCCCATCGTGCGACAAGTCTCGTCAACATCAGCAAGTGCAACGCTGCCAATACTGGATGACATACTCGCAGCCTGGGGTTCCCCACAAACACTAAAGACCGATAATGGCCCGCCGTTCTCAGGAGAAGAATTTCGAAAGTTCATGGACTATCTAGGTATTCATCACAGGAAAATAACACCTCTGTGGCCACAAGCAAATGGCATGGTGGAACGATTCATGGGAAACATAAAAAAGGCAGTCCAAAGAGCAAAGCTGGCACAGATATCAATAGGCCAGGCCCTTTGTCAAGTACTAAGAGACTATCGAAACACCCCTCACAGCTCCACGGGACGGTGCCCTGCTGAGCTGGTGCTCGGCAGAACAAGCAGGACAAGGCTACCACAGCTGGAAGCAACAGCAACACCAGAACACAGCAGCATTGCCGTCAGAGACCAAGAGGCCAAGGACAAAATGAAGGCGTATGCCGACGCCAGAAGACATGCCACTCCAGCGCACCTCAAGCAAGGGGACGTCGTGGTGGTACGCCAGCGGCAGATGAGAAAATCGGACAGCCCATTCTCAAAGGAACCTTTAACAGTGACACAGGTGAAAGGGCCCATGATAACAGCAACAGCAGGCCCGTATCAGATAACACGAAACAGCTCTCACTTCAAGGAGCTAAAGGACATGGAGGAAGATGGAAGAAACACAGCAGCAGGAGACAAAGGCACAAATGAGAGACCGGATGAGGACTGGCAGAAAGACAAGGGAGAGACACATCAAAGAAGAGAATGCAAAAGACCAAAAAGACTGATTGAAGAAATGTAACGATGAAGACAACAACACGTCGTTGTACACATCTCTCTCTCTCTCTCTCTCTCTCTCTCTCTCTCTCATTTTCTCTCTCTTTTCTCTCTCTTTCTCTCTCTCTTTTTCTCTCTCTTTCTCTCTCTACAGCTCGTTATCACTCACCACCTTTTCTGTCATTTTCCTGCACCAAAAGGGGAGATGTCGTGACCTGGGCATGAGGGCACTAGGACCCTGTACCCGACGGGTGGGAAAGGTGTGAGAACCGGACACCACTTCCGGTCAGGGGTGGGGAGGAACGCAGACGAAGAGGGGACAGGGAAGCAAGGGGACGTGCGATCACGGCGGCAGCAGCGCGCGACAGAATAAAGAATACCAATCCTCTCACCTGACTCCTGTGAATATCTGGGATCGGGGACACGACAGGGGGGGGGGAGTTGATGACGCCCCTGGTCCCTGCCTTCCAAGTAGCCCCCTTGGAAAATGATCAGGACACTTTCTTGACCAATAGCTATTGCCTAGCTCCATATTCCTACCACGCTACCCCTTCCTTCTCTACCCCAGCTTTCTCTCCACTTTACCCATCTCTCTGCACGTCATTGCTCTTTTTCTGTCACCTACCTGAGTACCTCCTCACTGCTCTCCCAACTTCATAGCTCTCTTTACCTCACTTCTCTGTCTCTCCATCTTTGTGTGCCACAAGTCTTCCTGCTTCTCGCTCGCACTCTATCTACCCCACCATTCTCTACTTCACTTTTTTATATACCTCATTTCCCTCCATACCTTCATATCTCTGACTACTTCGCCTCTCAGTTTCCCTTGCCATTCATGCGGCCTCAGCTCTCCACTCTGCCTTTTCTCTTTCAACTTCTGTTCTGTTTACCTCACATTTCTCACTAACGTACTACCTCTCTTACTCCATTTCTTTTTCTCGATTTATCATTCCCTCCTTTCATTCTGACTTTTCAGTGCTTCTTTCTTAGTTTCAGCCCACCATCTTTCTCTCTCTCACTCTCTCTCTCTTTCTGCCTCTCTATACCACTCTCTCTTTATATGTCTGTCTATCTCACCTCTATGAGTCTACCTTCCTCTCTCTACACTCTCTTTACTTCACCACCCTCTCTACCTTACCCACTCTTTCTGATGCTCTTTTTCCTCCCTCTCCTTTGTCTCTCTACTTTAACCCCCTCTCTCTACATTCTGTATGCCTCCGAACTCTCTTTACCTGACCTGCCTTGCTATACCTTACTTCTCATTTTGCGCCTCACCACTTTCTCTACTTTTCATCGCTTTCAATTCTCACACCATCTAATTTTTCTGCATTTCTTCTACCTCTCTCTTCCCCTCCTTCTCTTTACCTTACATATCTTTTTACCTTTCAACTCTGCACCTCATCCTCTGTGTATTCCATTCTTCTTCCTACCTCTAAATTTCCTTCCCCCAGCTCTATCTCTCTCCCTCTCAATCACGCTTTAAAACCTTACCTATATCTCTATTTCTCTTTCAAAACCTCTTTTTCCTGACCTCACATCTCGCTTGTACCTTATGTCTCTCCCTCCCTCACTGATCTCTTGACCCCAACACTATATCTACTTCCCTACTCCCTCTATTTCTTCTCTCTTTACCTCTCTGTCCTTCTCCTGTCTCATGCCTTCCTGTCTTTCTTCTTAGCACAGTTAGTGGAACTGTCTAGCCAGAGAATTATGTGCAGAAAAAGACGAGGAGGGATGAGAATAAATGATAAAATGATCAGATTTTACCTAATGGAATATAGAAAATCCTCAGAACATTGCCTTGTCTTTAACTGCTGCATGGAGAATGCCAACTATGAAGAGAAATGTATTTGTGATTACAAATATCCATCAATTAATGATGCAACTTCAAGCACTATCAGTACATTTCCTATTTTAATACTATGTACTACTATACTAAACATTCTTTAACTCATCCTTCCTGTGTCTTTCCTGTAATAGGACAAACAGGCTTAGTAGACTCTGATTTCTCACAAATGGTGCAGTGGAAAAAACACCTAGACCCAAAAACCAAAAGATAGGCATTTATAATTGCTTGCCCAGCTTTCTTTTGACTGGCGGAATCTAGGCAGCTTTGTCTTTTAGCTGATTTTGTATATCTTAGTTTTTGAAAGTTTAATGTATAATTCAATATTGTGTGGCATCATGATACTTGAACTAGAAGAATATGGGTAATACATTTTAAGTTGTTCCAAACATAATGCCCTAAAATATGTCTTGCCCAGGGCCAGATTCATCTGTAAGATTGCAGTTCCCATGTCATGTCTGTGGCTTGCCTTAGAGTCTGATGTTGTTGATAAAATCATGGTCATATTAATAGATATGCATATATCCTCTCTGGAGTTTCTTTATTTCTACAAATGCACAAATCTGGAATTGTGGACCATCTGTGGACCCCAGAACATACTCTGGAGGAAGGTTTTGGTCCTCATAGCCCATTCCTTTCACCACCATTCCTGTCTGAAGGATAGAATATGTGCCTAAGATGCTGTTGGTACCTGCTTTCATGTTAACCCTTTGAACCCATCTTATAAAATTAAGGAGAAATTCAAAGCAATTGTGGTCTCGAAAACTTTCAACAGCAGACTAACTGTGTTCAGGATAAAAGCTGTGAATGTTCTCTTGATGACGTAGAAACAGGCTCATTTTGTATATCAACCTCCATTCCATCCCGAGAGGTTTCTCATCAGCCACTCGCCTCAAAGCATCAGAAGTAAGCGGCGTAATGAGTTTTGCAGGAATATATTTCCTTGAAAGATCATTATTATCTAGCCTGGAAGAAAGTAGATTAAAGGAATAGTTACATCTCATGAATCTGCATATTTTAATCTTGAGGCGATCTTTTGTCTATGCTTTTAAGTACGCTGTATGCAAAGTGTTTTTGCCTACAGCTGTTATATTACCTTGGTTATGTCCCGCTGAAATACCAAGCTATGTAAATTGTTGGCTGCGTAATATTTGCCCTTGTAACATAAAATGGAGAGCATATTGCCTTCTTTTATTTATTTTTAGGGGGTGAATTGGATACTGTTGGAAATGGCCCTTTCTAGGGACCTTTTGCTTTTCTCCTTACCACTTTTCTGCTGAACTAGGTGCTAGCCTTAGGACTTTGAGTGCTATGACACTGCCATTCAGTGCCAAAGCACTGTGCTTGTCATATACATACTGGTGGTTTGTGTATACATGATTGGCAGATTCGAGTTAGCTGTAAGTCCCTTGTCTAGGGGTAAGACATATATCCAGGGCATGTACCTTGAATGCTACTAGATGGGCCTGGAGCACTGGTTGTGCCATCCACAGAGGTAGCTCATCGATCATGCCACAGTATTGCCCTGGTGGGCTTGTGTGCCCGGATTACTGTTACTTGCCTTGGCAGTTAAAAAGCTATGTGCCAAGGTTCTGCAAGTCTCTTGCTATATCGGAGTTCTACCTGAGGACAGAGTGCAGTGTCGGGAAGAGGTAGGGCATGCGTGTATGTTACATGCAAGGGTTGTGAATGGCAACGGATGGTTTGTTTGGTACAACGGGGCCTGCTTCTCGCATTGGATTAGCATGGGGGAATGTAGGGAAAGGCTATTGAGCAGGATTTCCTACGTGCAGAATAGTAACAGTATAGTGTTTGGTATCAATGAGTTCTTAATGGCAAATCCTCTCCGGTAGTGCGAGCGGATTCAAGATTACGTGTGTGGAAATGTCACTTTGGGAAAGTGGGCATTTTGATGCTCATGGTTCTGTGTGCCTGTCGGCCTGTCTCCAGTTCACATCTGGATGATAGGGGGATATCTACATCTGTGCATTCCTGATAGAAGGCCATAAACTAGGTGCTCAAGGGAAACTGCAGACCTCTGACTCTGAGGGGCCTCTCTGTGACAGTTACGTGGGGGTGGAATTGGCACCTGCATTCTAAAGGGGGAGGGTCTTGGCCCACTAAAGATAGTGATCAAACCTCCCAGGGTAGGATGGCAGACAGGACAAAATTTACAGAGGACCTGTGCATTTCAAAGGTGGCCTTTTGAACTGATCGCTTCTTCAAAGGCCATTGAGGGTATAACTACTGGGACTCTGGCCTTGGAAGTTAGAGACGCTTTTGGATTTGGAACCATGCTACGCTGGTTCAACCCTGGGACATCGACCCAAGGAATCATTACGGCAGGAGGGAATGCACCAGGATTATTCACAGACTTGTGGTGGCTTGGAGCTTGTCATGCTCCAGAGAGGGGGCTATCTCTTGGTGAATTCTGCCTTGACGTTGCTGACCTGCAGCTAAGTGCTAACTGTCATGCCCCAGGTCTCCAAGTACTTTACAAGGGATGGCTGCCTGGCCTCCTGTCCACGAGATCACGGGGATACAAATGATCTTCCCATTTCCACAAGATCGTAAGGACCTCACAAGGTGCAGCAGAAATGGGTTGAGGTGATCGTCGTTTGGGACAAGGATCATTCTGACGAACACTGTCATCACACTGTGCACAGGAGTGTGCTCGTAAATATCAGCAGCCCACCTGAGGTGCCAGGATGTGAGGAGTTCGAGGAGTGCGGGGGAAGCTTGCAGAGTCCGAGGGACCCACTGCTTGCAACCAGGGGACCTGTGCTAGATTGCACTCTGGCACTTGTAGTGTCCAAAGGGTTTTGGGGGACCTGAGCCTGGAGCTGAGACTGTCTTCGACCTTCAGATCAGAAGGACGACAGTGTCTGACATTGTGGCCTCCATCCGAGGTCACTGGCTCCCTCTCCCTGGACCCACACCACAAGGTACTTTGTTGTGGAGAACATCGTGACGGGGCTCGAGTGGTTTCATTGTGCCTTGTGGGCACTCACAGCTGGCTGTCGAGAGCTATGGCAGCTCACATCTCTGCCTAAGGGGAAACATTTCTCCAGACTTGGAAGTTCGCCAGCTTCCTGGGTCACAACCTTTTGCGTATGGGGGGATAGCGATCCCGCACTTGTTCAGGTGCTGTCGGATGCCTGGAGACCTAATTGGGATGGACGAAACTAAGTAACTGTTTCTTTCTGCTTTCGGTGGTTCCGACATTCTAATCAATGTGTCGCCAGCAGAGGCAACATGTATCATTGGCTGAGGTAGTTGAGTAAGTGCAGGGGCTGGGACACGAGGCGTAGTCAAAGACCTGTGATTTGTTGACCATTGCAAATATTGGAGTATGCGATATTGGGACTGTTGTGTTTGTTGATTATCTCTGAATAGGGGATATATGGTTGTGCCATTTAGCTGCTAATGGGAAAGTTTGATGAGTGCCTATAACTGTAAAGTATATATTCAATGTGCAGATCGTTTTGACTTCAATGCATATATTGTGTTGATTTCGATGTGTGTGTGTAATATAAAGACCAGTGTTTTATACATAGGGTTTGGAGTCTTTTTGTGGCGTGCTCAGTGTGTTGCCAGGGTGGTGTTGTGCCAATATTTTACACTTGAGCCCTGAGGATAAGCCTGACTGCTCAGTGTCAAGCTACCCAAGGGTGAGCACAAGTTATTGGACACATGTATCGTACTTATCCTATCTAGAATTGTGGATTGTGTCTGGCTTCAATGCGTCCCAGCCAGCCGGAAACTGCTAGGTCTAACAGATATCATAAGCTTCTATGGTACGATATGGCTGCCAAGCTGCAGCTAAACCCTCATTTTATTATCACATGTGCTGTGATGAAGATCACTGTTGTTTTGCTAGAAAGACCCATCTTCCCACATGAGTTACTGTTTTATTTTAATTGAAATGCTTCTTTTTAACATAGTTATTGCAATTTCCTGGTTTCCCCTAAGGGGCCGGCAGATTCATATTTGCTATTCCGGGTAGAATTCTTAAAAAATTTAATCAGAACTGGATAATTGTTCTTTTGAACCTCGTCATAATAGCTTTCAATACAAAGATCACAGCATATCTGATTTACGGCTACTTCATCAGGACCCACAACCACTTTGGTTAGCATGATAGGTTGGAAGTTGAGGTTAAAAGTGGATAGAAATAACATGTTGTCATACTTCTCAAAAGATACTATTAGCACTCATTGGATGAAAATCATAGGTGAGTGGACCAAGTATCTTGGTATGGTGACTGTACATTCAAACTGCTCTATACCACTATCAACACTGAGGTTCAATGTAACAATATTGAGTTCTACATATCTACATTCTGCTTGAATATAGTGACCAAAATATCGACTACCATAATATTGTGAAGGTATGTATATATACGTACGTGCAGATTTACTGTTCCTAACTCTACCTCTACAGATCTTGAAGATATATTGTCATACCAAATGTATGTAGAGTTAAGTATTGTAACGTCACACTTATCTATACAATTTTACCTTCACAATATTACGTTAGTCTATATTTTAGTCATGATATTCTGGGAGAGCAATATTTAAAACTCAATATTGTGGGGAATGCCTTCACAATAATCCGCTATTAATAGAGCTAAGAACGGGTGTTGATTGAAATCCACTATTAAAAGAGCTATAAAAATAGGGAGGAAATGAATCATTTGCGAACGAAAAGTTCATGAGGCTGTAAGCCTATCGAATATGAATGGTTTTAAATTTCCAACATACTGCAGAGTATCTATGAAAAAGGAACTTCGACGTATTTACGTGGTATTTGCTTTGAATCAGTTACTGCTCAGGGATTCATGGTACAATATTGAACCTAATCATAGGCATTGTACACACTGTGGCACACAACAGGAAACTCTTAACCACATTGTTGTTGGTTGTATTGAGGAAATTGATTAAAAAATCTCTTTCATTTTTATAACTTTTTGGGATAGACAGATTAGTTTTAAGGACCCTATGCACATTGCAAAAAGATTTGTGATAGAACCGCACGCTGTAAAGTAGCAATATTTTTAAAGGGCATTTTATTTAAACTGTAGTCAATTGAATATTATCGATTGAATTTCTTTACTTAACTGTATAAATATATCAAAGTATTTTATTGTTTTTATTTTAAAATTAATAAACTTTTTCTGATCGCAAATCATACATATCGGGGGCAGCTTTATCATTGGACTGTGTTGCCCTTGCGCAATGCAAGGTGACGCAAGGTCAACGCAATGCTTAATCCAGATTTACCAATCCATGCAAGGCCACCTTGCATAGCCCTGCATGGCTTGGTAAATCCAGAGTAAATCAAGGGAGCAAAAGCCTTGCATTACTCTGTACCAGGAAGGCATTGCATGGGTGGAACGTGGGTATTCCTTCACATTCACCCATGTATTTTGGTGCATTCACAGATTTACCAAGACTGGTAAACCTGGGATTGTGTCAAAATTGTATGCCTTCCTGACAGAGGTGCAACCAGGAGAAATATCTTTATTTCTCCTCACTGGTTCCTCTTTCTAAGTGTGCTGCCTCTAAGGATTGTTTTTGTGCAGGATGTTGTCTCTTCTTGCACAAAAACAATCCCGCCTGTGATGCAGTCAACCTTGCACCATGGTGCAAGGGTGTCTGTGTTGGCAGTAGGCTGCCACAAGTGCGCCAGTGCAAGGAGAGAGCAGGAATGTGCCATTTCTTGACAGATATGGCAGATTCCTGCCATCTCTGCTTGACGCAGCCCATCACATCAAGTTGTCTTGCTGCGTTGCGCTGTGCCAAATAGTGATAAATCTGCCCCCGCCGATGTCCAGGATTCTGAGGTGGAAAGGTCTCCTTCCCTCACCTTGTGCTCTCCCTCTTCATTTTTCTTGTTCTCGCCCCTCCCCATTTCTATTTTTCTCCATCTCTCTGTCACTTTTCATTCCTTGTGCTTCATCACCACCTGTCTCCATCAGTTTCTGTCTCTGACTCTCACCCCTCTCATATTCTTTCTCGCTTTCTCTGTCGCCCTCTCTCTTTGTCTCCCTCCCTTTTCTCTATATCATTTTCTAATGTTGTTCTCTAGCTTCTGCATTCCCTGACTATTTTGTGCATTTTCTGACAACCTCTTCCCTCCTCCCTCTCAGTCTTATCCATCTCTAGCTTTTTTGAGTCAATATTCACATTGTAACAAGCAACACATCCAGTCCCAGCATGCATCATGCAATGATTTATGATTGCAAGAATGTCTGAATATATTGCACATGGCATAGAACCACCTGGCAACTATGGAAGAAGCATCTTGCTTCCTGAGAGTCATTTGTTACATGTTGCAGCATACTAGGGGCCAGATTTAACAACGTGTCACCCAACGCAGCGCAGCAGTCAAAAATACTATGCTGCGTTGCATGACAGGGAGAGAGCAGGACAGTACCCTATCTACAGAGATATGGCCCTCTCCTCTCTTCTCCCTAGCGTCGGCACAGAATTTTGCTGCCGAGAGCCACACACACATCCCTTTGCACCATTGTGAAAGGGTGTGTGCATAAGTCTAGCTTAGGTTTTGTAGTGGAAGGTTACCTGTTCTTGACACTGCCTTCTATAACTCAGATACTAGAGCTAATGAGCATAGTGTTAGAAATTATATACGCAAGCAAGCTCCTACACCTGGCTACTTCAATTTGATAACCATGGAAAACAGTTGCTGCTCATACACCAGATGGAGCTTGAAGAGAAGAATTTAAGGATTTCTGTAATTAAATCAAAGAGTGAAAGAGACGGATAGTTGCTGGAAGAATGTTTCAGGTTTCAGGACCAGAGAAAGTAAATAGTATATTTATTGTTTCACCTTTTTTGGCTAAGGCTGTGACCATAGAGAGGCATGATTTGCTTTTTGTACGACAGTGCCTTCAAATATTGACACCTTGTTGTGCAGGTAAGAAGTCTATTCAAGGTTAGGTGTCTGGGCTCTATATGATGCGAGCCCCTGTGTTGTAGACTCAGTGCCCAGTGAGTAAGGTCTCTATGGATATCTGCGTTAAGCGCAGCACTGTATGGACCAACTCTCGATTACAGCTTCCCTCATTTTAAATAGCTTGGTGCTGTGAGTGTAAAACAGGAATGGAGTTCCCACTTTCTCAGGAAAACTTTACATAATACTACGCCAGCTTTTCCCACAAGGGTAAAAATGACCCGAGGGTAAGTGCCCCACGCATACCATTAAAGTATGCAAAACAACAGCGTACTATATGTTCTATTAGTGCATGCAATAATATAAGCAATATGGAAGTACTCACATTTACAGTTCTTAATAATGATCATTAAAGCAGTATGTTAATGGACATTACACATCAATAATGCATCATAAACTCAGGTGCATCATTTAAATAAAAACAACACATTTAATCAACATACAAATATCCTTTCAGCATGCATGCCAAAGTTAATATAAGATATTGTTTCTTAAATAAATAAGCTCTCTAGATTATTCTAACACTATCATATAAGTCTACAATTCATAAAATACTCAACAATTTCTCTTTGTACTAATCTAATTAACTGTCAGCTTCTCTCAGTAATGCATATAATAAAATAAATTTACATTTTCTTGCTTCATTCCTCTCTCAAGGCCTCTATGCATTTCCTTTTCACTGGTGATGTAAATATAAAAGCTATTTTCCTATGCAGCAATTCAATAACACTATTAAATCTAAATAATAAAGCTGTTGTCACTCATTTCATTTACGCAACAACACATTATCTGTTATTTACTCTTTCCCTCTGCAGACACTTAGAAATGTTTATGTTTCTTTCTTTCAAATAATGCAATTATCCTCTTTTTTTGGAACTTTCGGAAAGCTATTTCATAAAATAGATTTTACTTTCCTTATGACACTTTGGAGAGTTCTTGAACATCTTACATAAGAGATCACATGTATGCCTTTGTCCCAACTATTTTGTTAGGGCCTTAATCCCAACTATTGCATCCGAGAGCAAACCTTTTTTGAACACAGTGATGGCAAGATACTGCTTTCTAACAGCTTGTGACTGAACCTTCTATCTTGATTACAGTAAACAGCAAAGTGATGGTATCCCTGTCTCTCTTTCTTTCTCTATCTATCTCTCTCTCTATGTTATGTTATGTTATTTGAGTCTTGATATAGCACACAACTCGTCTCCGGGGGGACATCTCGGTGCTCGAAAGGCAGGTACTGGGGTAGAGGCAGCATTAAAACAGCCAGGTTTTAAGGTCTTTTTCGAATTTAGGTAGACTTGGACACGCACGGATGAACAGAGGAAGTTTGTTCCAGTGAATTGGGCCAAGCTATGAAAAGGCTCTGCCTCCATGTTTATCTATTGCTCTCTCAGTCTCTCTCTCTCTCTCTCTCTCTCTCTCTCTCTCTCTCTCTCTCTCTCTCTCTCTCTCTCTCTCTCTCTCTCTCTCTCTCTCATATGCAGGCTCTGCTGGGTTCCAACCATCTCCTGTCAAGCATTACCCTGAAAAAGTGTGTTCTTCACATACAGTTGATGCTATTTTTAATTCTCCTGAATTTCAAGGTTAGATGTGCTTATACCACTGGCATCTGCCACCAAGGCCAAAGCACATTTACATGCCCTATGAATGAGTCAAGAACTCTTAGTGCAGAAGAAAAGGTGTAAATACTTGGAGCACGTTTGACGTAAGCTCTACAATCAGGAGGATATAATTAAGTATTAAGAAGCTATTAAGAAGTATCATATGGCATGATGAGAAGCCCACTTAGTCTTTTATGCAGAAAAAATTGACAGTGCTCACAATTCTTCAAAATAGCTTTTTGTCATCTTTTTCAAACAGTCAAGTTTCTGATAGACCCGTCCCACCTGACACCGCGACCTCCTCTTTCATAAGTGAAATGCTGTGAACTTTCGGATTTTTTTCTATAGGAAGTTGGCTGACAACTTTGCCCCCTTTGATGGTTTGACAGAGGAGGATATGTCTACTTCTTCAGTCTCTTCTCTACAGCCAACATTATTTCCTATTAGCCTTATTGATGGAGCAAACTATGAGGCTCTTTTGTATTCTACAAAGTCTGGTTACCCTACGGACCTGGCATCTCTGTAAATTCTCAAAATGTGTAGTTCCATTCTTTCTCTTGTTTTGATCATTCTTCTGAATATGTCCATTGTGAATTCCATTGTTCCATCGATGTGGAAACATGCTAAAATTGTCCCTCTGCTTAAAAAGTCTTTCTTGGATGTATGTAAGATTGAAAACTATTGACTGATTTAGCTTCTGCCTTAACTTGTGACGATTCTTGAAAAGCATATAAACTTTCAATTTTCTCAACATCTAGAATCAGGCACTCTTCTTCACATGTCTCAGTCAGGCTTCTGTCCCAGTACAGAATCCACTCTCCTTGGGGTTATAGAGAATCTTAGAATAATCTTGGATATGGGAGGAACTGCAGCCTCTTAGCCTTTTGGAGTTGAGTGTGGCCTTCATTACTGTTCCCCACTCTGTGCTTGTTAGCATACTTGTGGAACGTAGGAGCCATGGTACGACCCTTCAATTGTTCCACTCCTGTTTGCACCATCGCTCGTCTCAAGTTACTTTGAAACCATACTTTTCTACTGTATGACAGATACCTTTCTGGATCTGACAGGATCCTCTCTGAGTCCTATACGCCCTTTGTCGGACCTTGTGGAGCCTTTCAGTCTTACTTTCTTTTCTTATGCTGATGACACACAGATTGTCATCTCCTTGTCTACAGTTGAGGAAAACATTCTTCCCAAATCTTAGACCATGTCTGGTCACAGTGGCTCAATGGATGGGGAAAAACTGCTTAACACATAATGGCAGTAAAAGTCCTTGTAATGGAAAACCAGCTGCATTTTTGGGGACAACAATGGTGGCCAGAAGAGCTAGGGTCACTTCCTACTCCAAAACAGGCTGTTAAAGACCTTGGAATATAGCTGTATAGCAAGCTTATGATGGACTATCAATTAAATAGGTTATCAACAGGCTGTTGTGCCTTCTCGGATGCCTGAGGAAGATTCTTAGGCTCCTGCCCATGTCCACCCAAAGGACAGGTGTCCAAGCGCTCATAATTTATTTTGCCTAGATTATGGCAATGTGCTCTACTTGTGGGCTTCGAATTCTTCTTTTTCATGTTCTGACGCATGTCTCTGTTCCTACCCAGCTTTGGAACCTTCATTGGCTCATTATTGATAGCGTATTATGTTTAAAGCGTTATGCTTTATGCATAAAGCCATGACTCAGACAAGACCCCAGCATCTAAGGAATCTTGTGCACCTGAGCCACCCTAATCATCCTCTACGCTCATGTAACCAGTACTTAGCAGTGATCCCACAAGTAAATTTAGTAAGACAAGGAGGTCGCTCTTTTAAATATCTTGGGCCTGAACATCGGAACTTTCTGCCCTCTTATTTAAGGCTTTGTACCTCTATTGAGAGGTTACCCAGTAAGTTGAAGACCTGTTTATTCTGGGCAGCACAAGAAATCAGTTTTGTCCCCATTGAATTTTAGCGAATGACTGTTCAGCCAGTTGACTATATCACTTACAGTTATGAAAAGAGACCAGAGCGTCCAGTTTGTTGCTTTCCATGGACAAGACCAGCTCTGTATCATCAGCGTAATTCACCAGGCAGATGTTGTGGGACTTTATGATAGTTATATGGGGTTTCATATAAATGTTAAAGAGGATCGGACTGAGTGCTGATCCTTGTGGGACTCCATGCTCATTGATTTTAAAGTCAGAGCAGTATGGAGGCAGCAAGACTGCTCAACAACGATCTTGACAAGTAGGAGCCCATCCAGTTCAGTGCAGTCCCACTGTTCCTATTCCTAGCTAGTCTTGCCTGTAGTGTCTTATAGTTCACTGTATCAAAAGCGCTGATAGATCGAGCAATATCAGTACCGCTGACTGGCCGCTATCCACCCTAATCTGGAGTTCGTCGATGGGCAGGATCGGGGCAGATTCCGTGCCATGTCCTGGTCTGAATCGGAACTGCTCCTCCTCCAGGAGATTTTGGTCTTCCAGGTAACGGGAGAGTATTTTACTCACAAAGTGTTCTAAAATGTTTACTGGAAAAGGCAGAAGCGTTATTGGCCTATAGTTACTGAAGACCAAAGGGTCCATTAAAGGTTTCTTCAGCGGGGGATAACTATAGCCTTTTTCTAGGCCTGTGGAACCATGCCAGCTTTTAGTGACTGGTTGCATATTTTAAATATTGGGGGGAACAGTTAGAGTACTATGTCTTTCCAAACTCTGTGTAGTAGCGGGTCTAGGGCTGACCCAGAAGTGGTGGACAGTGTTAGTGCTTTGAAGCTCTCATCAGTCATAGGTTCAAAGGCATCTAGCTTACTGATGTGGCTGGCAGGAGGGTCTATAGAGTCAGAGCTTGTGAATTGTTGAGAGGTCCCCATGTCTTCCATTATCTTTTTGATCTTATTATCAAAGAAGTCTGACAGATTATCGCATAGAACCTGTGAGGGTTTATATATAGTAACTGAATCCTCTTTCCATATCATATCTTTTCTAACGTAATTGTTCCCCCTTGTAACTAATTTGAAGGCATGAAGCAGGTATGAGATGCTTGCAGCAGCACAAAGGCTTCTGGCCTCCCTACTCTTTAGGTCTTCAGCTACCCTCTCTCTGAAGCCATTGCTTCTTTCATCATTTCTTACCGTCTTTACGATGACATGCCCAGCTTTTCCCATTCTTTTCCTCTTTCACTACTACAAGATCCTATTTCTTCCTCTCTATGTGGAATAATACCTTGAATGCCTAAACTGTTTAAAATTGATGTTGGTTTTTTCCCCCATAGATTTTCACTACTCCATCCCTCCCCTTTCTTGACACTTCTTCACAATTTTTTCTCTCTCCTGAGCTGCCAACTTGATAAAAAGTTATACCGCTTGAGGAGGGGTGGGGCTTTGGAGAGGCAGTGCTTTGTGCCAAGACCAGCCTGAGGCACTTTGACTAACCACTTCCCCCATTCCTCAGAAAAAACACAAAGCTTTTAACACTTCCGCCCATGTCCTGGGGAAGTTTTACATCCTGGAATGGACATCAGCTGCTCAGAGTCTCAAATCAATCATCTGGTAATCTGGTTTATGCAGAGGCTTCCAATTAATTGTGTGATCACCATGTGATATCTGCTGCTCGCTGGGTGACGGTGTGAAGGGAGCCGACATTGTGTGATACAAAGTAGCACTGTATGAGTTGGAAGCCCTTTCTTTCCATCTACTTGATATCCTGGCATAATGTCCAACTGCAGTTTTTAATGTTCGCATCATATCCCCCAAATTTCCATGCTCCTTGCCCTTTCTTGACAATCTATGCCCAAGAAACGTATTCTCTTCCTGCTTTGGCCATTGTTCTGCCCTACTCACTGTTCCACCGCCTTACTTACCGGCTCCTCCTAAATCTATTTTAAAAATTCTGATTTCCATCTTCTTTTTGAAATTCCATGCATGACTTTCTCCTCACCACAGTCCCCTTTTTCTTTCCATCTTCAATTTGGTTGTGTCTGTATAGTCTTTAAAGTTATCCACTGTATGAACTCAACCATATCTTACGACCCTCTTCCATCTCTATCCTCCTTCTTTCATACATCTTTATACTCCTTCTTTCATGCTGTGCTCATCATCTGGGTTTCAGGTTGTTTCATCCTCCTTTGTGTGCTATGGAGAGACACTGGGGTGATTCACCAAGGGCCTCCACACTCGTGGCGGACGCTCCGTAGTCGTGGGGGAGTCTCCACACTCGAGCCAAAATCACCGCAATGAGAATTCTCTTTTCAAAGATTCCGTCCGGAGTGCGGAGACTCCCCCACGACTGTGGGGCCAACGCCACGAGTGCAGAGGCCCTTTGTGAATCAGGCCCTAAGTTTTTATTACGCCATATATTTGGTTGAAATCAGGAAACTTTGGTCTTTGTGAAATCTGATTCGATTCAACTTAGCAAGGTATAGTGCAAAAAACGAATGGCCTGCCTCCCGAAGACCATCTCCTTTTACACAAAGTCCCATAAGTTGGACCTCATGGATCTGTAAATCTGTGATAGAAAACACTCTGAAAAAATCTTGAATTAAAATCATATGTATACACACCACTGCAATGCCTCGGATTTTGCACAACCCCCTGTGAGTTCAGACATGTAATTGTTTTGCTATTCCTGCTTTACAGTAAAACTACCTCCCTCTTCCTGCAACCTCCCTGAACTTTTTTCTATTTACCTTGAAATCTCATCTCCTTCTTGAGGCGTTTGCCAGGAGCTTCTAAGCTGCCCTCTTGCACCAGTGAGTCACATTTATGTGCACCTTTGTTATACTCATTCTTATGTACCTTTGTTAAGGTGTGCTTTTTTATTCTCTGTACAGCACTTAGTCATAACCTCCGTGTAAACAAAATAAATAGATAGTAGGACAAATAAAACCAAACCTGGTGGAATTAGGGTTGACCATAAGACGCATCTACAAAAACGAGTGGCATGGCCCAAGATGGTGGACACAAGATTCACACTGAGAATTCCTGATCTGCTGAAGCAAAGAAAAGTACATTGGGGATTTTTTACAGACCAATAAATTACGTATAGTGCAGTGTGAGAGAAGGGCAAATTCTTTAGTACATTATAAGCTAAAGTAAAACGGTAGAGTTATGATGCCAGCAGCAGAAGACAAGACGAATTGGAGATCAGAGTAAGAAATACAACCCTTTTGCAGGGCTGTGTAAGGCAGGAAAGCATTATTGTCTGTGACACTCGTAGTTATTCAAGTTCTTTTTATCTCTTCTTCTCCTTTTGTCACTATTTTCCTCTTCTTCTGTTTCTGTCTTTATCTTAAATTGCTGTGATGAAATAAGCAGATCTCTCTCTTTCTCTCTCTCTCTCTCTCTCTCGCCCTCTCTCTCTCTCGCCAATTTAAGAAATGTGGATGAGGATTTAGCCAGACGTTACTGAAGATGCAAACCGTCACAGGCAGCCAAGTTGACACTCTTCGTTGTTGAATCTCAAAATGAGAACACCTGAGCAGAAGAGTTAATAGACCTCACCCCTGATAAAACACAAATGAGAAAACCACCACAAAAGCAAATCATAGCCTTTAAAATGAAAATCTGCTGAAGGTAATACAACACTCGGAGGGAATGGTTACACATGCAGAGACTCAAAGCTCTAACGACATGAAAGTAGCATCTGCTGAGCAGCAAACAAAGAGCTTCTTTCCCTGAGCCAGAGACCTTTTACAATAGGGGCCATACTCTTTTTGGACACCACGAGGATCCTTTATACGCGCTTACACTTACAGCCATTATGAAGGGTTTCCTTTTAATTTGTGGTTAGCTTTACAACTAAGGGCTGAGTTAAACATGATAATGCAAGAGGGATTTTGCTATAAAGTATCACAGAGAACAAGAATACCATGCAACAATTCTCCCACTTGCTGTCTGCAGGTGGTCCTATTTCTCCAGACATCAGAACAACCCTAATCATGCTTGGCTTCTGCAGGAATATCAATGCCTTCCTGTTCCTAATTCTCTGGAAATTGAACACTCATGATCTGCAGATCTCTACTTTCAGCTCATAGTAAGTTGCAGAACAGACTGGATATTTGCTATTGATGGGCATAAGCCAAGCTGATCATGCCAGCCATGTTTGGGCCCAGTTCACAAAGATTTTTCTGTGACTTATTGTTGTAGTACTTCTGATATACTGCTAGAATTCAGGAGTAGGCCAGGAGTAGTCCAGGCCCTGTTTAGGTGTGGCCCATCATTTGGTGCAATATTTAATGCATCTGATAAATAACGGTACCCTGAGGATAATTATCATGTGTGGGAAATAATACCTATTATAAATTATACCCCAGTAATGGTAGATGACATGCAAACTGTGGTTCGTACCACACTGAAATCTGCTATGCCAAAGTAATTGCCTAGCCTTTTTTCCACGTTAAATTCCCACTCGTTTGACCTGCTGAATGTCTTTGTAGGTTGTATGTTATCACACCCTATAGTTAGCGGGTACAAAAAAGTCTTCATCACTTATACTTTCAAACCCTGTGCAAACAGGATTTGCAAAGGAGTCTGAATTTTATGGGTAAGAGTGAGGGCTCAAGAGTAGGTAACATCTGCTCACAGCAAAATCTGTGACTTGTCCGGTTTATTAGGTCGAGCATGGGCAGTACATGCTTCTCTGCGAGGCATGCTGTATTGGAGTATGGATTTGAAGCTCTGCCCACTCTCCGCCCATTTTTGTCATTGGCTTGTGTCATTGTCCTTCGTAAATGCTGGCTTCTGATTCATTTATAGGCTTGTTAGTCCCTCCTTAGTACCGCCTTGTCTTCATTTGTAACCTCCCATGAGTACTGTCCCTTTTACTTCGGATGTTACACGGTACGTCTTATTTAGTCTGTAAGCACTACTTTCTTTCATAAGTTTCTCCTACTGCAGGCACGACATGCTTTCCTGCAGCATTCAGCGTGCCATGGCGCTTTCACTTTCCAACAGCCTGGGACACGCTTTGATGTTTTTTAAAATGTAATCACCTGTCCCTCTCGTACCCTCCTCCCAGCTCAGCCTCCAGAGAGAGCAAGCCCGACTGAGCTCCCTTCCCATACCTGCCTCTGGCCTTACAGCACTGGACCAGGCAGAGTGGGCACTCTCCCTCCCCATGCTCCGGCGCACACACGGTTGGGACGGAGAGGAGGTGCTGGAAAAAACAGCTGTAGCCCTTCTCTGGCTCCGAAGATCACTTAATCGCTCTCACCACAAATCCCCCTTTCCTGGTTTCTGCCTGGACAGGCTGGACGTGCACGGCTTCACCCAGCACCCACTAAGCTCATAACAAGCATTTGCAATGCAATAGGTCTCGCATTTGCGAGAGTTTAAGCTATTTGCATTGTAAATGACAATGCCTTTTATTTCGTTATGCCAATTGCTCAAAGTCTCGCAAATGCGAGACCTATTGCATTGCAAATGCTTGTTTTAAATCCTGCATGGAACACTGGTCCTTAGTTTCTGTGCTCTTGATTACATAAAAATGACCTCCAGGAACAAATTACTACTTTGCTGAGATTATGGTTCATCCAAGATTATTACCAAAGATTTTTGCAATTGTGCATTACTATTAGCAGTACTGAAATACCACTGGAAATGAAGTGATTACTGCAGGGATAATTACTGTAGGCGGAAAAAATACAGCCCCTTTTAAGTCATAGTTCTATCTAGTCAGCAGCTAAAGAAGTACCACTGAGGGTAAAATTGAGCCCAAGCAGGAAAAAATAAATTTAAATTTTTGGAGTAGGATCCAACCACAACATCCTGCCCTGTCTCATTGTCTACATTTTAGTGGCCATATATAGTCAACACTTCATACTGCACAGTCTGGTAACGGCTTTAATTTATTTTTAAATCAACCCATAGGGGATCTTACTCTGGACAATATCTTTCAAAAGTTCCCAACAGTATTTTGTATGTTTACGGGATTTTTAGCAGTGATGCAGTTACCACCAGCAGTAGTAAATTTACCTCAAATCATAAATTTATCCCTTGCACTATGGATTTTTCTGGTTGGAAGTATTTTCTTCTTCTTTAATGGGTGGTATTTACAGCTGACAGCGAATGTTGAGTGATATTGCTACCCGCTTTTCTGAAAAGAAGTTCCTAATTAAATGCTGATTTAAATTAATGCATTCAACCATTACTCAATACATAAATAAAAGAAGAAAGCAAATTATTTTAACAAACTTTCCACTTTGACAACACTAACACCTCAGCTTGAGGGACAACAAATCTATTGCTTTACAAAGTAATTTTCTAAAATTACTCTCCACTGGTTATACAATACCGTGCTCACTCTAAAAATGAAATCATAATTGTTTTGTAGCTTCACCTAGAGAAGATGCTCATACCAGGCATATATAATATAGTGTAGCTTTTAAATGTTATTTTGCTTTTATTGTATTGTAGGTTTTTTTCTAAAGCACTGGAAACCACCCCATGAAAGTTACGTAAAGGAAAATACAAAAGCAAATATAAATCAAAATATCTTGGAAGCTGAGGTATGAGGAGTCTGCTGAGAAGGGTGTGATGGACCTGTGGATACAGGCATACAAAAATGACCTCAGATGACCTGCCTTGACAAAGAACAAAAACTCCTTTGGAGAGTATGTGTGTAGTGGTATTCCATTCTGGGCATCTGACTAAAAGAACAATTGGATGAAAGTTTGAGATTGAATGTAGGTGAATTCCTAGGTGAAGAAGTGTGTCTTTAAAGTTCTCCTGAATTTGAAATAATCATTTCCCAGTGTTAGATGTCAATTTAGAGAGTTCCAGAGAGAAAAAGAGACCCAAGTACTGACCAATGGAGATCCAGATTTGTAGGATTGAAACAGAAGAGTAGTCAGTAGATGTAATTGAGCAAACCGGAGGCTTCTGGTTTGTAGAAAGGGATCAAATAGTTGTGCAAGGAAATTGTGGGCCTCATTTACAATAGTTTGACGCAGGGCTGCGCTGCACGTCACTTTGCAGCGCTGCCTTGCGTCAAAAGAAAAGGGCAGGAATGCACTGTGTCTATGAGATACAACGCGTTCCCTTCCTCTTACACTGCGCTAGCGCACAAGTGGCTGCCTAGCGCCAATGCAGGCATCCTTGGACCATGGCGCTAGGGAGCCTGCATTGAAATAAGGTTGTTTTTGTGCAGGAAGGGACACCTTCATTCACAAGAACAACCGTTACGCCACCCCTGGGGAGGCTCAGACTTTTGTTCCATTTCCAGATTTACACTATTTTGTAAATCTGGGAATGTGTCAAAAACCATAGGCGTTGAGTCGGAACACCCTCTGCAACGCCCATGGCATGTCTCTCCAAGGCAGTGTGAGGCAACGCAGTGACTTGCACTGCATTGCCTTATACCATATCTACGAGGCCATGAAAAGCCACGCAAGTTAGCTTTCTGTGGCCTCGTAGATATGGGTCTGCACTGTGCGCCTCTGGAACATCAAAAAAAGTGACGTTCCAGCGGCGCACTGGGCTTGTAAATAAGCCCCTGTGTGAGCAACCATGGAGTGACTTGTGGAAGAGAGGAAGGCTTTTATAAGTAAATTGGGCTTTTACTGAGAGTCGGTGAAAAGACTTCAGTACCACCGTGATAGGATAATATGCTTTCAAGTAACAGAAGAGGTTAGCCACACAGTTCTTGACTCTTTGTAGTTTTAAGTATGACAAGTTAGGAAGACCGGTATATTGGATGCTGCAGTGCTCTAGTCAGGGTTGGACTAGCCTTTATGGCAATCAGGCAGTGCGTGTAGGGCTGGTGTGACAGGTCAGTGTGTGGGCCGTTTTTTTTGTCTCATTGTGGGCCTGGTTTATGGGCTTAGGGGGAGGTTTTTAATGTTTATTTCCCTGATGTTACCACAAACATTTCCTATAGGAAGCCCAAATGCATGTAGTCTCCCATATGTTGCAAATCATCTGTACTGCTTGCCTTTACAAATTCAAACCTACAACGATTTGCAAATGTGGGCCACTATTTTAGCTGTCTGATTCACTAAATGGAGGCCACTTTTATTTTGATGCGCAGGCCTATTTTCACACCCAGCTGGACCCTGACTGTAGGTACCACATTACCACAGAGAGGATGAAGACAATGGGGCATATTATCAAAAACGGCGATAAAATTATCGCCGCTTTAGCGGCAGAAAACTGCCGCTAAAGCGGCGATAATGGGCTTGATAATATGTCCTGAGAATTCCAATAGAAGCCCATGTTCACACCAGAACATGGACTTCTATTGGAATTCTCAAGGGCATATTATCAAGCCCATTATCGCCGCTTTAGCGGCAGTTTTGTGCCGCGAAAGCGGCGATAATTTTTAACGCCGTTCTTGATAATATGCCCCATTGTGTTGTGGCAATGGGAGAACACTTTTGGGAAGATGTAAGAGATTTATTTTAATGTGACATAAATGTTTATATTTACCTGCATGTACATGGCGATGAGGGGACAAAATCATCACATGCAGATGAGAGGCTTAACAGATTTACAAAAAGCCAGGCTAAGTTTAATTTTTTTTTCAAAATTTAAAGACTGGGTCTTTAATCCAGAGGATAAAATGGCAGCGAGCCTAGAAGCCTAGGAGCTGCCACAGAGAAAGTTATTTTTCTCATGTGAGCTATACATATAATTCAGACTGGCAATCGGCCGGCATTAGCTGAACTATGTTGCCCGTCAAGTTAATTGCTAGACATATTTTGACACCACAAAATAAATTGCATAACAAGTTGGACACTGTCTGGACTGCCTTAAGCAAATCTGGGAATGCACCAAAATCCATGGGTGGATGCATGGGAACGCCCACGCTCCACCCATGGAACGCCTCCCCCACGCTATGTTACTTTGTATTTACTAAACCACGCAAAGACCTCAGTAATAAGTCATAGCACCCAGTATATACCAAGTGCCTGGGTATCAGTATTTACCAGGTGCTCAAATATCTCACCCTTTGTCCCACATTGTAAGAGACACCCTCTCTTCTACACATTCTTCTGAATCCACCTCTCTACAGCTAATTTTTCTGAGAACTGCACCATACCATATCATACTCTCCTAAAACGTCTCTAATCCCTTCACTGATTAATACCAGGGCTCTACAGAAGTCGTTAATTATAATTTGTAACCTAACTGTGGAATGTAAATACTATACATATCATTTCCGACAGTATACTGAGACCTTTCTTTTTATGAAGTGCTCTGACATCAGTTCATCTAAGTCAGCACTAAAAAACTACATAAATAAATAAAATAGGTTCAAAGGGTAGAATTGTCTGATGTTTGAGCCACAGTCACTGTTCACCCCCTGCTACTTATTCCCTTAGGACCTGATTCACAAAGGACTTTCGGACTCGTGGCAGAGGCCCTGCAGTCGTGGGGGAGTCTCCCACACTCTGGCGGAATCTCCTCAATGAGATTCCGCCCTGCACTTGGGGCGGAATCTCCGCAATGAGCGTTCTCATTGCAGAGATTCTGCCCCGAGTGCGGAGTTTCCCCCATGACTTCGGAGCCTCCACCACAAGTGCGGAGGCCCTTTGTGAATCAGGCCCTTAGTGTGTTAAGACAATTTGGTAGGAAATCTATTGAATTTCAAATGTTTAGGCACTAAGGGCCATATTCACAACGAAGTGGCGGAGAGTGCCTTTAGCCTCATTGGCTTAACCCCATGCTACGCCACTTCAGAAACGCAGGGCTGCACCATATTTACAACAATATGGTGCAGCCGTGTGTTTCCCCCTGCGCTGCCGCTAAATTTAGCAGCCTAGCGCCAATGCAGTCACCCTTGCACCATAGTGCAAGGGTGTCTCCATTGAGGGGAAGATTGTTTATGTGCAGGAAGGTTTCCCTTCCTGCACATAAACAATCAATGGGCTTTTGTTGTTTCTATGTGTGCTGCACAACGCAGCACACATGGAAAAAGCAAAAACTAGGAGAAATAAAGCATTTATCCTCGTTTCGCCTGTTTAAGACCAAGTTTTCCTGGCCATAATTTCGGCGCTGCCTCCTATTTACGCTGCTCTTGTAAATAGGGGGCAGCGTCAAAATCAATGGGTGTTGCGGTGGAACGGCCACCGCAACACCCATTGCCCTCCCTTTCACGCTACGTACAGCGTGAAAGGGTGCCTTATTTACAAGGCAGCGTTAAGCCATGTTAAGTTGTTTAACACTGCCTTGTAAATAAGGCGAAGCACATATCGCCACCACAACGTCACTGAAAGTGACGTTGTTGTGGCGATAGGGGCTTGAAAATATGCCCCTAAATAT
Organism: Calotriton arnoldi; assembly: GCA_963921515.1. Classification (NCBI taxonomy): domain Eukaryota; kingdom Metazoa; phylum Chordata; class Amphibia; order Caudata; family Salamandridae; genus Calotriton; species Calotriton arnoldi. Next base: position 65,329 of record CAWUFW010005205.1, read on the forward strand.
GCAAGAAAATGGATCAAAAGATACTGTGGTTGGATTTGTTCGGCAGAAATAGCAATACTATTTCAAATATTTCATTTCAGAAAACATCTAGTACCTTCATCTAAGTAAGTTCTTTGTACAACCGGGAGTTAAACACAATATGATTGCTCTGGGAAATTTCGCCTCCTTAAATACGTTTAAATTATATGAAATGTTATTGCTTTTGAGCCACAAGATATGAACAATATTTTACATAACAAGTTGTACGTTACATATGCTAAAATCATATTATCCCAACATTAGGTATTTTACTCATTTAATTATTTAATTCCTGATTTTTGTAGCCAATTTTACTGTTTTTAAATGCCTTGCAATTAAATTACTGGTTGTATATGAATCATTTCTGGCTAGGGGCAATATTACTTCAAGGGAGCTACACAGCTCGGATTGAATTAGTAACTTCTTGCATTTTTACTTTTGACTTTCTGGTACAGTGGACATATCAAAATGATGTGCAGTTTTTCTATTAGAGTGCGAATATGTGTATGTCTTCGTTCTTCTATAAGTCGCCTTCCTCCCCTGTGTCCCTTCTTCTTTGGAAACCCCGCTGACCTGAGGAATTCTTGCTTTGCTATGAGTTTTGAATTTTGTGACAGGCTTCTCTTGATAACTTAACCAACTTAAACACCTTTGCAGGCTTATTATTAGTGTTTTCACTTGTATCACTGGTTCCTTTTAAAGCTCAACTTCTTTCAGGTCTTTTTAATTGTCTTTTTTCGTTAGATATTATACACAGCCCTAAAAAACCACATTAACTACCGTAGCTGATGTTTTCTAAAGCAGTTGAAGCGATTCAGATTTTTTCTTTTAATAGCCTGTATTTTTCCAGCTGAGGACCGCATCATTTCCTTCACACATTTCTTACTTCAGGTAAATGTTTCCCAAAATGTAAAATGTATAAATGGTTTTAACCCAAGCTTTTAATTGCCTCTGTTCATGGTTATATATAAATAAATAATTTCTAGAGGGATTCTTTCTAATGCCTATTTTATTTTTATAACCTTTATTTTTATTTTGCAATAAGAACACAATGGGTGCACATTGTCCGGCAGGTGGGCAGCGAGAGACCAATCACAGCAGTTTACACAATGGAAAAAGAGACAACAGAGGAGTCGACTTCCAATCATACAAAGGGGCATATGTACAAGCCCTATCGCCACCACAACATCACTTATATTGACGTTGTGGCCTTATTTACAAGGCAGCGTTAAGCCTTTTAACTCCTTTAAAAAAAATTCAATTTTGTGACTTTCATGTGTGCTGCATGAAGCAGCACACATGACAGTGACAGAATGGCATTTTAGGATTGTGTATGTGCAGGAAGGGACACCTTCCTACACATAAACAATCCTCCCCTGCACGCAGACACCGTTGCACTATGGTGCAAGGGTGCCTGCGTTGGGGCTAAGTTGCTAAACTACGCGTCATCGTAGGGGGACACGCAAGGCTGCGCTACATTCTTGTAAATATGGTGCAGCCTTGCGTTTCAGAAGTGGCGGAGAGAGGCATTAAGCAAGGAAGGCTAACGCCTCTCTCCGCCACTTCCTTGTACATATCCCCCATAGTTTCAAAACTTGAGGCCTGGGGATGATTCCCTAAGGGGGGGATCTAATGCCTAATTTTAATATGCAGCACATTGGCTCGATTACTGTTGTTTCATATTGTGCGCTCAAGTTCATCCATGTTTCGAGTCTACTTCTTAAGATGGATGCCAGAACTCCTCCAAAGACCCTATTTGTGAATGTTAGCAAGCATTGCTGCTAATGTTTGCCTCATCCTGGTTGTCATCTTAATATGAGTTAATTGGTGATTTGAATGACTCATGAAACAGTAAAGGCATCAATACTCATCAAGAGATTTTTGCCACAAAAAGTTGTGTTATATACTGATGGGGGAAAGAGGTGTAGTATCTTGAAGTAGAGAAATTAATGTTATCATTACATGGACTCAGCCAGGGAGATACCAGTTCCCTACCATATTTATAATTAATTCTTAATAACACCTTTATCTCTAAAGAGTAATTATACTCAGTTTCGGCCATGTGTTTGCCATGACACATTTTAACACTAATGCTAGATAAGAATATATCTTAACAACTTGAAATACTTGAGGAACTTAGGGCCTAATTTATATGTTAAAGGTATGTATGCTTGCAACAACATGGCCGGGTAGCTGCGCTGTCCGCGAGCTCCGCTGGCCCCGCTTGTGATCCTGTACGATATCCTGACCCTCGACGCCTGAAAACACAACCAATGCTCACCGGAAGGTATCGGTGACTGGAGGCAGACCGGGTGAAGTCCAGTGAGGTGCCTTTCACCCGTGACTGTGCCCTTTTTGACGTGGCGCTCAGAGCGCGACTCTTCAAAATGGCGGCCAGCCGGGAGTAACCCGAGTCGAGCACCGGCTCGGAGGCACTCGCGCCCGGGGCTGTGCCGGGGAGCCTTACGGAGTGCTGAGGAAGGTGGCTCTGTGTGGCGCGGTGCCATATCCCTCTTCCATGCTGTGGCCGTTGAGGAGGAGACATACGGACGGTGCCGACGGCCCCCAGCGTGGGCGCGGGGGCGCGGTGAGCAGCCTTGTAGGAGGAGCTCCACACCCCCCCCCTGGTACTGATCGTGATGAGACCTCAGCGGACGGGGAGGCGTGCTGCCGTGAATAACTGACTGGTAGGCGCATCGGCCACCAGGGCGGTCGGCTGCAGCAGTTTCTCACCCCTGCAGGTGGCGGAGCTTACGCGGTGTGCTGGTCGAGACGCCGACTCTGGCCCTGTGGATTTGCAACCCCCGTGTCGGTGGGCCATCTCTAGAGACTGCGCCTGGGAGAACTGGACAGGGGGTGGGCTCTGGAGGGGGCCTGCATTACATCTGAGACTGGTGCGGGCTCCCGCTTGCGCCCCCCTGCAGATATGTGTCCATAGGACTGTGCCTTTTCAATTGTGGAGCGTGGGGGCCACCAGGCCATGAGCCTCGGGCACAAAGTGTCGAGCTGGGCGCTATAGAGGCCACTCCTGCGTACCACCTACTACTCATCACTGTGGGTCACATACGTGCTGCCTAAGCTGAGACAATCTATGACGCTCTGGACGGAGCGGTGAACCTGGCTGAGATGAACTGACCGGATCTAGGCGGACCCTAGTGCAGCAGTGCCCATGTGGAGAGAAGACCTGAGTCCAGCGTGGCAGGGGGCCTGGTGGACTGGCATACGTGTCTGACTGGCCTGGCGTGCGACGGCGCACCCCTACTGTTGAACTACACCATAAGGGGAGCATCGCGGAGAAGGTGACCATTGGACTGCCTGGCAAAATTATAGCAGTGGGAAGAGGCATCCCTGTGAGACCTTCCGTGGTTGGGATGCAGTGAATCCACTGCTGGTGGAGGTGAGGGTCACAAGAGCGGGGAGTGACACGCGTGTGGGATCCGTCAACAGTTCGGCTATCATGGCGAAAGATAAAAAGCCCAAAACCTTAAAGCAGGGAAAGTTGGACCGCTTCACTAAAGTGGTTCCTGCGCCGGGAGGAGCGGAGGGGAACGCGGCCCCCCTCCCGGACACTGACACGATCCTGCAGGCGATTCGTGCATCCCGAGAAAGTCTAGAAACTAAGATGGCAGAGATACGGACTGAAGTTACATTCCTGCGTCAAGACTTTTGCGCAAGGTCTCGGAGAGGGTTACGGAAGCAGAACAACAAGTTTCAGACCTGGAAGACACCTCACGAAACACCAGTAAAGAAGTGGCGGGGCTGTTGGCTACAGTGAAGGAGGTGGTATGGAGAGTTGACGATGCCAAAAACAGGGCTCGCAGAAATAACCTCCGATTTATAGGTTTTCTGGAAAATGCGGAACGTTCTGACCCAGGACATTTCCTCCTGACATTTCTCAAAGACGCTCTCCCAGAAACACAGTTTTCATCCTGTTTTGTTATAGAAAGAGCACACAGAATGCCTGCTGTCCGACCACCGCCGGGCGCTCCTCCGAGGCCACTGATAGCCCGGTTCTTGAACTTCCAAGATAGAGATCTAATTCTTAGGGAGCTACAAAAGAAGGGAGAGATCCAATATGAAAATGCCAGAGTAATGGTGTTTCCTGACTACTCACGGGATGTGCAAAAATTGCTACGCACCTTTGATCCCATCAAAGTGAAACTAAGAGCTCTCGGAATTCAGTACATGTTGTTGTTCCCTGCGAAACTGAAAGTTATCTTCCAAAATAATACACACTTCTTCCAGACGCCTGAGGAGGCTTGGTCCTGGATTGAGGAACGGCCTCAGCTGAGGCGCGGGTCACCGGCAGCACCTGTCTCACTCACGGATAAACGACCGGGCCCCAGCCAAGAGCGACCCAAGGAGAAGCGGAAGAGACGAATGTTCAAACGCCGGCTTCCCACCATGACCACGCCTGGGAGGTCCCTGAGGCCCAGGGAACAGAAAATCAGCATATCAGAGACGGATGATGACACTGCTCAAGACTGCATGTCTCACACCTCTAGGAGATCCAGCGACAACGGAGAATCTGATCAGTCGGAACGCCAGGAGTCTCAGGATGCGGACAGAGAACACCCTCTTTTGGAAAGCATACAACGGCTGGAAGCCTCGGCCCTGGACAATCCGTGCGAGAACCCTTCATCACTGCAACCTCACAATAATGTCGAGGAGGAATGACGAACTGGGGCCAGACGCCCACCTAGAGACACTGTAAGACTTCCACGGCTTAGCGGAGATTTGTGACTGTCGACACGCCAGAGAGAAGTATACAGTATATTGTTGTTGCTGCATTGTAGTATTGTATAGGGGGGACAGGGAGGGTTACAGACCTCTTAGTGGATTGCCTGTGCCAAAGTTGTAATGTTGACGAATTGGGGGGCGGCACGGGTGTCTGAAGAGTGTAGGGTGGGGGGCATGTTAAATGTGGCAGATTGTTGTGGGATGTGGCTACTACAAGGGGGGGATTGTTTTTTATTGTTTGTTTGCATGGGTGCCGAGATTGGAGAGGGTGGGATGGACAGGGACATTCCTCGGGGAGGGGGTTGGACAGAGGGTGACTTGCTGGGAGAGTTGCAATGGCTGAGGAAAGGTTCACAGCATTGACGTGGAATGTCAATGGGTTAGGCAATAAAATTAAACTAGGCCTGGTTTCCACTTATCTTAAAAGACTTAAACCCGACATAATATTCTTACAGGAGACCCACATGTTGGGCTCGAGCTGTTCTTTCCTGGGTAGAAGACACTACATTACCATGGCAAATGCGGGCTTCACTAAGGGTTCGAGAGGGGTGGCGATTCTCCCCCCTTTCGTGTCATTCACCAATGGGTGCACCCAGAAGCGACCTATGTAGCAGTGCAGGGCAGTTGGAATCATAAACAGTTTTTCCTTGCAAGTGTCTATGCTCCTCCGCGACTACAGCAACGCACATTGGATAGACTCGCAGAGCTCTTACTACGTTCTGGGCCTGCCTCACACATTATAGGGGGGGATTTTAACGATGTACTTGAGCCCTCGATAGATCGCACCCAAATACGACCGGGATCCCATGGTCCTACGGTATTGGCGCAGTTCCAAAGCAGCCTCGGATTGACCGATCTGTGGTGCCACACCATCCAACTACGCAGGCTTATTCCTATTTCTCAGGGGCTCACAGGGTGTTCTCGAGATTGGACTACCTCTTTGCTCCAGCGGGGGAGGTCCCAAGGATGGAGAAAATAGAATACTTGGCTAGGGGCATTTCCGATCACTCACCACTTCTGTTGACGGTGGGAGGGAGGTGCGGTAACCAGGTAGGGGTTTGGAGATTGAGCCCTTGGGTCTTGAAAGATGACAGGGTTGCGGAAGAGCTCAGGGTGGAGTCGGAGCTGTACTTTAAAGAAAATGCCGGCTCCGTACAATCTGCGGCCACTTTATGGGAGGCCTACAAGACGGTACTCAGGGATAGGGCACAGAATATTATCGCCAACAAAAAAAAACGTGAAACCCAAGAATTGGCTACCCTAGAAGGCACACTGCTACGTCTAGATAGGGAGAATACCACTACACCAGATAGCCATACATTGTGTCAACTTGAAGTAACTAGACGAGAGTACCAGGCATTGGCGACTCGTGAGGTGCAGGCCCAACAACTGGCAGTCCAGCATCGACTGTACGAAACAGGTGACAGGGCAGGGAAACTACTTCCATGGTTGGGCAGGAAGGAAATGGAGGCGAGATGGGTATTGTCTATCCGGGAACACCAAAGTACATACACCACACCTGCAGACATCGCGAGGGCCTTTGCCCGATACTATAGGGACCTCTATACAGCTAAGCCACAGGCGAGTGTGGAACAAATCACCCACTACCTGGACACAATTACGTTGCCCTCACTGTCCCAAGAGGATAGTGACAGAATGGAGGAAGACCTAACTCTTGAGGAAGTGACGGAGGCCATTGGCCGCCAAAAGTCGGGGAAAACCCCGGGCCCAAATGGACTCCCGGGGGAATTTTTTAAATTAAATAGTGGCCTACTGGCCCCACACTTACTGCGGATGTATCAGGCGTTTAAGGAACAAGGGATTCTATCACAAGATCTCCGGATGGCCAATGTAGTGGTAATCCACAAACCAGGGAAGCCACCGGAGGAATGTGGGTCCTATCGGCCCATATCACTGCTCAACATTGAAACAAAGATCCTGGCCACTATTCTTGCAATGCGCCTTCTAACAGTCATTGCCCCCCTGATCCATAGAGACCAATCAGGTTTTATGCCTAAACGTGCCACCCGATTTAACTTAAGGCGCCTGGCTAATTGGATGGATACGGTACAGGGCCGAGATAGCCCCCACCTGCTCCTCTCGCTCGATGCTGAGAAGGCTTTCGACACCGTTCATTGGCCCTTTATGAGATCCGCCCTAGAAAAATTTGGATTTGGCCCTAAGTTTCGGGAATGGTTGACGCTTCTTTACAATGCGCCCGAGGCCAGAGTTCGAGTTAATGGGTCACTGTCATCAAGTTGGCCGATTCAGCGAGGCACTAGGCAGGGCTGTCCCTTATCTCTCCTATTATTTGCTCTCATACTGGAACCCCTGGCTTGTATGGTTCGAACCAGCCAAGGACTAGGTGGTTTTATAGATGACTCCCGACACCTAGAGCCCGAACGCATATCGCTGTACGCTGATGATATTTTGTTATACATTACAGACCCGGCTGAGACACTGCCCAAACTTCTGCGAATCTTTGAGGAATATGGCCGTCATGCGGGGTATAGGATTAATTGGAATAAATCTACCCTATACCCAGTGGCGGGGGTGGTGGAACCCCAAACCTACCCGAGTTGCCTAAGATTGTCCCTGGGAGGGTTTACATACCTGGGACTTTATATTACTACTAACTCAGTGGCTAACTTAGACCGTAATGTTAAGCGTATCCTTTTTAATTTTCAAGACGATGTTAAGAGGTGGAGGAAACTCCCTCTAACTCCCACAGTTGCTTTATATTTTTGCAAAACTCCTATTGCAAAATTCCTGAGCCCGTATTCACAACCCTTAATAGCGAACTCCGCTTGCTTCTGTGGGACGGGGCCCAACCCCGTATAGTGCTACAAACATTACAGCACAACCCATACAACGGTGGGTTGGCCATACCAGATATCAGGGCTTACTATAGGGCGGCTCACCTCATTATAATTAACAAATGGAATCACGCACCAAGAGACCACCTCACCTATATGTTGGAGCGACTGCAATTTAGAGACCGTACACAATTACATTACCCTTATGGTGGTAAAGGCTGCAGCCGTCTCCTCCCAGCCACCCAACGAACAGTGGAGGCGTGGAGACATGCGGAAAAGCAAATGAAATGGGATAAGAAACCCACAAGGGAAACTCCTTTATGGGAGGGAACTAGGTTAAAGGAAATTGGAAAGCTGAGAGGTTTTAAGCAATGGGATCTGATAGGAATCTCCAAGGTGGGTGATGTTATGGAAAAAGGTACATTGGCCCCGTTCACCTCGCTCCAAGCCACTTATCAACTTCACCAGACTCAATCCTATGCTTATCTTCGGCTGCAACATGCCTGGCGAGCTGAAGGATTAGACGCGGAGACCATGCCGGAATATGCCCCCTTAGAAGGCAGACTCCTACAGGAAGAGATCCCGAGCCAAGCCATCTCGTTAACATACAAAACACAAATTAACAATATGCCTGACACACTAGGCCCACTTCGCACTAAATGGGGACTCACTACTGGTCCGTTAGAGGACATCGACTGGGAGGCTGCCCTTATGCACCCACGTGAAGTCGCGATTAAGTTACGGCTTATACAATACAAAATCCTACATAGGACCTACTTTGATAGAGTGAGACTACACGCTATGGGCAGGGCGGATAACCCGGATTGTCTTAGATGCCACACAGAACGAGGTACCTTTATACACACCCTCTGGGAATGTACCAGGATTCAAACGTATTGGAACATGGTAGTGCAGGAATTAAACAATATATTAGGGGCTCAGCTTGAGATGGAACCTCGATACCTCTTACTGGGAATCCCAACTGAGGTAGATCTCCCGCGAGATAAGCTGATGTTGGTTAACCTGGGATTGGTAGTAGCTAAAAGAGATATAGCTCGCTACTGGGGTGCACCCCAGCTCCCTACACTCCAGGAATGGAGAAATTGTCTGAATCTGTACATGGTAGCGGAGAAAGTGATGTATGCGGCAAGGGGGTGTCCTCGAATGTTTCGCAAGATATGGACTCCATGGTTACAGTACTATGGTTTGGAACTGGGACCAGAGGGAGAGGGACCAGATCTGGCATTGGGAGAACCGGGAAAAGAGCCTTAAAACCCGTATTGTCTGACCTACTGTGGGTAACGCTGGTTGACTCTGCTGTGACCCTCAGCACATGTATATCTGTAACACTGCGAGATCTGATTGTGCTCTCTTTCAGAAGAAGTGTTGTACTATTCTCTGTCTTACACCAATTGTCAGTATCTGTTGATTACTTGGTATCGTGCACTCATGATTTTTTTGTTCTTTTATGTCAATGTTTAAAAGCAAATAAAAATAAAAAATAAAAAAATAAATTAAAAAAAGGTATGTGTGCTTCACCGCAATGGCAATGGAGTATACATATCGCCAACATATTGGCCCGCCCACCAGATTTATATCCAGGCAGACTCCGTCTCTGCCTCTCCGATGGCCGGATGGAGTAAGGTCTGTCAGACAAATGGCTATATGTCCAACCACCCAATCAAGATTCACGGACATATAGCCATTTTTTTTTACTGCCTGTCACCGCCACGCAAACCATGATTGTGAGAGACAGTAAAATGCAAATAATGCCCCCTTCGCCATTGGAGATGACACCTATGCCGAGGGGAGCATTACTTTTTTTTACTTTCAAATAGAAAATTCCACTTCAGGATTTTCTTTTTGAAAATAAAAAAAAGAAAACTGTTTGGTGCAGGGCTGCATCATGGTGAGGCAGCCCTACACCAGACAGTGAAATGCATTGGCAGGACCCATCATGACGGCGGTTCCTATCAATGCATTATAAATGACTGTCTACTAGGCGGTCATTTACAAATTTAGCGGACGGCCACTCTGCCCCGGGGACAGAGTAATTTAATCCGCCCCCGTGGCGGAACGACGGGCTGTCCTCCAAATTATAAATTAGGCCCTTATTTTCGAAATTCACTTAGGTTTCCTTTGATTATACTTCTTTAGAATGTCATTATTGTTCAGAGCTTTATCTCCGTTGAAAAGACAGGTTTCATTTTAAACATTTATTTTCTGCATCCTTCTTTACAGCAAAAATGGCTGTAAAAAATGTGGTTCTTCTTTACTTTCATAAATATGAAGTTATTACCCGATGCACAGGGAGCTAACTGTTGTTAATGTTGCCTGCAGAATTCATTAACGGCTGCTAATTGCCCTACCTGGAATTATTTGCTAGAGTCTAAGCCGAGTTTCGATAATGAGGGGGAAAAAAGGAAATTAACAACCTTCATTCGGACAACTTCTGGTGGACAATAAAGATATTGTCAAAAGCCCCCCTTTTGCAATCCACCAGAGGCAAATAAACACGCTAAGGACCAGATTTAATTCTCTTCCTTCAACGTAGCACTCTGTGTAAATCTACAGCATGGCATTGCAAGAACTGAAAGAAATTGCAAAGCATCCTTTCTATGAGTCCCATGCCAATGAGGTTGTCTGTTGCATTCACAGTAAATAAAAGCTCTACCGCATCGCTAAATGCTGCATTATATTGCAAAAGTGAGCCACTGGTGCCTCGCGTGAGATTTGCACTACAAATTTGTGTGCGATAATATGTGCCAAAGGATAAGCAGTGTATAATGAGTCATTTCCCTAAAATGTACGTTACGCAGTAGCACTACCATGTGATATTTCTCTTGTGCCTTGTTAGCACCCAGTAAAATTTGGCTATTGGAGTTCACGCAAAGCCAGCTCATGCTATTTCGTATATTTCACTTTGAAATTCTAGGGATACTTGCGCTTTCCCACCCCATTACTGCCACTTTGCATAAAGGTTTGGCGCTTTCCTCATGCCACCTTTTGGCCCAAAATAAATCTTGCATACAAAAATTGACCGGTGCTGTCATCAGAGCCGTATGGTGCTGAGCGATTCCCTGAACAAACGTGTAGTAAATCTGCATAACTTTCCCGCTAGATATAGATTGAGGGTTACTTCCTTCTGTTCAGGGTATTGACAGTTGTCAATGGCTGATGCAGTGGGCATTAAATTCTAATTACCGACCTGCATTGAAAATGAATGGCCTACTTGTTACAGCTCACCAGTGGTGTAGCTAGACCTACTGCCACCCTGGGCGCACCCTAAGTTTGTCGCTTGGTGCAGGTAAGAGTGGGGGGGTGGCAGCCGATGGAGGACTTTTGTTCGGGGGGGAGGGTCTGGCGGCCAAAGGAGGACTTGTTCTCGGGGGGATGGTGGTAGTCCACAGACACAACTTGCTCACCTCTGCCGCCCCCAAAAACAGTGCCAGCCGGAGCGAACTGCCCCTCGCCCCCCAGTTACACCACTGCACCTCACCTAACTCTGGCTTTCTGTGAGGCAGTGGAGAATTATGCAGTGGGAATTATATCCAACAAAGCTGTCATCATCCTTCTTCTTAAAGACAACAAGGATCCCTAAGATTGCGCAAGCTCTCACCCAATCTCCCTCCTCAATGTGGATCTCACAATCAGTTCTAAAATGTTGGCAATCTGCTTGAGGAGGATCCCTTAGTTCACTCATGAGTCACAGGTGCGATTTGACCCAGGGCATAGCTCCTGCATTCACCTTATGACCGTTGCCCACCTTCTAAGGCGTATGAAGGACGACTCGTCGGAGATGCTGACACTTGCTGGACACAGAAAAAGCATTTGCTCAGGTAGAGTGGCCATACTTTTTATGGGTCATGTATTGTATGGGCTTGGGTGATGACTTTATTAGTAAAGTCTGCTTCTTGTATGACTCCTCAGTAACTGTCCTGTGCAGGGTTCCTCTCAGGCTCCTTCCGAATTAGCCAAGGCAATCGTTGGGATGCTCCCTGTCACCTTTGCTCTTTCTCCTCCCAATTGAACCTTTAGCAGCTGCTATCTATGTGACATGGGAGGTAGAAGGGGTCCCTAGGCAGGAGTGATCAAGACTATGCCTTATGTGGAGAATATTCTGTTTCTCTTATCCAACCCGCAGTCTTCTATTGCCACCGTAATGTCCATAATAGATGATTTGTCCACCCTTGCGGGTTACAAAGTTAACTGGTCAAAATGTGAGGCCCTGCCCATGACCAGAGATATCACACCTGCCAACAGACATGACTATAATATGGAGTGGGTACCAGAGGGACTCCAGTATTTGGGTATTTGCATCAACAAGGTGCACTCCCATTTGGTGGTGGATAACTTTCTCCCTTTGATTTAACGCTCAATGCGTGATTTCCTAAAATGGTTGCATCTTAACATGTCACTATGTGTGAAAGACCAACAGCGAAGATGACAATGGTTCCCCTCTTCAGTTTCCTTTTAAGTATGCTACCCCTCCGGATACCCAGCCAGCTTCTAGCATGCACTGATGCGGATATAAGGTCCTATTTCTGCAGTGGGCACAAACTAAGGACTGTGTGCTGATATGATGGTGGGGGAGGCCTGAGGTTTCCCCACATGACCTCCTATAGCCTGGCCTTCCACTTATCCCAGCTAATTGTCCACCTGAACCCTGCACTTGAGACCCCATTCTGGGCACGTCTGAAATGTGTGCCATCCTTAACTCCCAGAACCTGGCATTGCCCTGTACCTCTCCCCTGCCAACCCAATGATAGCCTCAAACTGGATTCTGACGGTGACTGCAGTGGCATGGAAGGAAGCTCATAACCTTATAGATATCTCCCCCATGCAACATCATAAGGCCCTATTATGGCGTAACGCAGCTCCTCACATAGGTGGGCAGCTGTTTTACTGGATGTCCTGGTATGAGCATGGCCTGCGATGACTCGCTCAAATATTTTGTGCAGGGAGGCTTTAACCTTTCTTGTCTTTACGGGCATTATTCTCCTGTATCTGCAAACACTGGGCAACTATCTGGTCATAATGGGGTCCTTATCAAAGTCTTACACTCACTTCGGGCATTCAAAGTTGCCAGCCTTTGTTGGCAGCTGCTTCTAGGGAAGGCTTACACCCTGGACACCTAAGTATCTGTGCATCTAGACCACAACAGAGTTCGCTGGGAGTCCCGATTGAAATTCTTGTTTATCAAGATGTTGAATGATTGGTAATGGTCCCCTTGGAAACTCCAAAAGGCTAAGCTCCTGTCCCATGACTCCTGCTGGATGTGCGGTGCTGACCACTGTGACCTATTCTACACCCTCTAGTCCTGCTCGGCTCCTTCCTCCTATTGGGCATGTGTGTGGGGACACCTTCATCAATGTGGCCTTATCCTGAATTTGTCTTCTCCACGGCTTGCCATTCTTCATAATATCTCCCCGAAATGTCATCAGCCAAACTGTGTATACTGCGCCATTGACGACAATCCACTGTACTGACATGCAACAAATTGCTGTTCTAACGCCACCGAGTAGCGTGCCACAAAAAAACGCACACAAGCTCACTGAGAAACTACACACTTGTGGGGCAGTATTGGGTAGTCTCTTTGCGAGTGACATTGTACTCCTTGTTTGAGCCCACACGATGACCCTACCTTCACATCCCTACCCTTGACACTGTGATGCACACATAGCTGCCGGCTAACCCCATTGCAAATGGGATGCAGGCCATCCCATGAACCTGCCTGCGTATTACCATTTCTCCTATATGGCTATCTCCTTGTAACCCTTCGGTGGCACTGATCTCCAGCGTGCCTCCCTTCCCTCAATCTGCCCCATCACTCAGTGCCTTCTTCACACACCACTATATGGAGATATTGGAGTTCTAAGTTTATTGCTTTTGCACTGATAAATTTAAAAAAATGATGGGCCCGAACTGACGACAGGGACACCTAAGGAGGGGAAAAAATACTAACAGCTCTTTATGCCCAAAAGCAAGCAGGAATTAAGTCTGTTGACACCTGCTGCCACAATCTGACCCAAGGCAGACATTGAGGGCACCTGTCCCAATTTGCTACATGTTGCTGCTTCACACCCTCACAGAAATTAGATTGCAGCCAAATAACATCTGCGAATTACAGCATGCTACGTATACTGAGTGGTTGTATCAAGCTCAGAGCTATATGCAGCATGTTAATAAAATAGAAGGTCCAGCTTATGTGTTTTGCTAAGAACTTTCATTCTTTTCTCTTACCATCCAGAGCCACATTACTAAAGTCTGACTGTTATGTTTCATGACGAAACACAGTTCATCATCAAATAAACTTCATTCGGTGAAAGGCCATAAAAGACAACTAATATACAAACAGAATAAAAACAGTTTTGAATCACATTATAAAAACACAATTACATAGTGTTAAAAACAATATTCTCATATGAGACAGACTATGAGAGTGTCATAAAGTGTTGTGTGCATAGAACAAAGAAAAGTGTCAACATGTCACATTCATAGAAAATAAACGAAAGGACAGCTCATATTAGACAAATTCAGAAAATCGGAACATAAGGAAGACACTTCGTATCAGCATAAAACATGATTGTTACTACATAGACCAAATTTCCTATGCTGAGTATTGCTGATTATAGCTTACAATGGCCAGGCAGACACTTAAAGATGGAGGATATTCTAAATAAGGCATGGCTGTCTTGCAATCTCTAACATTGATATCCTTTCACAAAGGAAATAAAAATAGTTTTCCTGAAAGTACATTAACATTTGCAAAACAGCATTAAGTGCAAAGTAGATTGTACAGACAAGTTATCACATGGACACAGAACAAGAGTCATAGGGTATCTGACAGGATCAGAAAAGGCCTCTACATAATGCAAGGTACTAAGTCTCAACCTGGTTAACAAAACCCTCTGATAATTATTACTTATCCAAGTAAGATATGGGTCCATAATGGGTCCGTAATTCACAGGGTTGTACAGGCAAACAGAGCTTTTAACCAATTCAGTGCGATCTCTGTTACACTTAATCCAACTCCAAAAGTGATCTTTAATAGTATGACGGAAAGCCGAAGAAAGGGCCTCTGGACTACTATAAAAGTCTGGAAAACCGAGAATATTACTCATGTTTTCAAAATAAATTATCCAGGGGATGCAGGTAGCATTATCTAGTTGCATGCAATCCCTGATCACACTAAGTCTAAAGTTAGCTTCAGACTTTGTCCAGATTGCCAGCCACAATGAGAGGAGGATGAATTCTAATGAGAACCATTGACGTAGTCAAGGCCAGGTTCTGCATGGCTTATATAGGTGGCTGCACTGGGTGGAACCCCTAGCAGCCTTTTCAGGCAACTATTCTCAATTCTTTGGATGGCCATCAAAATCTTTTTGTCCCCAATACTCCAGAATCATGAGTAGCATTTGGCAGATATTTGGCTTTGTAGACTGTCAGTAGCTCCTTAGGGGGTTGAAAATATAAAATTTTAGTAAACCTAAATAGGCCTTCCACAGTGTGAGCAAACTGCAGTGACTGCGCCTAATTGATTCCAAGTGCAACGATCATCGAAAAGTATGCCCAAATAAGGATGTGACGAAACAGGTTAAATTTTAGTAGTGTTAATAAAAAAAGTTTTACGCTTATTGGCTTTCGGCCCATAGATCGTAATACAGGTTTTGGAGTGGTTCAAGGTCAACTCCACTTCATTCATATAGATCACGTTGCTATACAGGACCTTCTGTAGACCAAGTTTGGTCCTGCCAATCAATACTGTGTTATACGCATAAAGTAGTACAGGGACCATGCGGGTACCTATACGTGGCACGTCAGTGTTTAAATTAACCAGGTGGTGATCTAGGCTTTTGGAGTAAAGTGTAAATAAAAAGAGTGCCAGCACACATCCCTGCCGGACATCCTGAGAAAAGTTAGAAACTATCAGTAGATTCCCCCACAGGGCCAAACCTTACAGAAGCAGACACATCACTATGTAGCTCTCTAAGAAATTAACAATAGTGTCCTCATCTCCCAATTCCAACATAATGCTCCAAGGTTTGGTACGATTCACATGATTGAAAGCAGACTTTAGATCCATAAAAACTAAATAAACTTGCCCTGGTTTAGACAAAGTATATTTGTTAACTGTTAACTGTAGGTGTAGGCATTGTTACACAGGGCCTAATGCTGCCCTGAATCCAAATTGTAGATCAGACACAATTTTATTGTCCTGAATACTGAAGAGTCGATCAGGGAAATGGGCTGGCAGCATTTTGGACTGCCTCTATCCCCTTGCTTGAATATCGGTACTATGACTGAGTGTGATCAAGATTTCAGCAGGCCAACATCAAATATACCATTCAGGACAATGGTTAAAAGAGGAGCCCAAAAATCAACATTGTCTTTTAAGAGATCGACTGGAACCCCATCAGAGCCAAGTGCCTTGCCTAGAGGGCATCTGTTAATGGCAGCTATTACTTCATCCAACTCAATAGACATTCCTAAGTCTGAGGTCACTAAATCGCTCATCAAAGTACCCCCAAATTGAAGAGATGGATGAGAAGAGCCTTAAACTTCTTTAAAATGCTCAACCCAACTAAGGCAGTCTCTGCTTCAAGGCCATCTTTAAAAAAGGAGTTATTAATCACTTCCCAAAACTGACGAGAATCCTTTCTATTACTGGCAACTATAAGGGTCTCATAGGCCTCTAACCTGATCTCATTCTTCCTTGTTTCTAGTGCCAGCTTGTAGGACCTATGATGTGACCTTATAAGATCAGCATCTCAAGGGACCATTTTTGTTGCTTTTAGTTGGGCTGTGTGCGCTTTGAAGCAATTAGAGTTGAACCACCGAGCTGGTTTCTGAGGGCGATTCATGACCTGGATAGTAAGCAACTCCTTGACCAAAGTACAAAGTGCCTCAAGGAATGTTACAATGTCAGAAGGGGACCGTTAAGAACCAAGCATAAAAACAGTGCACACCTGTTATTCTTCACAAGGGTAGTAAGCAACTGAACCTTATCAGTTTTGCCCTATTTTTGAGGGACACCTTTATTCTTTATGACAACTGAGGCAATAGCTACCTTGTGATAATTCATGGGGTTAGTGTAGCCCAAAAGATACAGAATTAGCATGTTATGATCACTAAACACGTTATCCTCGACATCATACCCTGTAAGAAGATCCAACAAATCATCACTAAACAGCATAAAGTCAATAATACTATGGCAATCTCTGCCAGTGAAGATTGCTTTTAGAACAGGGCACTCGACAGTTGAATCAAAGGCAAAATACAATTGATATTTCACGATAAGCTCATTGAGTACCTCCCCATAGGGGTTATGGGAACAATGCATTAATGGTTTGCCGTGAGCGTCACTAAAACCACAGGCCACTGTGTTGCCTTGATTACAACAACCGGTGTTAAACTCACCCATCCATATAATGGAATGGCAAACCCTAGACCCTAATAAAAAAAACTCCAGCTTATACCTCAAGGTGTTAATAATTACACAATTATTTGAATCAAAGCGGTTGTTGTAATACTTAATAATCAAAAGCTTCGATATTTCAGCCATATAAATTGAAAATTGTTATCACTCAGAACCACTCTGCTAATATGCCCTTGAAAGGTGGTCGATATGAGAGTTAACAAGCTGCACTTGCCCCTTCCAGAAATTCCAGGGATTGCTGGTGTAAAATAAGACACATAACCTTGAATGTGGCATGGATTAATTAGCCAGGTCTCTTGCAGTGCAATAATGTAATGGCCAAGAATAGTGTCTAGCCATTGTGAATTGTTCACATTAGAGCCCAAACTAGCCACTTTCCATGTTCCAATCTACCCTTTAGACTTTGGTTCTATTGCCACAATACTGTCCAAGGCCTGAGAGCAGTTAGCGATAGAATTATGGTCATGGACATAGATGTTATTGTCCGGGTAACTGCCCAGAGTAATGCAGGGCCCCATATTGGGTATAGCTATGCGTTTGATTGCTTGCTAATTCACAAAATTGCACATAGCAAGGTGAGAAAATCTATTAAAAAGTGGAAGATGGTGGGTTAGATTGGAGTTGACTTCAGTCCCTGAAGACGGGCCAGTTGCCCTGAAAGAACATTGGCCTATATAAAATCTCCAAAGGAACAGCTTCAACACCATCTACGGGCTTAGGACTGCTAGGGAGTCTGGTAAAGATGCTGCTGACTAAGGACTCGGACCCAAATTCGAAAATGACACAGTCTCAATTATCCGGTTTGGGGCTCTTTCCAACCCATGCAACTCTCCGCACCATAATTATGTCTTGGAGTGAGATAAAGGCTCCATTTAGCCGTGAGTTAAACCAGTGAGTCACCTTGCTGTTTAATTGATTATAACCTTCAGAGTTACCTGGGGCCAACAGGGGGATGCCTTTTAGGACAATAGTATAAGGTGTGGCAGCTGGTGGGCTGTCCAAAACACTTGGTTTCTATGCTACCAGCAAGTGTTTCACCTGCTAGCTGCTACTTTGTACATTGTCAGAGATAATTGTAGGATCCTGAGTAGCCAGCAGTACCAGGCTTGTAGGCTCCAATCGCACTGGATAGGATGTTTGGTGAGGCAAAATGGCATCTTTTGTTGTAGAGGAAACTGCCTTTTTTAAAGAGGCCGAACCCATGGGTGAATGTAGTTTAAGCAGTGAGTTGTCAGTTGCCTCAAGACGATTTTTACAAAATACAGGTTTTCCAGGTTTTCAAGCACAAGGTGAACAAAATTAGAACCCCTATTAGTCACAGCGGCGTTAGAGTCTTTTATGCCTTTACAAATATTCTGCAAAGCAGGTAGACTTGGCCCTTTAATTGCCCCACCCTCAGGGAAGACCTTGCACCTTTTGATTTCTTGGCTGGCGATGAGATACACAGAGAGTCACAATTCGTTATAGTGCCCTGATCGACCTCACCAAATGTAGCAGGCACATCAAAGACACAGGGATTTACCCCTGCAGGTCTGTGGGGCGGATCTGCCTGGATGTGGGTCCAAGGATGATGGTGCAGAGGGTGCACCATATCACTACTTTGGATAGTAGCCACAGAAACACCTAGGTTGGCCCCTGTTACAATGTTTATCTGCACGTGTCCGCGTACAACTCATGCTCAATGGCCCCCATAGCATTAGATAGGAATTTACCAATTGAGTTCAAAGAGAGACCCTCCCTGTTAGCAGGTTACAATTCTTTCCTCTTTCCCATAATTCACTTAGAGAGGGTACAAATGGCAAGAATTCCTAACAAGTCCAATAGTTACCTGGTGATGGAGTCAATGGGGCCAAGAGGGATGGCCCACTCCAGCCTCCTCCGGGCGCGAATAGGGACAGACTCTTGGCCCGCTTTCGCTTGGGCGTGTGCCCGGGCGTGTCCCACTCGTGTCCCAAGCTGCGGGAAGCATGGACCACTGAAATGCGCTCGCGGGCTGGTGTGCAGCGTGCCCCCCTCTGAAGCAGCCAGGGAATGCTGAGGGACGTAGTCCCACCCCAGCAGGTGCTTGACTTTGTGTCCCGCACTGCGGGAAGTGTGGTATGCTTAAATGTACTTGGGAACCGATGTTCAGCGTGCCCCCTCAGCAGCAGCCAGGGAATGCTAGGGGACAGAGTCCCACCCCACCAAGTGCTTGATATCATGTCCCGTGCTGCAGAAAGCAAGGAGTGCTTAAATCTGCTTGGGAGCCGGTGTGCAGCGTGCCCCTCTCTGCGGCAGCCAGGGAATGCTGGGGACGTAGTCCCCCCCCAGCAGGTGCTTGATTTTGTCTCTCCAAACGAAACACAGCTATTTCAGTGATTGATGTGTGAACAAAAATCCCTCCAGTACTGGTGCTTTATTGTCTGTGGTTTAGAAATAAAGTAGCAGTCAATAGGACCAGGACATACCAAGGAGATATTTGTGTTTTTTAGGCTAAACACAAGGGTGTCTTCTTCTTAACCCACCATTCTGCTCCAGGCTAATGTGCAAATATAAAAATGGTACTACCATGTGTAGTGTAAGTGCAGTCTTTAGATTCTGTAGGTTACCAAGGTGGAAGCCCAGAAACCTTTGATGAACTAAACTGTACAATAATTCACTTTCTGAAGAGTTCATGGCATTCCATGAATTTCACTTAGATTTATTCTACTGTTTATCATTGAGAGATCATGTGTTGGCAGAAAGAACTGAGCATACTACTACATAACAGAGAAACAAAATGGCTTACAAAGTTATTTTTTATAAAAAATTACTCAGGTGGCAATAAAAAAAACACCCTCTTGTCACCATTAGGGTATTTCTACAGACTTCTTTTGAGGTCTTTGTCAAACATAATTCAAGTTATTTCCACCCATGCTGTTGCCCAATCTTCTTAACTTCCCATTTGGTCAATCTTAGTGTGGCAGAGAACTCTTCCAACATTCACCCTGAATGAAAGGAGGTGGGTTGTTTGAGATGTGGGCCATCATGCCAGCTCCTCCTGGATGGGCAGAAAGGGCTTAACCCTTACCAGTTCGGTGTTATCACCAGGAACAAGCCGGAAGGAAAAGATAAGGAGGGTGTATCAACATCACTCACCATCTGTGATCCCTTCCAGGGATTTCCAGTGTGCATTTACAATGCTTGAGTTCTCTTCCACTCTCATGTGTTGATGTTTGGCTTATACCCATGGTGCCTGTCAATTTAAGGACATTGTTTGACCTTTACTCTTAAGGCAGTTGAAGCAGCCGGGTTCTGTTGACTACGAGGTGAAAGTCGCACTAAAGTCAAGTCTTGCGAAGGTGGTTGCAAGCCATGGTCCTCCATCAGAAGCAAAACAGGTGCTAAATAACTCTCCTATCACTCCCACTACAGTTAAATTGAGTAGACTTGTCCCAAAATGTGGGAAAGAAGCAGGGGTAGCTAAGGTTCTCATTGGCACCTTACACAAGTAGATGTGGCAGAGGTGGATATGGGAAGAAGCAGGCATCACCGTCAGCATTGCAGGACCAGTCACGATGAAGGGAGTAAGGAGTATGACATTGTCTACCTTTTCATTAGTGAAGGAAAGCTATTCTGAAGCAGCAGGCGATCGATGCTTCATTTTATTATCTCAAGGTTTCTCAGAGGACCTGCTGCAAAAGGCAGGAAGCAGAACAGATATGAATTTCTCGTTCCTTTCTTCTGTTTTCGTCCACAGACAGCTTTAGCTGTATTTAAACAAGGAACTATTGTGAACCATACAATCTATAGAGTGGGCTTTGGGTCAGTACTTTACTCATGATTGGAGGGCTTTCTTGTCCGTCACATATCTCTGCTTTTAATTTGATGGCTTTCCTCCCCGTTCTTATTTTTCCCTGCTGTGGAGCATAGATTCTTTACCATCATTTTGATTGGGCAAATTGTATTCCTCTATTGCTGATATGAGGGAACAACTTTACCATTTTTCATAGGTCTTGTTGGGAATGCATGACTTTACTTTTTCTCCCTCTTCCTCTATCTGTCTTTTCCTCTCTCTCCTCTTCTCCCTCTCACTCTAGCCTGTTGGGTAATCACTTACTCTCCACCCTTGTGAACTTGTCTGATGCTCCCCAGCCATAACCCAAGGCCGGACTGGGTGTACAGGGAATCGGGCATTTCACCAGGAGGCTTGAAGTGTGGGGGCCAGTTTTGGTAACTAGGGGTAGCAGTGCAGTAGTTTTGAAAGCACCTGATGCAGAGTTCCTTGTATATCCAGTAGTTTTCAGCCAACAATAAAAGTGTCAAGATAACTCTGGTGATTAATGTACCTGCTGGAGAAAGATCACAGTTTTGACTAGTGGCAGTTTTGATTGGTCAAAGGTAGCGCGTTTACCAGGCAGATCACAGAACAGTACTTTATGTGCATAGCTTAGTAGGTCACTGCTTTTGTTACAGATACCCTTTTGTTACTGTGCAGTTCATAAATTACAATCATAATCTAGCACAATGAGCTATGCAATGTCATCAAAGAGCTGCATGCAAACTACATGGTACAGGTTAGAAAGTTTTTTCCAAGTCATCCATTATCCTAACGTTTAAAAAATGGTTTGTTTGGGTAGAAATAAATTCTTATTAGTAAAGCTCTAACCACTGTGCTACGTTCTGTATCCTGGGTTTGTGCTTCTCCATACCAAGCGCTCTTAAAAATGCCTATCTGTATGGATGGCATGTGAGTCTTACACCTTGTAGTCCCCTTTGTCTTATGCAACATTTCTATACACTGATTTAAATATGGATTATTCATTGTCTCTATGTGTGTGTGAAGTAAAGTGCTCTGACACCCTACACTCGTGTGAGAGGTGCTATGAAACAAATTAAATACATGGAGAGAGGTGCTATGGAGAGATGAGGGGCACTGATGGAGGAAGATGGTGAGGGAATCATTGAAAGGCTCCAACAAAGACTGTTAAATCCTGGTGCATTCTAAGGTCATCATTTACTATGCTTTAAAAGCTAATGCAATTGAATATATAATGAACAATATGTTGTAAAATGCGCCATTTTTGCCCAAATTTTCTCGTTAGGAGAACCCCACTCCTCCCCCCCAAATCCTCCTAGTAGCGGTCTGGTTCGCTCGCTGCACTCACTATGCACTGTACGAGAGCTGGTCTGACATAATTTGCCTGGGCTGCTTTGGGTTCCCAGTCCGGCCCTGCCATTACCCACCTCTCCTGGTTCATTGTTTTCTTTTTATAATTTTTATTTTGTTAGAAAATTAATTGTGCCAGTCCTCGATAGCTTCACACTGCTGCCAGCCTGAGCTCACACCCCCACTCATCCATTCTCCTAGCCCATCTTCTACCACCTACACTTTACAAAAAAAAAAATCTGCAAGAGTTTGGCAACTGCACACTGCTACTACACAACTCTCTTTATTTTGTTTTGCACATCGTGTGCATACTTTTTTTTTCCCCTCAAATTTACTGTTCTTAAAATGGCAGTCTGGGATCTCAGAATTCTGAAATTAAAAAAAGTATTCCAAAATGGCGATCAGAGTATCACGGCTCATGCACACACATCAGCATATTCCAAGATGGCTGCTACCCATTTGAATACATGCATCTTGATGCACGAGCGGCATTTTAGATCTTTTTGTATTACCAATGCTAACAGTCATGGATAAAGTCAATAGCTTAGCAATTTCCATTTAAAGGTGAAACCTATTGTCACTTTGCCAATGCTTGATTCTTTGATGTGAATCGGTTACTCTACCCGCGTTTGCGGACTCATAATAGTTAAATTCGCTTATTTTATTAAGGTTAAAAAAATTTAAGGTGTTTTGCTAAGGCACCAGAAACATTGCAGGCTATTCACGCCAACTAGAACATGATAGGGCTGAACACTGACATTGTCACAGAGGTGGAAACAAAGACTTAAGAGTAAATATTAGAATACCTCATTTCAGTCACTCCTCTCGCAGATTCACAGTTCAAAGGCTCTAAGTCTAGCTCTTTGGTAATATGGCATTTACCATGTTACCACTGTAAGTATAAAGGCCATTAATTTATTCAATCTCAGATATATGGAGAACTCAGCATTCCCAAGTGGGATTAGTACATTCACTTTCCTGGTTCCACGTCTGCTGCAGGTACATTATCTCACTGAGCTTTCTTACCATTTCCTTTCACTCCATCATATGTTCCAGAGAGTGAGATTGAGAGATGATGTGATCTGGGCTTGCTTCCAGGAGTTCTTGGAAGGATCTATAAAGCTCGATGTAAGGAAGGCAGATTTTAGACCCTGGAGTGGCCGAGCAAATCGAGTTATTTATTGAAGCAACGTCTATCTAGCTAATTATTAGTCTGCTTTCACAATCTGTTAAAGTCTTCGCACAGAAGCAGCTGCTAGAAATTGGTGCTATAGAGTGCTTAGTTTGTGTCTGGGGTACAGGTAGTGGGCTCAAGCACCGATTTTTGGGGACTGTCACTAATTTATCAACATCAGACTTTGTGCCGGAGCGAGAGAGAAGGTCAGAATGGGGAGAAAGAAGGAGGAAGGAAAAGTTAGGAAAACATTGACCAATGGAGAAAAGAGAGAAGAAAAGGAACCTACAAAAGTGAGATTGAGACAGGAATTGTAGGGTGGTGGAAGAAAGAGGCAAGAGTAGTCATCAAGACAGGCAGCCATGATATTCAGCAACCCCATCATTTGGCAGTGCCGTTGATGGGCTCCCATAAACTTTAGTTTTTTTTCTTTTACTTTTCATGAATTGCAGGAAAGTAGACATGTTCTGATGTTGGTCATGATGTTCAAAATCTCGATTTGTCAATTGACAAGGCTTGCGTTCTCGTGTTTTCTTTTCTACTGTCCAGTTTGGCGATCTCTTGGCTCCTTGTGCTGCACTGCCCACTTGAGATGGTTAATTTCCCTGCCACGTATGCTGGTGTGTTATTTCGTAGGGCCTTGTAGTTTGAAGGTAGGCTGCTGTTGTTTTGGGTGATGCTGGTCATGAGGGTGGAGTCAGTGAAGGTATTTCAGTTTTGTGGTTGAATTTCTTCAGGCTTTTGATGAAATGAATTACAGCACATAGGATGCCAAATTAAACTTGAGGTGGGCGTTGAGTATGCTGTTTTCTCTATCTAGGTGTAAGAGCACCAAAGCTTGCACTGTTGATCAAAGTCAGTTGAAGGTAGGAAGGCTTTCACTTTGGGATGCTGCAATGGTTTTCTTATGAAGGTGTCCCTTGAAGTAGTGGTCTGTCATGGTGGAATTTAAGTGATTTCACATATGCTGTCAGGTTGATGGTGAACTGACGAGGTTTATGTCGGATAGCTAGGAAGGTTACCACCTCACTCCAGGTCATCATGAACACTGCCTCCAGTTTCTAACTTTTCACGTACAAATCATTGCTTTCAGGTGTTTTAGTCTAATTAGTTCAATAGAAACAAAAACAAAATAAGTGTCCAACACCCAGAATGCATTAAGCCATCTCATAAAAGTTCAAGACTGGAAACAGTGGCAGTAATGACCTGGAGGGAGGTTGACACCCGATAGCCAGGCTTGAATCAGAGGTTGTTTGGCACTATTGTAGATCAGGACTAATTCCATCATTGTTGGGTTGAGGTTTAGGTACAATACTTCACACCGAGTTCTGAATTAGCTTACGGCTCATTTTAAGTCACCTAGTGTAGTTCAATGGGGAGATTTATGGTAGAGCTGCGTGTTGTCAATCAGTCTCAAGTTTAAGTAACACAATAGGGAAGAAAATCTTCCAAAAGTAGAATCCCAATAATGAGCATCTTAGGCAAATTTGCAACAGTTCACATTCTGGCAATTGAATACCTAATTTTAAGGGACAAATGTACATTTCAGGAATTCTGTTTTAATTTCAGTGATTGTTATCACATTTCAATCAGTCAATCAATCAGGATTCTGTAGAGCGTACTACTCACCCGTGAGGGTCTCAAGGTGCTGGGGATGGGGGTGAGCAGCTCCGTTGGGGTCATTCGAAGAGCCAGGTCTTGAGGTCCTTCCTGAATTGGTGCAGTGTTGGGCTCTGTCGGAGGTGAAGGGGGAGTTTGTTCCAGGTCTTGGCTGCGAGGTAGGAGAAGGATCTTCCACCTGCTCTGGTACTGTAGAAGCGTGGGACGGTGGCTAGGGAGAGGTCGGCTGAGCGGAGGTTTCTCTTGGGCACATGGAAGGAGATTCGGTCATTGTGGAGGGCCTTGTAGGTGTGTGTGAGCAGCTTGAAAGTTATTCTTCTTTCAACAGGGAGCCAGTGGAGGTCGCGGAGGTGTTGGGTGATGTGGTTGTGCTGTGGGATATCGAGGATCAGCCTGGCTGCGATGTTCTGGACGGTCTGGAGTTTGCGGAGGAGCTTTTTGTTGATTCCGGCATAGAGAGCGTTGCCATAGTCCAGTCTGCTGGTGATGAGTGCATGAGTGACTGTTTTCCTGGAGTCGGGAGGTATCTACTTGAATGTCTTGCGTAGTGTCCGGAGGGAGTTGAAGCATGCGGAGGAGACGGTGTTGAATGTGTGAATTGTCTGTGTGGTTTCAGTTTCATTTTTTATGTATGGTAATGTAGTATACAAAAACAACTTGGACAAGTCCTTAATAGGTTGAGGTCATAATTGTCGACCTTCACCTTGATAGAGGAACGCAGACAAACAGTGGTTGTCTTAGGAAACCCCTCACCCACCTACCTAGTAGGTGGCATGCTTCATCATCGGGGTCCAGCTGGATTGCAGAGTGCAATCCAGCTGTGCTTCAACGCCTGATTTACAGCGGAGCAGGTTGTTTTGTGAGAAAGAGGAAGTGCTATGTGAATTGTGATTAAGTGCTAAAAATGTCTCTAGGAAAACCCCTTATAAAAGTTTTAATAGAAGGGTCCTAGGACATGAGTAAAAACATGGTTGGGATATACATGAGGTAACAATGTGCCTCAATATCCATAAAAAATGTGTAGGTCTACTAGTTTCAGCCTTCTGTGATATTCTTGAGGCTTTCTTCAGGACCAATGGAGTGAGCGTGGCCAAAAAGAATTGGTGGCCACTGTGGTGTATGTATCCATATATCAGTGCACACCCTAAAGTGCGCTGTGAGTGTTGTGGGATCTTGTTACTTACAGATTCTGTTTTTGTATATTACTCTGGGAAAGGGACAAGTTCCTGTTCCATTTCCTTACTCTCAAGTTGTTCTTTTGTTTTGTGGTAATGTAGTATGCCTGCTGTATGTAATGGTATTTGGTGCTTTATTAAGCTAATCAACATAATGTCAAACTATATTTGTCTAAGTCATTAAGGCACAAATGTCGCTTTGTTATAGTTCTGGAAACTGTCAATGGGAATTACAAGAACATATGGTGGGAATGATTGAAGACATATGTCTTAACATGGAAGACAGTTGATGTGGGCAAATAAAAAAGGCAGGCATGAGTCAAAAATCAATGCCTAAATTAAAGTCCAAGTGTGGCATGGAAGACATGGGGAATATATGTCATGGTGGAGATCAGCATGGAAGAGGAAGGACAGAATGAAGGAAAATATGACAATTGTATTTATGAAAGTTTTTTTTTCATTTGTTATTATTCAACATGCACAGTACAAGCACAAAAACAAAAATAATGTCAAGCTTCCTTCCATGTAAGAGATAGTATTAGAGGGATTTGTAGTTTGAGAAGAGGATGGCCTTGGAGCACCCCATGGAGTAAGGTTGAGAAAAGGAAAGAAGGACCAGGCCGAGCAACCGAATAGGAACTATGGTTGAATCAATGGAATACTGGGACAGTGCTTACTGGTCATGCCTGATAATGAGGTGAGCAGGAAAGCGACCTTATGGTCCAGAAGAAGAAGAAGAGATTCCTGTCAAGAAATGGTGAACAAGAGATGCAACTTTAGAGAAGAAGCAGAGTAGAGAGATAGGACGAAGAGTACTAGCGAAGCAGCGGTGCTGAGGATTTCAAAGAAGTGGCACAATGGCTGCACATTTAAGGAAATACAGAAACTGACCAGAGAAAGTGAGTAACTGAAGCGTGAGGTGAGGATGGCCTGGTAGATAAATGTTAGGACGAAGAAGGAGGAAGGGGATCAAAGGGGCACTGCAGGGATTGAGCCATTTGAAAAAAGAGACGAGCTCAAGTTCAGAAATAGATGAGAGGGAGAAAAGGTAATTTTCTATGAAAGGGGGAAGTAGGTGGTGCAGAAAGAATCTATTTTAAATGTAAAGTAAATATAGAAATCTCCAGGGCAGTGATGGACAAGTGAGTAGAGGGGACATGAGCAGGAAATTTGAGTAAATGGAAGACGGCGCTATGTCTATATGTGTGTTAGGTGTGCACGCCAGTGGGTGTCTGTATATAAAAGGCCCATGTGTAATTTTCATTACAAGAAAGTAATTCTGTGAAATTAACACCTTTTATTTTAGACAAAATGTGAAAAATTATCATGATTTCACATATAAGAAATTTCACATGATTTTTGCTCATGGAAGACAGGTTCAAGCAAAAGAAATCTTGCTGAAAGGCGTTATCTTCTTAAAGCCGTCTCCTGCAGTATCTCTTCTCTTCGAGGTGTTCCCTAACTTAGAAAAGACATACAATGGACAAAACGTTTATACACTATTGCATAGTTCTAAATACTTCCCTAAAAATTTGATATGTATAAATTACACGTAAAATGCATAGGCCTTGCATTTACATGTAAGCAGGATTGTCTATGCTTGAGTGTGGGTGGCCACATAAATGTATGTATGGCAGTGTGTGCATGCTTTTGTGTAAGTTTGTTGGTGCATTGGTTTATGTGTGTATCTTATATATGCATATCAGTGTTTATGCCAATGTGTGGCTAACTGCCTTGGTGTGTGTGTGCTTCTGAGTGGGTGCGTGTGGTGTGAACGAGTGTGTTAATGTGTGCATATCAATGTATGTGCCAGTGGTTGGATAAATGTTTCTGCATGCATGGTGTGCGCGTGTGTGTGTTAGTGTTAGTATATCAGAGTTTTGCCATTGTTAGATAATTTTCTGTGTATGCATGGTATGCATGTGTGTGTTGTGTGTGTGTGTGTGAGAGAGAGAGAGATAGATAAAACGAGTGTCTGATGATGTGTAAATAGCACTGTTTGTACCAATGTGTGGATAAGTGTCCTCGTGTGCATGTGTGTATACTAGTGTTTGGGCCACTTTGTGGATAAATGTATGCATGTGTGTATAGCATTGTGTGGGTAAATGCCTATATATGCATGGTGTATGTGTGTGTTTGGATATATGTTTGTCTGTGCGTGTTAACGTGTGCATAAGAGTGTATGTACCAGTGTCTGCAAAGATGTCTTTGTATACATGTGTGCGTTCTTATGTTCATGTGCGCCTTAGCATTTATGTGTGTTGTGCATATCATTGGCTATCACAGAGTGTGTATTTGTGTTTATGAGTGGTCTGCATATCCTTGGATGTGCTAGTTTGTGCATTTATGGTTATGTGTGGTGTGCATATCCTTGGATGTGCATGTTTGTGTTTATGTGTGGTGTTCATATCCTTGGCTATTCCAGCATCTGTCTTTGTGTTTATGTGTGGTGTTCATATCCTTGGTTGTGCCAGAGTGTGCATTTGGGTTTATGTGTAGTGTGGATATCCTTGAAGGTGCTTGTGTACGTTTGTGTTTATGTATGGTGTTCATATCCTTGGATATTCCAGTGTCTGTATTTGTGTTTATGTGTGGTGTGCATATCATTGGATATTCCAGCGTCTGTATTTGTGTTTATGTGTGGTGTGCATATCATTGGATATTCCAGCGTCTGTATTTGTGTTTATGTGTGGTGTGCATATCATTGGATATTCCAGCGCGTGTATTTGTGTTTATGTGTGGTGTGCATATCCTTGGTTGTGCCAGCATGTGCATTTGGGTTTATGTGTGGTGTGCATATCTTTGGGTGTTTGCTAGCGCATGTATTTGTGTTAATGTGCGGTGTGCATATCCTTGGGTGTGCTAGTGTGTGCGCTTGTGTTTATGTATGGTGTGCATATCCTTGACTACGCTAGTGTGTGTGCTTGTATTTATGTGTGGTGTGCATACCCTTGGATACGCTAGTGTGTGTGCTTGGATTTATGTGTGGTGTGCATATCCTTGGGTGTGCTAGTGTGTGTGCTTGTGTTTATGTATGGTGTGCATACCCTTGGGTGGGCTAGTGTATGTGCTTGTGTTTATGTATGGTGTGTATACCTTTGGGTGTGCTAGTGTGTGCGCTTGTGTTTAAGTATGGTGTGCATATCCTTGGGTGTGCTAGTGTGTACGCTTGTGTTTATGTATGGTGTGCATATCCTTGGCTGTGCTAGTGTGTGCGCTTGTGTTTATGTATGGTGTGCATATCCTTGGATGTGCTAGTTTGTGCGCTTGTGTTTATGTATGGTGTGCATATCAATAGATGTGCTAGTGTGTGTGCTTGTGTTTATGTATGGTGTGCATATCCATGGATGTGCTAGTGTGTGTGCTTGTGTTTATGTATGGTGTGCATATCCTTGGATGTGCTAATGTGTGTTCTTGTCTTTATGTATGGTGTGCATATCCATGGATGTGCTACTGTGCGTGCCTGTTTTTATGTGTGGTGTGAATATCCTTGGATGTGCTAGTGTGCGTGCTTGTGTTTATGTATGGTGTGCATACCTTTGGGTGTGCTAGTGTGTGTGCTTGTGTTTATGTACTGTGTGCATACCCTTGGGTGTGCTAGTGTGTTCACTTGTCTTTATGTATGGTGTGCATTTCCTTAGATGCGCTAGTGTGTGCGCTTGTGTTTATGTGTGGTGTTAATATCCTTGGGTGTGCTAGTGTGTAGGCTTGTGTTTATGTATGGTGTGCATATCCTTGGGTGTGCTAGTGTGTGCGCTTGTGTTTATGTGTGGTGTGCATATTCTTGGATGCGCTAGTGTGTGCGCTTGTGTTTATGTATGGTGTGCATATCCTTGGATGAGCTAGTGTGTGCGCTTGTGTTTATGTGTGGTGTGCATATCCTTGGGTGTGCTAGTGTGTGTGCTTGTGTTTATGTATGGTGTGCATACCCTTGGATACGCTAGTGTGTGCGCTTGTGTTTATGTGTGGTGTGCATATCCTTGGGTGTGCTATTGTGTGTGCTTGTGTATGGTGTGCATACCCTTGGATACGCTAGTGTGTGTGCTTGTGTTTATGTGTGGTGTGCATATCCTTGGGTGTGCTAGTGTGTGTGCTTGTGTTTATGTATGGTGTGCATACTCTTGAGTGCGCTAGTGTGTACGCTTGTGTTTATGTATGGTGTGCATACCCTTGGGTGCGATAGTGTGTGCTCTTGTGTTTATGTATGGTGTGTATATCCTTGGATGCGCTGGAGTGTGTGCTTGTGTTTATGTGTGGTGTGCATATGCTTGAATGCGCAACTGTGTGCACTTGTGTTTATGTATGGTGTGTATATTGTTGGGTGTGCTAGTATGTGCACTTGTGTTTATGTATGGTGTGTATATCGTTGGGTGTGCTAGTATGTGTGCTTGTGTTTATGTATGGTGTGCATATCCTTGGGTGTGCTAGTGTGTACGCTTGTGTTTATGTATGGTGTGCATATCCTTGGATGCGCTAGTGTGTGTGCTTGTGTTTATGTGTGGTGTGCATATCCTTGGGTGTGCTAGTATGTGTGCCTGTGTTTATGTATGGTGTGTATATCGTTGGGTGTGCTAGTATGTGTGCTTGTGTTTATGTATGGTGTGCATATCCTTGGGTGCGCTAGTGTGTGCGCTTGTGTTTATGTATGGTGTGCATACCCTTGGGTGCGATAGTGTGTGCTCTTGTGTTTATGTATGGTGTGTATATCCTTGGATGCGCTGGAGTGTGTGCTTGTGTTTATGTGTGGTGTGCATATGCTTGAATGCGCTAGTGTGTGTGCTTGTGTTTATGTGTGGTGTGCATATGCTTGAATGCGCAAGTGTGTGCACTTGTGTTTATGTATGGTGTGTATATGGTCGGGTGTGCTAGTATGTGTGCTTGTGTTTATGTATGGTGTGCATATCCTTGGGTGTGTTAGTGTGTATGCTTGTGTTTATGTATGGTGTCCATATCCTTGGATGCGCTAGTGTGTGTGCTTGTGTTTATGTGTGGTGTGCATATCCTTGGGTGTGCTAGTATGTGTGCTTGTGTTTATGTATGGTGTGTATATCCTTGGGTGTGCTAGTATGTGTGCTTGTGTTTATGTATGGTGTGCATATCCTTGGGTGTGCTAGTGTGTACACTTGTGTTTATGTATGGTGTGCATATCTTTGGATGTGCTAGTGTGTGTGCTTGTGTTTATGTGTGGTGTGCATATCCTTGGGTGTGCTGGTATGTGTGCTTGTGTTTATGTATGGTGTATATCGTTGGGTGTGCTAGTATGTGTGCTTGTGTTTATGTATGGTGTGCATATCCTTGGGTGCGCTAGTGTGTTCGCTTGTGTTTATGTATGGTGCGTATATCTTTGGATGTGCTAGTGTCTGTGCTTGTGTTTATGTGTGGTGTGCATATGCTTGAATGCGCTAGTGTGTGTGCTTGTGTTTATGTGTGGTGTGCATATCCTTGGATGCGCTAGTGTGTGTGCTTGTGTTTATGTGTGGTGTGCATATGCTTGAATGTGCTAGTATGTGTGCTTGTGTTTAGGCGGAGGGATCGCTATAATTTACACAAGTCTCACAGCTGTAAATTTGAAGGTTTGCCTGTTATTGGTTGTGAAGCTGCTTTATTTAAATTGACCCTCACCCCTCATTTTACCTTTTCGGGGATACTGGTCTATCGCCCACCAGGGCTATCTGGGCATTGGGCTTCAGCTTTTCCGGACCTAGTTACCCCTTTCCTTCTTAGTTCTGCCAATTTTTCCATATTGGGGGCTCTTAACCTTCACTTGGATGATTCCTCTTGTGCAATTAGTAACACCTTTATTTCTGATCTGGCAGCAATGAATATGCTGCTTTGTAATTCAGGTCCCACTCACACAGCTGGCCATCTATTGGACCCCATTTTTTCCAATTTACCTAATATTGTTTGCTCCACAGCCACTCCACTCTGTTGGTCTGACCACTTTTCGGTTGGTTTCAGGCTAGAGTTATTAGTCAACTTGCCAGTAGCCACTCCCGTTACTCAAAAACCTATTAGGAACTGGGGAAAGTTGGACATTGAAGCCTTTAACAAGCTTCTATCCACTAATGTCCCCACCCTTAATCAAGTGTTCATGTCCGACTCAGTGGCCATTCAGAAGTGGATTCAGAAAGCCATTGATGCTAGCCTTCCACCCTATATTAAGAGGGTGAAGACTCATCTTCCCCCTGCCCCTTGGTTTACTGATAAGTTAAAAACTGAGAAAACAAAATGCAAAAATATGGAAAGACGCTGGAGGAGGGTCTGTGCACCGGATTCCAAACTTGCCTACGTACGAGCTAAGAGAGATTATCACTCTCTCTGTAGGGCAGCCCGTGCTGACTATGTCTCCTCCACCATCATTGGAGCACAGAAATGCTCTAAAACATTGTTTAAAATGGTGAAGGAATTATCAGGCTCTGGAACCCAGCCCGTTCCTCCTAGCCTGAATGAAGGGCAATGTGAGGATCTCGCGCAATTTTTCAATAACAAAGTGGAAATAATATACTCAACACTGAATGGTAATAAAGTAGTCAATTCTATTTCATTGCCATCTAACTACCTTCAAGAAGCCGGCACGCTTCAATGTAGAGACACTTGCTACACAGAACCTGCTAATAAGCTGGAATCTTGGTCGCCATTAGATATTACGGCCCTCAGACAGTACTTAGGTAGCATTAAATCAGGCTCCCCCTGTGATCTCCTTCCTATATCAGTTCTACGGCAGCTTGAACTGCCTTCTCTTACAATAATGATGGAGCTTCTTAATTCCTCCTTAAAGGAGACCATCGTTCCCTCTGATTGGAAGCATGCAATGGTCCTCCCTTTACTGAAGAAGGCCAATGCTGACCCCACCCTTTCCTCGAATTATCGGCCAATTTCCTTGCTTCCAGCACTTTCCAAGGTTCTGGAAAAGCATATTAATGGGCAGCTATCCAATTTTGTTGAAACTCAAAAATTTCTCCATCCATCACAATCTGGTTTTAGAGCTGGCTTCTCAACTGAAACCACTCTTCTCGGCATCACTGAAATGTTACGCCATCGTTTGGATGCTGGAGACACGGTGGCCCTTATTTTACTCGATCTAAGCGCGGCCTTTGACACGGTGTCTCACGCCGTGCTAATAAAGGCCCTACAGTCTCTGGGGATTGCAGATGCAGCACTCAGATGGCTAATTTCTTTTCTTACCGACCGCACTTTTCAGATCTTCTCTTCTGTAGCCACCTCCAGTGTCCACTCCTCTCCCTATGGGGTTCCTCAGGGGTCTATCCTTAGTCCCTTATTATTTAACATCTATGTCAAACCCCTGGCAGTGATTGCAGAGGACGCTGGGTTGTCTTTATTTTCTTACGCCGATGACACCCAGATTATTTTCTCTCTCTGCGGGGAATGAGTCGGAACCATCTGTTCTGCGGGCTGGGCTGAGCAAAATTGCATCCTGGATGCAGGCCAACTTTCTTAAACTTAATGTTGAAAAAACTGAGGTCCTGATCTTGGGGAAAAACAAAGATCTTTGGGGACCTCACCATTGGCCGGCTGAAATGGGTGCTTTGCCTCGCCCCTCGCATCATGTCCGCAACCTTGGCTTTATCATTGACGACTCACTATCTATGCGTCAACAAGCTGTGAAGGTGGCTGCAACCTGCTTCACCATCTTGAAATGGTTGAAGAAAATTGTATGGATGCTGCCCAGCTCCACTCAGAGAACCGTAGTCCAGGCACTGGTAACATCTAGACTGGACTACGGTAACATTCTCTATTTATGAGCCAATAAAGACGTGACAAGCAAGCTGCAGCTGGTGCAGAATTCTGCTGCAAGATTGCTTTGTCAAGTTCCTAGAGCGGCCTCCATCTCGGTTTCTTTGAGTGACCTCCACTGGCTTAGAGTTGAGAGCCGGATCAAGTTTAAAGCGCTGTGCTACATGTTCAGGGTCAAGCAGGGTACGGCTCCTCAGTATCTGCAAAAACTAGTCAAACCCTATCTGCCCTCACGCACTCTTCGCTCCACCACTCAGGCAAAATTTATGGTGCCGAGGATTAGACTGTCCCGTATGGGTGGTCGTTCCTTTGCCTACCTAGGCCCCTCTTTGTGGAATGCTCTTCCTCTATCACTCCGGAGTGAAACCATTTACACGCGCTTTCGTAAAACACTCAAAACCTGGCTGTTCAATCAGTAGTTTCTTTTCCTGCTCCTTCTCTGGCTGGCGCCGGGAAACCCTTTTTGGGTAGCTGTTGCGCCTGATATAAATTTAAAAATAATAATAATAATAATATGTATGGTGTGCATATCCTTGGGTGTGCTAGTATGTGTGCCTGTGTTTATGTATGGTGTGTATATCGTTGGGTGTGCTAGTGTGTGCGCTTGTGTTTATGTATGGTGTGCATACCCTTGGGTGCGATAGTGTGTGCTCTTGTGTTTATGTATGGTGTGTATATCCTTGGATGCGCTGGAGTGTGTGCTTGTGTTTATGTGTGGTGTGCATATGCTTGAATGCGCTAGTGTGTGTGCTTGTGTTTATGTGTGGTGTGCATATGCTTGAATGCGCAAGTGTGTGCACTTGTGTTTATGTATGGTGTGTATATGGTTGGGTGTGCTAGTATGTGTGCTTGTGTTTATGAATGGTGTGCATATCCTTGGGTGTGTTAGTGTGTACGCTTGTGTT
Organism: Calotriton arnoldi; assembly: GCA_963921515.1. Lineage (NCBI taxonomy): Eukaryota > Metazoa > Chordata > Amphibia > Caudata > Salamandridae > Calotriton > Calotriton arnoldi. The sequence continues at coordinate 100,099 of CAWUFW010005205.1, forward strand.
TATGTATGGTGTGCATATCCTTGGATGCGCTAGTGTGTGTGCTTGTGTTTATGTGTGGTGTGCATATCCTTGGGTGTGCTAGTATGTGTGCTTGTGTTTATGTATGGTGTGCATATCCTTGGGTGCGCTAGTGTGTGCGCTTGTGTTTATGTATGGTGCGTATATCTTTGGATGCGCTAGTGTCTGTGCTTGTGTTTATGTGTGGTGTGTATATCCTTGGATGCGCTAGTGTGTGTGCTTGTGTTTATGTGTGGTGTGCATAAGCTTGAATGTGCTAGTATGTGTGCTTGTGTTTATGTATGGTGTGTATATCGTTGTGTGTGCTAGTATGTGTGCTTGTGTTTATGTATGGTGTGCCCGCGTGCCGGTCTGCCTTCGTGTCTGTCTAACAATATCTCCGACCCCTGGAGAAAGCATTTGCTGATCACAAAGCAGGAATAGGAGCGATGAACATTTTCACCTAATGGCACTTCCCCAGAGAGTGCCGCCAATTCTGAATCGCTTCCCGATGGTAATGGGGTTTATGTTCCTGAAATGTATGAAATGTATCCTTTAATCTGTGTTACTTACTGTTGCGCTCGTCTTTGAAGCAGGAACAGTTATGCCTGCAGAAGACGCCTGTCCACCCTCCTGCCCGATTATAAGGCAGGCCGTCGGGGTCCAGGGGTTTTGGAGCCTTCTCTTGCAAGGCACTTGTCTGAGTCTAACCATGGAGCTGAGGGGCGAGGGGTGCTGGACTGGGCAGTATCAAATGTCTCTGTCCTCTGGACTTTACTGTGTGACCCATGTGCAAGGAGCTGATGCTGTCATTTCCACTTCTCAACTCACCATCACGTTTGGCACTCCAGGGAGCTCGCTCTAATGAGTAAGGTCTCGCTACAAGTGCTTTAGATGAGGCGGTGCTGTCCGGTACTGAGTACCCACACATCTTCAATTTGAAAGGGAGAGTCGCACAACATCTCAGCAAGGGTGGAATACTTTGATTGGGTGAGTGCTGGTATCTCTCGATAGGAGGCAGATACTCTGGGATAGCGAGTACCTTTACTTTTCTTTTTCTATTTCAAGTACTGGGTGTACTTTCTGACAGGCAAGCTGTGAGAGATGGGCTAGGTTTCATTCTCCAGTGCTTTTAACCCACCACCACCATTCACTAGCCCTGAATTTGTCCTAACTGTCACACAAGCCCCTAGAGCCGATACAGCTTGTTGTGCTCAGTGGATACTACCATTTCAATAAAAAACGATTTTTTTGTTTTTTTTGTTTGTTTTTCCTGTTTTTTTTCCAAACTTCTGAATTTTTAATTCTAAGCGGCAGCTTCTCGTGTTCTGGTCCGCAAAAAAGGACAACCTGGATGATCAATTTGGTTCAGGAAGTGGTAAAAAATCAGATTGACAGAATAAATTATATATGGGATAAAGTACTCCCTGCCTTATATTATAAGAATATTGCAAATCACCGAGAAGTTCAATGGCAATATAGCGGAACGAGGCCGAAGGCCGAGTTCCTTTATAAGGTCATGGAACTCCGAGGTGACTTGCAGTATCCTTGTCATGTTTGGCAGGGAGTAAGTACCTTATCCCTTATAATACAAGGTCAAACCACTATCTTTCTAAAAAAAACACTTAAATCCTTGTTTCATATGAAAGAGAGCATGTTTGCAGACATGTAGAATAAAAATAGAATCACTAGTGCAAAGTTAAACACGTAAAAAAAAGTTGTTGGCTAGTTGCTGAAAAATGATATTAGAAGCAGTTGCATAGGGGTCAATTAAAAAAAGGCACAGCAGAAATATGCAGAAGGTGTCTAACTTTTCTATAATTTCCGAAGGAGTGCAAAAAATAAACATGTTGTCATAAATATCTGCTTTCTGCTTGACACTAGAGGTAAAAAACACAGAGCAGAAGAAAGAAAAGCAACCTTTTATTTCCCTTGCTCTAAACAGCTGCTCTGTGACCTGACCTGCCTTTCACCCAGCTGCTGGCTCTGGCAGCAGGCATTGTGACCTCAGAACTCAACTGTAATAAGTTATTACAGTTTACTTCTGACATCTTTTCCTTATAACCAGTGACTGAGTGCTTCAGAAGTTGGTATTACAAAGAAATTAGAGACAGGCCTTTATATAGGGATTTCAGAACGCCATGTATTATGAGACACTTTTCCAGTATGTTGATATGCAACAAACCCATACCAACCATTTTGCTCTTGGATTCCTCATAACATATCCCCATGGTGAATGCACCTACTGCAGAATTCTGTGGTCTGCCTGAAAACTGCAGGTTGAAATACAACCTAACAAATTATTTTGTCCATTTTTAGTAATGCCAATGTTGTGTAACAGTAGCATTTCTTATTTACAGAGCTTCACAGCTATACAACCTTGCAAGCAATCAACAGGTGAAACTAAAATAATATAATACACAGCAGCCTGCAATCCCCGTATAAAAAACAATCTATAGTTCCTTATTACAGCGGCTTGTGACGTTGCCTGCAATAAAGAAATGACGTAGCTGCTAAACTGTAATTTATAATAATAACGTTTTGATGTCCCAATGCAGCTGCCAGAGCCAGCAACCACGTGGAAAGGCAGATCACAGAGCAGAATTATAGCTGCATAACTAAAGCATTATCCATGACAAAAGAACAGGTTTAGTCGGAGGACGTATTAAGTCATACGTGATGACGCACAGCACACTTTTCCCTTTGGTTCCCTATTTGACCACAAAATACATACAGAAGATGGACAGAATGCAGAGCAAAACAAACATTGACCCCAGTCAAGAGATCTGGGTTAAATCCATCGTTCTTTTGCTCACCACGCCACCCCAGTACAGAACCAGCCATATGCAAATCAGTCTTGACCCTGTGTCTCATGGGAATAGTCCAGCCCGAACTGCCAAGCCAGGTCATTCCTGGACCAGAAACAAGCATCCTGGGACCGGTTTCGGGGCATCTCCCCTTATCAGCCAGGCTAGCTTAAATCCAGTGACACAGTGAGCCCGGGACCCACGTCTGGTCATACCTGGCGCACTTTGGGGGAGAAAGCAAAAGACACACAGATGAGGGACGGAATGCAGAGCAAATCAAACATTCACCCCCAGTCAAAAGATCTGAGTTAAATCCATAGTTCATTTCGCCACGGTTTGTACTGCAGAGCCCCACTTCTGGGGTCCTAGACACGGATAGGTGTGCTGAGTATTTTTCAATTCTGGCAAGTAAGTGGATCTTGCTCAACCTTTTTTGCAAACAGGGCCTTTCAGTTCTGATGACAAACCTTCTAATTAATAGAATGTTTCCCTCAGTTGCTTAGTTGTGGAACATCCATTTCCAGGATAAGCCAAGGGGCCAGGATAAACAGGTAAGCCCTATACCCTTATCAAAGAAGTATGAAGACGCAGTGAGTCACTGTCTGAGGGGTGTTACAATTTTGCTGTATAAATACAAGAAGCATGTTCATGTGTGAATACATGACGGTGGCACTTTTGATGACAGCCATTACAAGATCAGACAAAACCTATAGTGGATATGGCAAAGAGAGATTTTGTCATGATTTGCATTGAATATTTATGTTTTGTTTGCCTTGGTTTGTCCATACAGGCCACAGCCCTTTAAAAAAAATAGCATACTCTAAAGTGAGACATCATGATTTCATGCAAGAACTCGTGTTTTCCTAATTTGGTCACCCACTCCTGAATACAACACTTAAGGAGCACCGCAGAAACCAGATAGGGGTCTCACTTATAGTAGATTAGGAACATCATGGTCCTGATGAATTGCCATTGATACCAGGCATGGACACCCAGGCAAGAAACATGTTGACCTCATACTGAACTCATGGAACATTATTTCCTATTGGGTTCCAGTTGTTGCTTTTAATCTTAGCAAGGACATCCATGGATGTTAAAGTTTGTTTGGATGTCTTTGGTTAATTTTAATATTCTATCACTTATCTCCGATCTACCTCCAGTTCTGTCCATGAAATTCCGCTGGGCTCACGTCAGCCGACCAAGGGACTTCAGGCATACAGATGGTTTAAAAAGATCTCCACCAAAGGGACCCCTCGCTGGGCCTATTTAGCATTGCAGCACCTGGCCAACTAGGAGCATGGCCCGATGATGAAGCATGCCATCTTAATGGGTGAAGGCTAGTGCATACTAAGAGGGATGGTCTATGGCATGTCAAAAATCCTGGAGCCTTCATTAGGCACTTTTATTTTCAGAACTGTACACTTGTTATTATTTAGAATGTGCATGCACCCAGTCAGTCACAGGTTCAAATCGGACCATAGCCCCATACCTATTTATTCTTCTTAGGTTCATAAAAAGAACAGAAGTAAGTTCTGTTTGTGGTTGGTGCGAGATAAATGACTAACATTATTAGGGTGACAAGATTTAGAAAACTAAAAAAACAGGACCTTCCACAAAAATAGAAGGAGGACCACAATTTACATCGCCCGAGAAGCACAGAATGGTTTAATTGATAAAGAAAGCACAGACAATGAGACAGGGTGTAGGCTAGGAATACTGAATCCTGAATATTGACGGAACAGAATATTGTTACAACAATATCCAGGGACAAAATATCAAAAGGTTTGTTTCTTTATACTTTCTATATGTAATTCCACATATATACCTTGGTCACATATATATCTTCAAGCAAAGGAGTAGCCAGAAAAATAAAATACCCCCCCACTTTGACCCATATATGTAGCAATAAATGTGCAAGTAAAGTGAGTAATTTCAACCCTTCCTATGAAGTGTCATGGAAATTGTACCCCTAGGGAAAATTTGCAGACAATGATGCAAAATTATGAATTTTATAGCAGGATTTTCAAAGAATTTGGCAAAAAACTACATATTTACCTGTATTGACCTATTTCATTCACCCTTTCCATCTTCTTTCTTTCCTTCTCTCCGTCATCTTTTTTTTGTTTTAGGTGTATTTCATTCTTTCTTTCAATCTTTCTTTTCTTCTGTCTATTCTTCTCTCATTCCATCAGTCCTTTTTTTAGCTTTCTATCCTTTTATCTATCTGTTTATTCTCATGTTGCTCCTGTCATTCGTTCACATATCCTTTGCATTTTTTTCTTTGTATTCCTTCTGTTTGTTAATTCTTTCTTCCTCTTCTTTCCTTCAATCACCCATCCTTTCATCTCACATTTTTTTCAATACGTTTTTCTGCTTTCCTTTCATTTTTCTTTTTTAATTCCTTGATCTTTAATTTTCTTCTTTCCACCCTTCATTCTTTCTTTTCTTCCTCCCTTTTCTTCTTTTACACCTTTTTTTCCTTGTTTCATGTGTTCATTTGTACCCTCATACTACCTTTATGCTTCCTTTTTCCTTCCCTCCTTTTTTGCATTTTATTTTATTTCCTTTCCTTTTCTCTGTCTCACTCCATTAGCCTTTAACTTTTTTTTCTTTGTCATTTTAATAGTTTGTCTTTCTTTCTGTCACCATTTTAGGCTGTTTTAAAAAGGTTTTCATTTGGTCCCCATCCCACAGCAGTGTTGTCATCGTTTTTTCTTGTGTAGTTTATTAGTTTTAACTTGTGACCTGCAAGCCAAAGATACATTTTAAGAAGAGACATAAAATAATTTAATCTGCCTCAGAAGCAACCCGCTTAGGCTGGTATATTGGGTGTTTCACTACGCCCTCCTCTTCAAGGTACGTAGCTTTGGAGTTAATAATAGTCAATTCTTACCTCTCTCTATGCACTTATCATTTGATATATTGTCTCTCGATATTGTTGCAACAATATTCTGTCCTGTCAATATTCGGGATTTGATATTCCTAGCTACACTCCGGAGACATGAAGGGGAATTAAATACAACTTTTACACAGAGCATCATCTGTGTTAACTAAGGGCCAGATGTAGGTGGCTAAATACCGGTCGGTAAGGCCGAAATTCGCAGAATTTCAGCGTTACCGACCGGTATTTAGCCATGTGCAATGTAGGTAACACCGAACGCCATCGCAAATAAGGAATCAGTAAAAATAAGGGAAACCAGTTACCGATTCCTTAATTTGCGATTAGCAGACACCGAAACCCCTAAATACCGAATCGGTAAATAAGAAATCCTTAAATAATCGCAAATCCGATGTACCAAAAATCGGTAATACCGAATTTTCGAATTTTCGGTATTTAGGAGTCGCTAATTACCACTGACTCAAAGCAGGTGGTAATCAGGTGCACTGCATTTAAACAGCCCCAAAATGCAACAGTGTGAACACAATGGCGGCCCTCTACGTAATTGCAAGGCGGCTACGTTTGCAAGCAGCAGGACTGAGGATCTGGAGACGGGAGGAGCGCGTGTATAGACTGCGCGTTACACTCTTCCAACTGACTGAGGCTGAAATCCATGAGAGGTACAGGCTACACCCCCAAACCATCCTAGACCTGATACGGGACCTGCACCCACTCCTGGAGCATCAGACACCAAGGGCGCACGCAATACCAACACATGGCCAGGTGCTCTGTAGCCTGCACCTACTTGCATCAGGAAGTTACCAGGGGTGATAGCTGTGGCAGGTGGTGTGTCACAGAGTTGCCTGTCCCGTTTCTTCAACTCTTTCTTGGATGCCATGATGCAAAGAATGCATCACTACATACGCTTCCCCAGCACACAGGCGGAGCTGCAGAAGACAAAGCTGGATTTTTACCAAAAGGCACAGTTCCCACATGTAATAGGGTGCATTGATGGGACACACATACCAATCTGCCCACCTGCAGCTACAGAGTATATATACCGGAACCGCAAATCTACGCATTCCATCAACGTGCAGGTGATATGCGATGCGGACCACATCATCACTGACATTGTGGCCAAATTTCCAGGAGTACCCATGACTCCTACATATTCAGGAACAGTGGGATCTACACACGTCTGGCTGGGGGTGAATTTGGAGATGAATACCTGCTAGGTAAATCAATGTGACACACCCTGATGTATACCTTGGATGAATGTGTTGGTGACTCATATTAATGGCACTTCCTTTCTCACTTAGGTGACAGCGCATATGCCGTGCGGGCATTTATCCTGACTCCATACCTCAACCCATCCACATCAAGTGAGAGAAGATACAATGTGGCACATAAAAGCATGCGCAACGTTGTGGAGCGCACCTTCGGACTCTTAAAAAGCAGGTTTTGCTGCCTCCACAAAAGTGGAGGTGCACGTCAGTACCGCCCCATCATCTGCTGTAAAATAATAGCAACATGTGCCATGCTGCATAACCTTGTCACAAAGAAAGGAACAGCAGTGGAACTAACTGACTCTGAGGACGAGGATGAGGACTGTCCACAGCCAGAGCACAGCGCAGCAGGTGTGGCAGCAGCACCAGATGGGAGACTCAGACGGGCAGAGATAACACGCAACTATTTCTGAGTAAGTAAGGAGACACAGCCAGTGACGGTGTTTAATTGTCATAGCACACCACCACAACATGAAGGGCTTCACATGCCAGGCCAAATTTGAATGCAGGTTACAAAACCAAAAGGGTTACATCACCCTTTTCGGTAAACCATGTGATGGCTGGCATTACTTCCTGCGCCCACGCGCAGCACTGCTGCGTTCCTTGGGCACACTGTCCTCACTGGCAGTCTGTCCTGTGGCAGCGCTGTGACGTTCGCTGCGCCTCCTGGACTCCGTTATAGGGGGCGTGATGCTACTGCGGCTAGTAGCCTCTTCACTATCCCCCCCATCACCTGTAGTGGCAACCTGGTTTGTCTGTAGCACTTCTAGTGCACTGGTCACTGTGACCAGCCCCCTTGCCACGTCACGGCTGCAGTGGGCCATCTCCTCCTGCATGGCCACCGAGCGCCTGCAGAGCAGAGAGGTGGCAGTGGAGAGGCGGTTCACCGCCTTGGTGTAGTTGTCAAGTTTTTGCCTCTCCCTGCGCCTGGCCAAACGGTCCTCACCAATTTGCTGCACAGCAGCCTCACTGCCTCGGACATGTCCCTCATGCCCTCAGCCACAGTATTGTTCATGCTACTGATGCCCTTCTCGATTCGCAGCATGTGCCCATTCATTTGTACCATCTGCCGCTGGACTGACCTTATCGCTTTGCCTTGCAGGCGCTGCACCTTGAGCATGTTCCCCTCAAGACCGGCAAACACACTCTGATCCTCACCCTGTGAAGCTGGACTGGCTGCCCTTGCCCTGCGGCGTCTGGCACCTGTGTGGGGGCGCTCGGTGGAGGACTGTGAGCCTGCACCGTTGGCATCCTCAGCCACAGTGGACTGTTGGCCTCCCATGCTGTCCTCCTCGGACACCTCCATCTGCTGGAGGCTGGCCACTGCATGCCTACTGGCTCTCAGTGCTGGTGGCGTTGATGGTGGCGGTGGTGATGGTGGTGATGGTGGTGATGGTGGTGGTGATGGTGGTGGTGGTGGTGGGGTGGTGTGCCCTGCAGGCGACAGGGCCTCCTCCTCCTGTGTCCTTTCTCTCCTGGGTGCCTTTCCTGTGCTCCCCTCTGCAGCCCTGCGCGATGGCACGCCGGTGGAGACAGAATGTACATTTGCTAACTTATCTGGCAGCATTTGCGTAATAATAAATGTCATGCCTGCCAATCAAACTGACTGTCCTCTGCTTGCTAATTGCTGATGTGTGTCACATGCCTTTGGGTTCAGTGGACTGACTGTTCTGACATGTGTTACTTCTGACTACATCTCCCATAATGCATTGCTGGTTTTTAGTAAAACATGTACTGGAGTGGGATTCACAATGCCTCATTGGGGATTGGGGTTAGGGAGTGGGGGCACAGCATGCAGTGCATGCATCTTACCTTGTTTGTTGCCAGCTCTGGCTGAGCTGTCTGCATCCCCAATCCCACTCACACTCTCCGGCTGGAGGGTGGACTCGACCAGGAGATCCAGGGCAGTTGGTGCAGGTGCTGTGTTTCTCCCTCCACCTGTCAGGTTGGCTTGCTTGTTTCTCTCTGCCAGCCTCTCCTTTGCACGCTTCCCCAGCGTTTTTTGAGTTCCTCAATGGAGTGCTGGGTTACTCCAATGGCATTGATCTTTTCTTGGATGACCAGCCATATCTGCCTCTTCTGGATTCAGGCACGTGCAGAGACTGTTTCCCAAAAAGTTTATCGTGGTCCTTTGTGACTTCCTCAATAAGGACCTCCAGCTCCCTCTCACTGAATTTATGTTTTCACTTGCGTTCAGCTGCCTCCTTCTCCCTCTCCTGGTTGGCCATATTTGCTCAGTGTTGTCAGCAAAAAGTTGGAAGAGTTGCTCCTGGCTTGTTTGCTGTGCTCCCTGCCTCTCAAACAGCTTCAGGATCAGTGCAGCTGCATGGGTGTGGCCACTTCCTGGTTGTGAGGTAATGAGAAAGCACAGGATTGGCTGATTCGACAATTACCGATTTTTTAAATTACCGATTCGCTAATTACCGAATCGGTATTAAGGAATCGGTAATTATTTTTACCGATTCATTCCGAATCGCTAATTTTGACCGATTATTGCCGAATCGGTAATTTTTACCGATTTTTTTACATACATCTGAAATACCGGGTTCTTAATAGCGAATCGGTAAAATTCGCTATTAAGGACTCGGTATTTCAGAATTACCTACATCTGGCCCTAAATTGCTTCCTACTACGGGTGCTAACTAATGCCGCACTGCCACATGTGGAAACGTGTCTACCTAGGCGTCTATTCGACACTTTTTGAAAACTGGAACATGCTAAACTGACTGAAATTTACCAGGTCAGATGATGAAAAAATAGGATTGTCCCAGTAAATCCTGAAAGCCTGCTCACTAAACATTTTGGGGCACATTTACCTAAAAAATAACAAAATGGAGTCCAGCAATCAAAGTTGCTTTGCTGTGTCGGGCAAAGGGGAGAGAGCAACACAGAGATATATCTACAAAGATATGGTGCTGCCGCTTTAGTCCCAGGTGCTGGCACACAAACAGGCTACATAACACCATGCACACACGGTTGCACCATAGTGCAATGCCGTGTGTGTTTAGTGTCAAGCATAGGTTTTAAAACTGGAAGGTACCCTTCTGGTATAAAATACTATCCTTCGACTAACATTAAACCTTTGGATGTGTGGCATAGATTAAGACGCACAAGCAGTTTGGGAATATTTTGGGGAAATTAAAACATTTCTCCTTGCTAATGTCTATCTCAAGAGGCATTCTTTTTTTATGCAAAGCCCAAACTATCAATGTTAGTAGACAGAGCTTTGTGTCAAAACCCATGGTTGGTAGCCCATGTACCACCCATGGGACATCTTTTTGATGCATAGTAATGCAGAACAGCACAGCGCACTATTTGCATTATTCTTAGAGCTACTTTCCAGCTCAATAAATATTTTGCACAGGATAGTAAATACTTTATCAAGACTTTGTGGTGGTTTGTGTCACTTTGTGTGATTTTACGCTGGTGCTAAGTTTTTATAAATCTGCTCCTTTACATTTTTTCTACTCACTTCATCATGTCTGCTTTCTCCATTCCTACTTCTATTTCTAAAGTTCTTAGTTTCACGGGTGATTCAGTTCTGTCCTTTTGAGGGACAATAGCCTGAACACCCACATATAGAACCTCCTTTAAAATACTTCAGACTTACTGCTGCGAGAATACTTCAGATGTAATCTCTCTCAGGACTCCCCCACAGACATGAATCAAGATAGGCTTAGGACAACTCTTAGGGGCGAGGTAATTGGTTTAGGTACCAAGAATAAAACCCTTCGAGAGAAAGAGTAGCAGACCCTTTTAAAACATGATTATGGCACTTGACTATGAATTTTTAGCAGTTCCCGGGGTGTCATTCAGGTTAAAACATATAGTCAACGTGAAAGCTATAGAAACAGTGTTCAATCCTATCAAGAAGGCGAGTAAGAAGAAAACTGGCAGGAAACAACGCTGCAATTTTGAGAGACCAATAAATATGGTTTATTGAAGCAAGGGCAACAGATAGAAATAATGTGGTTTCTTATATAAAACCCTTTACCACCAGTTGTTCTCACTGGGCTGTTCCTCTATGAGCAGCACAAAGGTAGTTGGTTTCCTTTTGGGGTGGCACAGTGACAATAAAATGATGGTTTGGAATACAACCCAAGGGATTCCCATTATCTGAGACTTTTGCAAGCATTTCAACAATCACTTTTGTGTTTTGATATTTAATACTACAAGTATGATGGGTTTGTCCACGTGTGGGTTTTATGATCACTGAACGCAGAACTCGTCTCATTGACAAGGCCCTTGTAGGCCAAAACAGGTTTGGGGTTGCTTGTATTCTTGTCTAAATGGACCTGGGCTGGTAGTTTGGACTAGTCTGTTCCTATTGCAGCAGTAGCAAGACTGATTTGCATACAGGTGGTCCCTACAGAGAGTGGCATGGTGAGCATAAAATGATGGACTACAGTGCTGCAGTTGCTGCGATTTTTGCAAGTATTGTACCCATCACTTTTTTGATTTAATGGAGGGCAGAAATTGACCAACTGTTGTGAGAGATTTCCCACCAGGTAAAGGTCTCTGATGACAGGTTTGTTAGAGAAATTATGGTCTATGAACAGGAGTTCATGATGCTGGGAGACCCAGGATCAAGTGGCATCCAGTCGAATGTAATCTTCTACTAGCAATAGCTCCAAGACATTTAGAACAATAATAAATTGAATGGAAAGTTCCTAGAAGCAAAACTTATTCTCCTGGTTAACCTTAGTTCTATTTCATTTAATTTGGTCTTCGTAAGCATCCTTGCTATGCTAAACTAATTGGATCAGATAGGTTTGATAAATGGGGGGCTGTCTCATTGCAGAGTGTTCTGGCATAAGCTTTTTCTGTTCTTGTCTCTTAGCTGGTGAGGACTGTAGTTACTCTTTGGCAGACCACTGTGGTCCTCCAAATCATACTTAATAGCTCCATGCAACCTCTCCCTAATACGCCAATAGAAAGCAATGACACACGGATTTGGTAGGAGCCTATTAAGAGAATGGCTTGCAGTATTTTAAACCATCTTTGTGGTTCTCTCGTACTGCTTACAGGGTGCTCGAAATAGGAGCTTCTCTGTGTGCACTGGGCAGTACTAATCCAAAACAATTAGCAATTGGGCCCTCCTCGTGGCCCCCGAGTAAGCCAATGATCTGCACTTCTCAAAGACCAGAGGATAGCGTCTCTTACATCTGCACCATCCTGTGCAACAACACATCTTGAAAGAAAGAGCCATGAGGGTTTACTGAAGAAGCACAACATTCCTCCCGGGCCTGTTCCATCGCCTCTTCTCCTATCGAATAAAGAATTGCTCTGCTTCCACCATCTGTTTCAAGCGAATTCCATCATCAAAGGGTCCCTCTGCAATGTAAGATCAGCATCCACGCATGCCACCAACATTCATTACCTAATCACCATAAGTTAAAATTGACTTTCTGGGGTTCACAGTGATTTGGCTCAAAGATGCATCTCCTATTACACTCAGTATAATAGTAGATGCATCATTGAGCTAAGTCTCTGTGATCCCCAGAAAGTCAATTTCACTTTATAGTGATCATTTCATGCAAAGCCAGCACACCTATTGACTTTTGTTACCTTTATATATTGAGGATATTGCCTGTATATATTGGGGATGTTTGCACCTGCATTAGTTAGATCAGGCAGCATGAGGTAGATAGGTCTAAAATGGAATGTGAGAGGCTGGAGAGGAAAAAAACAGTACTTGATTCATTGATTGCTATAAAGGGTACTGTGCTGTCATGAATAAATCTATCCTCTGGATTTAATATTACTGGTCTTGTATTGAACTAAAAAGTGGCGATGAGCTAGAGAAAAACGTGTTACCCTTACGCAGCACAGGCGCAGTGTTGTCTCCAACAGGTCCATGGGTTGATTATTTGGATGTCGTAGGGTAGTTCGAGGATTCATGAGGTTTTTAAGTACCTTAGACTCTGGTACCTACACCTTGGTAATGCACTGACATTTTTTCAGTTCCAAGAAGATTTTACTTGACGGGCTAAGTTGAACCACGAGTGATACTACATGCTTTGTGGAGTTCACATGATATTGGAGAGGGAGTTGTGCGTTTCCTTAAAACCCAAGCCTAGTGAGTAAATCTTTAAAAGTGGCACTGTAAACATTGCATTTACTTTAAAGCCATATTTTAAAATTAGCTATTTCAAGCTCAATGGATTCTGTGGCGCGAGAGTGTGTCACAGGACAAATACCTTTGCAAACAGTACGTGTTAACAGCACTAGCATTCGATTCTGGCCGTGTGATCCTGGCGGAGTGAGAATCAACGCGTCAGCAAGATCGGAACGTTTCTTCCCCAGCTGCACCACGACATGTGAAGTGCGTGTGCCGCATGCTGACCTGTCGTGGGCATACAAGCCCTATAAACTATAGAAAATGGCACTTTGGTTGATAGCAGTCATTTTGCTATGGGAGAACCGCGTCTGGAAGAGTGTTTGTAAGCTTATAACATTATGGTGGAACTTATCGATTTTTCTGCTGTTAGGAGTGATTTTGTGGAAAACACAGAGAAGATATACGCCAAAGCGTCACCTGGAGAAGAATTGTTTTAAGAGTGATTTACATGCTCATTACATCATGTGCAGATTGTGTTTATGTTAATTCAGTGACACACTACGGGCAGATTGGTGTTAGCTTATACACAGTTACCTTCAACAGTGATTTGCACACTTGATGCAGGCTGGTCTTAACAGTGATTTGCAGGCTACCTTTGTGCAGTTTTCTTCAAAACAGCAGATCGTCTGGTGCATAGCCGTCTTGCCCACTATATTTGTTTACACCAACAATTACATATTTTTACATACTAAATTATTTCAGTGCAGTTTGAAACATCAACTAAGTTTCTTCAGAACAAAGGAGATCCACTCATTCCTTGGATGCATTGAAAGGAAGAATTCTTAACCTACATGAGGGCTGTAGATGATGACGATATGTCTAATGAATGGAAGAAAAATATTCTCTTGCATTGCTTGGGCTCAGAGGGGCAGATGGTATTTCAAATTTTGCCACATGTTCCTATTGAGTGAGAGGATAATGCGGATAAGGTTAATGTATTTCAGGAGGTGCTATTGAGGCTAGGAAATAGGTTTAAACCTACTGCAAGTGTGGCTTTGAACAGATTTAAATTCTATACCAGGGCATAAAGAAGTGAGGAAACTTTTGATGAATTTCTGACTGCTTTGCAGGGGCTATCTCTGCATTACAATTTTGGGAAATTAACAGATGAAATGATCAGAGATCAAATAATAGTTCATGTGAAAAGCAGAAAGGTGCAAGAATAATTGTGGGTCATGGGGGATTCAAAGCTGCAGGATGTAATCACTACGGCTAAGGCACTAGAACAATCAAAAAAATGGATGAAATCAGTACATGAATCTGAGAAGGTCAGCATGGACGAAACTGAGGTTGTGTGGGCCTTGGGTGGTGATAGCAGTTCCAAGTTCCATACGGGTTGCTCAAAAAAGGTATGGGGAAAGCAATAAAAGAGGTAATGAGAGGTACAGCAAGTTTGATGGTGAGAGGTATGGGAGAAGTGGAATGTTTCGGTGCTATCGCTGTGGGAGCATGGGTCATATTGCATCGTGATCTCAGGGCCCTGCAATTGGAAAAACGTGTGTGAAATGTGGCAGGATTGGATATTTTGCCCGGGTGGGCAGAGATTTGTAGAGGAGTAATTTCAGTAAGAAGAATAAGGTGTCCTACCTAAGCAGCGGGAGGGTGGGTGATGAAGGAAGGTTTGAAAGTGAGAGAGGATGTGTGGGGGAATGCGATGATGAAAGAGGGGTGTTTTTGTCTATCTCTGATGGTGTGGTGGAAGGTGTAGGAGAGGAAGTTAAGAGTTCTCCCAAATTCATGGCCAGTGTTAAAGGTATTGAAGTGGATTTAAAGGCTGATTCTGGATCGCCCTGGATGAATATTATGAGAGAGTATTTCATTCAGAAGTTTGAGAAGGTGAGGGGTATAGATGAGGTAAAACTATCAGATATCTCAGCGGAAAGTTTTGATGGTACTGTTATTGACATTATAGGTTATGTGGAGACTGATATTCAGTTTAAGGGAAGGAAGGCATCTATAAAGTTGTATTTGGCGCCTAAAGGACTGAATGTTTTGGGCTGTAATGACCAGTGTAAGTTAGGAATAATATTAAATCCTTAGAAGCCGTGAACCAGTTTTGGTGGTGAAGAGTTGCGAGGATGCAAAAGGTATTGTATCTAGATTCCCAGAAGTCTTTAAGGAGAAGCTTGGGAAACTGAAAGGCTATTCTCATAAAATCAAGCTCAAGACGGGTGCCAAGCCAGTGGCACAGAAACTCCGGAAAGTACTCATTAATGTGAGAGAAGAGTTGAAGTGTACGCTGCTGGAAATGGTGGATGAGGGAGTGATAAAGGAGATAGAGTCTTCAGGTTGGGTGTCTCCCATAGTTTGGAATGTTGAAAGGAGCGAGAGTGTTCTCTATGTTAGAACTAAGGTCAGCGCACCATCAGATTTAGCTGATAGAGGACTCTTGCCATTTTATAGCATTGATTATGCAGCTGGGGCTGTTCCAATTTAAACGAATGCCCTTTGGGATAGCCTCTATGGCGTCAGTGTTTTAAAGGGCCATGTTACATCTGTTTAAGGACATGGAAAAATATGTCTAATGTTTCCAGGATGATATATTGATAATTTCTAAAGATGAGAAGGAGCATGGTGAACATATTAAGAGTGTCTGTGAAGTTTCGAGGGTGAGTGGACTGACACGCAAAGGAAAAAATGGGCCAATTTTTTTTTCTAAATCTACAGAATATTTGGGACACACTGGATCAAGGGATGGTGTAATACCTAAAAAGTCTCTGGTGGATGCTATCATTTGGGGTCCTACTCCGGATAATTGGGAGAAGTTGCTATCTTTTGCAGGACTTTGCGAGTATTATAGTAAATTAATTGAAAAATTTGCTTCAAAAATGAAGCCGCTCACAGAGCTTACGAGAAAAATGTGAATTATGTGTGGACTGAGAAGCAAATGTCTGCTTTTTAAAAGATCAAAAATGAAATTGCCAATGCAGCCACATTGAAACCTTTCCAGATGGGTGCATAATGTATTTTAACTGTGGATGAAAGCATGTATGGGACTGGGGGTGTGTTGTCACAAAGGTGTGGTAAGGAAACATGGAATATCACTTTTGAGTCTTGCACTTTGTCTGATGCTGAAAGGAGATATGCTGTTATAGAAAAAGAACTGTTGCCATGTGATTGGGCCATTGAGCATTTCCACAACTATATATGGGTCTCACGTTTTGTTCTCAAAACGGACCACAAACCTTTGGTGGGAATTCTTTCTCCTGATGGGGGTTGGAATGCTACATCCCATATAGCAAGGTTGGTTTCCAAATTGCAAGAGTATTGTTTTAATGTGGAATATGTACCAGTACGGAATAATGTGATGGCTGATTGTCTGTGATGTCTCCCTTTATGTAATGAGGAGGTTGG
This sequence comes from Calotriton arnoldi, assembly GCA_963921515.1. NCBI lineage: Eukaryota > Metazoa > Chordata > Amphibia > Caudata > Salamandridae > Calotriton > Calotriton arnoldi. Next base: position 116,542 of record CAWUFW010005205.1, read on the forward strand.
TCAAGCAGAAACTGATAAGGGTATTGTGGTTTCGTTGTCGGAGTATCTGGTTGATGAGTTTGAAGGGCTATTGGAGGAGAGGTGAATGAAAGATGAAGAAGAAAATGTGGTGTTAAGTGAGGTCAGGAGGTATATAAGGGAAGGATGGCGGGATAAGAGAGTGCTGCCAGCAGAAATTATTCCCTTCTCTAGGATAGCTGAAGAGTTGGTGATGGAGAATAACTTGATTTTTAAGAATGGGAAATGTATTCCTCCTAGGGGAATGCAGGAGGAGATTTTACATCCGGCACATGAAGGACATCTAGGGATGTCCTCTTTGAAGAGACTTATATGCACCACTTTTTGGTGGCCTGGACTTGAGAGGATGGCTAGTAAGAGAATGTAGTGTGTGTGTGAATAGTGAAAACATGTTGAGACTGGCCCCAGCTCCTCTTCAGACAGTACCTTGGCTGGATTCACCCTGGGAAAAGTTGGGTTTTGACATATCCGGACCATTTTATGCTTTGCCTGCTGATTCCCGCTATGTGTTGGTGCTTATTGATTACACTCTAAATGGCCAGAAGTGAAATTGGTACCCCAGGCTACCTCCAGAGCCATTACTGAATTTTTCAAATAAGTTTTTGCCAAGGAAGGATATCCAGAAGTCATGATATCTGATAATGGTACTCAGCTTATGGCAAGAGAGATGCAAAGCCTCTTCATATTTAGTAACATAAAGCATGTTACTACTGCCCTCTATGAAACTCAAGGAAATGGACAGGTTAAGAGATTCAATCGAGTTCTTAAAGAGTGTATTGGTTCGGCATGTGGATTTGGTGGGCAGAGGAAGGATAGGTTAAGAGAGAAGTTATGGTGATATTGCATTACCCCTCAGAGTACCACCAAGGTCAGTCCGTTCAAGTTGTTGAGAGGCAGGCCGCCTGTGCCCAAATTATGTCCCTGGTGGTTCAAGAAGAACAGGGTGTGGTTCAAGTTGAAGAGAGTGTACAGGAAATAAAAGAAAGGGTGGCAAGAGGAAGCAAGAGAAGGTCAAGGAGACTAATGATGAGAAATGGAAAGTCAGGAGTCAGTCTATTGTGGTTGGTGATTGGGTTAGATTGCGAATACCGGTGTTGGTGAGGAAAAGCATGGCTAAATTTGGCAAAGCCATGAGAGTGATCAAAGTCTATAATAAATGTGTGGTGATTGAAGATGGCAAATTCTGGAATGTGAGAAGAGTGGTGAAATGTAACCAAGAAAGTGAACGTCGACATGAGGGAAAGTGTGAAGAATCTTTTGTGTGAGTGGGATTAGGAAAGGTACTTCCCGGATATTATATGACAGACAAGAGGATAGTGCCATTTGTCAGAATGATCATTCTAGGGGTCTGGATCTGGTGAATAAAATTGATGGAAAAAGACCAAGTGGAGGTGAGTCCATAGCCTCACTTGTGAAGTTGGGAGGATGTGTGAGACAACCACTGACCAAATTTGAGAATTTTGTATAAGTACTTTGTCCTGTGGGGTATTATTTGATCATCTGGCTAATATGTATTTTTCTGTATATAAGTTTGTATGTTTTAGTTTTATGCCATATTTATAGGGGGATGATGTGTTGGGTTTTGTTACCTGTATATATTGGGGATGTTTGTGCCTGCATTAGTTAGATCAGGCAGCATGAGGTAGATGGGTCTAGAATGGAATGTGAGGTGCTGGAGAGGCAAAAAAAGGTACTCGATTCATTGATTGCCATGAAGGGTACTGTGCTGTTATGAATAAATCTATCCTCCGGATTTAATACTACTGGTCTTGTAATGAACTTAACAACATCATATTACCCGAATAAAGATCTCACAAAACACCGCCATTCTATTTTCCAAGCTTGTACTTCCCTTTATCAAGGCATCTGAAAGGTGACTCTTCCAACTCATGTAACTGCAGCATTGACAATGACATGGCCAAATTGAGCTTATCCCAACTTGTCAATTGACAATTCAAGACAATGATCTAAGTATGGACCTAGTGTTCTTGCTGATCCTGACCCCTCGTATTGTCTTCTACCATCTATCATTTAGATCATGTTCTCATCAACTGCCCACCACCACGATCAAAATGAGATTTATCTTACACATACAATACGGGAAGCTATGTTGCCTTCTACTCTGGTAAGAACATTAGCCATTTTCTTAAAAGCCCATTTCTCCTTGCACTCCATAGAAGCTAGTGAAGGTATCTGGGACCCTAGCTGAAATCAAATACTGTTCTTGACTATCTGGTCCTCTAAAACATATGAATTTTATGGGCCTTCATTTAGAGATGGGGGGAAAAGTGCAGAAACATCAGTCATGAAAATATGACAATGAAGTACATCATTGAAAATGTACACAGAACATTTGCACTATCAGAAATGTGGTGATTAACACATTGAGACTCCTAGAACAGGTGTCAGTCGCCCCCCGGTAGTATAAAAGATGCTCATACTGTGCACTATGGATGCTGCTGCCACATACATAGTTGCCCTGCAAGAATTAGCCCTCTAGCTGGTCTTGGAGTTAGCTGGAATTAAAGAAGAAACAACAGCTGCCATATGCAAGGATGAGCAGGTGAAGAATGGCGACTGCAGAACACATGCCTTTCTTCTCACTTTGCGGCTTACATAGGCGTGTTTGGCTGGAGTTTTTGTGCAGTATGATGTCTTTGCCCTCAATGGCCATGTGCTATCCTATATTTCCAATTACAACCTTGCTGCAGTGTACTTCTTTTCCAGCGTAATTTTTTTGCTGGTTGGAATGGCGATGACCAAATGTTTTGCCACAGTCTGTTTCCAAGTTTTTTTGTGTTTCAAAAGTGGATGCATCTGCCCCAGCTGCAAACACTCTCGCTCCAGATAAGTCAAAATTGGCACACTCCTTCCGGATATTCCTAATTTTTCTCATCATCTTCTTCCTTTCAATGTGTGCCACTTGTACTGGCATGTGCATGTTAGTGCTATGATTTGGAAAGTGCTTTATCTCACATTATGGCTGTTATATTGTGAAACTGATTGTGTGCATGGATTATTGCATCTGACTGTGAATTTCACTCCAACAAGTCTCCTCTGGACTGACCTTGTTTGAAAAGGTGACAGTTTAATTTGATGTATGAGTGAAGGTAAGATGTACAGAGCGCTAAAAAAAGATTGGTTGTTTTCCCCTTGCTAAATTTACAAGAAAAGGTTTTTCTAAGTACAGATTATTTTACTGTAAAGCTAGCACAATAGCAAGTGTTCTAGGGCATGACATAGGGAGGGGAGACTAGAGAGAACTTTGAAGTATTTTTTTTTCCTATGGTAAGAAATGCGTGGGTCTGCCTCCCATTGGAATGTAGTGGAGGAAAAAGTGAGTAGAAGAATTCGAAAAGGGTAAGAACAAAGGGCACCAATAGTAGTAAGGGTGCAAGGCGTTAAATGTCAAAATACCAATGGCAGAAATATTGACCTTCACATATATCAAATCTAAAATATCGGCTACCACTATTGTTAGAAATTGGGTTACTGGTTGACTGGGGTGTGAGCCCGGGTCAACCAGCAACCACAATCCTAGACAGGGTAAGGCACACGTAAACCCCAAATTAACCTGTGCTCAACTCCCTGGTAGCTTGGCACAGAGCAGTCAGGCTTAACTTAGAGGCCATGTGTAAAGTATTTTTGCAACACTTCAAACAGTAAAACGGTGAAAACAACTCACAAAAAGATCCCACACCAGGTTAGAAAAACAGAGCTGAATTTAATAAATAGGACAAGACTAAAACAACAGAAATCCAATCAGTCTAACCAGAAACATTAAACTTAAAAGTTTTTACATAAAATAGAACGAAAAAGCGCAAAGCACCAACTGTGGATATCTGGACAAATTGAGGCAGACTGTTATGGAGCACGGGCCAGCTACAGGCACCCAGTTAGGCCCGCTGAACAGGGTACCTTAAATCTTGGTTTGTGGAGCGTTGCATGGATCCGTGTCGAAGATGCGTCATACAGCTGAAGCAATGCCAAGATGTGGCGAGGCTGTGTTTTATCGACCTTGAGGACCCCTTTGACGGGGCTTGCGATCCGAGGTCTGGGGTCGAGTATGTGGCATGCTGTCGGGGCGATGCTTCGGTTCCGAAGAGCTGTGGGGCTGCGATGCGGATGCTGACATTGTCATTGAGGCTGCAATCGATGAGGGATGTGAGGACCTGCACTGATGATGCATCACACAGTGGCTGTTCTGAAGGCGTTGCAGTAGCGGTGGTGATGTGGGTCTTTGAGATGGGTCCAATCCACATAGCATCGGAGATGTGTCGGATCTGCTCGGAGTTGCGCCGCACAGTAGAGGCGATGCATCAGTTCTGCAGGTTCCACAGAGGCTGGAAAAACGCCTTAAGCCCACTTCCAACTGCCCAGTACTGGGGTAGCACCACTTGGTAGGGCAGACTCACAGATGGCAGAGTCCAGGTCCAGATGCAAGGTTGTTGGAAGCCTGTTATGTCCCTGAGGCTTCAGATCAGGAGGCCAGCCAACTAGCTCTTGGCATTACTCTGGGTTCTGGGTTCAAGCGATGCAGGTCCAGTCCTTCTCACCCAGGCAAGAGGGCAGCAGGCAGCAGGTCAGCACAGCAAAGCATGAGTCCAGCAGAGTGCAGTTGAGCAGAATGGCAGTCCTTGTAGCAGCACAGCAGTCGTTCTTCCTGGCAGAGTATTCACAGGTCCAGAAGTGTACTGAAGAGTTGGTGTCTGAGGTCCATCTTTTATATCATGGTGCCCTGGTTCTGGAAGGTGGGAGAAGCTTCTAGACAGTGTCTTTGAAGTTCATGGAATTCCCTACTTCCCCTGTCCTGGCTCCAAGATGGCTGAAGGGACAATGCAGAGTCGTTAGGCCCTTTGTGTGAAGACAGGACACAGCCTATTCAAGAAAAAGTGGGGGGGTGCCCAGCTCCTTCCTCCCATCCTGCCAGTGATGGCTCATCCAGTCACACCTAAGCTCCCATTGTGTGTGGCCATCTAGGAGAAATACACAAAGCCCAACTGTCAGCTACACCCAGTCATGTGACTCAGGCATGCTGCAGGTACCTAATGGCTAAGGCAAGAAAATGCTAACTTTCTAAACATGGCATTTTCAGAATTGTAATTTCAAATCCAACTTCACCATAAGTAAGAACCTTAAAGTAGGATCCCAGAGACACCAAACATGAGCTGGTCTTCTCTTCCCAGTTGGAAATTACACTTATAAAATATAACAAGGCAACGCCAATGTTATCCTATGGGAGAGATAGTCCTTGCAGTAATGACAAATAAAAGTAAGAGTTTTTCACTACCAAGACATGTAAAACTGAAAAGTACATGTCCAACTTTTTAAATACATTGCAGTCTGCCCTCTGGGCTGTCCAGGGCCTACCCTATGGGTGACTTATATGTATTAAAAAGGAAGGTTTGAGACTGACAAAAGATTTATTTTGCCAGTTCAACATGGCACTTTAAAACTGCACACACAGGCTCTGCATTCGCAGCCCTAAGACATATTTTAAGCGCTACTTAAGTGGTTGGCACAATCAGCGTTGCAGACCAATTAGTAGCATTTAATTTAATGCCCTGGGCACACATAGTACCACTTTACTAGGGATTTATAAGTAAATTAAATTAGCAAATTGGGTATAGCCAATTCTGCCATATTTTAAGGAGTGAGAACAAGCATGTTTGCACTGGTTAGCAGTGGTAAAGTGCACAGAATCCTAAGGCCCACAAAAACGGATTCAGCCCAAAAAATAGGAGGAGAAAGGCAAAACGTTTAGTGGTGACCCTGCAGAGAGGACTAGATCCAACAACTATATAGACAAGGTCAGCTTGCATACAGAAGTACAGATTTATTATTCTAACTCCACTCCAACGTAACTTAACAAATTCAATATTTTGGTACCTCATATCACACCGTGCAAGCTTACAACTTGTGGGCATCACTTGATTTGTGGGCAAAGAGCGGATAGGAAGGGCACAGCTCTGAGGGGCTTGGCTGGACTGGGTAACTAAAGCTGCCCTGGCAAAAATGCTCAAACCAGCCCAACTCCCGTCATATCCTTGTGCAATCTTTGTCTATCTATCCATCCATTCTCTCTCACCTTCTCTCTCTTTTCTTCTCTGATCGCTTTCTGTCTACCTCCCCCCTCCCTCACTCCAGGGCCGGACTGGCCGTAGCGGGCACCGGGCATTTCCCCGGTGGGCCGGAGGGGTGGGGGCCGGTTTTGTGGACGCAGGGGGCCGCTTTTCTTACAGGGTGCCGGTTTTGCAGCAGTGCTGCAAAATCCGCCCTCTGTAAGAAAAGCGGGAGCAGTGCTTAGCGCCAACACCCCCCTCCCCTCCCGTTCCCAGGGCCGGTGGAGAAGCAATCTGCCAGGGCTGGTTGCTGTTCCCAGTCCGGCCCTGCCTCACTCTTTCTTTCTCTTTTGAAGCCTCCCTGTGCCTGCTGCAGTTAACCTCAGGGAGTTGGGGGAGGTGACAGAGGCACTAGGAGTGGGCTCCTGCCCTAAAGACCGGCCTACAGGGGGTCCAGCCCTACAGAGAAATGCCCGGTGGAATATAAAGCACGTTCAGCCCTGCTGAGGGGTCTTGCTGTCATTACCAACAGCCATGTTAGGTGTGCCAATGAAAGAGTTTAAATGACTGGATGACTTCCGATTCTGGGAAACACCTCCTCCCCTCCGCCTCGGAGAAATGTACGTGTCGCAGCAGCAGGATGGCGTCTCTTGGAAGTGCACTAAGCATGACTCATCCTGCCACTGCCTCAGCCTTCTTGTACTAAGTCAGAAAGTGCTAGTCACTACCTTAAAAGCAGCAGCTCCCGCTGCCTCGTACCAAAAGGACAAATCATGAACACCGCCCACAACCCGACTAATTTTAAATTGTCTTAATAGGGCAAATATGGTCTTATTTGCATTAGGTCACATCACCCCATTTTTTTTTACTTTCTTTTTAAAACATAATCACATCTTACTTCCTGGTTTGCATTTTTGATGGAAAAATTGAATGAATAGTTCACTCCTCATTGAAAGCAACTCATAATTCTTGTGTTTTTGTCTATTCAAGCATCATTGAAAAAAGCTGCACGTTGGTGTTTCAAAAATGTGTCCAGAGGGAAATAAAAATTATGAGTTATGATTTACTAATATTTTCGCATCCATAGTAATAGCATGAACTGAAGACCAAATCATGAACCAATGGAAAGAATAAGGTTTTTTTTCCACCCGGGGCATGCATTCCCCAAGTTAGATGTGCCTCTAATACCCACCCTGTCAATGTGGAATGGGCCTCAGTGGAGGCCTATGTGGTGCTCAAAGGGCTAACTCTTCCACACAGTTCTACACATAAAATAGTGTTTTTCTTTCACTTTTCAGCTTGGTCTGACCTTTACTGTCCCCTGCATGCCTTTCATCCCACTTCACAGGGCCTGCTATTTTCGTACTCTTTCAGATGTTCCTGTCTGAGAGAAGGTTTCTTTCAGACATAGGCCATGCTCTGTGGAACTGTATTTGTGAAACTTGGGCCCTTAGCATAAGTTAGGTAAAAAATGGTAAGGAATTTTCAACACCTGATGAATACCTTTAAAACCGGAAGAGGTGTTTACCACATGTGGTAAATACGTCATATTCTGAGTTTTCCACTTGCAAATCAGGCATAACATCAAATCACTATTTAAAATACCAAACTCTGCATGTATTACTTTTTTATGGACCCTTTTCCTCTTAAAAACTGCAGAAATTTAGCAAGGGAAAACTGCAAAGTTGTGATAATAATCAAACAGCTCATGTTGGAAGTGGAGGTCCTTATCGCTTACCGCCACCACAAAATGCTGGAGGCGTGCGTCCCCGACCCCTCGCTTCAACGTTAGGCTAAGTAAGGACACCGTCTGAGATAGCCCTGCTCACCCCCTTAGTAGCTTGGCACGAGCAGCCAGGCTTATCTCCAAGGCACGAGTGTTCAGTATGTGCAACCACGGTCACAGTAAACCCATGATGTCATCACAAATAGACTCCACACGAGTATTGATAAAATGAGTATAATCTTTATATAAGAAAATATACGATACGACCACACGATACAAAATCAACATATATAAGAATGGGTAGTTTTCTTTCCGGTGGGTCGGTATGTTCTAATCCCAACCACCGCTTCTAACCAACAGTTAAGCTCTTATCTAACCGTTTCCCAAAAGGTTAGGCAAGTCGTATTGCTAGAATAACACACGTTGCAAAAGGAAACAATACTGCAATGCATAACGATATTCTCTTATACTGTGCAACAGAGAAACAATGCCATACGTAGCGCCACAATCATGTACTTTGCAATTGAAGAAATAATGCAATGCGTATCACCACCAGCATGCCCTGTACCAGGAAGAAACAAAGCAATGCGTCACGCTACAATCCTGTGCAGTGCAATGAAGAAATAATACACTGTGCCATGTTATACTCAGATACTGTGCAATGAAGAAATCATGCAATGCGCCACGTTACAATCAGGTAATATGCAAGGGAGAAATAACGCAGTGCGTAGCGCACCAAGCATAAAGTTTGTCAGGCACAAATGAGGTCAGGCGTCATACGACAGTTCGATAGTTCGTTAGCAGCAATAATGCAAAGTGTAATACGACAGTTTTACGTGCTCCGTTAACAGTGCCCCCGTTATGGATCAAATGCTTCCCACTCCGGCCCCAGTACTGCCCCGTCTTGGGTCAGCATGGGCCGGGATCCGAGCCGAAGCAACAGCTCGCGCAGCTGACGGAAGCGGGAGGCTGAGAGAGTGTCCCTCCGGGCCCGCACCCCACCCCAGGTGTTGATCCACGTTACCTGGGGGGGCGCGATCCCACTCTCCTCCCCGACGTCAGCGACTTGGGCCTTGATCCAGAACTCCGTCACGGGTTGCGGCGGACTCGGGCCGGCGGCTCCGCTCTTCTGTGGCTGCCGGTCCGGGCCGCTGCTGATTGACTCCGAGGGCCCCAATGACTTGGCTCTCACTCCGGTGGTCTCAGTCCACACCGAGACCCGCCCTCAGCACTGTGGAGACTTCACTTCAATTCGGTGCACACCCTCACCAGGCACTCCTCACCAGCACCTCAGGTTGCACTTCGACACGCACACCGCATGTCCGAGACTCGCCTCTTCTCCGGTGCACACGATGTCCAGGCGCTCTTCACCAACGCCCTGGCTGCACCACGACACGCACTCTTGCGCGTCCGAGTCTCACCTCTTCTCCCGGTGCACACGATGTCCAGGCGCTCTTCCCTAACGCCCTGGCTGCACCACGACACGCACTCTTGCACGTCGGAGACTCACTTCTTCTTTTGGTGCCTACGAGGCCCAGGCGCTCTTCACCAGCACCCGGGCTGCACCACGACACACACCCTTGCACGTCCGAGACTCACTTCTTCCGTTGGTGCACACGATGTCCAGGAGCTCCTCACCAATGCCCTGGCTGCACCACGACACGCACTCTGCGCGTCTGAGACTTAGCTTACTCCTGCGTGCCCACGATCACAAGGCACAACTTCTGAGGGTCTCAAGCGGCCAAAAAGCACGCGCACACCGCGTTGCTTGGGACTTCTCCGGAAACTTTTATGATCCTGTATTTCCAAACAGGGAGCCAGCTCACCTCGGGCCCTTGGGGTTAAAAGACACAGCACAAAGCACAGTCTTCTTCAAGCAGGGAGACCCAGCGCCTCCAAGCACAGTCCCAACAGCCTCTTCCTTAGTTAGAACAGCAAACTGCAGACCAGCCCCAGATCACGAAGCAAGGATTGATCTATCCACAGCAGTCTCTTCAGTTGTTCCTTCTTTAGCAGAGGTTCCTCTTGACCACAGAATGGGTCCAAGCCTTTTCAGTCTCAATCCATATCTGTTTCATTCCAACGTTCAGGGGCTTCAGCTCTTATAGTTATACCCCTTAATGTCTTTGAAGTTTGTATGTGCTCAGGGGTCCCTGACCCCTCCCTAAATCAACTCTGGGTGTCTCCCTCCCAGTGTCACCTCTCTCCCTTTGATACTGGGGGACTGCATCCTTAATCACTCAGCAGGAGATGGGTCAATTGGTTTATAGCACCAGCCCAGGCCTTTTCACCTCCCGGGCTTCTCCTCCCCCCTACTCTCCAGATGCAGGGCAGCCTGGTGCCATCTCAACCCCTCCCTGGGTCAAGACCTCTCCCAGCTCCTCTCACCTTTCAGTTCCAGACAGACAATCCACATTTCAGAGACACACAGAAATGCTCAGAGCACAAAACTCAGCCACTTTCTAAAAGAGTGGCTTATAAACACACAGTGACAAAACCACCTTCACAGAAAGATGCATTATGACACTGTGAGTTCATACATAACAAACTTCACCTCTCCATTATAAACTGAAAGGAAACTAGGCTAACAAACACAACACCCAGCCTCCCCATTCTGTCCTATGGGCAGAATGGCTTTTCAGCAGTGAAAAACGAAATGGAGAGTTTTTCACTGTCAGAACTATAACACACACCTCAGTTTATGTTCTGCCTTTTACCTACACTGCACCCTGCCCAGGGGTTACCTGGGACCTACCACAGGGGTGCCCATGTGTATGTAAAAGGGAAGGTCAGGCCTGACAAGTGGTTGCACTTGTCAGGACAACATGCTAACTTAGCATTCTGCGCGCAGGCCCTACACTGAAGGCCTGAGTACCCTTCTCTGCGCGCCCTTGCATTACTAGCCCTTGCACACACAGTGCACATCACTAGGGACTTTTACTAGTAAGGCAAACATACCAATCATGGCCAACCAAAGACATTACATTTTACATAGGGAACTCCTGTACTTTGACACTGATCAGCAGTGGCAAAGTACCCAAAGCATCTAAACTGGCATCTCTAGGTCAGGAAAACGGTCTAGGGGGAAAGCAAAAAGTTTAGGGAACTTTAACCAAAAAGGCCAAGTCCTACAGCTCATATTACCGATTCCTATGCAATTGCTATGCAAACCAGCGTTCGAACAGGGATCGGAATTTAGTCCTGAACCTGTAGTGAAGGCCTAAAAGGGTTTGCCTTAGACATACGAATGTATTCACGAATGTTATTTTCTCGTATCCTCATGTGAAAAGGCGACAGTTTACTCTGACATGATAATGTTACACTAAACTCGCTGAAGATAAGATTACAAATTGCTATTTGTTGTTTTTCCTCTTGTTAAATTTTCAAGAAAAAGTTCTTCCAAGTTTTTTTAGACAGATGTTTTGTTGTAAAGCTGAATGGGCTAGTGGGATAATAGTAGGAATTATCCAGATTTTACTACTAGACAAGTCAGACCAGATCTGTGGTGCTGAGGCAAAGTGAACCCCAAGTTAGAAAAAATTAAACTAAGGGTTTTAGTTACTAAGGATTGTGTGGGCGCTCTCATGTCTGCACAATTTTGCTCTGCACCGTAAGGCTTTTATAATGGTAATTAGACCATTGGAATGTTTGAGAGCTCCATAGGAGACAATGGAACAGCAGCTACCTACAAAATCTGGTATAGGCCCGCTGCTCTCAACATTACAGTGCCTTAATACACAGCCGCTGCCTCTCTCTTTCCCCTGCCTCTCTAAAATATATGGATTGAGCAGGGGAAAGCGAAAGTAGAATATGTACAGTGGAGCAGACAGGAGCCTTCCCGCCTCTCTCCTCCCTTAGCTCACAGTGTCACTGGAGCTTCGAAAGGAAGAAGTCTGTGTAGGTCCTGAATCTCCCTTATCACGGTTGAATGAGGAAAAGTAGTTTAGCCGAGCCCAGAGAGAACCAGGGGCTGACTTCAGCCTCCTTTCACAGCCATTGCATTGAATCTTCCACAGTTAACAGACGTGGTCCTGTGTGCAGTTTCAACCCCTTCGGTCCCGGGAGGCCTTTATATCTTTTAAATCAGAATATTCCACCCTCAAATACAGAATATTCTTATAGACTTATAGCTCACTGTAGTGGGCTACACTGGCCATTAAAGGCTCACTCCCTTGGTAAAGGCCCTCGCTTTGGGCTCGAGCCTTTAACCCTGGAGCCGGTCTTTCATGGCCAGTACAGCCCACTGCGGCGAGCTATAAGGTAATAGTAATTTGCTTGGATCACTTTGTGCCATGCAGGCACCAGCGCAAAACCTTAGTAAATAACCCTCAACTCTGTCATAGCCATGTTGGCAAGACAGAGGTACATACATGTACATATACCTGTAGGGAGGTCATGCATTTTTCCTATAGAATGTTAGTCCTATTGAATGTTATATTGCTTATGGTTGTAATGAAAAAGAGCAAGATTATTTTTAGAGTCAGTTTCACCTAATATGAATATGATGCCAAATGCAGAGATGTTTTAAGGCATGGACCAAGCAACAATTGCCTAGGGCCTCCAACTTCCAAGGGGCCCTGTAGGAAAGAAAACTTTCTATCAACCTCTCCTCTATTTCCATATCCCAACCACTCTCTTGTCGGTCTACCTCTACTGCTAAGACTAGACTGTCTCTCTTTGCCCTGTGGCATTTCAAGGATTAAGACTACACTGGCCAAATGGATATTTGGGCCGCTTTAAATGACCACTGCCAGCTCCCTCAAATTCAGAAACCACATACCAGTTGATGGGAAAAAAAGGTAGCACATCTTCCTCCTTAAATGCTTTTAACAAGATGAGAAAATGACCCACCCAAAATGATTGGAGATTAATATTAGAAAAACATACAAGAAAGTGAGTGAAAGAAAATGGAAAACATATTTTTTAACACTTTGAGCAATCAGATTAAGGATAATGAAGTAAAAAACAAACACATTAGCATAAGAATACTAAGCCATCAATATCATAACCTTGTGTTGAGAGACTTGGTACCTCAGAGGCCTTTTCTGGAATTTTTGGATTTGTGACTTTTTATGATGTCTGTTCTATCCCATGAGTAATGGGGACCTTTGGATTCATTCTTGGCCCTCTGTTTGAATTGAAACATGTCTTTTTGAAAGGAACATTATTGAATCGTGGAATTCACATAACAAGTTGCCATCTGTCCGTTCTCTGACCCAGGAGCCCATGGGCCCACTACTATCATTTCAACCACCCAGCCTATGGTGGTTCACGGTGCCCCTTTTTTCAGTCCTGAGGAAGACCCCACTGTAAGGATTAAGGTCACCTACATCTAACAGGGGTTGAAACATCGACAATTTCTGTGTATATACCAGTGTGGGCAACAGTGCTTTTTCATTGTGCTTTTTCAGCGACATAATGGCTATTAATTAATCTGTTTGTACATATTTGTCTTTTCTCTCTGTGAATAATATTGTTGATGTATATACTGTCACTCCCTTTCCGCCCTTATTTAACCCTCACTTTGCACACAAGTCCTTCCTTTCCCTTCTACACGGTTGGGGCACTTTTGTGTACATATGTTCCAGATGTTTTGCTGGATTTTGAGCATTTGGGTTGATGTTCAATATGAATAAACAATATTGAGCAGAATATCACAGTGCAAGTGATTTAATGAATGCTGTTGCATTAATATCTGTTTTCTTTTTTAAAAATTGTCCCGCTGGGACCGCCTTTTTCTTGTACTGTCAATTACCCAGGTCCTGGTAGCTTTAGCTGGGTCATACCCCCTTTTTGTAACTAGCCCCTCCTGTAGGCACAACAGTTAACAAATGATGCATGGCAAGCCTGTCTAAGGCACATAATAAACTTGTGACCCCATGAAAGGGATCAAACAAGGGCCCAGATCACAATTCTTGGGTATCCCTTGTCTGGTTACTGAAGGACCCTGCTTTGTCAAACTAGACGTTTGTCTCGTTTTCTCTTGTGGGTCTGGGGCCTGTTTCAAACTGGATTTAGTGTTAGAAGTGAGGACACTAGTAATTTCCATTGTTCACTCCCCTAGTTCTCAGAGCCCACATTTAGTGCGGTTGGCTACTTTGGCATTTGGTAATTTGCCCTGACACATTGCATTTTGGGCCTTTTTTCAATAAGGCAAATAGAAACTACTTAAAAAGTAGGAAGGCTGGGAATGGCAACATTTGCTCCTTTAGTCAGAAGAACCCTACAAAGCTGGACCCTCACCCAGCCTTCCTCAGAAAACTGCTGGACTTGTGAAAGGATACCAGGCTGATTGAACCTGCTGCACTTAACTTCTGCTACCTGTAAGAATGACCCGAGGAGACTGGACCCCTTCCACTTGAAATCCAAGGACAAATAGCTCCAAGAATCATAAAACTGATCCCCTTGGTGGCTCCAGTAACATAGAAATGCAGAAAAGACTGAATTTGCTGTTCGCCTCTGCCTGACACCCCGAGACACTCTGAATGCCTTCCCCAGAGCTTCAAAGGGCATTAGACATGTGCTCCTGTGGTTGTTTGAGCACCGGATGAAAGTTTAAAAACCTTTGAATACTTTACCTTCGCAGCTTCAGTGGGAAGGGCTGGAAATAGTATCCACCCAGCAGTTCCACAGCGAAGGATTGGATTTCAGCTTCATCCCACACCTCCCAAAAAATGGCTAAGCCCCATTCTGAATTGGGTTTAAGAAATTTTTCTGTGAGAAATCTCGAATGGTCCAGAGTGCTAGCTGGACAAACACACTGCCTTTGGTATCTGGCCTTAAGTTCAACAGCAGCGGATACAGTTGAAACGGTATCTTGTGCAGAGAGGAGTTTTCATCGGAAAAAGTGACAAAGTTCCATTCTGCGTTGGGCCTTAGATAAAAATTTTAAATTTTTTTAAAAATTGCAGGAAAGTGACAAAATCCCTTTCTGAAATAGGACTCAGAAACGTTTTTTACCTTTTTGACTTCCAGATTTTCACAAGGGCCAAACCACTTGCCGTTTTCTACTCGGGCTCCATCTTGGTCGGCCTGAAATTGCTCCTTAGTCCCGGTCTACTCTGACTATTGACTTAAATTAGGCCCTTTATTTTTCTTGCCACTTTTTCACTTTAATGATTTTTGTCATTTTGGCCTTATTTTTCTCATAAAATGTGTCTCTTCATTTTAGAATTGGTTGTGGAGTTTGACTCTGCTTTATGTGACTTTTTCTACTGTTTATGGACTGCTTAAATACCTAGACATTGCCTTTGATTTAAGCCTGACTGTTATGTATCACGTTACCAGGGATTGCGCACATGTTTCCTTGATTTGATTTGTGTGGTATCTTACAGGTGGTAGCCTTATCCTTCGGGGCTGTCACATGTCCACGCCAAATAATAATCCACGTTCCTACAGAAAGTATATATTTAATATTCAGAACACCAAATCTAGTTGCATTCACTTATCATGTAATGTAGTGGTCAAGTTGTTGCAGTGGACACAATATTAATGTAATGAAATACACTGAGGGTGTACCGCTTGTACATCCGCTAAGGAGAATCCTGAACATTCTGTAGCCCTGGATATACAAGCAAGATATGCTTCTGATGCCCCTGGATTCAAAACTGCAACATAGACAGGGAATTGTACATAACTCTACTGGACCAACCAACTAATAGCAAATGAGTCCCTGCGAATGTTTTAAATGATTCTGAGCTAAATACTGACTTTGCACCTGCATTTCAATCGTTGGGCAGTATGGTAGACAGGACGCCAGCCTCACAAACTCGATATGAGAGCCTTCAGCTGCAAAAGGCAGCCCGTGTCTTTCAGAGAAGACTCCAAAGTACAAACTGTTTTTACCACAACCATTTTTTGTTCTTTAATGATGGCGCAGTGGGTGTCTGTGAGTGTGTGTGTGTGTGTGTGAGAGAGAGAGAGTGTGGGAGTTGGTGTGTGTGTGTGTGTGAGAGAGAGAGTGTGTGTGTGCGTGGGAGAGAGTGTGTGTGTGTGTGCGTGAGAGTGTTTGTGTATGAGAGAGTGTGTGTGTGAGTGTGTGTGAGAGAGAGTGTGTGTGTGAGTGTGTGTGTGAGAGAGAGTGTGTGTGAGAGATGGAGAGTGTGTGTGTGAGTGTGTGTGAGAGAGTGTGTGTGTGTGTGAGAGTGTGTGTGTGTGAGAGATAGAGCATGTGTGTGAGAGAGTGTGTATGTGTGAGAGAGAGTGTGTGTGTGTGTGAGAGTGTGTGTGTGTGAGAGATAGAGCATGTGTGTGAGAGAGTGTGTATGTGTGCGTGGGAGAGAGTGTGTGTGTGTGTGCGTGAGAGTGTTTGTGTATGAGAGAGTGTGTGTGTGAGTGTGTGTGAGAGAGAGTGTGTGTGTGAGTGTGTGTGTGAGAGAGAGTGTGTGTGAGAGATGGAGAGTGTGTGTGTGAGTGTGTGTGAGAGAGAGAGTGTGTGTGTGTGAGAGAGAGAGCATGTGTGTGAGAGAGAGTGTGTATGTGTGAGAGAGAGTGTGTGTGAGAGAGTGTGTGTGAGTGTGTGAGAGAGTGTGAGTGTGAGAGAGTGTGTGTGTGTGTTTGTGTGGGTGCAAAATCTTATTGAATGTTGTGTTTCTTTTGAGTATTTTTCTGCTAAAACGTGGGTCAACTCTCCCTGGTGGATAGCTCATGTACCACTGCGTCCAGCAGAGAGAGCAACCAGGGCAGAGGGATGAGCAAATCAGAAGCCCATCTCCGATGACCTTTAAGAAGGGCAGGCTATCACTGCGGCGCGCACCCTGCGGTGCAGAACTTTCGATGGAGCAGGGTACTGTACTGAGATCGCATTTGGTTGGAGGCCTTCCTGCCCCGCTGAACTTAATGGGAACGCTGCAATGAGAGTTTTGCTGCAGTGGCTTTTGTTCCTCTCTTTAATGGAGTGCATTGCAGTTCAGCAACGGAAAGCAATCAACAGAGCTGCAGGGGACCGACATGCAAAAGAGGAGTTTCAGAGAACCGAGGAGGGAAAGCAAGTTGAAAAGCGAGAGAGGACGCCTACTTCTTACCGATGACATGGTGGATTTATTGAAATGTTTATTGTGGCACAATTGGGTCCTCTTAACTCTTAATACTGCACAGTGGTGGGTGGTAGTTCATCAAAAAAATATAACGTTCTTAATAAACTGGCTGGACCATCATCGACTATTGATAAGGTTTATAGAGTCCTTTTGTCCATGAGCCTAGCGTAAATATTGAGTTCAATTAGCCATATGCAGACAACTATCCACAAAGATTATACTGGTAGCCTTTTAATATCTTGTACTTTGCCTTAAAATGGATCTGCGTGGTTCAGAAACAAATCAATTGACTCCCTTTGATTTCCCGAGTCTTTGCTTGTGAAGTATAAATAGTGCACACTGAAAGGCAGTATTTTAGCTAGGCCTGGGCGAAAATTAAATTAATAATTAGCTTCATTTCGGCAATTTTAAGTTATGCTAGTACTACGAAATTGGCCATTACACCACTCAGCCTAATTACGTGCCATTCACGGCGAAAGTTAACTGCAAGCACTCCATTCGAGGTAAAAATTTACCCAAAATGCACAGGAACAACAGAACACGAGAAGTTGTTGTTCACGTTGCTTTTTTTTTTTTTTTTTTTTGCGTGACTTGCGTCCCCTTGTCGAAAATTAATCCAAAGACTCATTTCATGCTAAATTATAGTGCTAAATAATTGATTTGCATTTCACAGAACTACACATATTTTTGTGAAATTTTGCCTACATTTGATGTAATTATGCAAATGCAAATTACGTGAGTTTCGCAAACCCTAATTATACCATGGTGAACAGCGCAGCACAGAATAGCTCTAGAGTTTGGCAAATTGGCACATTAGGACAAGAGATATCAGGACCCGGATTAACTAAGCGCTTGGGTCGCTGTTGCATTCTGCAAGGTGACGCAAGCCAACGCAAGCCCTTAAGTCAGATTTACTAAGCCATGCAAAGCCAACTTGCGTGCCTCAGTGTGGCTTAGCAAATCCGGAGCATCGCAGGGCAGCGCAAGCCTTGCGTTACTCTGAGTTGGGAAGTCATTCCATGGTTGGAGCGTGGATGTTCCCACGCATCCACCCATGGTTTTTGGCTAATTCCCAGATTTTCTAAGACTAGTAAACCTGAGAATATGTCAAAATGGTACGCCATCCCAACAGAGGTGTAACAAGGAGAACTATCCTAATTTCCTCCCTGTTATTTCCTCTCTTTCTACATGTGCTGCATTCTGCACCACACATAGATAGACGAAAATGCCTCTGAGGATTGTTTTTGTGGAGGAAGGTTCCCTTCCTGCATAATAACAACCCTGCCTGTAACACAGACACCCTTGTACCATTGCCCAAGGGTACCTGTGTTGGCGTTAGGCAGCACTCAGTGCGGCAGTGCAGGGAGAGAGCAAGAATGCATTCTATTTTGGTAGCTATGGCGGATTCCTGTTCTCTCCCTGTAACACAGTGCAGCAATTTGTCTTGTTGCGTGGCATGACTTTTTAGTAAATTTGGGCCCAGGTGTCTCTTTTGTAAAAGCGTCCAATTGGCCTACAAATGCACAGGAGGTTGATCATATCATCCTATGAGGTTGATCATATGATCTTAAATCCAAGGAAGGCAGCAACTTTACTACAAGGGATGTGCTTTTTTTCCAACCATGTACACATTTTATAAGGCAAGTTAAGGCAGAGAATGTGGCCAAACGGCGAGGGTGGTCGACCTTGGAGCTGGGGAACCGGGTTTGAGTCTCGGCAGGGTCGCTCAACATTCTGTGATTCTGGGCAAATCACTTAATCTCCCCCCCGTGACTAACAAAAATGAATGTGTCCGTCTGTAACGTAACTGGTGCTCATGTACAGCGCTCTGATATCTTCGGGTCTAGTTTGCGCTATATAAAACTCCACACAAAAAAAAGGCAATTAGTTGGGCTAAGTCAATAGTGCATAACATAAACAGCGAGAAGGTAAAGTAACCTGTTGGCATGTGTTTCCTTACTTGTGCTGAGATGGCCATTCAGTTGTTGAGAAGTTTAGCTTCACTATGTACTTTAGTCTAACAGTGAAAATGGTGTGCATTCAAAAGCAGATGTTAATGGTATGGTACATTGACCCAAAGAGGAGACATTTTTATGACCGACAGGCAAAAATGTGGTGCAACAACAACACAAAATGTTAATAAATCTGGCCTAAGTGGGAGTATAAATCACGGGAGTACATAATTGCATTTCACTTTTATACATTTGCAAGCACAACATAGTAAATAGATCTGGGAAGATTCACACATTTTCAGCAAAGTTAAAAAAAACAGGATTCAAACTGAAGTCTCTGAGTTCCAAACTCAGCAGTTTAATCAATTCACCACGTCACTTCACTGCGCTTTTTCCTCTTCTTTCCGCCACCTACAGTTACAGACACCTAACTAGCTGGCTCAGAGACCCATAACAGATCCCTCTACACAGTCAGTGCTGCAGTTCACAAATGAATTCTTGGACCGGCCATTCCATATGTATAACAGGGGCCGTATTACAGTGAGTACCCCGGGGGCGCAGAGGGCGTTTGGGCCACTTTGCGCACCCCCGGGGCACTTTAGTATTACAGAAGGGGCCGAAGACGCTTGTGCGGCCCCTTCTGTAATACAGATAGCACTGGCACACATAAAGCGCCAGAGCTATCTGCAGGGGGCGTTCCCTCATTTGCATGGGGGCGTGCCCCATGCAAATAATGGAATCCCTTTGCCTCTTCACCTGCGCCGGATTACAGAGGTGGGCGCAGAGGCAAAGAAGCCCTCTGGCGTGGGGAAAGTGGGTCCCATTGACCCCCCAGGCATCCCCTTGCAGGAGGGGCCCCCCTGCACGGTACATGGAGGGGCCCTTGCTCTGGATTTAATCCGGAGCTCACAGGCCTGAGGCGCGGGGACTGCGGGGGCCTGTGTTACGCCACTGGCGGGTGCAGTCACTGCCTGCATTCGCCTGCAAAGGGATCCCTAATCCCCTTCAAAAGTGCAGGCGGGTGCCTTCTGCACAGTGAAAACACAGAGCGGCTGTAAAGCAGCTGCTCCGGTTTTCACCTAAATGTACTGCCCCCCGGGCAGCACGAGTTCGCAGCTGCCATGGGTGCAGCGCATTCATGGTAATAGAGTGCATTTTCACTGTTTGCACCCGGCACACCTTTTTAAAAGTGCGCCCGGCGCAAACCATAATACGGCCCCAGGTCTCCTTTTAGATTCCATCCCAATCTCCACCTCCTGCCACTCACCAACATTGTTCTTTCCGGTCAATGGTCAGATGTTTCTTCACCTCCACCGCCCTATGGGCGGGAGCCCTTCCTTAAACTGCAGTCACCCTAAACAACTATCTTATATAGCAGGCAAACTATCCAGGCTTTGACATCTATACACTCAACGACTCAGCCACATCATAACTCTGTGCTATATGACTTCCATCTTTATGTGAGTCTTGTCCTATTAAACACCATTCCTTTCATGTGCCCACACTCTTTCCCAACACCGCAGTTAGTGTCTTTCAAGATCCATCACAATTTCCTGAAATTATGTACAGTATTTCTTTCAACCTATAAAATCCAATGAACAAAAGCAGAAACAGTTGCCTACAAAATGGCGTAGGGCCTGAACACACGCTGCACACTAATAGTGTGATGGGAAACCCCCAAAGAAGATTACCGCTTCCATTCAGTATTATCCTCAGATTAATGTGAAATTGTGAGTTTTGCATCAGAATAGGGAATAACCATCCAACTTTTGATCAAGCAGCTGAGAGCGTCCTACTGCATAGCAAACATTAGCTAAACAAAGGAAAACTACAGGTCCCAGGGTGCACTGGGACAAAAGTAAAAGGGTTACAAGACTGCAGGTCTACTATCGCATCACAATAGCGCCGAGGGATGTACATCTTCATATCCCAGATCACCTCAGGTTATCAGCTGATGATGGCAGGCTGACATTTGTTTTGTCAGCTTTCTTGCTTACCCTGAAACTTGACATCACCTGCTCTTTTTTTCCTGAGCAGCCTTTGACAAGTGGAAGCTTCTCGCGCATTAAATTATTGACCGCACATTGCTCAGGGGTTCCGACTAATCTATATTCATTACAGGATCAGGCTCATGAAGTTATCATTGTCAGGGATAAGAGATGCCAGCTCGGCAGCCAGGAGACGGACAAGGCTGCTTGAAGTGCTAATTGGGCTGGCAGAGGACAGCACCTCATTATTTGGAATGCATTACTTCTGAGCTGCTTTACTTCGTTTTTAGCTTATTTTTGTCTTTATTTCTTTTATCTTTCTTGTCACATCATCTTTTTCCATTGTACTCTCTTCGTGACTTTAACCGTTGTTTTTGTTTTCGTTTATTTCAATCCGTCTTTTTTTCTTGCAGGTCGTAATCCCCATAACTCCTTTTTTCATTCCCTGTTTCTTTTCACCCTGTTCCTCCCTTCGCTTTCAGCTTTTTTTTTTGTTATTTCCCTTTCTGTTTCACCTTTTGTTTCCTCTTACTTTTACTCATTGATTTAAGTTCCCACCCACCCTACTTTTATCATTTGTTTAGGTTTTTTTTTGTCGAAATTTTAAACATTTGGGGGCATATTATCAAGATTGGCGTTAAAATTATCGCCGCTTTAGCGGCAGAAAACTGCCGCTAAAGCGGCGATAATGGGCTTGATAATATGCCCTTGAGAATTCCAATAGAAGCCCATGTTTACACCAGAACATGGGCTTCTATTGGAATTCTCAAAGGCATATTATCAAGCCCATTATCACTGCTTTAGCGGCAGTTTTCTGCCGCTAAAGCGGCGATAATTTTAACGCCGTTTCTTGATAATATGCCCCTTCATTTTTTGAGGTATCGTTTTTGGAGTGTTGAATTGAGAAGTCATAAATTGGAAATGTTATGGTAATACATTATGCCGATGTCCATCTTGCTGAAATGCAGCTGATAGACTCCACCTATGGCTTCTCCACTAGTGTTCAGTTTAAACATTTTAATGCCGTGCAATCAACACCGATGTAAAAAAAAAAAAATCACAGTGTTCCTAATGGCAAACCTATTTTTTGACAAATATTTTATACAATTTACAGCTCTGAACATTTTTAACTATTCAAACATGGCATTTATACTCAGTAAGCCTTTATAAAATGCAACTTTATACTTGATTACCAACATGCCATGAGCAGGCTAGTTTCCTAAAGGGTAAAAGTAGCCACAGTAGAGGCGGGGTATTTTGAGGGTTAATCAAAACCCTACTCCTTGGACACCTACTCCCAGACAGAACAGGTGTAACAAAAGATAATAAAGAAGGCCTATTACAGAGAGGTTCATTGCCACTCCTTTTTTTCACTAAAAACACAGCACTATTTTCAGCATAAGGCTCCCCTTGGCCAGTGCTTGACCCACACTCTCACCCCCGCCCCAATATCAATTCAAGTCTGTCCTCCAGTTTGGAGACTTCTGCTCCAAGCCCATAGGTATAGTGTTAGAACTGGGGGTCTCTAGTTGGCAGAGGCAAGCACCGTTGTCCAAATAGGGACCCTTGCTTTTAGTCAGGGTAAGGGGCTACACTTCTAAAATAACCCCTGCTCACCCCCTTGGTAGCTTGGCACGAGCAGGCAGGCTTATCTCAGAGGCAGTGTGTAAAGCATTTGTGAACACATACAGTAATACAGTGACAACACTACAGATGGACACCACACAAGTTGTATATAAAAATAAGTACTCTTTATATAGACTTAACACAAGACCAGAACGACAAAAATCCACAATACAATAGAAATATGACTGTCAAAATGGTAGAAAATAGTTCAGTTCAATGCAGGTGGTAAATGTGACACTCTACGTTCAATGTACTTATGGATGCGCAACGCGATACAAACAAAAGAGTTGCAGGGAAGGTGATGCGTTGGTTCCTTACACGGAAGAACGGTGATGCGTCGGTTCCTTGCTTCGGGGGAGGTGATGCGCCGGTTCCCTACTGCTGCGTAGGGGACGGTGAGGCGTCGGTTCCTTACCGGAGAGGAGGTGATGCGTCGGTTCTTCACCGCGTGGGGAGGTGATGCGTCGGTTTCTTACTGCGCTTCTGTGGCGATGCGACCAGCAGCGCCTCGATGCGATGACGACCCGGTGCAATGAAACAAAATGGCGTCTTCCCCTTGATGCAACAACGAAGGGGGCGATGCGTGCACGCCCGACGGTCGTGCGGCGACTCGGTGAATCTTCTGAGCCGCGACAGGCCCTGCGACGCGCTTCTCCGGTGATGCAACGGCGTCTGCTGCGACGGCGACACTCTTCTCCGGCGAGGCGCTTCGGTGATGCGATGGCAACAGCGGCAGCGGCGGCACGCTTTCTCGGCAATGCAACGACAACTGCTGCTGCGGCGACACGCTTCTTCTTCGTGAGTCGCGCTTCCAGCTCCCAGCGACACGCAGTCTCTCAGAAGGCCCAACACAACAGCAGGCACTTCAAATTCCCAGCAAGGGAATTCAGGGGAGCTGGTTGGTGAAGTCTTGTATCCCTGAGACTTCAGCAGGAGGCAAGCTCAATCTTCAAGCCCTTGGAGATTTTCTGCAAGATGATGAAAGTAGGCACGAAGTTCCTTTCTCCTTTCTTTGGCAATCAGGCAACCACTGCAGGCCAATCCCTCAAACAACACACAGCATAGGGATAGTCTCCTCCTTCAGTTTCTCTGGTTCCTCTCCTCAGCAAAGGTTCTTCTTGTTTCCCAGAAGTGATCTAAAGTCTTGGGGTCTGGGCTCCATATTTATACTCATAAATCCTTTGTCCTCTGAAGGCAGAGGGTCCTGTACCTAGTCCAAACCCGTTCTGGGTGCCTTCTGCCAGTGCACAACTTCTTCCTTTGTCAGTGTGGGCCTGGGTCATCAGACACACCACAGGAGGTGGAGCCAGCATTGTGGAAGGCAGGCACAGCCCTATTCAGGCCCAGGTGCTACTCCTCCCACCACTCCTCATGCAGATAGGTCTATTCAGCCTAGTGCTGACTCACCCTGTCTCCTGGAGTCCCCCAGCCCCTGTCACTCACAAACCCAGACATACAATACACAAGCTAGCAGAGGCAGGCTGGATGGTTAGGCAAGAAAATACCTACTTTCTAAAAGTGGTATTTTCAAACACAGAATGTTAAAACCCACTTCACTAAAAGGTGTATTTTATCATTCTGAGTTCAGGCATACTAAATTCGTTTTTCTACCATGTTCCCTGGGTCAGTTAGGATTATAAGATGTTATAATCAAACTGCCCATTCTGGCCTATGGGGACAGGTAGCCTTGCAATAGTGAAAAACGAAATTGGCTGCAATTCACTATCAGGACATGCCACACACACCAGGGCATGTCCTACCTCTTACATACAATGCACCCTGCACGCAGGCCTACTTTAGGGGTGACTAACATGCAGAAAAGGGAAGGTTTGGGGACTGGTAAGTGGGTGCACTTACCAAGTCGACATGGCAGTACCAGACTGCACACATGCTCTGCAATGGCAGGCCTGAGACACACTTTACAAGCTGCTCCTGTGGGTGGCACAACCAGTGCTGCAAGCCCACCAGCAGCATTTGATTCACAGGCTCTGGGCACAAACAGTGCACTGTACTAGGGTCTGACAGTGAATCAAATAGGCCAAACATGGAGTCACTAATCCATACATCAATTTACCATAGGGAGCACTTGCACTTTGGCACTGAATAGCAGTGGCAAAGTGCCCAAAGCATCTAGACCAGCAAAAACATATCAACAACAGTGGAGGCATAGTGAAAAAATGGAAGGGAGACCCACGCCAAGGATGCCAGGTCTAACATATAGTGTCAACAGTTCCCATCTAGCACAAAACTGTACACCATCCCTTAACACTAATCCCTTAACTAATACTTTTGTTCCTACACCGAAAAGGACTTCCAAAAAAAATAGTAATTTAATTTCTATGATCTCAGCATTTTATCAACGTGTACCCAATAAATGCTTCTTTCACTTCCTGTACCTTTTTCTATTTATATTGTAGCTGGGAGATTTAAACTGGTTTAGATGAATGTACCAAAATAATAATGACACAATCCAGTGTAACGAATCCATTACGGAGGATCTCAATGATAGACATCAAGTATGACGAAAATGCGCCACAGATAAAGAAACTGTGTTAGCAAAATGGAGAATGTGTGCAGAAAGATCCAGAGAAGCAGCAGAAAAGCACGTGGGCACCAGAAAAACAAGTCCGACACTGACCAAAACAATATGTCAGTTGCAACATGAGGCCTGAGCCAGTGTCTTCTTATCGCCATTCAAAATCTTTTGTTTTTCTCTTTAATCGATAATTTTTTACGATACAGAATAACACATTCAATTGTCTCATTGTTAATGATAAGAAATGCTTTTATCTTGGGCTTTTTTTAATTTCTTTTTTTTTAGCAAAACATTCAAATTTCAGCACACCAGATTCGAAAGGTTTGACTGGATTCTGTTGATGTATATGGATTTTTATAAATAAAGCTACATAACCCAGAGCAAAAAAGCTAAGAAAATCCAGCTGGTTAAAAAATACCAGCAGAACCCAACAGGCATCATTAGATACAATAGTTCAGTTCCAGGAGGCATCTTGAGTCAATCTGAGGTAGATGTCCACACATCTGTCTTCTAAAAACCGGATCCAATGAAAGCCTTCTGCAACAAGCCAAATGGGACCTTATGTCAGGGATTCCATGGTGGTCTTTGTAATTTTTTTAAAATTCTGGATGGGGATTTGGAGGGAGAGTTGTTGACTTTAGGGATGCTTGATTAATACAGATAGAAAATGAATTGTGTTACATGTAGGTCAGGTTCCCAAACAATTGTATCAATACCATTATCTTAGGGTGCAGAAAATGCTGGTGACCCTAATGTACAGCATGGTAAATCCTTCGCCTGAACAGCAGCTAACTCATCCCACGGGAAAGACAGTAAAGTTTGCCATTAAGTATTTCCTAAAGCTAAATCTTGCTTCTGATTACAGAGTAATGTTCCCTCTGCTAGACAAGCACTCAGTGCCCCAGCAGTACATATAGAACTCATAAACCCATAAACTCCAAACCTCAGTGCTCCTGGGAGTTTCAAGAAGCACTAATAAGCTCCAAAGCACTGGTGTTCTCAATTCAAGGCATTCAGAATTACTTGATCATACCTGTCCTGCTGATACTAAAAGAACTAGCGGAACGTGGTTCTGCGTGAATTACTGTAAAATTAATACAGAGATTTAGTTTGACACTTGCCTACCTTCCCTTGAAAATGAGTTCCTATGAAAGTGATGGAGAGGTTGGTGTTTGGCTGTTAAAAATTCAACTGTGTGGTTTAGGCAGATCTAACATCTAACAGTGTGCAAGACATCACCTTCCCAACTCAAGGAAATGGGTCTCTGCTGGATCATTATACGTAGGTCCTTTTTGCTAAGGATAGGGATCCGAAAAATTGAATATGTGTGAAGGTACATCCATTTTATTCAAATGCAATTTATATTCCATGTTCCTTTAACCTTGTTGCCCTTGGAATACCTCATTAATGAATAATCTTTTCATTACATCCACCTGCAGCCAATTCTATGCATTGGTCCACTCTTGTTTTCGGACCACATGCTCTATATCTTTCATCACTCAAAGTGTGAACCATTTTATTTAATTATGTTTAATTACGCATTCTTATAACGCGCATTCAACCTGGGGGTGTCAGCACACTGTACATGAAACTGCGTGACGTCAGACTTCAAATACAAATCAAATCAAAATACAGAGAACTCAGTAGAACATAAACAAACAAGAACGATGGTGCAAGAACAACTCAAAATGGAGGCATTGAAACAGGAGGGTTTAAATTGGAGAGAACGAGGCGAGAAGTAGAATAGAGCTACAGAGAAGAAGAAGAAAGAAAATAGTGGGAGGTAATTAAGAGAAGCCACTCTTGCTGATCCTGATTCTTTCCTTTGCCCTAGATCCCTGGAACGAACGCACTTAGCACTTTATTCACAGCCCCTGGAGGGGCTGCACCGGCTCAAAAGGGCGTCCGCGGCTCCCGCGGGGCGGGAAGCCACTCTTGCTGATCCTGATTCTTTCCTTTGCCCTAGATCCCTGGAACGAACGCACTTAGCACTTTATTCACAGCCCCTGGAGGGGCTGCATCGGCTCAAAAGGGCGTCCGCGGCTCCCGCGGGGCGGGAAGCCACTCTTGCTGATCCTGATTCTTTCCTTTGCCCTAGATCCCTGGAACGAACGCACTTAGCACTTTATTCACAGCCCCTGGAGGGGCTGCACCGGCTCAAAAGGGCGTCCGCGGCTCCCGCGTGGCGGGAAGCCACTCTTGCTGATCCTGATTCTTTCCTTTGCCCTAGATCCCTGGAACGAACGCACTTAGCACTTTATTCACAGCCCCTGGAGGGGCTGCATCGGCTCAAAGGGCGTCCGCGGCTCCCGCGGGCGGGAAGCCACTCTTGCTGATCCTGATTCTTTCCTTTGCCCTAGATCCCTGGAACGAACGCACTTAGCACTTTATTCACAGCCCCTGGAGGGGCTGCATCGGCTCAAAAGGGCGTCCGCGGCTCCCGCAGCGCGGGACGCGCGCGGGCCGCGACCGGGCGAAGACTGGGCCAAGACGGGCCCGTCTTAGCCCGTCAAAGACCGTTAAAGGCCGGGCCGGGCCATCCCTCTAAGGTCGGATTTAGTCTGTATTTGCTTATTTGACTTTCAGAAGCACTGATATACCCACTGTAGATCTTCGATTGCAGTGAGCAATTTTAGACTACATTTTATTTATTTGTGAAAATATTTTTATTGTAGTGAAATATTGTCTGCTCTATTTTATTATTGCTTTTAAATTAGAAAAATAATTTTGATATTGATAGTGTTTTGTTTCTGGGAAATTATGGGGAAGAGGAAGACTGGTCATATAAGTACCAGTAAACACGGACATGGAAGTCAACAAACATTAATGAATTATCTTACTGGAGCAATGGGGGCAATTGAAGACCAAATAAATACAGTGGAGGAGACACTTTCACAAGGTGGGTTGGGTGCGCAAAATTTGAGTAACACCATTCCAAAGGCTGATAATCATCTTACAGATCATACTCCGGCTGACCAGATTAAATTAAGGTCATATAATGGCTGTATACAAGAGGTTACTGAGATTATCAGCGGTAGTGAATTGGATGATGATACCCAGCCCCCATTAAAAAACAAAAAAATCCTGAAGCCCTTGGGGAGCTGAAAATAGCACATATTGATGACAAGGTAGCATCACATATAGCAAAATCTAACACAAAAACAATAAGGAAAAAACGTAAATGTGTGTATACACAGCCCATAATAGGGGCAAAAGGATGTCCTTAGGCCTAAGGAGACCTAATGAAAGTATACCCCTTGAGAGTCAATTAGCCGATAATGGTATCATTTTGAAAAAAATTGATGATTTATATAGCTATCTTAAGGATATACTGGGAAAATTGATGGGAAGGGTCGAGGCAATAGAAACTCAGTTAAGAAAGGAAAATAGGCCCATTTCTATCGATGAGATTAAATTAACTAATAGGGTACATCAAAATAGTACCACCATAATTAGAGAAGGAGGGAATCGGCCCCTGAACCCTATAGTGGTAATAAAGGAAACAAGTGATCAAAAGAAAAACTACCCTTAAGTAGTGATAGATCAGCTGTAGATGCTCTGGTAAACCCTTCTAATATTATGGATTGTGGCATTAATGGTAGTATTAATGACAAATTGGGTATTGAGAGGGAGACTGTGAATAATATAGTTGTGCACAATAATAATACCACAAAGAGAAAAGGTTATAATGAGATGTATAGCCATTTGGATCTTCCCCGGAGGCCACTCCTTATATAGTGATTTTAACAAACGTCCCCTGTTTAAATAAATCTGCACTTGAAACTTGGGATATATTGCGTAATAAGGCACTTCATTGGCTGGGTAAAAAAACTGGATTTACTAATTCACTCTTCGAAAAGTTTAAAATGGTGAGAAGAGTTGCTTGGGTGGGTAACGGGAAAAATTTTTTTCAAGGCGATTGTATCGTATTGACCTTCAGCGACCCTGGATTAGTACATGCAGTCCTGTCCAGGGTGGGTAGTATATGGCTCAATCAAAGCGACATTAATGTATTACCACTTGGCTTTTTTTATCAGACGCAAATTAGAGCAAATCCCAAAAAGTATATGGGGGGTGAGAATGTACAGGCTCTGAGTTACATATCTACTTACAATCGCTATGAAATATTAACCTCCCTTGAAGATATTGATTGACAAGTGGCCCGAGGCACTAGGGAGCCCCTATTTATAGAGAATTTATGCACATTGGGTATAGAGAAATCAAAACAAGAAAATTCTGTAACGCCGGAAATCATGAGTACTGAGACACAAATTCGAAAAAAAAAAGATGAACAATGTACATCAGGTTTGGATATGGAGGTAGTGATGAGCCAAATGGAGGAGAGTACAAGGAATATTGATAATGAAACCGACCTACAACCACCAAGTATTACTACTCTAAATAATATCGTAGGTACCCAGATTGTTGAATTAGATTATAATCGGTTTGGGATCCTATTTTGGAATATTGCAGGGCTAGCAGCGAAGGTAAAAGATCCTCAGTGGTTAAGTACGATAGAAGAATATGCGATAATCTGCCTTCAAGAGACCTGGCTAAAAGCAGGAAAACACCTTTTAGGATATCAAACAATTCATACCCCAGCGGTTAGCAGTGTACAAGGTCATAATAAAGGAGGGTTATGTATTTATGTCTCAAATACATTGGGGGTGACTAAATTTAAACTTGAGAAGGAAATGGAATTTTTCCAGGTGCTATTGATGTATTTTACAAGAAGTTTCTGTATAGTGCTGATTAATTTTTATAACAATATCCCCCAAGAACAAGTAGTATATGTGATGGAGTCACTACGCACTGTTTTAAGTACATTAGAGGATGATAAGACAAGTGATAAATGTATTGTATGGGGGAGATTTTAATTGTTTTATGTGTCAATATTGCCAAACAGGTATTTGTGGTCTGGGTACGGAAAATAATGATACGCCAACACATTTCTCCCATACACATATGGGGGATATGTTAAATGAAATTATATACCAATATGATCTTGGGTATGCTAATGAGATATGTACTCCTATGGTACCCTTTCAGCCTACATTTATCGGTAGAGGGTGTAACTCCATTATTGACTTTGTACTAATGTCAAATAGGTATGCTGCAAAAATTGGGGATTTTAAAACTATAATTAGTCCGTGGAGTGATCACCATCCAAATAGTGTTACCGTAGTAATGGAAAGCACAAAAAAGAAAAAACAAAGGAAGGACTCAGAATATAATCAGGAGATTACCCTGGCTGCTGTTAATGGATACACCTTAAAATGGGCAAAGGTAGACCCTGATGTGTTTATTAAAAAACTAGTAAAAGGCTCTAGGGAAAGCATAGAAATTTGCCTCTCTGAAGAGGGAGAAGATATAGTGGTTTTAAATGCTTTTTAAAACTAACAGGAGATATACAGAAATTATTGACAAGGGAGTATAAACAGAGGGAGAATGAAACACATGGCTGGTTTAATAAGGAATGTACCAAGGCCAATATTCATCTAAAGAAAGTTCTTCAAAAAGAGAATAGAGACAGGGAGGAGATCGGACGGGCTAGAAAGACATACCGACAAGCAATTAAGATTCGGAAGTTGCAGATGAGAAGAGAGGCTTGGGATAGTTTACATGAGGCAGCCATAAGTAAAAACAATACTGCCTTTTGGAAAGTGGTTAATTCACCTTTCCTCTGCACAAGAGATACAGATATTATTGACATTGCAATCAAGGAAGATGTTTGGTTATTTCATTTTACTGAATTGTATACAGATCATTTAAATATAGATGAAAATATAATTGAAGAGCAGGAGCAGACCTTACTAGTCAGTACAGTCATAACTAACTCTGAATTGCCCTCGGTCTTTCCGTTGGATATATGTATCACATTGGAGGATGTAAAATTGGCCATTAAAGAGAGTGCAGCTGGTAAAGCTTCGGGCCCGGACGGAGTTCCGGTTGATATATATAAACATGATATTGAATTATGGGCCCCGCTTTTAACTAATATTTTGGCCAGATACACACGACAAGGTTTTCCCTCAACATGGTCAGACGCAATAGTTATTCCAATCTTTAAAAAGGAGATCGTTGTGATCCAAAGTGTTATCGCCCAATTTCATTGTTGGATTCGCTTTTAAAGGTAGTTGGTAGGGTGCTGTTGAAAAAGCTACAAACGTGGGCACATGAAAAAGATCTTTTATCGAATTTACAGTATGGGTTTCGTGCCGGGTTAGGGACCATAGAGCAAGGGCTTAATTTAATGCTAATTTTAAATAAATATACGATAGTGAAAAAAGAAAACTTGTTCTTAACATTTGTTGATTTGAGTGCAGCTTTCGATTGCGTGAACCATGAGAAGCTATGGAAGACTCTCGAAGAGATGGAAGTGGATCTCTCATTGCTTAATTTTTTGAAAGAACTATATAGAGATGCAGGGGCAAGGGTGCGCTTTGGGAAACAGGGAGAATGTACAAATAAATTTAGGATAAAAGGGAGTACGGCAGGGGTGTGTACTCGCCCCCTTTCTTTTTATGTTATATATTAATAATATTGGTCAATATTTAAATACTTTCAAGAATGATTACCCAACTGTTAATAATATATCGATCCCAATACTTTTATATGCGGATGATGCGGTTATAATGGCACGGACGCAAGTAGGAGTTGCAGAGAGCAGTTGATAAGTTTGTGACTTTTATGTCCGACAGGGGTTTAAATGTGAATATAGGGAAAACCTTCACAATGCAATGTGGTAAAAAGGCGAAAAAGAAATGTAATATTTTTATTAACAACAAAAAGATTGAATGTATAAATAGTTTTTCCTATTTAGGAATAAACTTTGAACAATCAGGCAAATGGAAAGTGGCTATTCATGCAAGGAAATTATTATTTTCCAGAGCCATAGGTGCCCTGATTAGTTTTTCAATAAAATTGGGTTGTAGACCAGTTCCTGAGCTACTGTCCATATATAAATCAAAATGCCTCTCCACTGCAGTTTATGGGGCCGGTATTTGGGGGTATGCAGATGCCCAACCGATACAAATCTGCGAGAACAATTTTATACGATACTTATTGGCTGTACCTAGTTCCTCTGCTAACTTCATATGCCACACTGAGTTGGGATTACATTATATAGCTGATATAATAAAAATTAATCCCCTTCTATTATGGCATAAGGTTTGGGTGTCGGAAGAAACCAGCCTCAACCGTGAGATCATTAGGGACTGTCTAAAACTTGAGCGAGGTGGGCGCATACCATGGCTTGGATATATAAAAAGATTGACAAAGGAAATTGGTCGACCAGAATTATATGAGGACCCAGAAACTCTGGGCGATATCTCAAGAAAGATTTTAAAAACTGAATGTATGACTTTTTAGAAAATAATAGATGGATGGAAGAAAGAATTAAAAAAACAGTTATGGAAAACCAATTAATGCTAATTACTCCAGGAATTCAACCTTATCTTAAAGTGGTTGAAAAAAGTTATGACCGCATGCTGTTAACACGCTTCCGTTTTGGAAATCTTTTTAGATTGTTTACGTTCCCTACAGTCAATAATTGGTGTATACATTTACCCCTGTGTCCATGTGACGATAGATCATTTCAATCAACTATGCATATTGTATTATTTTGCAAATTTTATACTATACCGAGGAAAACTTTTTATTGCCAATTTTAAAAAGTATGAATTTAATGCAATGTAGAACAGCCTACTTAAAGTTACAGAGATTGGATAACCAGAAAGACATACTAAGCATTATTGCTTTTTTAAAAGAGTTATGAAGTATAGATACACCATGTAAAATAATAATAATTGTTTCTCTCTTTACTTGAATATTCTATTACCTGTTGATATATCTTTTTATGAGTATAATTAATTGTGATTGTGATATGTGCTTTTATGATTTTTTAATGTGAAAATCGAATAAAGCTGATTTGATTGATTGAAGAGATTGTAGTTAATTAGGAGAGAGGAGGAAGGAGAAGAAGTATATAAGGTAAGAGTTACGGTAAGGTGAAAAGAGAGGAATGGTATATAAGAGGAAAAAGGGAGAAGAAGAGAGGGAAAAGGAAATAAACTTTGGGGAAAAGAAGCCACTCCTTACCTTCACTGCACAGCGGATTTCCCACATTACCCAAATCTACATAAATTGTGCATGTTTCATCCCCACTCTAACCATGCCCTCCCTCAGTGGTGTTGTGACCCCCGACTCTAGCAGCTAAATTAAGAGTCGTTACTGGGCCCCATGGAGTACGAAGTCAGATCACATTTAAAAGGTGGCGAGCTCTTTATGTGCCTCATCTGGCTACATGTCGGCAGACAAAAACGAATAAAGTAACTCTGCATTGGAGAATCAAAGAAGAGGTGAGTGATGGGGCTTGGATTGTCAAGTAATAAAAATAGGTCGAAATGAATACACCAGCAGCCCTGCCAAGTATTAGACCAACGCATATTAGTGCTGGTGTCTGCATCAACTCATTAAGATACAGTTAGTCACGCAGTGCTCGATTTGTAAAAGAATGAGTCCGGTGCACAAAGCTCTGCACAAAAGCCAGTTGCCTGCGCAATTATATGTTGATGCACAAAATACCAAGGCTTTCAGTCTCAAATCCAAACCATGCGTCTTTAACTCACTACCAGACACCCCCTGCCCCTTTATCTCACTCTGACAGGTTCCTGTAATCCCTTTGTGACCGTTTTTAGTCTTTCACTTCCTCCTTTCCCAATTTCGGCCCTTATTTACAGGGATTTGGCGCAGGGCAGCACAGCAAGTGAAAGGAGGAGAGATACAGATATATTTCCTCGCTACGCCTCACCTCGGGAGGCGTATGGATTGGGCACTTCCCCAGGTTTACATGATCTCGTAAATCTGGGCCAGCGTCAAAACCCACGGGTGTTGCTTGAGGAAACCCATGCAACGCCCATGGAATGCATCCCGAGCACAGAGTAAGACAATGCAACGATTTGCGCTGCCTTTCCTTACTCCGTATCTATAACAAAAAGTGACACTCCAGTGGTGCAGGGGGCTCATAAATAAGTCCCTAAGTGTTTTTCCCTTTCTTGCTCATGGTAAATGTTTGATGAGAAAAATTAGTCCCAGTCCACAAAAATGAGTGCCAGTGGGCCCAACTAGGAGGCACTGGCTCAAATTAAGCACTGCGCATATTGCAGATGCTGGGACCAACATTATAATGTGCAACTAGTCGCTTTGACGTGCTATTGCTTCTCGTTGCATGCCCAGCAGCAATTACCATCATCAATTGTTCCTGACTCAGCCATGCCGGGGCGGGGTGAGGGTTCCTCGGCTAGTAACTATGTGTCAAATAGCAAACTACTTCAGCAGCATTTGCAGTAATTTAATAACTGTCTGGCGATGTCTGGGGCACGTGGATCTGGCGTCAGTCTAAGTGAAAACAATATGATCCAGGACCCAGCCTCTTGTGGAATGGGTGCCTCGTTGTTTTCAGTCACGCGAAGCGTCATCATTGGCATATGCAGGGAGTTCTTTGCGTTTTTCCAGGTGTGCCTGCCGCGCACCTCCACCATGGTGCCGCCGCACAACGCCTGTGATCTGTGTGGTATTGATGAAGGTGGTCATGCTGGCGGGCAGCGGTGCTGGTGCAGGATGTTTTTTCCCTGGTTCTCTTCCCTTCTGGAAATACAGTTGACCATTTACAATTGGTTTCTATTGGATTGAGTGGCTGATGCCTAGCTTTCTGGACATCTGCTGGGCTGCTGTGGAGAACTGAAATAGTTTTTTCGAGCTGCATCTTGTATCTGGATATTGCTGTATTTCGGTGTCTGATCACATTAGGTGGCATTTTATTTAACCAGAAGGATTTTCCATGTTTATAACCATTTGCTTTCACTCAATGCGATCAGTGAAAGTCAATTTGTATGCAATCTCCGTATGTAGCTATTTTGATGGGCGTCCCGCCCATCGAACCCAGTATGAAAGATACCCGTCTTGAGCTGAGGAACAAATGCCTGTTCTGGCTTGTAAAATATAAACATTTTGATTACGCCAGAGCTGGAGAAATTATCATGGTTCGCAGAGTAAGGTGGGTGGAAAATCGGAAAAAAAGTGAGGCAGGCGAGTGTGTTGTTATACATTTTAAAAACCCCTACACGGTGGCCAATTTATTTAATAATCCCACTAGTTGCTATAATTCTACGATGGCCATGAGTCTTCAACCCCTGAATTTTTTCTATCCACTACCACAGTCACTGTTAAGAAGCAGTGTTCCGCCTTTAATTTCAGAAGGTGGTGTAGGCTCCCGCCCAGAAGGTAGTTGGGATGCTCATCATAGGTTTCCGCCTTTTAACATCCCGGTGAATAATAGATATGATGTATTGGAGGGTGTAGATTGACTGAGAAAGGGATCTTCATTGGTAGGGCTTACACAAGCCGTAGGATATGATTTTGAGGGTAGAGACGGGAGGGGATTGAAGCGAACTACGGTAGTTGGCAGTCTAAGCCCCCCCCGCTTGACTAACCAGATAGGAGAAAGAACCATTACATCCATGGTCCCGGATGCACAAGTTGATGCCTCTTTGGGAGAACAAAACAGAGAAAGCATAGTGTGGGGGAAAATAGGTGAGTGTTGTGTGGCTGACCCTGGCGACTCTGTTATACATGATGATGTAGTACCGGGGGCCTCGAGAGGGGCGAGTGGGCAAGCCAATGGGCTGAGGATACTCTCATGGAATGTGGCAGGTCTTAAAAGTAAATTGCCCTGCACGGACTGGGGCGACTTTGTCGATAAGTATGACATTTGTATATTTCAAGAGACTTGGGCGAGGGAAGATTTTCATCGGGTGGGTTATGCCTCTTATAACATCTTAGCTTCCAGGGGGGGAGGGAGAGACCATCTGGAGGTCTATTAATCTGGGTAGGCACCCACCTTGGTTGTAGGGCGGAGCAGTTATCAACCCCCTCAAGTGACATTCAATGTGTCCTGCTCTCCTTTCCAATTAAGGTGAAAATCGCCATAATGAATGTTTATTCTCGCCCTGTTAATAATAGTCAGGAATCATCTACTATTGCTCTGCTGGGAGATTTCATTCCAACCCTAGATCCGGCGATATGGTTGATTGTGGGGGGTGATTTTAATTGCCACTTTGAACCCCTCACTGATTCTCTACATTTTGCCCCAACAGAAGAAGACCTTTATTGGTCTATTCCTAACCCCCTCACTACACCTATCAAAGCTTGGTCTCCATTGGCCATGCAGTTAAACTCACTTACCCTCACTTTCTCACTAAGAGCATGCAATTGCCGGACTAAATCTGACCTACCAGGGCAGTTTACATTTAATAGAGCAGGCCAGGCTTCAATCATTGATTATATTTTGGTGGAAACAAGACTTTGGGGAAAAGTCCTTGATTTTCATATTGAGCAAAGGCGGGATAGTGATCATAATGCTCTGATTTTAACCCTCAACCAGTGGGACCTAGGCACTGCTAAAATACCCCTCTCATCTGCCAATTGTCCTAGTGCCCTGGTAGTGACCAATAATAGAAGACATGTTAGATGGGGCTACATCCAACAGTCCCCCACAAAGATAGCGAAAATCTACCAGCTAGCATTGCCATCTTTAGTTAAAATGTGGGAGACAGTTTATGAGGTGGGTCAAAATATGGATTTAGATAAGGTAGGGGAAATACATTCTGAGCTCTCCCTCAATTTGGGGAGGTTTTCTACCCGGTGAGCCGTGTTAGAGAAAACAGTCGCAATAGATGCCCCTGGTTCAATGACCAGTGCCGTAAGGACAAGCGAGGTTTATTGGAAGCAGTTAAGGCCAACGATAGGCCGCAAATTAAAATTGCCAGGGCCAGATATAATCGGTCTATTCAGCTGGGGAAAAATAATTGGGAGCAAGAAAGGTGGGAAATGCTAAGGAGCGCCCTGGATGATAAGGATTTGAAAACCTTTTGGGCAATAGTGAGTACGGGTGATAGGGAAGGGAGACCGGCCATTGAGCCCAATATAGCACCAGAAGCATGGGAGACCCACTTTGGGACATTATACTCCCATCGGGATGCCGGCTCTGCGAGCACTAGTATCACAAGTATGGCTTCCGAGCCCCAATTAGAGGGGGAGATGGAGATTACTAGTATTGAAGTGAGGAATGCCATTAATAAGTTACATAGCAATAAAGCCCCAGGCCTAGACAAATTGCCAGGGGATCTTTTCCGTAAAGAACCTGTAATATGAGTCCCATATTTGTGTGCTCTATTTAATGCGGTATTGCAGGGATCTAACCCCCCTGACACTTGGCGTGGGGCTGAGATTGTTCCTATATTTAAAAAAGGTTGTCCCCTTACACCCTCCAACTATAGGCCGATCAGTCTAATTGATATCCCTCAAAAACTTTACGGCCGGGTGCTCTTGGACCGCCTCCAGAGTTGGCTGGAAGAAGAGAAAATATTAAGCCCTTATCAGGCCGGCTTCAGATCAAAAATGTCAACTGTTGACCAGATATTCAGACTCCAACTACTTTACTGGAAAACAGTGACTATAGAGGGTGGCAGCCTCTATCTAATATTTGTTGATCTGAAGTCGGCCTTCGATCTAGTACCCAGAGAAAAATTATGGAGGGTTTTGAGTGAACTAGGGATTCCTCCATATCTTTTAAAAGCTATTAAGAGCCTACATTTGGATAATTTTGCACAAGTGCGCTGTGGGAGGCACGGGGAACTTACTTCTCGTTTCCCAGTCCAAAGGGGGTACGGCAGGGATGTGTTTTAGCTCCTACTTTATTTTGTTTATTTATTAATGATCTTATCAACCATCTTAAATTAATTGTGGACAATGATGCTCCAAAGTTAGCCTCAGGGAAGGTCCCTGCGCTGATGTTCGCTGACGACACTTTGCTGCTCTCGAAATCGCCTATGGGCATCCAGCGCATTTTAGATGGTTTTGCAAACTTTTGTAAGTTAAGAGGGTTGGAGATCAATTTAGATAAAACAAAATATATGGTCTTCAACCCTCCTCATACAACCCGGCCAAACCCTTCTCTGCATGGTATCCCCTTGGAAAGAGTTAGGATATTTGACTACTTGGGAGTTACCTTGGCTGAGAAATTTGAATGGGGACCTCAAATAGATAAAGCGAGGCTTAGATTAACACAGACAGTCGGTGGTATAATTAAATTGTATAGATCTTCTGTTTTTAAACCAGCTGCCCCTGTGGTGGAAATCTATAAAGCCCAGGCGAGGGGTGCCACACTTTACGGGGTAGAGCTGTGGGGACATTGTCCAACTGGAAACCTGATAAAGGTAGAGAATAATTTCATGCGACAAGTACTAGGCTTACCCCGCAGCACCCCATTAATTCCCCTTCGCATGGACCTTGGATTGAGGCCGCTTGATGAAGAAATTGCCATAAGACCCCTAACGTTTTGGCGGAGGGTGTGGGTGACTCCAGAGCTGTCTGTTTTTAGGGCCGAACTCTGTGAGTTTTTATCTATGTCTAATATAAAGAAAATTACATGGCTTTGCCACATAAGGGATCTTGCCCTTAAGATGGGCAAGCCGGATCTTTGGAGCACGCCTGAGATATCGTGTGCCAAGCTCTCAAGGTTGGACCTAGTTAATTCTTATAGAGCAGCCAAGCTAAGGGCCACCCGAGAAAGTACCTCAAGTGGTCGTTTAACTGTAGAATTTCTAGCGATAAAGGATGTATATAGCAGGGAAACCTTTTTAGACTTTGTTGAACCCCCAATGGCAAGGAAACTGTATATGCAATTGAGACTGGGGACCCTCCCACTTGCAGCATACTCCAGCAAATGGCTGAGAGACCAAACTGGTGAATGCCCTGTGTGCAAATACAAGGTGGAGTCTGAAATACATGTTCTGTTCCTCTGCCCCGCCTATCGGTTGCCGCGCAAGCGTTGGTTAATCCAACTATGCAAAAATTTAGGGTTTGTGCGCGCCATAGAGGCTTACAGAGTTCTAAAATATGACACTCACCCCCCAATTGTTTTTGCTGTATCGCGCTTTTTAAATTGTATGTGGCACACTCGTCGGACCTACATAAAGTGACTGTTGGGGGTTGAAGGGAATTGGTGTAGGGTGAGTAGGTCTATGTTTGGGTTTTAGGCCTTGCACTGATGTCCCGCAGTTTTATTTTATCATAAGATTCTAGTATAAGATTTTATTGTCTGGATGTTTTTATGCATTTGATGGTCTCTTTTTAACGCTTTTTTAACTGGCTGGTTGTATTTTAATTGTTTATGTTTTAATATATATAACTCTCATCCCTGCTGTATCTATGTAGCTTGTGCTATGTGTTTTTTTCCTTTTGTGGGTTGATCATTGTATATGAAATCTTTTGTGAGTATTTTAGTGTTTTTTAATACAGATGTATATATTGTTTGTTTTATCGATGCACTTTAATGGCCCAAGCGGCCGAAATAAAGTATTGATTGATTGATGAAAGTCAATTGTAACTGGTTATTTAGATATCCTACCAGGGCTCAGTTTAGAAAACGCTTGTACAGTGTATGAATTGACGTGTTTGTACTGAAGTTACGGTTTGCAAATGCATCCCCTGTTTTTCTTTAATTAAGATGCTTCACTTCATCATTAGCCTCCAGTGCCAAGCAGTGTCATCACATTCATGACAATGTGTATAAATTACGCCTGTATTAATAGGCGTGCGTATCCCAATTTCTGTGTAGCTAATTGGGGTCATTGCAATACCATTACAAGAATTTTAAGCTCATCTGATCAAAATGTTTGGATTCTCTCCAATTTAAGAGATTCGGGAGGAGATTTTCTATTGAAGTTTTAAATAATGAAAAATTTCTCTTGTGACCAAGTCCGCCCTTTCCTGTTTACAAACTAGGAAATGGTTGAAAACATATCCTTGTTGCCAAATCTGTGTATTGCCATTCTTTACACTTCATGTCTATGTGTTGTAAGAAACACAGAGGTAATTTAGTATGTACAGTACAATTCAAATGATTCATATAAATTTAGACATGTATATAGACAGTGCATCGTCAATACTTCCAGGCGCGGCCAGCACAGGTAAGAGCGGTGAGGCGGCTGGGTCAGGGCGGAGTGTGGGGGGGGAGTTGACAGACGACGGGATAGGTAAAATTAAAAAAAAAAAAAAAAATCATTTACCTTGCGCTCGCCGCATGGTCGACTCGGCGATATGGCGAGCGTAAGGTAAATGGTTTTATTTGTTTTTTTATTTAATTTTACCTATCCCGTCATCTGTGACTTTCCCCTAAAACCCCGCCAGCCCCGCCCCACCGCTCTTACCTGTGCCGGCCATGCCTGAATACTTTTCCTGTGTACTTCAACTGGCTTACCTTCGTCTACTGTTATTTCGACCACCATTACAAAGATTGAAATTTACTACGACAGGCGTTTACTTTAACACTGCTCTGGCACACAATTTGCCCAGAACTGGGGTTAGAATAATGTGACATCCTGGACAATAAAAAGATTGTTGGCTCACGTCATTGTGGTCATAGAGATGTTGGGGAAAGTAATGGCAGACATTTATACAGTTGTGTAAAGGATTGTGTGTCGGATTGCATGCCCTCTTGGCAAAACTGGGCATCAAGTCTCCTTGGGCTGCCTTATGCTTAGGGCACACTGACCAGGTCCAGTGCTTAATTTGTAAAATATTAAGTGCCAGGGCTCTGACCAAGAGGCCACTGCAGCTTGCACCACCCATCGCCCTTGTCATTGCTGCCAAAACAACTACTAACCATCTCTCTCACATGTAAATGCGACAGTTCAGATTATTCCAGGTCCCCAAAGCTAAAGGAATGGCTGGGGAGGCAGGTATTAGCAATTTTTTAATATATATTGTTTCCCTAAACAACTGTTTTACTGCTCATCTCTAAATTACATGAGCAGTGCCACCTTGTGGCAGACTGCTCTAAGTGTGGTGTTGACAATTAGGTGCCGGTGCCGAGCACCGGAAACCAATTAAGTGCCGGTGCTTTCACCGGAAAGCACCGGCTCAAATTAAGCACTGACCAGGTCTAACCGACAGTGCACCTTTACCTGGGTGCACTGTGCACAGGCTGTGAC
Organism: Calotriton arnoldi; assembly: GCA_963921515.1. Classification (NCBI taxonomy): domain Eukaryota; kingdom Metazoa; phylum Chordata; class Amphibia; order Caudata; family Salamandridae; genus Calotriton; species Calotriton arnoldi. The sequence continues at coordinate 157,540 of CAWUFW010005205.1, forward strand.
ATTGCAACAAGTGTGCTATTTCCATTGCAGGCGCACACTCGCACCTGCATTGTAAACAGCTCATTAGTGAAAGGTGAACTGGTTGTTTCAAGCCGCTTGTCCACCTTTCACTGAAGGTGACAATTTAGCCTGCCTTTGAAGGGGACAGAGCAACCTGCCGGCAGGTGCAGTGAGTGACTGCTCCCACATGCAGTGGCATGTCTGTGGAATCCCAGGGACCCCAGTGCTGTTCCCCTAAGAGGCGCCCTTGGTAGGACTTCTGACTGTGCATCATCTCCGTGTGGCGCACAGTCAGTGCACCTCCTTATGCCCGCTTTGCTTCTGCACCGGCATCTCTAAAAAGGCGCAGAGGCAAAGGATTTCCTCATTTGCAAGTAGCCACACCCCAATGCAAATGTGGGGACGCCCCCGCGGGATCACATCAGAGCATAATTAGCACCAGCACGTTCCATATTACAGAATGGACTGCACAAGCTTCTGAAATCCCTTCGATATTACCAAAGTGTCCCTGGGTGCAACAGGTTGGCACACATTTCCGTTGTGCCCCTGAGGCACTTTTTATAATATGACACCTGGTGACCCTCTTTGCTGTGGTTGCCTGCTTAGAAGTTATTTTAGAAGTGGTTCTTATTCGTGGTTATAAGTCAAAATATCAACCTCAAAAATATCAGCCAACGCATATATCCATGCCAAAATATTTTAAGTTGCTCTCTATTATTAAGGTGGGCATTCATAGGGAAGTGTAGATTTACTCTTCTAACTCCACATCAACTTAACTTGATAGTGCAAGTCAATATCTTGGAGTCAATAAATGTGCAGGTTCGCATTTAAAACATTTTGGGGCCTATTAGCAATAACCGGCGATAATTATCGCTAAGCGCAGTTAGCGCTTGGATAATTATCGCCGGCTATCGCAGGTTTCTATCGCGGAGATAGCGTGCTATCAGCAACGCTTATCTCTAAAGCGATAGAAACCCTGGAGAACAATGTGAATATCGCTTGAAAACAAGCGATATTCACACTGTGACCAGTGTTAGCTAGGTGATAGGGCGAGGGGGATTTAGCCATGTAATCCACCTCCCATTGGATTACATGGCTAAGTCAGGTCTGGACCAGGCGTTGACAAACCAGCGCTAAACGTGTTTAGCGCTGGTTCGTTAATCACCTCCCCTGCCTCGCTAATAGGTGATAGCGAGCTTAGCGACTGTTTCCAGTCGCTTTTAGGTTGGGAACGCCTACTTTGCATGCCATTAGCGATAAATATCGCAGGCATGCAAAGCGGCACCCAACCCGGTCGCTATCGCCTAGAAGCTGTCGCTAACAGCAGTTAGCGACAGCTTGCTAATAGGGCGTTAGAATTATCGCCGCTTTAGCGGGAAAAAGTCCCGCTAAAGCGGCGATAGAGCCCTTGATAATATGCCCCTTTATTCTGGTTCCACACAAGTTTTTGTTCACTGTGGTATTATCTTCAGAGTGTGTCGGCATCTCTCTTTATTTTATTTCTGTTGCGTACTTCATAGATATGCCGGCATATTAGCCGCTTATATGGTTTTACAAGTAGGGAAATAAATACCCTGGTTCTGAAAAACCCTGAATCTTCATTTCCCCAACCTACACCTAGCAACAACATGCACTGGTAAGTGGCAGATGGTAGAATCATGTTTTTGTGTTCTATCTATTTCAATCAGATTGTAAGGTAGACTGCATATTACGTATGATTCAGAGGAAGCAAGCTGGATTTGATGATCATAGCTCCATCAAACAGATTTATACTGCGCTCCCACACCATTCACGTCACATGCGCTAGAAAATGCAAGACATTAATTAACAAGTCTTGCAGTCTCTTTCCATTAAGCTCGGCTATATCAACAAATGCAGTCATGATGCCACTTCCGCCATTGCCTGTTGGCTGACACAAGAGTCCGACATGCCAATGACGTATGCATTCCATCCCTCAAGACAGAACTCACTTGAGGGACCACACCAACCAACTTTCTAGCATGGCACTTCGAGGAAAAGAGAATAAGCCAGTGCTATACAATTAAATAGAGTTGAGCACAAGAGGATAATCCAATGATACTCAATTAAATGAATTTATACTCAAATTTGCAAATATAAAGTTAGTATCATCCCCAGCCCTAGAACTCGCATGTATCTTCCATTGCCCGCCATCAAATACCCTCTGACCTCACTATGTTTGGCCTACCCAAGCATTACTGATACAATCATTATACAAATAGTTATAACAGTTTAATTTTTCCAACGTTATCTCTCCAATTTGGTTAGATGCCAAAGGTAAAAATGTTAAAATTGGTCATATTCTTTGGTTTGGGGTTAAAAGTTAACCCCATCACAATGCTTTCCTCTTTTTGCATGCTAAAAGTAGCTGCTATATGGAAAGGATAATATCTGATTTATCTGGATATATCCTGAAAGCAGACCTAATACTTTTGTTGCTGCAACTGCCAGATGTTTATACTTTGGTTACATATTTGTTATAAAACAATTGTTCATTGGTAGAGGTGTCTCAACATTTAAAACAATGTTTACAATCTTATATAAATAGAAAGTAAACAATCAATTTTTCACATTCAACACCTACTTTCTTTTTTACTTTTTATTGTTTTATTTGGAGAACATAATCCATACAAAAGAAGAAAATAACATCTGAAAAACAGCTAACCGGCAGAAAATAGGGGTGTGCATGATAGTATAGTAAAAAGCTATCATAAAAATGATAATACCGGAAGCATTGTGGAAAGAACATCAGAGGAGATACCCATTGTCTTGGCCAGCCGCCACCTCACCCATCCAAAACATGACTGGATCCCGGTTCTTTCTCAGCCTTCTTCTACCAATATCATTATCTAACAAAGACATTTCCAAGAAACATATATTCAAAAATTCATGCCGCCACACCCAGGGGCTTGGGGCGGCACTTGCAAGCTAGAATCATGCCAGAACAAGTTTGGCCAGGGAGATAGAGAAAAAATATAGGCCAGCAACATTTTGAGGAATAACAGGTGAATTCCCCAACATAATTAATTTCGGATCCTACTCAACAGCAAGGTGTAAAATACTAGTAATTTTCCCAAAAAACAAAGGCCCAGTAATTACATAGGACTGGTAAAGCGGCAAAGACATGAATTGCGTTAGCCCCCCTCCGCACCACATTGAAAACAATGCTCATCCCCTCTAAGCTTCATAAGCTATAAACGATGTGAAGTGCAATAAAAATCGTTATTTCATTTGATGTGGTGGTCCTTAATTTGTGAGGCATTTAGGCTGCCCTGTTCGAGAAGATTACTGAGTCTCATATCATCAGCTGTTACTACTGAGCCAAGGGACCTACTCAATTTATCTGCCCTTAGTTGAAAAAGATCTGCCCAATGGTCCAATTCAGCAGAAAAAATTAACTTCAAACTGATGTTCCCCTTCTCAAGAGCTCTCAATAAAAAAATCTAAAAAAGTGCTTTGGGAACAGCCAATCTCATCTTTGTTAATACCAACTATGAAATGTCGAATTTGCAAGTATCTAAAAAAACGCCTTTCAAGACCACCATTCTAAGATTTGTCCTTGAAGTATGTAAGAACAATATTTTCATGCTTCAATTTCTCCGATCTGGTTTCAACAAATAAGGGAATATTTGCATCAGGCATGCTGTTGTGTAAAATTGCATCTCTCCTTCTCCTTACCTAGTTCTCAATGTTCTGCAAACTCTAAGTTTTGATATTGTTGCTACCGAGACGTTTCTAGACCCAGAGATTGGACCATTAGGTCTCATACCCTTTTAATTGCCTGTTTAAATGTAGTCACTCACCAGCTGTGAAAAGTAATGTCTAGGTGATATTTTGTTTAAACATCTGGTTGACCCAGCCCATCACTTTTCAGCAAACCTCAGGATCATCCTCGGGTCCCCATCTTTTTCCTTCTCAAAACAGTTTTGTAATAAGAAAACAATATCAGGAGTGCATGGAATACAATTAGGAGCACCTGACCCACTTTGATTACAACTGGTGGCAAGCAGGCCAACTAGGATATAATATCTCCTCTTTTTTGTATGTCACTTCGAATTTCTTTTCTAAATCAATATATATTCATCAACACCAGTTTTCTTAAGTCCAGCCTTAACAAAACTGACTGCTAAATGGCTCAACCGCACTAATAGTACTGATATTAAGTACCAAAGGGACAGAATACTTCCTAGTCCACCCAGCGGAGTCCCCTATCCAAATTGTGAGCTGCAGTACACAAGTTATCCCATGTAGTGTTAAACAGACATTTCTCAACCTGTGAAATCTCTTATCTTTACACTTATTCCCAACATTCATAGCACAGCAACATAGTTAATCGCTGGCTCACAGCTTCCTACTTACTACTCAGACTTCCTTAAAAGGAACCCTCTAATTATTCTCCATGGTTTCTGAACCACACTTTTGGTCATTCTTGCTCTCTCAAATTGACGATGGCAATGCAGTGTGTTTTGGCGCCTCTATCTGCTCCCCACACCCAAAAATATTTGCATGCAGAGGCCTAACTTGGGCTATGAGCTCAGAAGAATAACAAAACACTCAAATGGTCCACTCCCTACATTGTCACTTCTGAACTCCTGCATACATTTAGTTTACATTGCATTGGATTGATGGTAGCAGATCTACTAGTTCCTTCACCAGTGATTTAAGAAGTTACACAAGTACATCCCTTTCTAATTTCGACATATCTAAGATGAAAATTCTTGAACTGAGTACTTTGCGTTCCCATGCAAAGCCTCAAGTTTCTTGAAACCCCCAAAAAATATTTTTAATATCCCAATTTTCACGCTTAAGTGATCTTTTTCCATGAATGCTCGCACCCTTGACCTTTCACCTGGCAGTCTCACTTATGTTTAGTGTGATAAATGGTTTAGGTCCTGTAAACGTTTACTTTTGTTGACAAGCTTGCAAAGACTTCCAGTACCTCCGTGCAGTGCTTAATTTGTGCAGGTGTGTCGGGTAGTGGAAAACAGCAATCGTTATTGGGGACATGGACTTATTTTCCATCATCATACTTTGAACAAGAGAGAGAAAGGTAAAAAAGGGCAGAAAGAGGATAAAGAATAAGATAGGAAAAAGAGTGATCAGGGGTGTAAGGAGGGAGAAAAAGCACCTCCATGAGAGAAATAAAGAGACAGGGAATGTAGGGTGGTGGAAGAACGTGGCATGAGGTGCAATTATGCCTAGATGGAGGCCCTGGTATCAAACAACTCTGCTCTTCAGCAGCGCCACTGCGAACTGCAGGGCCAGCTTTAGGGCAGTTCAACTGGTGTGGCTGCACTGGGAGCTGACCTATAGAGGGGGCGCTGTCTTCAGGGGGGGGGGGCGCTGTGTTTAGAAATAACTTATAATTGGAGAGATGAAGGGCACTTTTGTCCGGTGGTAGTGAGAGAATCCGAGTAGGCAGTCATGGGGTGTGGGGGCATCAAAAATGATTGTGGCACCGGCCACTGCCAGCGCTAAATCCAGCCCTGGCGAGCTCCTAATAAAAACTTTGGCCAATGCATTTTGAGTTTTTTACAAATTAAGCATTGACATTTGTTAGTGTTGAAGGAAAATTAGCTCTCATAGGATTACTACTACATTTGGAGCAAATGTCCGACTTTTTAGGAGTCCTGATGAATCGAGAGTGCTGTGACAGTTGCAGTTTTTCAGGGGCAGTCACGGGCATAAAATATATGCGCGTGGAATTCCACCAGATAGAGTTTCTTGCTTACAGAATTCTAAAGCTACACCTTTGAATTTGTATGTTTTTTTTCTCCACAGAACATATATTTCCGTGTGAACCACAAGTTCTACAGCACAATTGTATTTAGGGGTGTAACTACCCCATTCCCATATTAGAAACATAAACCTGCATTTCACAGGGGTTAATTTGCAATGTTATGAGGGGTAGGAACTTTTAAAAAGGTTGTGTGAACATCCATAAATGTAAGCGTTAGTGGGAGTCCCTCCTGGGAATGTCCACAAACCCACCGCTACTCCTAAATTTGAAGTACCAAAATTCTACCCTACTGGTGGTATTTCTCAGCTTGCACATCTCATTTGTGAGCAAAAAACTGCATCTACCCTGATTCTGACACATAATTCAGTTTCCTCGCCATAGGCATGGCATGAGCTCTTATTTTGTAGACATCAGGGCTGCCTCTTATCTGTGTGTCCTAGTAGATTGTCTTGGATTCTGAGGTCAACTGCTTAATATTTTGTCAACCATTAAAAAACTAGTTGTCTAACCCATTTGATTATCCTACTGGTGTCGTCCCCGGAGCTCATCAGGTAACTGGAAATTATAGCAGGTTAAGGACATAAAATTAAGTGATGCACATTAGATCTTTTCACTCTCACCCACTTTTATGAGAATTTATAGAAACAGGCTCCTTGGGCATGAGTGAAGCAAAACATTAAAATATTGAGAACGATATCAGTAGTGATTATGGAACAGTAATATTCAGTTTTTTACCCATGGTGCCCAGCCAACTATAACTGAGGAAGCAGAAATGCATCATTTTCCACTGACATTGCCACTTCAGGCTGAGATGACCCATATGCAAATTAGCATTGGTCTTGCTCCAGTAGGAACTGTCCGAACCGAACAGCAACCCCCGATAAGGGCCGACTGGCCATTCTACAACTCAGTATTTTCCCAGTGGTCTGCAGGCGAAGGGGTTGCTTTCAGAATAAGAAGGGCTGCCATGCCCCTATCATGGTCCCATTCTAGTCACTGCCTCCTGCAGTATGGGGCTGGTTTGAACATATTGCTGTGTCTGATTTTGATTCCCAGCCTGACTCTGAATCTAACCAGTTTCGGCCTACTCAGGCTTCATCAGTGAGGTGTAGGTTGGCCCATGCGACACAATAAACATTGAGCAACATCTGTACAAACATCATGTTTCAGAAGAAACCCCAAACATACAAATTGTTAAACTGTCCTCTCTTCTACTTTCAGCCGCGGCCCATGCAGGTAAGAGCGGTGGGGCTGGGTTGGGGGGTATTCGACAGACGACCGCGAGGGGAAAATAAATAAATAATTAATTTTCCCTCGTGGTCGTCTGTCAAAATCCCCCCCTCCCCCCTGCCCCCACCCGGCCCCACCGCTCTTACCTGCATGGGCCGCAGCTGTCTACTTTCTGTCATAGTTCAGTTTGTGTAAGAGAAATTCTTAGTCTGCAAACCATTCATTTTCTTAAATTTTTACGTGTTATAAAACTGCAGTTAAAAATGTTATCCTTGCCAAAGAAGATAGGTTTTCCTGCTCCTTCTAATTACAACCAGCTTCAATATCTGGCCTCTTCATACACAGGAAGTCTGTAATTGTATTCGTGAGGAAACCAGGAAGTGCAGAGATGCGTCACTGTTCCAGTCTCTCTGGGTTGTACATTTTTGTGCACGTGGATACAATTAACTTGTTCTCTTTCCTTGAGTGACTTGAACGAGTGAGTAAGAGTGATAAATATAGCACCAATGCACTCAAAGTAGCTGCAGTGTTCCATAAGCTGGCAGCTAGACAGGAAAGTGAAAACTGACAAAAGGGCCAGAATTAAGCTGCCTTATTCTGGATAACCGCCATATACAAATTCTATGTATTCTTAAAATAGACATACTTCAGGCTCCACATCAGGCAGTCATTGGATAGGACAGTATCAAAGTGGCTTCTCATAGTGTGAATGTCAGCATCCCACCACACGGTTCCTTTTCTCCCACAAAGCCATTCAACAATTGTGTAATAACAGCGGACTCTGTACAGAAATTGGAGGAAATTGGAGGAGCAAAGCGGGTGCGATAAATGGAGCATCTAGTGATAGTGCAATGACAAATCAGTACGACGGCATATCCAGCATCACAGAACATCTCTTGCCTCCAGCCCATTCTCATCATTATGTTCCTTTGGTTGACCTCACACGCTCATTCTGGATAGGAAGGCTAATAAATGAGACTCCCTGGTAATACTTCAAATTGGAAAAAATTCTAGGAATAGCATATTTTTTTTCCTTTGGAGAATTTCAAACCAAAAAAGCAAATGCCCAGATGAAAGTAAATTCTAACACTGTTAAATTCTGGAAATGTCTCCTGTGTCTCTCTCAGCCTTTTGATGATCAGAGGAAACATCTAGAAAGAATTATCAGTAAATTCTTGCTGGTTATTCCTTCATCTCTGCTGGTAATGTCAAAGATGGGATATTTAATGGTATCTCCTGTATTATGTCCCTGTTGTTGCAGGTGCCCTTTCTTGCAATCTCAGAATGGGGACTGGGACAACTGATGGAGAGGGTAGTGATCAGTCTGACAATAGACAGCACAGTTCCCTTCATCAGTGGTCGCTTATAGCTTTTAAAGTGATGGGGTCGAAAATGTGTAAATACTTACATACCTATAGGTAGAATGTACCATTACAACATGATTTTTTTCTGCAGCATATTACTAAATTTACTTGAAAGTCGTAAATAATTCTTACCTTGATTGACATTCAGATGCAGTTATGCTCTCGAGATCGAATCCCCTGCTTCTCACTGCCTGGATGTTACAATGTGCTTCCTGAACCCAGGGAACATAAGGTCCAAGGACCCTAGCTAATTCAAGCGCTGCTCTCATGGGTCTTCTAATACGAAACAGTATAAGAGCAGTGCTTGGATTGGCTGGGGCATGCGAGCATGATGCGCCATATAACACTGATGGGGCTATGTCTCTGCTCACTCAGCTCAATGGTAGCCTTGAATGTGGAAACCTGAACTGCGCATGTCAGGCTGGCCACAGCAAAAACACCAGCCAATCTGACATGCGCAGTTCAGTGAAACACAGCTACAGCTAGTCGTTGTACCCACCCACTGCATGCAGGGAGAGAGAGTTCCGTAGCCCACACCATAACGAAGGAACGTGAATGGCAGTACAAAGAAACTATTTACATTGGTAAAAATAATGAGCCTGGGCAGTAGTGGCTCACAGTAGGGGGTCAATGCCCCTTTGCCCCAATGGATGAGCCACCCCTGCACTTCATGCTATTCTTTAACCAGTCTTGTCTGTAATGTGCATGAGTCTTGTCTTTGAAGAAGAGAAATAGAGGCAAAATCATCCATGCTCCGTTTACTACACTCTGACGCATAGGAACTTAGATGAGGCAAAGATATTTGCCTAAGAACACCAGCATAGGCACTGTCAGTGACAACGGTTTATCCAGTGAAGATAAAATAGCAGCGCTCTTTATCCAGTCCTGCATCTCTAACATCCACCAGGAGTAAGCATTCTAGGATGTTGTGCATTTTCTTTATGAAACCTGCTTTGGTTTTGAGACATGTTGTGACAACATTTATCGGTTGACCCCTTTTAAATGTCTTATTGATGGGACAGAATGAATTGACCTAGCCTTCAATCAAAAACAATGGAGAGAAAAGGCTCTCCTGAATCTCCAAAATCCATCAACTCTCAATTTCACTATAAAATAATGGTTTGTGTGCCGCCCCTTATCGGTGCCACTACCCCCAGCATGGTCCCTGTCAAATTAGGCCGCCCCTTCAAGGTACCTGTGGGTGAGCACCATCCATCTCTCGCACTCCTTCCTAGTTCTCCAGTTCTACCTCATCCCCTTGATAATATTCTGAAGGTCTGCTCTGTTTACTTCCCATGCTCTGTCCTACAGATTTAGTTTCTCAGCTCCTACCCTGTCCGCTGGCCTATCCACCGCCCCATCCTCCTCTATAATTTAGGATCTGTGATTATTTTCCAGTGACAGCGTGTCCCACCCTTCTTGGGCCAGACATCTAGCAACATGGGTGGGACTGTCTGCCATTTAGGGATAATATATAATTGAAGAAGCAAAGGCAGAAGGTTTGGAAGGAAGTTTGCAAGGTAGACGGTTCTTGCAGACGATACACCATAATTGGGGGTGTGCAGCACTGCAAGCTTAGCTTGTGCCGTAAGATGTAAGAAGACATGGCACTTGCCTGCACAAAGGTGCTGTTGCCTGTGTGCTGAGGGAGGATCTGAAAGATGTGTGAGAGGAGATCACCGCAAATGTGCCACAAGGCCAAAAGGCACATGTGACAGACATGAGCCAGGAAGTTAGTTAGATACTTGTTCCACTGTGCACAGAGGGAAGCGTTCATGTTGAAATGGATTCCCTTCATGTTTCTGCATGTCTCTATATGTCAGAAGTTGAAGTCTGGAATCCAAGAATTAAGAGCAGAACTGGACAAAATAGCTTTGTACATCCTAGAGGATAGATATATATTTTAAGATATTTTGAAAAGTGACAGCTAGTATAGATTTATGAGATTTGATAGGTCAACCGTATTTGAGAAGAAAGACTAACAAGAGACTTGGGGAATGTTTGTATGAGGTGCAGGTGCACATCCAGGAGGACTGAAGGGCAATGGTGACTACCCTTATTGTTTCATCTTCTTATGTGTATCAGTGGCAGCTCCTTCGCTAAGGCGGAGGAGCATCGCGCAACTGCTCTGCGAGCAGTTTAAAAAGGAAAAATAAAATGATGATAAAGCAATGTTGTTATCATCACATTTTTCTGTTCCTGCTTACGTGCAGGGCGGGGCTGGGCTGGCTAAAGTAGGGAGCAGGGGAGGAGTGGTGAGCACACTCCAAGTGCTCATGATGGTTTGGCTGGAAATCTTAGGTCGGCCAAACAGTCATGCACACTTTGCATGTTCGCCACTAGCTGTATTGCACAGCCTGGCTGGAGAACATGCACAGCCTTTCAGTTCCTTTCTGAACGCCGAACTACGGTGCTCAGACCACTCACAACGCTGCTGTAACGCAGCATCGTGATTGGCTACGGGAGTCTGGAAGCATGTGTGCTTCCTGGTTATTGCTCCTAGAGTCGACAGAGGAGCCAAAGAGGATCGAGAGGCAGCGGCCAGCCTGCAAGTAAGTGGGTTTTTAAAATGAAAATCATTTACGCCCCGGCCCCGCCACCCCCGTCATGTAGCGGCCGCCTCTGATCTGTATACAATTTATATTCCAGCCGACGGGGTGTCTTATTTTCTTTTTCTTAAACCTCGATTCCTAGTGTTAATTGTAGGAAAAGAGAATGCAACTATGTCGCAATCTAGAAATGTCAAGTAGTGAGTTGAAAATGTAGTTTTTCAACTCTTTCTTATTCGCAAATAGAAAGGTTTGTGAAAGACGCGTTCCCTTTCTATTTCACGTCGCAACACAACGTATATATGGTGTGCAACCAAAATTATGGTCATGAAAGCTGATCAGTTACAGGCACCTGACTTGGGGATGTAACTGATTCTCAAAGACAAGCTGTATGCAGGACAGCTCTCCCTTTGGGAATCGTGATGACTGACCTCAGGGGTCCAGCGGGTGCGCCCTGCCATCAGTCCTTCCAAGTGAAGATATTTTTTAAAGAACCCTTTATTCCTTTGAAATCCATAGGGGGCTTTTTTTAAAATGTGCACTTTAAAGTAATGCAAATGCAAAGATGGAGGTCGGCTGCGCTTCAAAAGTCTTCATCACAGGTATTCGTACAGGTCTGACAATGTCTACTACCTTATTAATATTCATGAGGCAAATCTGCCTGCTTGCAATTAGCACATACTGGTTTGAGAACAGGGCTTGGTACTTCTGGCCCATATATCTTTTCCTGCATGCATATGCTGGGTGTGTCTTGAACAATACGTTGCAGCTTTTGCGTTTTGCACTGACAAGCAAGTTTAAAGATGTACATGAAGTCAAAATAAGAGATCATTGATAAACCTAAGAAGTAACCTTAAGATGGATAAAAGGTGTTGCATGTGAAATAATCATAACTGCAGAAGGCTATAGTCATTACAAAAAGAACTCAAACTACATATATACTTATTTTTTGGGAGATTAATCATGTGATGGTGGTAAAGCATATAAACAGCTGTAGCAGAGAGGAAAAATGGGAGCAGGAAAGTCCAATGTGGATAGGAGTATGAGACAATAAAAGTGTTCAATGTTATCAGTGTCAGATTACTGGACATTTGGCAGCATTGGGACATTTTCATACTGCCTAAATGAAGTATTGCATATGTAAGAACATTCGGCACTCCTCTACAGTGAGTAAGACTGACTCTCAAAGTGCCAAGAGGCATGTAAAAATGCACCATTTTTGAAAAAGAGGAGATTGAGGAAGATGAAGAGTTCGTTGGGGGTATGTGGTAGAGTGAGAACAGAAAGGAGTTGGGTCTGAATAAGGGTGGAGTAGAGTCATATAGCCCCGGGGTTGCATGGCCAATATACTGGATGTGACATATATCCAGAGTGTCTGTGTATCTTTTCATTCACTTTTTTCTTTCATTACTCTATGCAGATGGTTTAGTGATAATGGATAGGATACTGTTTAGGTTGCAAAGGAAGTCAGATTTTAACAATTACTGTGTAATGAACTAATTGACGATCAACTTGGATAAAACGAACATTGTGGCATTTGGTAGAAAACAGCATATATGGGCAATTGGGCGGGCAGACAAGGGTAGACGAAGTTTCATATTTTAAGTACTTGGGCATGATTTTTAGTAACAAATTAACTTGGGCACTACACATAGATAACCTAAATATATGGGTAAGCTCAACTATGGGAGTCTTAAAAAATGTCAAAGAGATTATGAGGGACCAATTCTTCATCTGGTAGCCTATAAAGCAATGATACTTCCATAGTTTTTATATGGGGCACAGATGCTAGGCATGAGCGGACATTAAGATTGGGATAAGATAGGAGGACAATGCCTGAATGAATCTGTTATCTTTGCCAAAGTGCTCTATTATACAAGCAATAACAGCAGAAACTGATATACAGTTTTGGACTTCCATAGCTTGCTTCCAAACCTCATGGTTTTGGAACAAATTGTTATCCTCTGACCAGCCCAAAGTGGCATATTTATGTAAAGATAAAATTACCACCAGTGATTTAGGGTGGGCTAAAGACCTAAGAAAACATTGGAACTCAATATCGAACTGCTCCAAGATCAAGATCTTCAAAATAGATTCTACCATACAATTTTCTAAAAAAAGGAACTATTTAGGATAGAGGATTAAAGAGAAGCGGTCTAATGTATCTAGCCTCAAAGATTCCCAAATATATATTTGAAACAGTCTTGGGAGAAGTGTATAATGTTCCCATACTTATACTCGCCACCGAGTCCCTACATGCATAGTACCATACTGAAATTTAGAATAGGGCCACATCCTTTGTATACCCATCCTTGAGGTATAAAATCTTTCAAGAATCTTGACAGGAATTGTAGTTGTGGGCCAGGAAAGTGTTGCACAAATGTTCATATTCTTATGGATTGCCAATATTTTTTGTCTTTAAGAGGACTGTCATTTTTAAATATAAAATAAGATCAAGGATGTTGGCAGTGAAAGTTTTATTTTCAAGGAATTTTTAGATGTGACTTGCGTATTAGCAAGATTTTAAATGGCTTTAAACAATTTTAAGTTTTAAAGCAATATTGTACTGTGAATAACTGTATGTGTATGTATTGCTGTTTAGAATCTATAAGAGACTGATGTCCTAAATAAACTAATTTATGAAATGAACTGAACTGTCTAAGCCAAGAGACAGTTGTGCTTTCTATGGTCAGATATTGCAAGGTCTTTGTAACTTTTACTTTCACCAGATTATTACTTCCAGATAGATATAACACAAGACTGAATATCTACTTGAAGAAGTCAGGATAAAAAAAACTAAGGCAGCATGAAAAAGTGTGAAAAAGATGCTATATATACCCCATGAACAAGATTGGAGATAAATTCAATACGTATACCCAGATTTATTCAACTGCTAACAAAAATTGTGGATTTTAAAACATCTTCAGGGAAATATTATGGAAAAAAATGCACTTGCCACATTTTTAAAAGGTTTTTTGTTTGTTTTGGTGGATGGACTGCGTGATCTTGGTACGCATGAATGTATTGATCTATTTATTGACTTCCTCTTTGCAGCTGTCTTTAAAACCCACGCCTATTTAGGAAATGCATTTCAAGGCTGTACTTCAAGTTGCAAAATGTGTACCTATTTCTTCCACCCGTTACTCAGTGTAATTTCGCGCAGCTTAAGGATTCTTGTTTTATCGTTGCTCCAGAGGTTTCCCTACCAGCTCTGGAAGGCTCCACGACTCCCTTTCCTTCTCCCTCTGTTCAAACGGTTCCTCCTCTCCTAATGAGGCACAGAGGGCTATCCCTCTTCCTTTGCCGCCGTGGCTGATCAGACAGGCTGCACATTCACAATGGACAAAAACAACTGATTAAGACCGAAGATGAAGCGCATAATTAAATGGCGCCCTGACTTCATGACTCCCTGGGTTCCTCTCTTGTTAATGGTACTTATTTATCTCCCTTATTTTCAGGAGAGGCCCGGTCTCGGGTGCCTCTGGCTGCCTGGGCTCTTACCTCAATTGCCCCCATCTGTAGGGTTGCAGCACACTTATGGCATCCTCTGCACATACAGGAAGTACCTCCTCTAGGAAGATGATGCCTCACTGACATGGAAAGGATGAGAACACTGGGAAGAAAGTGGCTGGGGATCTCGAAGAGAGGGTAGTGGGACCACATAGATTTGCAAATGAGGAGATAAAAAGGAGGGGCAAGTATAAAAATGAGGGAGCAGAGTCATATTAGAAGTAGGGGGTGTGCTAAATTCACCCAATTTTCCTTTGCGTAATTATGCAAAATTTTGCACCATTCCACGAAATTACATGAAATAACACAAAATGTAAAACTGGACTTTCGCAAAATAAAATCTCAAAAAGCACAAGTGCCACAAACAACAGTGGTTCCTGTTGTGGTTGCTCCTATGCGCCTGTGCTAAAATGTTTCCAAGAGCACGTTTCATTACGCAATATGCTGTAATTTCGGGAATTTCATGTAGTAAGCATAAAACAAAATTCCCAACATTATGTGAGCATTAAAAAAAAATCGCGTGGGCCTAATTAGAATTTATGTAATAGGAAACAAACCATCTGGGCAACCCCAGACTAGAAACCGATTAAAAAACAAAACAGCTTATGACAAGAGTGATCACTGGCCTGTCTTGACTGTGTGACTAGGGAAAGATCTCAAACTCTATTTGAATTGAGGTTGACGGGTGAGAGAACACAGGTGGATGACAGTCTCTTGTGCAATAAAATACCAAGCAAGCATATTTAGTCCAGGCACCCTCATCCAGGCACCCTCCTACACTCTAGGAGAGTTCTACTCTTGCCACAGGTGGAATCTCCTGAGCATTGGCTGCATCGGTTATCTACGTTGTCGACTACTGGCCTTATATTTCAATCAAAGTAGAGTCTTGCTGTTTGTTATGATGCTGGTAAGCCTGCCACACGTCTATCCACTTACGGGACTCGCTTGATGTTTAATATGTTGGTATTATTTTATCCCTGTCCTTCTCTGCCTCTTTGTTGGCTGTGTTGGCCCCTAGGTATTGGTGTAAGCCTGCAAAAGGGAGTCATTTTTACACAGACCTGTTCCATTGCCATCCCAAGGACGTCAATGGTGTTGAGAGGATCCTGTCAGATTGTAGAGGTGAGTGAGCAAGTCAGGAAGGGCTGGGTAAGTGTAATTGGAGAAAAGGCCAGGAGGATGAGGGAAGAGGGAAGGGAGAAACATAGAAAATGAGAAACATGAGATATGATCCGTCTAAACTATGGGATCCTTGACATCGCACAGCCGTAGTCACCCCACCAACTACGTGTAATTTAGATCTGAAGGAATTTTACCTCCCTACTGGAGGGTGTTGTACTTATTTGAGAATGTAACCCTTACTTTGAGTCTTTCGCCTTGTCATCACCAAATTTTCTCCTCCCCTACATTTCGAAATACATTTTAGTTTCAGCCCTTGATACCTGTTTACATGGGTACAACATTTCTGCAATTATTTATGTAAGAAAATAAGGTTCTTACTCGACTCACAATGAGTCCCTATCAAGCTTTTGAAGTATGGCACTCACCTTCTTTCCTGTTTTTCTAGATCAGATCCTGTGTTTACCTCTATTAGAGTAAAAAGAGGACTGGTAAAGGGAGGGAGACCGTGTTTCCAAAGTATTTTAATAAAGTGTGCTTTAGAGTCCATGGACCGAGAGTACCTTTGCAAAAGAGGCAAATATAAGGGGGGTTGCAAAGTTTTTAATGTGCGGGCGACGTTTTGCATAGCTGCTGATTATTAGGCCAAAAATAGCCTGCAAAGTTGTGCACTATACCTATCCACACCATAGAGCAGGTTTTTCCTTCAAACTGCTATTTTCTTAAGATTTTACTGAAAATAGATGTGTAACTTTAAACTGGTTTCCTTGCAACTTTGAAACTGGATGGATAGTGATAATTTTTTATCACACAACAACTTAAACCGGCTGCAAAAGTTACTATTTTATCTTGAAAACCCACATGTAAAAAACTATGCAAACTATGAGTTATTACCATAGAAAAGATGAGAATTTTTGCAAGGTTTGTGAGAGAAAATAACGTGCAACCTCACATACAAAGCAATGGGAAGGTTTGCGCAGAGCGATTCAATGTATCTTCTGCGTACTTAGCAAGTTGAAACATTTTAAAACCCGCACCATGTTCATTGTTTTCTTTTTCCCCAAGCCAAGCTAATGTGTCAGCTCCTGATTGGGCCTGGAGGGGCCAGTCCGCTCCTTCCCTTGATGAAGATGAATGGATGTTGTTATGTCAGGCGCGGAGGCAACAAGATTTGCGCGAGGAAGGTAATGAAAAGGCAGGTAGCAGATAATGTAATTACCGCCTTGTGGATTGGCGAACAGCACATGAGGAAAGGGCTTCGCGGGCTGTTTTTCCTTTGCATGGCTAAGTAGGCTGTGGGATTCCTACTCTCAGGGGGTGGCTCTGGAGAATAAATGAGGCGCGGGTGAACTGTTAACAAATACAATTTTTTTATTCCGATCTTAAGGTCACAATGTGGTGCTCCCGCTTCTGTCAGCCTGTCATTAGGTGATGGGTAAGTACTGTTGCCAGGCATTGTCTTTCTTTCATGTCATGAAGCTGAAATTACCTACAAAACGTGGCACCAGAATCGCAAAGTAATTTTGCACCCAATCCTTAGGGACAGATTACCTTTTTGCACCCCCCTAACCTTAATGGGTCCTCCTTCTTTGTGACTCCCGAAACAAGGTAGACCAACGTCAGCCGAACAGAGATTTAGAGTTTGAGAACCTGTTTGAACTTTCTCACAAACTGATGAGAAAAGCATCTGTTGGAGCCAATGAGATCCATTAGTAGTTTGAATCTATGCTTTACCCAACATTTCTGTGAAGCTTATAGGGAAGGAAGCTGTCCGCTGGAAAGCAGCTGGACAATATGGGCTTTTGAGGAGAACAGAAGACTTGCAGTGGAGAATAGCTGGAGAGCACCAAGGCGTTCAAGATATTTTTGTGAAGTATGAAGGCTATAAGAGGCATCTCTAATGGTTGAACCTTTTGGATATCCTCTAGATTTGGAGGATAACTTATTTAAGGATTTCCTCGTTAATTGTCAAAGTGGTTAATGTGCCAAGACAGACAAGAATATATCAAAGTTTTGGCAACTTGTTGGAGGAGGAGTAATTTCTAATTTCAACTAATATTTTTTGTGCTCTACGTATTGCTCAGAATATCAAGTTTGGTAAGAAGCCTTGGTGTAGAATGCCAGGCGTGGAGGTGAGTATTATGCAGAAAAAGAAGGTGGCTGAGTTTGAGCAGGGGAATACCAAAAAGCAGGTAACATTATAACGAGAAATCAACTCCTTCATGTACATGTTTGAAGTGATCATTTACCACTCTGTACTGACTAACAAAGAGGAGACTGGCTGGAGTAAACTGAACAAGCATTAGTCACAGGGAAAGACCTGGTTATGAGATCAGAACATTCGGTGGTCTTCTCAGAGAAGAGTACGAAGCAGCAGCACGGTCATTTCTTAAAAACGTATCTCTGCAGTCAGTCAATCGTACCAGCATGGTAAGAGATGCTACTCCACTCAACACCAAAATGGCGATAAGCCAGGCAGCAAGAGCTGCTGAGAAATGTACATGTCATGCTGATGATCAGCTCTCAATGGAGGAGAAAGGCTAGTCAATGAATGAGAGCCTCCCTTCTGGAAGCCAAGTTGGAGGAGAAACTGGCCAGCAGGTCGAGCCCTTCTCATGTGGAAAATTGCAGGGGACCTGAAGTCTAAACACCCAGACTTCCCACAGTAAGCAGATATTGTCATTTCTAAACCCCTCTCTCTTCTTACACAATAACATCGTGGAGCACATGCATACTGGGCACTCAGGGAGGATCTTCCATTGGGGGCATTAAAAGTACAGGATAAATGGCAGGAGGCCCTGGTGGCACCCTTAACAGATAAGGAATGGGAAGTGGTCCATGAGGAAGTACAAGTGGCTTTTTCGAATGCTCGTTTCAAGAATATACAAAATAATATCATGCTCCAGGTCTATCTCCCAAGACCCTTCATGCCATCTATTCGACCCATGAGTCCTGCACGATGTTTCCAATGGTGGGGAGAGGGGGGAGGGACTTTCTTCACATGGTCTGACCCATATCTCTTGTCAATATTGATTACCAGATTTTCTCAAAAGTTTATGCCTTAAGGATAGAATCCCTGTATTCCTGATCTCTTAAATAACAAACAATCAGTCTTTGTCAAAGCAATATTTTTTTCCAATAGCACTTATTTACTATTTGATGTCTTATCTAAGTCCATCCATAGCCCTGATTTTCTAGCAGCAATAACTTTGGAGGCTGAGAAAGCTTTTGATAGAGTCTATTGGCTGTTCATTTTTCATACTCTTAAATGGTTTGGTTTTGGTCCCTGGATTAATATCTCTTCTCTATTCTTCCCCCCAAGCAGCTATTTCTGCAAATGGGGTTACCGCTTCATATTTTACTTTGGGTAGAGGAGTTCGACAAGGCTGTCCTCTCTCACCCTTTCTTTGTATCCGGCCTAGGGCATAGACATGATTTGCGCGGTTTTACTTATAACACTCAACAGATTAAATTAGCGGCAAATGCTGATGATATTTTATTGCTCATTTTACAACCCTTAACATCTCTCCCAGCCTTTGTAGAAGAAGTTGCCTCTTATGCATCTGTATCTGGTTATAAATTAAATAATGAGAAGTGTGAGAAACCCCCTTTAAATAAATTCACTTTCAGGCAGGATTTTTCAACTTCCAATTTTTCATGGAATTCTCACCAAATTAAATACCTAGGTCTGCAGTTTGCCAGTTCTATCAAGACACCCCTCTCCTTAAATATCAGTGTATTCAAAAGTTAGCCTCCTTAACTAGTCGTTGGAACCCCTTACATCTCTCATGGTGGGGACATCTTGACACTGTTAAGATGATGTTAGTTCCGATCATTCTTTATACTATTTCCAATATTCCACTACATATTTCTCTTACATTTTTAAAGAAAATCAAATCCATCCTCATCTTGTATCTTTGGAATAACAAAAACCCTGCATGTCTCTACTGAAGTTAAAACATCCCTAATGGGAGGGTGGTATAAATTTCCCTGACTTTTCCAAATATCACATGGGTTTTAAACTAAAGCACTCTGCATATTGGATTTCGGATTTTCCCCACCAGCTCCTACTATGGGTTGATTTGAAGAGAAGTTTCATATCTCCTTTCACTTCTCAAGAGTACTTGAAATTTACTCGGATACCACAAACTTTTTGCACCCCCATCTTTAAATTCTTTTGTAAGCTATTACATCCTATCATATCATTCTCTCTCAAGGATACTCACTCTTTTCTTGATCCCACTTTTGGCACAATACTGCTATAAGTGTTAATAATAAACCTCTATACTGGAAATCTTGGAGACGCAGGAGCCTAATCTGGGTTAAACAACTTTTCTCAAGGCCACTTGTTATCCTTTACACAATCCCAGGCTCTCTTTGCTCTTCCACCTTCATTTCAACATAAATTTAGGTTGTTACAAGAAGCCATCTCTGTTTCTTAAAACCTTTTTCATTATCATTACACCTCCTTATAACAAATTAGGAGATCTCCTACCTACATGTCCAAAGGCCTCTATTAATTACTCACATGTGCATTATTGTATTGTATTGTAATTGCATTTACATAGCGCTTACTACCCCTAACGAGGCGTCGAATCGCTTTTTCGGGAAGTAGCACGCTACTCCGGAACCCAGAAAGGATTAGTGGTGAATTAGTATAGTGAAATATGAAATTAATTTGAGTGGTGGACATGTTAGTCCATTATTTGGATTGAAAAGGATAGTGGAGTTATAGAAGAGGGAGGGGTTTGCATTTATATAGCACTTATTCAGCTGATAGAGACAAAACTGATACAGAACTATCCTGGGAGCATGATTTAGATAAAAATGGACCCATTTTATTGCGGAGGAAAATATGGATGAAAATTAAGAAAACGTCTTGGGCAGTGAACACCACACAATCTCTTTTTCAGATATATATTAGACTTATTTCGTCGTTCATATTTACACAAAATCTATACAGACCGTCCTCATTCATGTTGGTCTTGCTCTTCACAACCCACCAATCTCATGCATTTACTATTCACATGTCTCTATGGGGCACATGCATCATTCTAAATACCGGTGGCAAAGGGGCAGATTCGCAGAATCTGCCTCTTTGCGACCGGTTTATTGCATTTGAGATGCATCAACCCAAATGCAAATTCGCAATTTAAGTAATCGCAAAATGTGCGATTACTTAAATTGCAAATGCATTTAGGGAATCGCAAATTGCGATTCCCTAAATGCAATGCATGATGCAATTTTAAATTGCGATTTCGCAATTAGGGATCGCAAATTACCATCAATTTAAAGTTGATGGTAATTTGCGAAAACTTTGAAAAATGCACTAAAGTGCATTTTTCAAAGTTCCATGTTACACACACACATGCCCTTGGGCCATGTGTGTGCGCAACATATGGTCACATGGCAATTCCAGGGGTGCATCAGGGTGTCCTTTTGGCACTCTTGCACACTTGAAATTGCATGCGCAATTTGCGAGTACCTATTTGGTACTCGCAAATTGCGCATGCAATTCCAATTCATTCCTATGGGCCTCTAGGCCCATAGGAATGAATGGGAAGCTAGTCCTTAATTGCGAATCGCAATTTGCAATTCGCAATTAAGGAATATGTAGGAATCGCAATTTGTTTTGCGATTCCTACGTGCATAAGGAATTGCGATTCCTAAATAGCGATTTCTAAAAAATCGCTATTATATTGATGCATGTGCCCCTATGTTCATAGTTTTTGGATCCTGATCTGGAATCAAATAATTGCAATTTGTAAGTCACGTGTTCCTTTTTCTATCACTAATGTTTTCTTAGGAAGTCTATCAGATGACTGGGAACATGTTTCAGCAAACATACAGATTTTAGACCCGTTATAAGCTCTAGGGTATCAGCAGATTACAAAACACACGAAAAATTCAGCTCAGTTGTAATTTCTGGCATGGTGGTATACAGTTTGTCATAATCATAGACGTAACACAGCATATTGCACCCCATCTCGCTTGTCTTAAAGTGTATTGCCTTATGGACTTTGGTCCATTCCTTCTTCAATACCCCAGCACACTCTTCTTGTATTCGTCAACATCTTCAAGTATAGTCCCCTTACCTCCCTGACTTCGCATTTGTAGAACAATATCAATTTGTTTTTTCACTCATACACCTATGTATCATCTTTTTAATGTACCACCCATTTTATCATTAAAATGAACCATGTATTTTTACTTTTCCTTATTCTTTTCCTTTGTAGTAAGTTCATAATTACAATTATAGTGCTATTATAGAATATAATGCATTTTCTTATTGTATCTTGTTACTCCATAATAAACTTACGTCTTAAAAATTAGAGCACTGAGATTACTGGCATCAATATAAAATTGAAAATGGGTAGGGTGCTTTTGTACTGGGGATCAGAAGAAAAAGGATGAACTTATCATTAGTGGGCAATCACTGAAGGCCAAAATGAAAACTAGTAATACATGGAATTGTTTGCCTGGATAATGCTTTGTTATAGGCTTATTTGTTTAAGCGTCATTTTCTGGCATGATTTATGCTCAATCTTTGAACTGCAATAATAGTTTATACATCTATCTTTTTCACAAAAAGAGCAATGAACAAAACTGGGTCATACGTTTACAATGTTTTTGAGAAATACATTTGGGAGATGGCTGGAGAGAACAAAGACCCACAGAATAACTTTGATTGATCATTATCACCTATCAGACCATGCCCCTATTATTTGTAGTGACTGAAAGGTATTGCTGGTTGAATCTCAAATGCAAGAAGCGGAATTTTGTACTGGATATCAGTAAAGGAACAACAAATATGAAAGCACTAATGGTCTGTGTGATAAGCCATGTATCATGTGGGGCATATTTAACTCACCCGAAGAGAGATATGCTCATGTGTTATATTTCAGAATAAGCAGAGATGATCAGGACTGGAACTAATAATCTGTGCTAACAAAAACTCTGAAAAGTTCAATATACAACATTTGATGGCATGCATTTATGGTAGAACCTGATGCCAAACAAAAAGAGTAGAATTAAGACAATAGCTTAGTACCTATCTAGAAGATGGTGCAGAGAAGGGAGTTTAAGTATATTTGAAAAAGTACAAGATGTGGAGGAGTGGGAAGATTTTGAGCTCAGCAAAAGTCATTACTAGTAGGAGGACTAAAGATTAAATGGTGTATGAGATAAAGATCCCCCAAAATTGGCATCCTGATTTCCAGGTATTACCAATAAATATTAAAATAAATAAGAAAAGCACCCAGACAATGATTAATAAAGAAATAGTTTAAAGGTATAGTGTACAAATACCAAATCTTACAAGTTTGCAAAAACAGGCTTGTTGCAAAGTCTTCCTGTGCCCTGGGCACCCCCCAACGTTTTGCTGACTGGTACTGGTAGTAACTGACTCTGACTGACCCTGGGCTCTGCCTAACCAGGCCCAGGGCCAGTGCCAAGCTGAAAGGAACACATTAGAATACAGTTAAAACACCTAACATACACTAGGGTACACTATGGTATGGTGGGGTACCCCTGTAATTGGCATGACCTACCCCATAAGCCCCTAGTATATAATAGGGCAGGGGATTGAAACTACCTAGAAGTCCCCAGTACCCTGGGGCAGGGCAGTTTAGAGGCCAGCAGCCTTCAGCACTTGCATGTGTGCACTGCTGAAGCCTGAGGTCAGTTTAAAAGCAGCACTGGGTGCCAGGACTGCTTTTAACAAGTAAATTGTGCAGAAACTCGACTTTGGTGGTAGGGGCACTTAAAAATGGATAACCTACAATGTTTTGGCATATTAGGGACCCCCAGGGTCTCCCCTAGGTATCCCAGGGGTGGGGGGTCAGATATTTATAAGGTACACCCTTATAAAATGAGTTTTTATATGCCTGGGTAAAGTAAAATTTCACATTTCACTCCCACATTGTGGTAAAGTGCTGCCCAAATTCGACTTTGATGCCAGGAGCAGTGTGAAGTGAGGATCTGCAATATTTTTGCAGATTCAGAACCCCTAAAGCCTCCCTAGTTGCACATGGGGTGGGGTTCCTGTAGATAGAAGGCAAGTACTTATAAAATGTGTTTTTGTAAGTCCTGGTGCTGGAAAAATGGCCCAAGTCATTTTTCCCATTGCAAATCCCCAGTTACATAGGTTAACATTGCAGGAAGTTATTAAATAATAACTCCTGATAGGAAGGAGATAGAGCTACTGTTCAAAGACTTCTCAGAATAGTAATGCTAAATCCAACAATATCATATTGTTGAATTTCTCCCAAAGTGTACATACAAGAAGTTATAAGACTTTCTTGTTTGTAAGTCCAAATCCAGCCTTCCAGGGGTCTGCCCTGATTGGTCAGAGTTAAGTGGATTAGCCAGGCTGCCTTGAAGAGGTGATAAAGAGCCCCTGGGGTTAACCAGCTCTGCTGGGAGGGCAGTGTGCTGCTCCATAGGAATGCCAGGACAGGGGGAGGAGTCATAAACCATGGGCTTCAAAGGCAGAGGGATGGCCACAGTGTCAGTTTCCACTTTACACTTTTGACCCCCACCAGACCTAGGATTAGGGAAGGTATGTGCAGATGGTAGGGGAGAGTCTATGGAAATAAGCCATCCTAGGGGTGTGTTTAGCCAGCTCTTACCTCCTTGCTGGAAAATCAGCCATTATGGATTTGGAAAATTTGATGCACTCTGGGACAAAATAATGCCACACTCTACAGGATGTGGTCATAACTATGAGGAGTTACCCTGCTCCCATTGGTCAGGAGTGACCTACTGCTTGACCCAGAGAATTTTGAATAAGTATCTGAGAGGGGCAGAGCCTTCCAGATCTTCTACTTGAAACTTACTGAAGCAAAACATTGCCAAGCTGAGAAGATTTTGCTGTGCAAAGATTTCTAAGGCCTGACCTCTGAAAACTGCACCATCTGAAACTACAGCCCTGCGGATTATTTTGCTGAAAAAGAACTAAAGAGTGGACTCCCTGAAAGCTACAGGTTAAAAGAGCTCATCTGGAACATCACCAACTAAATCTGCACCTTGGAGAGCTACCAGTGGATTTGTAAGGGTGACGTCCCAGTGTATTGTGGGAACTGAAGTCCTCAACTTTCAAGGACCATCTTGGAGCTTCCAGACCCTTGGAGTGAGTTTGAGACACTTTGGGACCCTTTGAGGAACTTCAGGAAGAAGTTCAAGAAGTTTGGAGAACTTTGGAGGAACTTTGAAAAAAGCTCCATAGAGGGACCGACTCAACCTGGTCAGCCAAGCCGCCTGCCTTCAACCGTGAGTCGGCCAAGCCATCCAGGTTCGTCCCGCTAAAAGCTCCATCGGTCTGACTTCCAGAGTTTGACCGGGAGTAGAAGAAAGTCCGAAGCCGGCGAACCCTCACCGGATCTGGCTACATGAGGAGCATCGAGAGACCCCGTGAGAAAAAGCTCCAGAAAAGTTTCTAAGTCTGCTCGTAGAAAAGGTGACCGGGAGCAACCGCAAGAGCCAAGCCGCCTGTCTTCCATCGCGTGTCGGCCTGGGCTCCTGGGTTGCCCCGCTGAAGCGCTAAAGAAAAAGTTTCTAAGTCCGCTCCAGGGAAGTTGACCGGGAGTTCATCGAAAGGCAAGGCGGCGAACCCTCACTGGATCCGGACTGGCTGGGAGCTTCGAGGGACCTTGCGAGAAAAAGCTCCAGAAAAGTTTCTAAGTGTGAAGGTAGAAACTGAGACCGGGACCTGCCGCAAGCTGTAGCCGCCCAGGGCTCCATCGCGGTCGGCCTGAAACTTTGACTTTGCCCTGGTCTATCACGAGGTATCCCAATATGGTGCTATAAACTTCTAAGTGCTATATTTTATTAAATCTTTGAAAATTCATATCTCCGGTTCCCTACATTGGATTTTTGTCGTTTTGGTGTCATTTTAAAGATAAAAATATTTCCTATTTTTATAAATTGGTGTTGGATTTTTATTATGTGTTGTGTCTTAATTATTTACTGAAGTGGTGGTTTTAAATGCTTTACATAACTGTCTTTGAAGTTAAGCCTGTCTGCTCGCAGCCACGTTACCAAGGGTTGAGCATGGGAATAATTTTCTAAGACCTATGCTGAGTCCTTCCAATGATTAGTGGCCTTATTGCCAGTGGCAGACCTACATTTGCCCCTACCAATAATCCACTTTCCAACAAGGCTAGAAAGCAAACTTTTTCCAAGGAAGAAATCGCGAGGTAATTGAAGATTATAAAAAGAACAAAACAATAGGACCAAATGGATTGGTTCTTGAATGCTACAAAATATGTGCTCTAATTATGCTGGACGAAATAGTTTTTGCATTTCTTTGAAAAATGTCAAGCCCAAGACTCAATGGAAAAGAGTGGAAAGATTCAAAACTTTGTGGCTCATACACCCCTAATTCTCTGATGAACACAAACATAATACGTATGCTAAAATTCTAGCCTTAAGGGTTAGCCGAGTTTAGATATGTAACAGATCGGGGTAATAGGGGCCAGATTTAAAGTTTGACGGACACAGTACAGTTAATCAGGGTGAACATGAGGTCCACTACCCTGACAGACTAACGTCAGCCAAATTTAGAGATTATCGTTGACCCAGCAGTGATCTCTTGACTTTGATACGAAGTGCCACCATGGCATTTCCTTTCAAATTACAAAATGATTGGTGGACGGCCACCGTTGTATGTGTCTGCTTTCCATCAAACTTTAATAAAGTTTTTGTTTTTCAAAAACAAACTCTCAAAGTGGGAATTTCTTTTTGATTGAAAAACCGTTTTTTCCCTGGTTGTGGAGGTCACTATTTGTTTTTTTTTTCTCCCTTACTGCCAAGTTTAACCTGGTGGTGAGGGACAGATAAAAAGGACATTACACCTGTCACCCTAAATGTGGAGTTCTGTGTAATGCCTGTCCTTTGACAGCCCCTCCTCTGTCGGGCCATCTAAGGAAGCTTTTCGTCAAAAGAAGCTCTGACAACGGAAAGCTCGCATTTCCCAACCCTGAATAGGCCATGTGCCAGTTTGAGGAAAAGGGTACTCTGTCAGCCAAACTCTAAATCAGCCCCTGAATACACTGGCATTACTATGATAGATGGCCATTAAAATGATTTCTTTGTGGTAAATCAGGAAGAACTTTCAAAGATGAAAATAAGGTTTTTTTCTTAGCTGTATAGGATTAACTTAGAGAAAAATATTACCCTAACCATATTTTTGTTTCTCTGTCTGATAGTTCCGATCAAAATGACTAATGGTCAAAGGTAATAGGAAGATTCATACTTAGTGATAGTCAGTCTACAATAATCTAGGTAAAGCTTTGTAGAAATAAACTGAAGGTTTGTTAGGGCATTCAAAATTGTTGATCCGATTATTGAGCACTCCATTAGCAAAAGCCTGACAGACTGATGAATTTTCACTTCAAAACTGATCAGGTAGTACCACTGTGGCTGGCAGGATCATCAAAAAATAATATCCCTAACTGGCACTCACTTCATCCGAGAAGAAATAAACAAGTGTTTAAAAAATATATACTTGTATGAACTAGAAAAGGAATTTAAGATCCACAAGAAAGGTTTACACAGTGGCGGCTCGCAGAGGGAGTGGTGCGGGGTGGTGTGGCGGGGGAGGGGCAGGGTGGGGGGTAGTGAACTTGGACATACGACGGACAGAACACAGAGGGAGTTCTTTTTGTCGTAAATCTGAGTCCACTACCCCCCCACCATGCCCATCCCCCGCCCCGCACCACTCCCTCGGCGAGCCGCCACTGGGTGTACACAAGCCACTGAGAAACAACGAATCACTGACAAACTCTTTCACTAAAATGAAGGACAAACTGCAGATGTTGGGTGATTTGGCAAATGGGTGGAATGTTCACCATATGGAAAAATGGCTTTAATCCATTGATCTAACAAAATCAGTTTACCCTACCATATCTGACTTGAACAGCTGGTAATTCAGTAAAGGGATAATTCAGAATCGGAGAAATGTTTCAGATCACTCTCACTGACAAGAGAGAGCCCTCGGGATGAAATATGAACTTATTATAAGAAATTAATAGAATGTACATTGACAAGCAATGATCCTGTAATAGCGAAGCGTGAGAGACAATTAGAGAATATCTCAAAGATGGCAGAGAGGCAGAAGACATTCTTTATTTCATTACATAAACCTATTATCTGTGGAAATCTTAAAAAATCCATTACTTTATAATATTTCAGCTGTATTTTACTCTTGAGAAGACTGCAAGGTTTTCAAATAAAAGTTTTAGGTGGTCAGCATGGTGCTCACTGGTTCTTATAACAACAGAATACCCTCAATTAGAGGTGCAGTGGTGTGGGGACCTGATGAATTGAGGAATATTTAGATTTTCTAATTGATTAGATCATCAAGTTGATGACACTTCCATTGAGGGACATGATACCTAGTGGAGGAGAGACGTACCAAAGGTGGGAACCAAGCATTTGTCGGTACTCATATATGCAGACGATTACGTTTTACTATCTAGAACTGGGGTAGGCCTGCAAAAGCTATTGGATAATTTTGTATTGTTCATGGATGGACTGGGCCCGACTATTAACAAATTCAAATCCTTTACTATGGCCTGTGGCTGGCCGCTCAGCAAGTTGCGGACGTCCCATATTAGTAACTCCAAATTGCTATGTTTGCCAGCTTTTAGGTATCTGGGTGTCCCCTTTGAAAACAAAGGCACCTGCAGGCATTTGCTAAAAGTGAGATGGTCTTAACTTGAAGTCAATAGCTGCAATATTTAAGTTTGCTGCTAATATGGGCTCATCACCCTTGGACATGATGATTAAAATTTATAAGGCAAGATGTAGATCGGTTGCGATATATGGTGCAGGTAATTGGGGACCCTGTGATATTGCGGCACTACAGATTACCAAAAATACTTTTTTGCGAAGGATGTTATGTGTTCCCACTAGTGCACCCACCTCTGAATGCCAAGAGGAACTAGGCCTACCATATGTAGAAGATCTTATAAAAAAAATTGTACCTCCAATCCTGTGGTTGTCAATTTGGTCTAGACCTGCATCGTCCCTTAATAAAGTTGCGAATATTAATTGCATGAAACGAGATAAAGTCTGTTATATTAATTGGCTGACTCATGAGAAGGCCCAGTTTTATTCAATAGGATGCCCGGAACCTTTTACTAATCCGCAGAGTATTAGCCCATCAGTTAAAGCCACTGTTAAAATTGATCTTCTGTCCCGAATGTTGAGGAAAAGAGAAGTATCTGAGTGTGGCCAGGGGAGGGTGGTAACCCATACCCCACTATTTACTACTAATTATATGGAACCTTACCTATATACTGTACCAAGTTACCAAAGGTATTATCAGGAACCATTTCTGTTTTAATATTGCCCACCTATTGGTTTCCTATCCAAGAGATGCGTTTTGTGAAAACGAACTTGTGTCTTGTCCACATGATTCAGAATCTACACAATCATTGCCACATTTCCTTTCTTTTTTGTGAATTGTACACAGTACCAAGGAAACGTTTCCTAGTCCCCGTACTCAGATTATTTAAGATTAGTAGATGTAGAGCAGCCCAATTATACTTACAATTATTACAGTCCGACTTGGTATGTCTTATGGTATGTAGATTTACCACAGCTGTGGCAAGGTTGCATAATACTGTGGCCAAGTAACACAGGCTTGGTGTAATTCATCTTTACATCGCATGAAGCAACCTGTATGATCTGACTGCAGGTTTGTGTATAACTGTCACTATTTGTAATTTTATGTGCATTCTATACAGACTAGTGGATTGGTTTTATGTATGATCTGATAAGCTTTTAGAGACCCATATTATCAGGGCAACCATACCCTAAGTCATACACAAATCACTCTATGACCTACTTGCACGGTTGCATAATGTTGTTTATGAGCCAACTGCAGGGTTGTGTTCAATTTTTACTACTTCTAATACTATGTGTATTTTATATAGACTGATGTTGTGTAGTTTCCACCCTATGGTAGGAACTGCACGTTTGTGGATGGCATAACCTTTGGGATGGTGCCAAACTAATTCTATGCACGCCCTCAGGATATGTTGTCCTATAGTCCAGCTAGCTCACAGTGCACCTTAGGTACCCCTAAACCTAGGGTGGGTAACAAATGGTTCTGGCAACCACTAAAGATGACAAACCTCATCCCCAGGGATAGTGGTAACAGATCTAGAACCCTTTTACTCAGTCACTCGTGCTCTCGTATTCTCAGAGAAATATACAAGAAATACACAGGGGGACATTTCCAATGTTTATTGAACCAATGTGATTCTTGTATAGAATATATGTGCTGCAATGATCAACAGACAGAAGCAGATGAAATTTATTAGAATTACCAGGACAGTGAACAGAATAAAAAGCTCCACCATCGTGATAAAACAATGCATATATGCAAGCATATAAAACAATATGGAAAATCTGAT
Source organism: Calotriton arnoldi (assembly GCA_963921515.1). NCBI lineage: Eukaryota > Metazoa > Chordata > Amphibia > Caudata > Salamandridae > Calotriton > Calotriton arnoldi. The sequence goes on from CAWUFW010005205.1 coordinate 187,493, forward strand.
GTACTCCTACTATGTAGTCCATAATCTAAGTGTCTAAGGCATGTGTGTGTTCTGCCAACAATCCCCATACTAGATGATCCATCCCTGTTCACCTGAAGGGAAAGATTGCAAGTACCCATCTTGGTCACGAGCTGCACACCCTTGTAGAGATATCAGCAAGCTGCTGGGCTGAAGCTTCAGCATGTAAAGACCTTGCTAAGGACAGCAAAACGCTCCTCTAGCGAAACCTGGAAATGCTTGTTTATTTATAATGAGAAGCATCCTTGCGAGTCCTGGGCAAGCCAGCATTGTTATGGTCTATACATAGATGTGTGACCTCGTGGATGAAAAATAGAATGACATGTGCAGTGTGTGTCGAGGCCTTGTACGTGGTATTCAAGGAGTCATGATAATGTTCTCCAAAAGTGGAATCTGTAAGGGAAGCAGTTTCAAACAAACTAATCCAACATTGTCACGCAAGAAAATGTGTGTAAATGTTATTGTGCGAAAGGAAAGGCTATGTAAGAAACGTGTTCACGGTAAAGGATGGCAGCGCTTTTATATGGGCCTAACTAAGACACATAGCACTACTGAATTGGTCTTATGTATAACCGAAAAAGATTTAGAGATTTATATTACTAGGGTGACAGTACCAAATGTCATGCATAAATCACCTCATAAGCTACCAGGATGGTAGCACAATGTTGTATCATTTGTATTTACACATAGATTGATGGAAGGATCTTTTACTTGTCGACTAAGTTGTCTATGGTTTAATTCCTCATTGAGTTTTATTTATTGCAATATTTTGTATGAATGAATTGTATTATTTCATGGTTTTTAACCAAATAAAGATTTATTGATGATGATGATGATGAAGTAATTGGTCTGTGACAATTTAATTGTCTTGTCATCCTCTTGCAGGTGTACTGAACCTTCCTCAGTCATCATTGGCTAAGATCTGCCATCTTTTAAAATTTTGGGAAGATAGATCTTTCAGTCGTGACAGTCGAAGGCTTTGACACTTGGGGAATGGCTGATGCCTAGGCAATGTTTCAGGGGGTATTTTTGAAACGTGTTTGGAACATATTCTCTGCTAACTACTCACACTTTAGTATGTTAGTGTTTAGCACATTAGTGGTATTGGTGCTCTTGGCAGTGGCATTCAGAATAAGGCATCAGAATGAAATACCTTAATTTGACGGCTGCCTGTGCAACTTTGCAGGAATGGCCAAGACCACATAAGCTGCAAACTTACATCATCATAGAAAGAAATATTTAATTTGATTCTCTGCGATTGAGGCGATCTATTATTATACATAACATACATTATTTTGCTGTGATTTCTTAACCCTTGTTCTTAATGTTTTTGCTATAGTCACTTTACTGCTCAGTCTAAACTATTCCTGTTCTGTCATACACTTACACTTTGTTCAATGTAGTTTATTCCATTCCATTCCATTCCATAAACTTTATTTTGGCCACAAAGGACCATAAAAGTACATTAAGTATATAGTTTATTCATATTTTGCCTTGATGACGTACTTATACCTGTCTTTACATACTGATCAGTTGTTCCCTAATTCTTGTTCTAGTTTATTGGTTAATGAGCTATACATTTTCTTCTCAGCTAATAAAGTTTTTTTTTTTAGAAAATATATACTCATAGAGGAAGGACGGTGATGAGGAAGACAGGTGAGGTGGTAATGGACCAATTCCTTAGTGGTACTCCTCAGTACTCTTTGCCAGGAGGTTTGTTTGAGTCCGGTAGGCTCCTAATGTTTCCTGGGCGGGCACATTTTCCAGGGTGAGCCCCCCTTCCCGTCTAGAGTAAAGGCAAATGATGAAAGAGCACTAGACTTGGTATGATGAAGAATAAAGGTGAATAATCAGGTATTTTCTCATATTTATCTATGCACAACATTTCACCCCTGCAGAAATAAAGGCTGCAAAAGGCTGCAGGAGGGACAAAGTCTTTTCTACTTCCTATTCCATCAGGGATATTGTTTTCCATCTTCGTATTCTCTCTATATCATTAGATTTATTTTTTTTGCTTTTCCTTGAGCTGATCTGTGCTGGAGAAGGCGTTGTGGAATAGAAATTTTCGCCTTGCGAGCCTAAGTTCAATTGAAGCTTCCACACCAAGATACATTTTCTGATCCTGGGTGACTTGTCTCAGCTAGCAGTTCTTCAGCACATTTAAGTGCAAAATGTGTTGTTGGGAAAACACGAACCCTTTATGTTTGTGTGAAAATTCAGACCACCAGGTGTCCCTTTTGCAAATTATCCCTAGTGAAGCAGAGACATCCAGCAGTCCATGATATCATATAGTAGCAAACATACATTCTCAATAAATTTCACCTGCGAATCATCATCAAACAAATCAGAAGGTGGGATAGAGACATACTCACTGAAGAACACCCTCCTTTCTGCTTCAGCGGTTCAAATACAAACTCAGGGGCATATTTACAAGGAAGTGGTGGAGCGCGGCATTAGACTCCTTGGCTTAACGCCACGCTCCATCACTTCTGAAACGCAGGGCTGCACTGTATTTACATAAATAAGGTGCAGCCCTGCGTGTTCCCCTGCACTGGTGCTAATTTAGCTGCTTAGCGCCAACGCAGGCACCCTTGCACCAGAGTGCAAGGGAGCTTGCGTTGAGGGGAATGATTGTTTATCAGCAGGAATGTGTCCCTGCCTGCACATAAACAATCTAAAATGGCGTTTTGAAACTTCTATGTGTGCTGCTTCATGCAGCACACATAGACGTTGCAAAACATTATTATTTTTAATGATTGCTTGTGTGCAGAATGGAACACCTTACGGCACATAAACACTCAATGGCGTTTTGCTGTTTCCGTGTATGCTGCACAACGCAGCACACATGGAAACAGCAAAAACGAGGAGGAATTAAACATTTCTCCTCGTTGCGCCAGGGTAAGACCAGGTTTTTTCTGGTCTTAATTTTGGCGCTGCCCCATATTTACGCCAACCTTGTAAATATGGGGCAGTGTCAAAATCAATGGGTGTTGCGGTGGAACGCCCACCAAAACACCCATTGCCCTCCCCTTTCACGCTAAGTATAGCATGAAAGGGTGCCTTATTCACAAGGCAGCGTTAAGCCACGAAAAGAGTGACGTTGTGGTGGCTATTGGGGCTTGTAAATATGCCTCTCAATGTGGTGCCGCCTTTGATACCATGATGCTTTAAAATCCGTATTTTCAGGCAAACAAAAGGCATTCCTCAAAACCTGACAGCGATGAACTTGACAGTTCTTCCGGCGTGGGACTCATGCCTTTCAAGCAGTTTGCATATACTATGAATTGTGGAAATGGAGTGTGGTAATGCCAAGCAACATTTAGGTTCAGTGGTTTAGTCTATTAGGGTGGTGCCCGTGGACTCATAAAAGTGTGTGTTTTTTAAGGGTGTGAGAAGTTGTGACCTTTGCAAATGCTAAGCTCCCAAAGATTTAAAAAGTTAATTAATTAAAAAAGAGGGTCAGTATCAGTGGCAGGAAATGGTAGTCACCGCTCAGCAACTGTGCCCCACCCCCGCTCTGAGCTCCTCCTCACCTGCAAAGTTTATTGGCCAACCTGACCTGTATCTGAGTCCCACCTCATGGCCGCTAGTACGTCCCCCACAGAAATGCTCCACAAACACTCTACAGTGCCCTGGCCAGACACTAGAATCCTGCATCAGCTCCACACCCTCCCTGGCACCTCTTGCTGGGCAGGAAGACGAGTGCAACTTTGTTTCAAGGATTTCCTGCTATAGGATGGCTCACTGAGGACATGCAGGAGCCAGAAATGGTCACTAGTAGGTGGGCCGATCATTTTTTTTACTACACTCTAACAGTGATGGGTGAAATCAGGGAAATTTGGCCAAATTTAAAATGGCTGAAATTTTAAAATATCACCCAACTACATAGGTGTAAAAAATTCTCACTAATGCCTAGTTTTAATCCTCATTTAAACATTTGGCCAAATTGTGCAAGTTATTTAAGCTCCCAGTTTCCCAGTGTATTTTCGTTCAAAATAAGGAAAGCGCAAGAACAATGTTGCACCATAGTTGTATTTATATAGCACGTCATGTCCTGATGAGGAACCCACAAACATATGCTTGCCTTAAAAAAAAAGACTACTTTCACTTGAGGTGAGCTGGCAAGATGGCTCAGTGGGTTAATCACTCTCTGCTGATGTGATGTAATCAGTAAATCAGCAATTGAATCCCTGTTTGACCAAGTCAGATTTCCTACTCACTAATGTTATTAAATAATGGGGCATATGTACAAGCCCCTATCTCCACATGAGCGTCACTTTTTTTGACATTCCGGTGGCCTAGCGCCATTTCCCATATTTACAAGGTGGCGCTAAGCCACTTACAGTGGCTTAACGCTGTCTTGTGGCTCATGGCTTGCCTGGCTACGTTGGCGCAGGCCTGGCTGCCATGATGACTTTTTGCGCACGTTACTCTTAAACTGTTGTTCTGTCGCCCTCTGCTACTGCCAAGTTATTTTACAACTGTCTGCATTTTCTGTTTCTCACCTTTTCTCCTATTCCCTTTTGGGCTCAGTCTGAACAACAGTTACAAGGTCGAATAACAAATCCCTGGTTCCTACTGATTTGGCCCGTCCCTCGCACCTAGACATAACACCATGTACAGCTGCCATTGAGAAAATAGTGTGCTTTTAATAATGCGGTCGCCTGCTCTAGAGAGCACTTGGAGACGAACTTTCCAGAGAGAAGAGCTGTGATTGTATGCTGATGTAGTTTTACATCTAGAGACTGAGGTAGGGGGTTCGCTAGTCAAAGCCCAAAGGTCTTCTATTCTCATAATAAACTGGCTTACAGCACGGGAGGGTGGTAATGTTAGTTAGACATATATCCACTGCTTTATGAGATGCTTTCCCCGTTCGTATTCTATGGAGTAGTAACTATGCTGATTATATTATTCATATGTATTATGCTATTAGTACTGACACGTGTACTGTATCTTAGAGCACGTAAGTTGAAATAAATATTTTGAACTATACAGTGTCTCTTCTTACGCCTGTTGTGGACAGGAACGAGTGTGACGAAAGAGTGTTCTTGCCTCTGCGAGTCCTGAGTGAGAGAGAGATACCGTGTTCTAGGTTGTCTAATCATTGGTACATTAGTGCTAATGGGACGCTAAGGCTAGTTGGGTTGGGGTTTTGGGTGCTAAGGTCTATAGTTGGCTCACCACTATATTCCAAGGTCCTACTATCCTGTGCATAGCTCTGTATGTGCAGAAACCTTATGACAACGCCACCTGTTAATATGCCCCTTTCTGCCGCAGTCCTCTGCGCCAAAGGGGCGTGCAGTGAGTGTTGCAGTGGGCATTCCACCGCAACAGCCATTGCTTTTTGACGCTGCCCCAGATTTACAAGGCTGAGGCAGCGCCAAAAACTAATGCCAGGGAATACATGTTCTTAGAATGGTGATACGAGTCTCCCTTCTTGCACATAAACAATCGTCCCTGCAGCGCAGGCACCCTTACCACATGGCGGCAGAGTGCCTCAGCTGGCTCCAGGCAACTTTTTTTGCACAAGCCCTAGTGGATACACAGGGATGCGCCGTATTCTTGTGCGTCCCTGCGCTTAAAAAATATCAGAGTGTGGCGTTGCCAAATTTGGCGTAGCACAGCGCTCTGACATTTATTTTGTAAATATGCCCCTCAGTCTCTTTAAATTAGAGAATGCTAATACCTCTTATACATAGTGCTTAGAAATGAAAAACAGCTGTTTTAAGCAGTATATAAAAACAAGTTGATCTTGGTAAGAGAGTGGAAAAAGACACGAACTGTACAGCAAAAATGAAACTACCAGGGCCCATTGACATTACCGTTCTGACTGTGCTGCAGGGAAGGTCTACGTTGGTATGTCCGTCTATGAATTTGTTTTAGGGTGTGCACTGATTTGAAACACCTACTTGGTTCTTTTAATTTGTGAATATCCTGTAACCAAACTTAGGAGAGCAGTTTGTGGTGGCATTATCGTGTTGCAGAGTTCCCAAAGTGTCCCGTACAAGCAAGTGTTCCAGTCCTAGTTCTATTCTTAGCACATGTGTGATACTTTCGCTTTGCCCTTTGTTAATGGTGGACTACAAGTCCCAGAATGCAAAGGGCCTGACAGGATAATTTCCATTCTGTAGTGAGAAACTGCTCTGTTATTTTGGTTTTCTATTCACCACCCCGGATGACTTGTGGCGGCTGGCGGAGGGGCAGGGCCAGAGCATCCTACATTTTTTCTGAGGGGGGGATGGACTACACGTCCTTTCTGGTACCCTGCAGGCAACTACACCCCTCCTCACTACAGAATCAATCATAGCAGTGGTGCGGAAGCAGGTGGGGGCATCTGCTTCGCAAATTTGATTCAGCACTCCGGACAGCCTCTTTCCCCACGCTGGAACCGGCTTCTCTCATCTCCTGGCAACGGGCCGTCTTTCCTAGCAACAGACGGAAGACGAAGCAGAGGATGGAGTGGGAGGCTCTCGCTGAACTGGCAGTGGTATTGATCGAAAGGTGGGCTCTTCCCCCCCAAATGAGTCCCCCTTGGCTCATGTTTTGGTATATTCCTCTCTCGAGACCGGGGTGAAATTTCATTTGGTCTAACAGTGCTTGTTGCCTTCGGGGAGAAGACCTATACTTGTGCACAGCATTCAGTGGGAGAAACTGCGCAGCACTTAGTCACTGAGATGGGCTTGTGGTTCTCGTGGCCGGACCTGCGGATTCTTTCCAGGATTCTGGGCCCAGGCTAGCGCCTACCGCCATGCAGTGAGGTGAGTGACGGCCACATCCTATTTATTAGAAAGGGCGGGGAAGCATCGTGGACATCTCTGCTCGGAGTTTTCTCCACAAAAGCATTCTTGGAAAATCTGCCTGCAGTGTTCTAAACTGAGGATCAATTCTATAATACACCGATCCCGAAGATTAGCAGTTATGGTTTTAGAGTGTGCATGCGAGTATCCTTCTGCTGAGGCGAGTGTTCCCGCTGCTGGGGTGAGTGGTCCTGGACACATTATACTCCTGCGGGAAGTAGTGAGCGATCCTGGGAGTGTACCACTGCTGGGGGTAGTGTGCCCGAGAGTAACCCAATTCTGGGTCGTAGCCCTCATCCTGGAGAGAGTAGTGAGTTGGCCTGGGGGTTGTATGCATGAGTTTAACCCGCTGCTGTGGGAAGTAGTGAGCGATCCTGGGAGTTTACCACTGCTGGGGGTAGTGTCCGAGAGTAACCCAATTCTGGGTCGTGGCCCTCATCATGGAAAGAGTAGTGAGTTGGCCTGGGGGGTAGTATGCATTAGTGTAACCCGCTACTGGTTGTGCTGGTCCCACTCCTGGAGAGAGTGGTGAGCGGGCCTGGGAGTATCCTACTGCTGGGGGTAGTATGCTTGACAGTAACTGTTGGAAAAGGAGGCAGTATCTGTGAGGCCTGCACAAATAACGTCACATTTGTCCTTCACTGGGAACCAAACACCCCATTGTAGCGCTTGACTCTCAGAGGGTAGCATTGCAGAGCAGTCTAAGGCTTACTCAAGGGAGGTGGTGTAGGCTAGTAATCGCCATTTACTAGTACGCAGAAATAACACTCAATAATTGATTGTCCAGTCTGTACTTTGCTTTATAAAAGGAAGAGTACATTTATTAAACACACACACTACTCAATACTATGCACCAATTTACAAATATACATAAGCTGTTGGAATTACTTTGTGACATTGTGTACCCTTTCCACCCCTCCCGCAGGGGGGGTGGGGTCTAGTACCACCACTCCCATGTATGCACATCATCTTGCCCCCTAATGCAGTGGGTTGACATAACCTGGAGCAAGGGCCTTGCCCCCTGGCACTATCCCAGTGGCGACCCACCCCATCATCTCAACAAGCATTAAAAATAGGTACACCTGCCCTGGGGACACATAACCCTGACTGAGCATCTCATACTGTCCATACAGTATACACCTCTACATCTTAGGGGTTAACAGTCTGGGTTGTTCTTCACCTAAAGCAGCAGCAAGAATACATGTTTAGACATCACTTTAAATGAGGTACTTATCATAGCTGATAACAGTTGTAATGCATTGCAATCACAGCCCCTAAAAGGCATCACAGTTATAATCACAGGATTAAGCATATACAGCCAGACACACTAGCAGGAATGTCTGGCAACATAACCCCACTTTGCTTATGAATTCACATTACACATGTGACTTACAGTCCCACCATAGAAATAACATTGGTAAATGCACATCTCGTGCAATTGCACCTCTTCACCTCCAGGGGATGCCCTTCTCCAGACATCCCCAGCACAGCTCTCCATACTTTGAAGCAGTCCCTAATGCACCCCTAGCTGCAGAACAAAAGTTCCAGCTCCGGGATGCTTTGACTGTAAGCTAAGCCCTTGAGGGGTTATTTCTTTGGAGTCCCCAGAGACTCAGGGGGGGACTTTACCTCTTCGTGCTGGGGGAGACTGCGTTGCTCCTGCAGCTCCCCCTGCACCTTTGTGCACACCTGGCGGTGACCCTATCCTCCTGGGGCCACCACACGCAGAAAACGATCCGCTTTTCCTTGCAGGCCGGTCTGGGCCTGCAAGGCATTATGGGGCAATTCGCTCCAGCCCTCGCATAACATAGTAGCGGCTCCCCCGCTGCTTGGGGAGAGCCGCGCCACCATTGTTGGCAGTCCCACGCCGCTCCGGATCCTCGTTGGGGCCCGGGCCCCTCGCTGCCAGGTGAGCCATTCAGCTCGGGGAGCCCACCCCAGGCTGCTCCTTCCTCTTGTCGGGGCCCGGTCCCACCCAGGCACCCCTCGTCATGCATACGTTGAAGGGCAGTTCGGGAGCCCACCCCCAGCTGCCCTCGCCGGCTCCCCGACTGGCCAACACCCTCGCGTGCTGCTGCGGGAGCCGGCACCTCTCTTCTGGTCTGCCCGCTCCTGCGGGCAGACACTCTCCCCGGTCCAGCCAGATCTCGGGGAGTGCAACGGCACTCCCCCAGCCTTCCTCCAGCCACAGGGGAGTGCGGCGGCGCTCCCTCACCTGCGCGGGGCACACCGGGCCCGGAGTTGGGATCCCGGGCCCCTCCCCCCTTGGAGGTCTTCACGGGGAGTGCGATGGCGCTCCCCGGCTTCGGCGTCGGTCTTCGGGGCCCGGAGTTGGGGTTCCGGGGCCCAAGGCAGTCTTCACGGGGAGCGCGACGCCGCTCCCCGACTTCACCCTCAGCTTCGGGGCCCGGAGTTGCGATCCCGGACCCCTGATAGTTCTTCACGGGGAGCGCAACGGTGCTCCCCGGCTTCCCTTCTTGACGGCGGGGCCCAGAGTTAGGATCCCGGGCCTCAGAGTCCTCTTCGCGGGGGGGCGCGATGCCGCTCCCCCCCTCCATTATCGCCGGGGGCCAGGGTGGGCTCCTGGCACCCCCTGTGGGCTACTTCACGGGGAGCGCGACGGCGCTCCCTGACTTGGCTTCGTGTGGGGGCAGCCCCCGGGACCTGACCCACCCCGGGGGCACATCTTGGACCGGCGGCAGAGCCCCACGCGCCTCGTCGTCGGTCCTCACTGAGGTAAAAGGTCGCCTACCTTCTGGGGGGCGTATCTCGGCCCGCAGGCGGCCGATCTGCTCCATTTTGGCCTCTTCTTGCTCCTAGTGGCGCTCCCCAGCCACTGGGAGCACTTTCTCTCGCCCTCCTGGTCTCAGGGAGGGTGAATTCATCAGGGCACGGTCTTCACTGGCTCCCTGCGCCAGCCTTTCGCCTGGCTCTCCTCCTGGGCCTCTCTTCTCCTTGCGCAGAGGCCCAGGCTTCTGCTCACTGGTCCTGGTCTCCCCTTATGGCGCAAGTCAGGTTCCTGGGCCAGTCTGGAGGTTCTTCCTTCCAGCTGCCCATGGCGCCAGGCTCCAGCACCAGCCTTCCTCAGCAGACCACACCCCAGAGAGAGTCCCTCTTCCTGTGGATGCTCTTTTTAAAAGAATTTGGAGGGGGCTGGCAGGAAGTCTCTGCTTGCCCTATCAAATGGCGTCGTCCAGGAGTCTCATGCCACATGGTCTCTGAAAAGCCCCTTCCCCCCTTGCTGCCTTCTCTCCAGAGCAGCTTGGTGCCTGGCACCAGGTGACAGCTGCTGATGGATTAACCTGTAGCTCCACCCATCTTCTCTTCTTGGAGAGGAGACCTTCGCCCTTGGAATGCTTGCTGTGAAGGGCTAGGCCTCTGATGCCTCAGTTTGGGGAGGAAGGTCATTAATCCAGCATGGCAGGGTCACACCCAGCCAGGCTCTGGTTATGAGCTGACTCAGAGGAGTATGGCATTTCTGGATGACCCTTCATCTGTACCTTCTCCTGGGCTGCGCACGCCAGGAATCTCCCCTGCGCAGCCCCTACACATGTGCACACGCATGTACACACGTGTCTGCATGCAACCAGCCCGGTGCCCCTTACTCCGGTTGCAGCGCAGCAGCCTACCCTCACCAGGGGATACCGGTAAAATCCACATGCAGTCTCTTTCATCATGAGTTCACTGTGGGTGAGTCCCAACTTATTAGGCTCTCCCACAGTAAAAGCTCAACAATTAGGTGTTCAAAAAGCGAAAAATCCGGGCGGCTCAGATGGTCAGAACCACCTTCTAACAGTAACCCAATTCTGGGTAGTGGTCCCCATCCTGGAAAGAGTAGTGAGTTGCCCTGGGGGTTGTATGCATGAGTGTAACCCGCTACTGTGGGAAGTAGTGAGTGATCCTGGGAGTGTACCACTGCTGGGGGTAGTGTGCCCAAGAGTAACCCAATTCTGGGTCGTGGCCCCCATCCTGGAAAGAGTAGTGAGTTGGCCTGGGGGTAGTATGCATGAGTGTAACCCGCTACTGGTTAGGGTGCTCCCACTCCTGGAAAGAGTGGTGAGCGGGCCTTGGAGTATCCCGCTGCTAGGGGTAGTATGTTTGGGAGTAACCATTTACTGGGTAGAGTAGCCTCCCCCACCCAAAATAGAGAATGGTGAGCAGGCCTGGGAGTGTCTCACTGCGGGGGTAGTATGTTCGAGCATAACCCGCTACTGGGTAGGGTGGTCTTCCTGGAGAGAGTGGTGAACGAGCCTGGGAGTATCCCACTGCTGGGGTTTGTATTGCTTAAGCATAACCCACTACTGGGTAGGGTGGTTCTCCTGGAGAGAGTGGTGAACAGGCCTGGGAGTATCCCACTGCTGGGGGTAGTATTGCTTGAGCATAACCCACTACTGGGTAGGGTGGTCCTCCTCTGGGCTGGACTGGGAATGCAAACCAGCCCTGGAATTTAAGTTAGGCCGGCTCAGGGGGTGGTGATGGTGGGAAACACTGCTGCTGCTTTTGGTACAGGGCCGATATTGCAGCACTGCTGAAAAACCGGCCCCTGTAGCAAAAATGGCCACACCGGTCCAAAACCAGGCCCCACGGTGCCCGTTATGGCCAGTCCGCCCTGGTCCTCCTGAAGAGAGTGGTGAGTGGGCCTGGGAGTATCTCACTGCTGGGGGTTGTATGCTTGTTAGTAACCTGATATTGTGGAGACTGGTCCCCTCTCTTGGAGAGCAATGTGGAGAGCTTGCTTGGGAGTATCCCACTGCTAAGGGTAGTATGCTTGAGACTAACCCGCTACTGGGTAGAATGGTCCACTCCTGGAGAGAGCTTGGGAGTATCCCACTGCTACACATTTGATGGATAACAAAGCATTCCAATGCGTGGGGTATGGGGTGAGCCCATGAGAGGATCCTACTGCTAGGAAGAGTACTAATTGGGTCTTGAAGTGCACTACTACCAGGGCCACTGGAATTATGAGGCAGGGGAGCACCAAATTATGAGGCAAAGTTCACTAAATCATGAGGCAAGAAAAGGATATATATGTGGAAAATTGTGGCATGTTTTTGATACTATTACTTTTTTTTTTTTACTATTTTGTAATTTGTACACATGGTGATACTGGCTGGGCAAAGATTTCACCTCATTAGTGCCAGTTTAATATCCAAATACAGAAAAAAGCAACCAAAAGCTAACCAGTCAATCTTTGCAAAGGGACTTGCACTGCTGCGAACCCACATCACTACGTTTTTTTAACTTTTGATCCGTTTGAGCTAGAAGCAAAATTTGTTTCGTTAAAATCTGCAGATTATGCCGAATATGTAGATTATGTAGAAATTGCGACAAAACCATAATTTTGTGAAAAGAAAGCTGCGGCCGCGGAATTGCATAATTCCAGTGCCCCTGACTTCTACTGGGAAAAGAGTGAGTTTCCAACTTCTGGGGAATATTGAGCAGTGGTGTAGTATCCTTCTTCTGATTACAGCTGTTGGTTGTCTTTTGAGTACCCCACCGCTGAGAGAGTGGTTGTTCTGAGAAGGGTGACAGGTGTCTAGGACTGTGCCAAGGGCCAGGCCTGCCAGTCAGGCACTCCGGAATTTCCTAAGGGTTATAAGCTGGGAGATTCTTTGGGCTTGTTCTGCTGCCATGACCTGCCCATGAAAGCGCCCATGGTCCTGTTCTAGCTACAAATCCATGCCTGTGGCCTCTGCAACTGGTCCAGAATTAGGGGTTAGAGAGATGCTACAACACCTCCAGATAGACGTGAAGGATAGCCAATGGAGGGTGAGTCATTAAACACGATTATGCAGTGTTTAACTTCTAGGATAATATCTCTCTTGTGCTTAAAGTCAAACTGTCAAAGAGCATTCAACTTGTTTCTGAAAAACAGTTGCTAGTTGTCTTAACATGGAGATCTATGTTTTATATTTTTCCTTCTCTGACTGCAAAGCGAGGACATTTTGTAATGAAAGACCAGTGACACTGTTACTGATGTATGAGAGTATGTGTGGAAACTGTTTCCAAATGACAAATATTTGTTTGCATTACATTCCATACTTTGCAAGGATTTCCAAACAACCAAGGAGCATGCTAAACATTGAAGCTTAATCCAGAAGTGCGAAGGGAACTAAGATTTTTGTAGGGTCAAAACAAAACACTCGCAGGCACATGCATCAACCATTTTTGCAAGCGCAAACGGTGCGATTCGCAAAAATCGGCCATTTGCGATGCATCAAGGTTCAAGGCACTCGCAATTTGAGAATTCGCAATTAATTGCGAGTTCTCAAATTGCGATAGCATTTAAGGAATCGCATTTTGCGATTCCTTAAATGCAATGCAGGAACCACTTTGAAGTAGCGATTTCGCTACTAGGGGGCGCAAATTACCATGAAGTTGAACTTGATGGTAATTTGCAAAAACTTTGAAAAATGCACTAAAGTGCATTTTTCAGAGTTGTAGGTTACACACACATGTCCTTGGGACATGTGTGTGCGCAACATTTGTGCACTGATCAATTTCAGGGGTGCAACAGGGTGTCCTTTTGACACCCTTGCACCCTGAAAGTGCATGCTGCAATTTGCGAGTACCAATTGGTACTCGCAAATTGCGCATGTAATTTCCCATTCATTCCTATGGGCCTGTAGGCCCATAGGAATGAATGGGAAGCCATTCCTTATTTGCGAATCGCAATTTGCGAGTCACAAATAAGGAATGTGTAGGAATCGCTATTTTTATAGCGATTCCTACATGCATAGGATTTTGCGAGTCCTTAATTGCGATTCCTTAATAATCGCAATTAAGGACTCGCAAAATCCTACCTTGATGCATGTGCCTGATTGAATTTACTAAATACAAGCAAGGCTAAATCATTTTAATTTTTTAATTTACCATGTTATTCATTTCCTACTTAGCTCCATACAATGTGAGCTATTGCCTTAGCATAACTGAAACTGTGGCAGCCATACTCTCTTGCTTCTGTCATCCATGCCTTAAGAAGTGCCCATTTATGGCGTTTAGAGCCTCTCTCTCACATCTTGGCTCGCTACAAGAAATTAAGTTCAGCATGCTAAGTTTAAAAACCTCAAATTCTTGAAACTATCTGAAGGTCGTCTTCTTCCTTTCGCATAATCTCAAACAATGTAAACACCTGAATCCCACCCCCCCCCCCTCTTTTTTTCAAGTTCAGACGATCTTCATTGGAACTCCTGGTATACAATTATAGTAATTTGTGTCTTGCTTTGTCCGTAGAACTCATTCATCGTGGTTTTCTGGGAGACCCCTCGTCGCCATGTGTTTATCCAGTATTTGTCTCTCCTGCTTTATACCCCTTTACTCCTGTGTTGATCATGTAGGCATGCCGGGGGAATTCCCTTCTCAGACTGAGGTATAAATATTCCGTTATCATTAAACTAAACTCAAATTAGTTTAGTGTTCCACACCCACAGAGCGCTGGGTCCTTACTGGGACACTTATTCTTTCAATTTATATTCGTCTTTAAACCATAAGTAGACCATATCAATATTCCTCAATTCAAATCAGTACTTATTATCTTATTTGTATTTTAATGTTTCTCATGAGAACATTAATTCGTGAAAAACACACATGCTTCTCTAATGCATTTCGGGGGGATTACCCTTAGTCAGTGGGCTATGCATAGTATATTACTTGTGATAAAGGTAAATGTAATACCACGTGTACGTTTGTGATAACTGTATTACCACGTGTTATTTTTACCACCAAAAATGCTAACTTGAAAGGGAAAGCTCAAATGCAGGTTATTTTCACTATTAAGTTTTACTTCCTGTTTCAGCAGTTTGCTATACATGAGCATCACATGTCTTTCTTAACTTTGTTTTTAGGGATGTTCCATTTTATCTTGGTGCATCATATGAGATGTTGTTTTTGACCCATGACATTTGTCTTTGCCCACTTTTTGATTTACTGTATAATCTGTGCAGAAGGAGCATTAACCCACTGAACGAATGCAACTTTAGTTAGCCCTCCATTTCTGGTTAAGAGTTGGCTCATGGTCCTACAATCCTATGCTTAAATTATCCTACTTCTTTTGTTGTAAGAAGAAAGTCAGGAGTATAATGGTTATCAAACTGTACACACTCAACTTTACAAAACATAAAAACATAATGGCCTATTTTAATAGTCGGTTATGGTTAAAATATGCTTCTTTAAATCAATCTCACTCCTTAATAAGAAGCAAAGTCACCCAAAATATTTTAAGTGACTACCAAGTCCCATTTTTATTATAAATGAATACACATTACATAGCAAAACCTCATGTATTGCTAAGGCAACACTCAAAGCTATGTCAGCCGCTTAATATATATTTGTCACAACTCATATTGAAGATGGAAAAGCTTAGTAAGTAGGTACCTGACAGGCTAGGTAGAGTTCACTTTAGCAGCACAGGAGGCTGAACATTCATGGAAACTCACACTGAATTAACCAAGTGCCAACCACCATTAGTGTGTGGTGAGGGCAATGAAACAATTGTGCAGCTCAGCATTGGGAGTACGGTGCACACACTCTACCTTTTGAAGGCATTGCCCATGTTTGCCATTTTTAGGAATAGGGTTTCCAGATAGGGTTTCCAGATCACTTTATATCATCCACACACCCATGTTTCCAGTCTTAAACTTGCTTTTAAGCAATCATTACATTCTGTGATTTGTAGTCACAATTTGATTTTAATGGGACTCGTTGAATTGATACACCTGACAAGGATGATTTGTAAAAGGAAGGAACTAGATACATCTTGTCATGCCCACAAGGATATAAATGGCCTTCTGAGTAAGTGAGCATAAGATGGCATGGACCACCCACATCTGCTTGGTCCGAACTTGCCTTTAACACAGTATCCATTGTGCTTAGCCTTCACCCAACATTTCAAGAAGCATGAATCCTTGGCACAGTGTTCAGGGTGCTATCAAATGTAACAGAAGAATGATGCAACACTTTTTTACTGGTATGGAAGCATTTTACTGGTACAATAGGCCTTTTGTTTGTTTTCTTTTACAGGAACACAACCTTTTTATGTCCACAACTTCTCCTGACACAGTATTCCTGTTGTGGCTTCTCATGCTGCTATTGATAACACTACAAGTTTTTAGAAATACAGAGGAGTAATGAATTTTAGGCATTTTTGAAGTATGAATTGGTTTCTTGAAATCACCAACCGTTCTATATTTGTCTAATGAGGACTGAGAAGTAGTATACCTATAACAACCTAATTATGCAATTCGTTATCCATTGTTCCTGAGGCAATAGGAATTCAACCTCTTCCCTTTATTTTTTGCCGCATATTTAATGCTGTGAACACTGAGACATGGGAGGATCCAAGAAAGAAAGAAAGAAAAAAGGGAGGGAATAAAGGAAGGAAGGCTGGCTTACTTTGAGGTACAATAAACTATTTACTGAATGCTTCAAACTTGTGAGGAGTTTTCTGAGATGGGTTGTTTGGGCAGATCACACACATAAGGAGTCAAATGAAACCATCAGATTCAATTCACAGATTCGTGCGGACCAATCACAAACTGGGATAGAACCTATTCATTTTCAAGTTGAAGGCTTATAGCACAGTGTACACTTATGAAAAGGCTGTATGGTTCCCTTGGTTTGTCTGTAAAATGTTCAATCATCGTAAAGTTCTAAAAGCGATTAAAGTCTAGTGCTTCTTCAACAATACTGAGTTGCTGGTCCCCTGCTTGTTTCTGGTGAGTTACTTGCACAGCAAGGCTATTTTGATGTAGCATGAGCTATGTGTAAATCATGGTAAATGGTCTGAACAACGTGGGCAGAGCCACGCATGCCGTTCCAATGCAAGCACTACCATGCCTGCCTTAAACACGCATATGCTTTAACCACGCATATGCGTGGTTAAGGCATATGGGCGGTCTAGATGCTGAGATGGGCGGGCCCAGGAACATGAAGAATCGGGAGAGGATGTGATGTGGTAAGTGGGGCTGGGTTTATGGGTTGAGGGTAGTTCTTAGGGCTCAGGGTTAGGGGATTAGGGTTGTTTTCAGGGCTGGGGGTGGGGTTGTTTTAAGGGCTGGGGTTGCTTTTAGGGCTCATGAGGGGTCGGTAGTTTTTAGGGCTCGGGGGTTGGGGTAGTTTTTAGGGCTCGGGGGGTCGATCAGTTTTATGGGCTGGGTGGCGAAGTACTTTTTAGGGCTGGGGGTGGTCGGGGTAGTTAGGGCTAAGGGCAGGTGGCATAGGGTCGGATCTTTACCACACATCCCTATACCAGTCCTGTCTTTACAACAAAATTGTGTGGTAAAGGCATGCATGGTAAAGGCATGCATTGTAAAGGAATGCATTGTTCAGACACATTCGTGGTTTAGGCAGCATAGTAGAGGCACGAGTGGCTTAGCCATGCGCGCCTCTGTCATACAACCGTAAATCATATTATCCAGCCACACAGGTTTATTTGTATAGTTTTGAAATGAGGCCCAGAACACACAACATGGCCCTACCCTGTCCTCACAGTCCACCAGTAAATTAGTTTAGCCCATTTGTTGCACTTCTTTTTTAAGGAGCATTTGTCTTTTTCACAACCCCTATTCTTTCAGTGAAGCGAAACTGATGGCCATCAACCCAACTCCGAAAACAGTTTCAACAACACCGGCCCACTCCCAACCAACTGCGCTGATTAAAGCAGCTCTCATTATATGGAGCTCGGTTTTTGGGATTGGAACAAGCGACCTGCAAGATTGTGCTAACAATATGCATGCAGATAGAAGGTTTCATTCAAGGGTGGGTGAAGTCAGCAGAAATCACCGAGCAGGAGAAGCAGAAACACAAATATTTGTAGAGGAAGAAGGAAGTGCCGGGCGCCTATCCATCCCTGCATTGACACAGCGAGCAGCTGACATTCATGGTTGTAGTCGCTGGTCAGCGGTCCCCTCGGATCCAACTCAACTGATACCCATTGCAGCCTATGACAGCCTTTGAGGGCATGGACGTTTGGCATGATTGTTAGTGTGTTGGCACTTGCTTTGACATGTGTATTTACATATTAGGGCAATTTGTTTTCTGGCCTGACAATGGTGTTGTATGTACTTTGGAAATGTGGATTTTGGCGAGATGGTGGTGTTCCAAAGGCCAGGCAAATGTACATGCTTGCAATGCAATCATCATCTTTAGGTGGTACAAATATGTGTATTTTGGCAAGACAATAATGCTTTATTTTCCGGGGTAATAGGGATTCTCGCTAGACAAAGCCTTATATAGTGCATGATATTGAGTCTGGCATTACTATGTGCAGCAATATGAATTATTGGATGACATCAGTTATTTAAATGCATCCCCAACGTGGTATCTAGCACAGCACTGTTGTTTAACATACACAGGCGATTTAAACGCCCCCATGGCTTTTTACACTGGACCCGCGAGGAAACTATCATCATGGTAGTTTGTGCAACCCAGCGCATATCACTCATTTATGATGCTTTAGCCTGTAATAAGTAACCTGGATCCTTAAACATTAGCCCGGTCACAATGAACAGGTCATTGGCATAGTAAATTGTCTCCTGTCATAAAGAGACATAGTTGGCTGGGAATCAGCATCAATGATCACATTGGACATGGATCTGAGCTGGTAACCATAGGCAGCACCCCACAAGCCTGGAATACTTAACATCATACTGTTGGCAATACAGCATTTTTGAAGGTCTATTTGATGCACACAAACAGAACTGGGCATTATCTACTGGCACAGCATTTAAATATTATGCCTTATGACACTCTAGTGTATAGATACAATGGGGGAACCCTGTGTCCCTCAGAACCTGGATAAGTTAAGTAAAGCTACAATGGTTCTGTCGGGGAGACAGCAATTACATTATCAACAAAACCGAATCCTGTTATGAAAATTTCATATATATGACTAGTATATATGACTCACAGCTTAACAAATATGCTGGAAAGTAAAAAGTGGGCTGAATCGCAGCACGCAACAAAGGATTATTGGTATACTGGAACACAATAGTACAACAAGAGACTCCAAAAATGCTTGCAAAAATACTTATTATTTGTTATTTTTGATTTTTGATTTTTCACACATTTCTAAAAATACATTTTTCAAAGGCTGTCAAGGTGAGGCATATTTATATAGTGACAAGTGTTTCAAAGTGACAGTGAGCAGGACTGCTGAATGAGAAGCACACACATCCGAGGACAAATTGCCTGGTGTTCTCTGACATGGCCTACAGTCTTACCAAGACACCAGTCAGGCTTCTGCAAATGTTGTAATATCGAGGCGGCCACATTAAAACTCCTGGATGATATTCACTGGTTATTAGATGAAGGGGGGTCATGTCATCTTGCACGCTTAGATTTCACTGCAGCACTTTACTGCTGATCATGGTAGGCTGTTGTCAGTTCTCAAACATTGCGTGGGTTTCCAAGGAGTGGTGGTGACAAATATGATCCAAAATTGCCCTAACTGGTAAAGTTTACCTCCCACGCCATGGTTTGCTTAACCATATTTTGCAGTGTTCGACATGGCTTCATACTAACTACCTTGCTTTTCAATATATACTTATAACCATTGATCTGTACCTGTGAAGGTACAGGAATCAATGTGCATCAGTATACGGAAGATACCCAGGAATACAACAAAACCTCCTTTACATATGATATCATCACGTTCTGACCAGTCCTCATCAAGTTATAAGTCTGGATGCCAAAAATAACTTTCTAAAGTTCAAGCCTATTCTCACTGATTTTCATTAACAGTTTCTACCCCGATCTGACCAAAAGCCGACAAGTGGACATTTTTTTCCTTCATTCTCCCCCTCTGTGGTTGCTTTAGGATTCATTCTCAACACTATCTTTTCAGTTGTACTTCACATTAATAAAGTCATCAAAGCAACAAACTTCCACAATCATGCTCTAAGGAAAATAAGCCCCTATTTACTCCAGACCAACTAAATCCATCGCACCTTCTTTGTTTATAACACAAATAAACTTTGGCAATTAAGTCTTGGTGGATCTGCCTCATTCATCACTTAACCTTCTGGAAGCCACCTCGAATGTTATGGCCAGACACTTATCATTCTTGAGAAAGTATGATCACAATACCACATCCTCTTGATTTCAAATTGAGGCAAGATGCAAGTTCAAGCTGGATTGTCTCCCATACAAAGTTCTGTGTTATGAAGTGCTTCCTACCTTTTGGATGTGCTTACAATTGTCAGTGCAAAAGAGGTTAGCCTACCAAGAATACACTTTTACTGGAAACTCCACGCTTCTGAACCTCTCATTCACAACACTATTCAGAGAGTACTAAGACCAAACCCCAGCCTAATGTCCTTCTTCAGCCAACTAATAGCACAACTTTCAGAGGAGTGTTTTTTAACCTGTGGTCAGGGACCCCTGGGGAGGGGGGGCACAACACCTACTCAGGGGGTCTGCGACTGCTTACATAATTAAATAATATTTGTATGTATTGATTTGAGGTTCAAATCATTGAAATTGGTTAAGTGAGTGTCTCCGGCTTCCAGCAATGACTTTGTCTGGGTCCACAGATTCTAATAATGATTCAGTGAGGGTGCCCGAATTCCAGTAATGGTTAAGTGGGGTCTAGAGGAGTGAAAAGTTTAAGAGCCACTGTTTAGAGAGAGTTTGGAATAAATAGTCTGCAATCATGACCCCACTGTTATACTTATGATGATTCTTTATATCCTGAAAAAATAAAAATGTTGCCCTCTAAACAGAGTTTCAAACTCGGGTAATTTCGGTTTATTTTTATTACGCTCCGAGTTTACTGCTTTTTTGTTATTGTTACATGTTATTCTATTGTAGCTGTACACTGTCCACATACTCTCATCTAGCTAAATAAATAAAGGAGGACAGGAAAATTCCTTAAATTGAACAACACAGGAAGGAGAACTACCCGGTTCTTACAGAGAACACATTCACAAGTTAAAAAGACAGCTAATAATTGAGTAATAGTCAATTAACATATTCAAAAGTCTGAAAAAGGTAGGTTGAAGCACCGGAATTGTGGGTGGGAGACTTAAAAGTTAACGGAGGAGAAGACATACTGCTCTGCAATTCCTAATCATTTTCCAAGGCACAGCTGGAATTGGGAACTTTGGAGGATTGATTTTTAAAAGAAGGACAACAGACAGAGAATGTCTTTATTAGTGGTGGCATGTAGTTCTAGATGGGGGTGACTAAAATGAGAAGACTGGGGAGAGCACCTCACAAGATTTGAATTTTGGAGATTCTATCCTTAGAATGGAAGTGCTTCTTAGAGACTTAGCTCATCTATAAAGTTTTTGTTTGTTTGCTAAATAGATAGACTGGATACGTGGAGAAATTGGTGTGATAAGCAGTCCACTGTAATTCTTATTCTGACCTCTGGGGGAACTAGTTCAAATCTGTTAATAATAATTACAAAATTACTAATTTAAAGTCCCCAAGTGGAATGAGACGCTAAGGGGCCGATTATGATGTTGGTCGGAAAGTCTCCAACAGCTAGTCGGAAGCTGTCTGAACGCCCGATTACGGTGTCGGCGGTTGGAACGTATACCGGCCGGTCATTCCGACTCTGTTCCGACCGGCTCTCAGAGTCATCGGGATTACGATGTCGGTTTCCCACTGCCTTTCTGTGCCGGCCTTTCTTACACAGAAAGGCTGTCGGAAAGCAACTTTGGGGGCCCTAGCAGGGTCC
Organism: Calotriton arnoldi; assembly: GCA_963921515.1. NCBI lineage: Eukaryota > Metazoa > Chordata > Amphibia > Caudata > Salamandridae > Calotriton > Calotriton arnoldi. The sequence goes on from CAWUFW010005205.1 coordinate 208,988, forward strand.
CCTTGCCTCTACGGTGTATGGTTAGTGGTAAAGAGGGTACCTAAGGTACCCCCTGTAAAACCCTGCACTGTGTGGCAGGCACCATGGGGTGCCTGCCACAGGGTGCAGGGTTTTACACCCCCCCCCATTTCTCTATAGGAGCCTGTATTACAACCGGTTTACGGCTGTAATTCAAGCTCCCATAGAGAAAAGTGAGGATGCGACCGAACAGTGTTCTGTCGCTTCGTTTTCAGGCTGTCGGAACCGCCGAGTCCAAAACGGTGTCGGTCGGACCTACATCGTAATAAGCCCCTTAATCTTCTGGAAAGTGAAGGTGGCAATTTTACAGCTTGGTCTACTTGGGTGGTCATTTTCATTTAAGAGTCAAGTACTAAACTTGGAGATTTTGCCTGAGAGACAATGAAGATTTTGGCACTTTTTTTCTGTAAAGATGTAAAACCACTGTTTGATTTTTTTTTAGGTTACAATGGAGGTGATTAGTCTTTTAGATGCTCAGATTTGGGTAGTTTTTAGCCATTAATGTTTCTATTTTATTGAGGCAAGTTTTGAAATGCAGGACTTCTTTGATTGTGCATATTTTATATATATATTTTGGTGTAGTCCACCTACTGATGAAAAAAGACAACCAGTTCCTCCATTGAGATTCTGAGGAGTTCTACATTACCAGCATAATGGGTTATATTGATTTTAGGCAATGTCGCAAAACATCAAAATAAGTTCTGAGGGTGCTGTTCCCATCATCACCTGTTGTTTTCTATTGGCATCGACAAGGGTAGCAATCCAGAGCCATTTCTCAGAAGCCAATGATGCCTTCTAGAGTTTGAAAAATATATCCCATGATATTCCATAACCTTTCATGGCAAAAGCCATTCGGCGATCTTGAAGAATAATAGGAAGAAGACTCTCTCCAACATGCCAAGTGCATCATCAATTACACTTAAGGTGGTGGGTGCAACGGTTTGCCTTGATCCAAATCTAGACTTTTCAGTCTCTAGAAGAAAATGCTTGCCTATTTTCAGATTGATCTCCCTTGCAGAGGAAAATTAGTGAAGGTGCAATAGTTGGTCAGGTGTTCTGGCTGTAGCGTTTTCTCTGTGTAGGGGTGGGATGAGTGTTCCTATTTTGAAAATGTCAATAAAGGACCATGCAGTCAGAGGAAAATTGGTGGAAGTTGGATTTTTTAAAAGTCAAGAATGGATCAGCAAGATGAAGGAGGGTTTTACAAAGGTCAGCATGGGTATATCTTGAAAGTAGCATCTGAGCTTCATTTGGTCCAGGGATGTAATGAGGTTTTCTTTAGATACTGGTTGGAAGTTTGTGCTTTTGTTGTGTTTTTTTGTGCGTCATCAAAGAGATGATTGAGGAGGTGTATGGTTTGCAAATGAAATAGTGTTTTTGTCACAAAATACTCGAACCTTTCACAGGAATTACGCATATTATGCAGATTGCATTTTGCCATTTCTCTGTTTGAAAATTGTACACCTGGCTACCCCCCCCAATACAAAAATAATGTCAGCCATAAGCAGTAACAGCCACAGCGCTCATCAGTTTTTCGCCCGACTTAATCACGATGTTAATTCTATCTGCAAAGATATTTACCTACTTGCATTTTTCTTTGGTGTCAGTCAGAGAGAGGTTGGGTATAGGCGATATGTGTTCCTTGACCACTTGGATAGTTTTGTTGGTTCTTGTTTCCGCATCAGTGATTTAGTTATGTTGGTAGTTCACTTTAGTGTTAGGTTAGGCTGTCTGGGGACTCTGAATCTGTTACATTTTTTTTGGTTTTGTTAAATCTGAGGCCCTTCCTAGATTTCTGATAATACTTTGTGCTTGAACTAAATTATCATTAAAGCAAGAATTCCTTTTATTGGTGGATCCATTTTTGAATACATTAAAGCAGATTTGTTCATAACATCATTGATAATTTCATTATAGTTCTAGACTACTTTGTTGGTGGAGAAGTGTGGCTCAATGGCTCAATGGTTAGAGCGGCAGACCCTGCTGCAGAGATCTGGCCCGGGACCAGGGTTCAATTCCCGCCTCGGCGGGTCTTGGGCTCAATTTCCTCAGACCTGATAATTCTCGCCTCGGTGCCTATTCTAATCATGGGTCCCACTCTGCAACTCTGGGCAATAGCTTGCTTAATCTCCACAACGGCCCCACCAGCGCTGGGATGCCTGGCTTCACCTTGGGGGTGCCCAGGAGTGGACATTTCACAGGGAAAAGACAGGAAGGGTTCCACAGCGGTATGCGTACAGCGCCAGGACACCCTAGGGTAACAGTGCGCTTTACAAGTACAAATTTCATTTCATTCATTCAGCTATATATTGTCCGAAAAAGACTGTATAGAGAAATGGAATCACACTCAAGTCATGTTTTAAGTGATCTCTTCACTGTTATACTGACTTTTGTGGGTACAGTAATGAGGAGATTGTGGATGTCTGAGTAGAAGTCAACCCAGAAAGCTATTAGAGAACCTTCAGAGGTTATCCTCCAAACAGATTAAAAGATGCAACTCCTTGAGCCAAGAATTTAAGTAAACTAACATTTCAGGGAAGGGTCTTAAAGAGAATCATAAGAATGACAGCTGGATTAGCATTACGCTTTTGGATAACTGACTCACAACTTGCAGGCACTCAGACAGTAATGTGATTAAAGAATAAAAGCAGTACAGGACAGAATAACATGAGAATGCAATAATTAGGGTTAAATTGTAGACTACTATGAGGGAAAGGGGACTAGAATGTATATTTGGTAATAGGCACAACAAAATGAAATAAATGTTTTTAATATAAGGCTATTATTCATTTTATAATTGGTGCTTCTTGTTAGATTAAATAGCTACCCAGTTGGGCATATTATTTTCACCCAACAGTAGTTGGTTTTTAATTTCCATGTTTTTGCTTAAACTAAAGAATGAATATGACCAGGTCCAAGGCTTTATAGCTTCAGATTTAAAATATTACTGAGGAGGACACTTCTCCACCCTCAGGCTCGCACTCAGAGTGCTCAGCTTTGTCAGTGGAGCTGTTGTAGTGACTCCGTGCTGGCAGGCAGTAAAGTGACTGGACAGCTTGCGTGTGTTAAGCAGACGGTAGCAGTGTATGGCCAGTGTGCAAGCAGAAGTACCCAATGTAGAGAGATTATGAAACCTCAGGTTGGGAGACCTGGCATTTTTTGTCCAAAATACCCTTATGCTCTGTGAAATTGGTGAAGAAAAGTGAAAGATCTCAAATGGCATTCCTAGGTGAGATGATCCAAGGGTCCAAACTCACAGAGCAAGGCTGTGCAGGGCTTTGATGACTAGGTGGAAGCCATGCAAGGAGAAGGCAGTGGAGTGCTGCAATAGACATACAGCATTCAAAAGAAGCATGGACAAAATGGAAATAACTAGCATGTAGGAGAGGTGTCAGAGAGTGGGCCAGGGTGATGTAAGTGATATATCTTCTTTCAGGTAAGCCTGCTGGGGAGGACCTGGATTGGCGGCAGTTTGGGCTGGACTGTTCCCTTGAGGAGCAGGGTCAAAACTGATTTGCCTATGGCTGTGTGCAAACTGAGGTGGCATTGTGAGCAAAAGATCAATAGTTTGGAGTGCTACCCTTAGCTATTGTCAGTGTTTAGGCTTATTGCAAGCAGCCTCTTGTGTGTTTCATGTACCACCCTAGGTGGCTTGGGTATATGCTCACTGTGTCACTGGAACCAAGCTGTACCTGGCTGATGAGCCCATAACTAGGGTGAAACCGGTCCTGATTTGCTTGTGTTCCAGGGCAGAGAGGACCTGGCTTGGCAGTTCAGGCTGGACTGTTTCCATGAGGAGCAGGGTCAAGACCGATTTGCATATGGCTGGGTTCAAACCAAGGTGGCATGGTAAGCAAAAGAACAATGGGTTGGGGTACAACCCCAAGCTATTGCCGGTGGTTAGACTTATTATAAGCAGCCTCCCATCACCTTTTTGTGTTTCAAGCCTTCTGTGGTCCCAGTTCTGAAATCCAGATCCTGGGCCTGGAATTTGTAATGAGGTGTACCACAGATTCCACAAACATTCACAGCCACACTGCTTAAGGATGAGAGCTGTATTGTTGTGTGCCTTGGAATGCCCAACCACCCCACCACTTGTTGCTTCCTCCTACTTCTGAAAGATGTGTTAGTTGTTAACCGGTGTACCAAACCCTAAGTATTCCCATCAATGTTAGCTGTATTGGTAGCTATTACTTGTGGTGCATTTTCAGGCTTTTGGCTGTTGTTGAGGGCAATAAAGAGCTGTGTGTAACTTCTATCTCACTACTGCAGAATGTGGCTGTGGAGGGGTATAGCCCAGAAACCTCCAGCTGCAGATTAGTGTGGTGGGTGTAAAGAAGTGACTGAGAAATCTCTCCCACTAATGGAGCTCATGCTGCTACTTCATGGATGCTACAGAGCATTCTGAGTCATTTCAACTATACTGAAATACCAAGGTTCAATGTCATTTTATGAAGATTTATAGAAAAAAACCTGAAATACCACAAGTTACATAGTGTGCCCATTCTTCCACCCACTTCAGCAACAAATGACCCAGTTTTTATGCTGAGTATTAACATTTTGAATGGTCTTTGTGAAATGAAGGCTTTTTTTGAAAATCTGTTTCTTTGATGCATTTCATCCCCACACTAACTGTCCCAGTGTAATTTCATGTTTGCCATCTGGATTTCACCTGCAGTTTTCTGATACCAAGCAGAATTGTGGCCCAGTATAGCAGTTTTCTGCATGCTCCGAAGATTTCCTTCAAATATGGACAACGACCTAAGATTTTTACCATGTCCTGTCTTGCAGCCTAACTTGGAATGCATGCTATAAACGCAAGGGTGAGGCCAGAGACAGTAGGATACCTGCACCATAGACATTAATTAAGGCTAAGCACCGGAAGCAGCTGCCCCGACTGGGCCTTGGTAACCATGACACAAGCAGTGGCGGCTCCTCCGCTAAGGCGGAGGAGCGTCACTCCACTGTTCAAAAGGAAAAATAAAATCACAATAACGTAATATTATTATTATTTTATTTTTCCTATTGCAGTCAGTGGTGGGGCGTGGCTGGCCAGAGCAGGGGAAGGAGTGGTTTGCACTCCCTAAGTGCTCATGAGGGCCAGCCAAACAGTCATGTGCACTTTGCATGTTCCCCCACCAGGCTGCATTACACAGCCTGGTGAGGAACATACACAAGCTCCCTGACCCCGTCTGAGCACCGAACAACGGTGCTCAGACCAATCATTACGCTGCATTGCTGCGTTGTGATTGGCGGAGGTGAGCCTGTGTGCTCGGGTGCTTCCTGCTGCTGGCCAGGACTGGAGACAGGAAGAGGATGGAGGAGAGGCGGCGGCTGGCCGTTCCAGGTAAGTTCATTTTTTTCTTTCTTTTTTTCATTCCCTCGACCCCCCCCCCCGCCGCCCCACCACCCCCATCTGGTAGCAGCTGCTACTGGACACAAGCCCTCGATACCAAGATTGTCAGAGGCTATGAAGGCAGTGACAAGAACTGAACATAAATGTTAAACTAAAGGCAATATTTCATTTTTGCAGTTGCGACTGCACACCCTGTCCCGTTCCCCAACAGCAAATAAAAATCTGTTGACGTTCTAAAAGTGGGACAAACCTTCCCATGTGCCATCGAATTTTCCTGAGAATGATGCTGCTCTCGTGACTGTAGTGTCTTGTGAGTTAGAGATGATGGGACCCTTTTGGTTCCTGACTTACTCCAAAGAACAGTGACGTAAGTGCACAGGTTTGGGTAATAGAATTCATTATATGGAATGTTCAGTACACGGTTACACATTGATGAATAAAGACGTGTTATACCAAGCTCCTTGTGTGTGGCGTGATCATTTACAAGTACCCAGGTTGGGGTCGGATGCAATAACTTGCGACGAGATAAGGGATCACTGTGGTCCAGCAAACTGCTTGTGCATGCCACGTGTGCCTCAGTCGAAGTGAAAAGCGACAGTTGGCGTATGTGGAATCAAAGGGACACTCTAGCCAGTGCCAGGCCTGTGAAGAAAGTGAAGGACTTGTAGTCGGCTAGAAATTTGCTGATAAAGTTGAGACAAGAGGTACTGCGCCACAACGTGACACAGAGCCATCATTCATACAGTACAACAATGCTAAATGCAGCTACAACCAGGTAAGGAAAAGCGCTAGAGTCTGTGCTAGCTGAGTGCAAGAAAACTCTAAAAATAGAGACATTTCAGACATAAAGAAACACTAAAGGCAGTGACAACCAGGTACGGAAAGAGCAATGAGCGGTGACAGCCAGGTGCAAAAGAACACTGAGCGCAGAAGCAGGCAAACTCAGAGCAACATAAGAGGTGGCGATAAACCAGATATAGAGAATACAATCACGCTTACCAGAACCTCAGTAAAGAGAGTCATCTGACCTCAGCACCAGCCACTGCAGCCCAAGCAGAAGCACAGGGTTGTACTTAAAGGCTGGATAATCATGTTGGCCCAACTGAGAGGCCGTAAGCGGTGGTTGGAATAGTTTCAATGGCTGCTTCATGAAGCGCAAAATATGGAGCCGCTGCCTTCTTGAAACCTCTGTCTCCCTTAGATAAACGCAAAAAGCAAAATATTGGCGACAGAAGACTACCTTGGTTGAAACCTTCAAGCAAATGACAAAAAGATAATTGAATATTTAAAGAATCTAGCAGCAAAAGGAGTGAAAGAAGTGATAAAGAAAATAACACAAGGTGATGAAGTGACGTACCGTCAAATCAAAAAAGTGTTAAACTCCAAGTTCAATCCAATGCCAAATGTCGACTATGAAAGGTACCTTTTCAGTCAGGAAAGGCAGAGAGCTGGTGAAACGATAAATTAGTTTGTAGAAAGACGTAATTCGCTAATAAAGCAGTGCAAGTTCAATGAGTTTAACGATGAAGAGGCTATGCGTCTCATAGTAATAGATGATTACCTCTCCGATTCCTTCAGACGATGAATGCTGAAAGAGACACTCAGCTTGGAGCGAGTACTCATGGCTGCCAGAGCGGAGGAGAGAGCTGACAGACAGGCAGCTAACATGGAGACCGGAACTTCCCAAAATGAATCAGCGCTGAGTGAGAAAAGCAAATCAAAGTGCAAGGTAGAAGGCCATAAAGTAATGTCTCCAAAGAAAAAGAAGTTGTGTTTTCAATGTAGATTCTCCTTTCCACATGAGGGTAGGTGTTCCACCATTGCACGGATATGCCAAGGCTGCAGGAAATTTTATAACAGTCTGCAAAGCGAGGGAAAGATCAAGTGCTTCACATCGAGAAAACAAAATGGAGGCAAGAACAAGTGCGTCACTTCAAAAAAACAAAATGGATGCGAACAAGTTCCAAACGTGACATTCTATGCATACACACAAGGCCAAGTGGCAACATCAGTTGAGGCAAGTAGAAACTGAACTATGTCGATTGTCGTCAAATTTTTGTCTAAATGTTTGTCACCATCATTGTCGAGCGATAGTGAGGAAGATGGGGGTGCGATGTCAATGTTGACTGCCTGACGATGTGCACATGTAGTATTAGCTTCATGCAAGAAAAAATGTTGGTCAAAGCTAGGCCAACAAGTGAAAGGGCGAAATCCATTTGGACACTGTCCCAAGATCACACTGAAAGTGAATCGGTGCTCCATACCGTGGTGCATCGATAAACATTATCTTGGTGGAGAAGTTCAATGAACTGTCTCCAGTGCCCGGTTTAACTCCGTCAAAAACGAAAGTGTATACGTGCGCTGCTTCGACACCACTGCAAAGTCACGGTTCCTTCAAAGCCACTGTGAAGCATAAACATACAAAAGTGCAGGCACCAATTCATGTCTTACCAGGCACTTCATGAGCACATGTTTACTCTTTGTTTCATGGATTAGGAAGGCTTAAGACCATGAAAGTGCAACTTCACATAAATGAGGACATTCGTCCTGTTGCTCAACGACATCTTCGAATTGCATTCCATTTACAAGAGGCTGTTGAGAAAGAATTTGATGCCTTATTAAAGCACGACATCATTGAGCGATCCACTGGTCCGACACCATAGGTATCACCCATAGTGGTAGTGTCGAAAAAGGCTAGTGGAGGAGTTGTACGCATCTGCGTTGATATGCGCCAAGCAAACAAGGCGATTGAAGGAGAACGGCATCCAGATCCGCACATTGCTGACATGATTACACAGCTGAATGGAGCTAAAGTCTTTTCCCACCTTGATTTGAAAAAAGGGTATCACCAGCTTGAATTGGAAGAGAATTGCAGGAACATTACTACCTTTTTGACTCATGTTGTTTTGTTTCAATATAAAAGGATAAGTTTCGGAGTGTCATCAGCTACCAAACTTTTTCAGGATGTCATTCATCGCATAATACAGGCAGTCACAAATGCTTTCAATTACATTGATGACATACTAGTTTTTGGGGCCACACAAAAGGAACACGATAAAGCTCTAGCACAAGTGTGTTGTATACTTGCTCATGCAGGTCTCACATTAAATATTGCAAAATGTGAGTTTCATCAAATCAAACTTAAGTTCTTTGGCCATTTTTTTTCTGATGGGGGAATGATTCCAGACCCTAACAAAGTACAAGCCTTGTCATCCACTTCTCCCCCACAAGATATAACTAGGCTGAGATTCTTACTTGGAATGGCCAGTTACTGTTCAGGGTATATCCATGACTTTGCCACTGTAAGTGCCCCATTGAGAGACTTAACAAAATGAAATGTCCCATTCAATTGGTCGAATGAATGTGAACAATGCTTCAAGAAAATCAAGCATGCAATTGAAAATGCAATTGAAATAGCATACTTTGATCTAAAATTGCAGATGGAGTTTGTTGTTGATGAGAACCCAGTGGGGTTAGGTGCCATCCTTGCCCAGCACACTGGACATCCAAATACCCCAAGACACATTGTGGTTTATGCTAGCTGAAGTTTGTCAATGACAGAACGTGCTTATTCACAAATGTAAACGCAAGTTGGATGCTCCTTTTGATGTTAACCCAGTAAAGGGCACATGGTGACTGCTCACCGTCCTGGAAAGTTTATTACTCAAGATTCTTTGCATTTCAAGCACCTGCCTTGACCTTCACCAACTCCAGATGTCACGGAGTGAGCCTTCTCCACATAAGAGTCCAGCGAGTCCAATGACTGTATTGATGTTTCTGTCACCAATGCCATTCATGGACCCTTCGTTGGTATCTCCACAGCTTCACCGGACTAGATATGGGCAATTGGTTCAAGCGCCAAAACGACTTACAGAAGAGTTGTAATGCAAATATGTATTATTGGTACTTTTTATTTAACAAAGGGGGAGATGTAGTGTCTTGTGAGTTAGAGATGTCGGGACACTTTTGGTTCCTGGTGGTCTCTGTAGAGCAGTGACATAAGAGCATGGGTGTGGGTAATAGAATTCATGATATGGAATGTTCAGTCCACGGTTACACGCTGAAAAATAAAGATGTGTAATACCATGCTCTATATGTGGTGTGATCATTTACAAGTACCCGGGCTGGGGTAATTAGCTACAATTGCTTATGCTTCTCTCTGTTGATTAAGAACAGGCGCAGCATAATAATGACATTTGTGGTGGCTTTAGGTTTTTTTAAGGCAATCCATTTTGTTTGGGAAATCTTAGATTTTTTAGCAGCAAAGTACACACACACGCACACCCCCATGGTTCTAAATGTATACAGACATATTTTGTTTGCCTATAAGAAAATGTGCTACTCTTTTAGGCATGATTTCATGGTTGATAGGGTAATTTTCCGTATGATCCATCTAACAAACACAAACCGGGCTATGATTCACTGAAAGTGAACAGAAATACAAAGATATGAGCAGGGATCAAATAGAACTGTCACAGCTGTGCTGAGTATACAGAGGTTTACTGGAGGACCTTCCCATCCTGCTGGAAATTTAGGTGTTTATGTATTTTTCCTTTAGGACTTCTCTTCCTCTGCTGTGCATTTATAGTTCAAGTCAGTGGAATTACATGATTCTGCATCCACAGCATTTTCTGTGTAATTATAGATTTGCAGCGCTTGTCAGATAATCCACCATCTGCTGAATAATTTGCAGATTAAAGAAAAACATTTTGTTTGCGGCATGATGGACCTAAATGTACTATGAATGGTGTAGCTCAGAGTTCAATACAGCGCCCAAGCCTGTTCACTTCTCTCCTGTTCAATCCAATAGTCAGGCATTATAGCGGTGATAATGTTGCCAAGTTAATGTTAATATTCCCAACTGATGAACTGGGGAAGATTTTTTACCTTCAGCAGGTAACAAAAGTTCAACATAGTTCGATGCACTTCAAAAGGGGTGGAAACAATGCTTCCTTTTTGTCATGAAAATGTTTTATTTCCCTTATTATGCAAATTTATGTTTGGATCTCATGATTCCCATTGCAGCAGTTGGACATTTTGTTCCTTTTGTAAGGTCGGGTGACTTGCATCTTAGTTAGGCCTGGACTGAACTCACAAAGTTTCACTCTGTGGGATTCCATGTAGTTACAAAAAAACTGTGATATTCAGCGGAATTCTGCAAACAGGTGGAAATAGGCATGCCGCACTACTCGTGCTGTGAATTAACACTGGAAGCTCATTCTGCGCTGAAAAAGCAACTCGAACTGCACCACATGGCGCGCCAGAGAGCGCAACTTCTCAAGTTGCTTGCAGCCGCTGCAGGTAAGAGCGGTGGGTCGGTGGGGCCGGCTGGGGGGGGATTTCGAGAGACGACCACAAGGGAAAAATAAATAAATAATTAATTTTCCCTCGTGGTCTTCTCTCGAAATCCCCCCAAGCCAGCCCCACCGCTCTTACCTGCAGCGGCCGTGGCTGGTTGCTTTTGCTGCAGCTCTGGTAGATTTTCTACTCAAGTGGCAGCTTTCTGACCACGAACAGTTGTGACCGCCTGCAACTGCCTGTGTTGGCGAAATCTTGCAGGGGGCTCTTATAGCGACTGAAAACCACGCTAGGGAATGCCAAATCTCGCTCACACTTGCCAACTTACCATTTTTAAGCTGCACACCACGCAGTGGATGGCAGAATTTTGCTGGAACTCCGTATTACAAGCATAACGCAGAGTGCCCAAAATTCTGACAATTTCATCTGCAGTGTGGAATATTTCACCCACTCATATTTAGAATTCATATTTCTGAGACTTACATAATAAATATATATATATTTTATTCAGTAGTTATCCAATTGCTTCTGCTTTATTCAGTACCAAAGAATGTATTTATTCAAACACCCAACAACCCTTCCTGACACATACATGTATTATAAACACACACACACTCACAGTCACACACATATATTACACATGTTAAAATAAGGGTAAAACATGTATTAAAATATAAAACTTTAAAATGTAAAAATACAAAATATAAAAAATATATATTTATAATAAAAAAGCGAAAAAAATAAAATTATGCAACATTAAATAATAAAGGGCCTGATTTAGATCTTGGCGGACGGGTTACTCCTTCACAACGGTGACAGATATCCCGCCGTCTAAATATATATCCCATTGTATCCTATTTTGATTAATATCAGATAAACAATTAAACTCCCTTAAAATAGAAATAAAACCAAATGTATAAATAAAACAAAATTAATATTCCAAATCCATCCCAATTTTTTTTTTAATGTTACATTTGGAGGATTAAACTTTGCCACACCCACTTCGACCTAAAACACAGTGGGTAAAGGGTTCCACTTTAGAAACATAAAATTTACTATTCCCACTTCAAACACACAAAAGGTGATGGGACGAATGCTTCCAATAACTGTAGCCACTGGCAATTATTCAGGGTAGCATTCCAACCCAGCATTCCACCTCAGTTTGGACCAAGCCAAATGCAAACCATTCTTAACCCTCCTGCAATGGGAGCAGTACAGTTTGAAGTGCCAGACCAAATCCTCACTGAACCAGAATACAAACAACCCAGGACTGGTTTCTCTCTGATTGAGGCCCATCAGTCAGGTGTAACTTGGTTCCAGTGGCACAGTGAGCGCAGGACACACATCTGGGCATACCCTTGCTCTTTAAGGCATTACAACCAACACACAAAAGGTGATGGGAGGAATGCTTGCAATAAGTCTAATCACTAGCAATCGCTCGGGTAACATTCCACTTTGGAGGGGTCAGATTTACTATGCGCACTCCAACCAAAGCAGCAGTATTGAAAGAGCTAGACATTGGAAGGGTCAGATTTACAATTCCCACTCCAACCTAAGCAACAGTAGGGAAAGCATTGGACTTTGATGAGGGTCAGGATTACTATTCCCACTCCATCCTAAGCAACAGCAATGCAAGCACTGGAATTTAAAAGGATCAGATTTGCTATTCCCATTCCAATCTAAGAAACAGTAGGGAAAGTGTTACACTTTTGGATAAGAGTTACTATTCCCATTCAAATGTAAGCAAGATTGGTGAAAGTATTGGACCTTGGAGAGGTTAGACGTACTGTTCCCATTCAAAACTATACAACAGTAGGAAAATCACTGGGCTTTGTAGGGGTGAGATTTGCTATTCCCGCTCCAACCTAAGCAGAAGTAGGGAATTTGTTGGACTTCACGGGTTCAGATTTGCTATTGTCGCTCCAACTCAAGCAACAGTGGGAAAGCATTACACTTTGAATACATCAGATTTAATATTCCCAGTAAAAACTAAGCAATAGAAGGGATGATGTTGGAAACAAATATATAATAATTATTATAAAATGGTTTTAAAAACCACAACATCCTAAATTAATATAAAAAATCTAATCGAATAGTCTTAACAAACTTAGATATTTAAATAAAAACTGAAAATTTACTTATAAAAACTTTTAAAATGTACTTATTAAAAATATCAATTGAAACAATATTTACCAATTACAGCAATAAGCAGTTTTACAAGAAAACCCACTTCCAAACCCACTCTACAATCTAACCAACAGCAAAAAATGTGAAATAAAACAAAAATGTAATCAATCAAAACAAAAAAGTACAAAAAAAATTAAATGTTTAAAAAATCTAAAAGTTAACACATGAATATAAAAGAAATACATTAATTCAACAAATTAAATAATTGACATAAAATAACAAATATCCAATGTAATAAATAAATTAACAATTTAATACAAAAATCATTAAAGAATTAATTAATCAAAACTTTTCCATAGCAATCTAATCAACAACTGAAAAAAATATTTCTACTATAAAATAAATAATGTAACAATTTAGTAATTAACACAATTACTAATCTAATTATCAATTAAATTTGCATTTTTCAAAAACTTATACAAAATTAAAATATATATTAAAATGTGGTCTAAACCTACTTCCCTACAAGCCCACCAATAATTAAAAAAATTAAAATAAACTCAAAAACAAAACTTTATAAATATCAGTAAAACAACTACTAAAAAATGACAGACAACTAAAATTACTTAAAACTAATAAACAAACTAAAAATTACTTAAAACTAATAAAATCATAAAACTTTACAAAATAATAATAAAATCGGTTGTATGTAGAACTATATTTCAAAAATAATATTGATCACTAAAATAATACGATACACTTGCCTCAAATATTCTGTACCATTATATTCTTTTCATCACAGTATATTTGTGATGATATGGACGTTGTGCACCCTACCAAAATATCATGTGCAGGATATTGAATACCACTCCATTGTCAAGCTAGTCAAGGTAGATATATAAGATTAAGTGTAGATGCCCCACTTTTCAACTCCACATCTAACTAATCTGAAGATATTTTTATCGTCAAGGTACACAATATAAAGTTAAGATTAGTAAATCCAGTGCTTAAATTTGAGACTGTGGTTTCCGGTGCTTGGCACCAGCACTTAATTCTCTACACCGGCTCTTATGAAAGTCTGCCACATGGTGGCACTGCTTGTTTAATTTTGAGATGAACACAACAGTTGTTTAATCATTGAATATACATTAAAAATTAAAAATACCTGCCGCTCACCCCATTCTTATACCTTTGGGTGGCTTAGATTTGTCACACTTGTAGGAGTGTGGCCATTAGTAGTTGCGTTCTTACAGTCATTGGCAGCACTGGCAGGGGGGGAGGATGGTGCAAGCTGCAGTTGCCTCCTTAGAAGGGACCTGGCGCTTATCGTTTTACAAATTAAGCACTCAGTAAATCTACTTATTTTGGTTACGTGTGCTTTGCTTATTGATACTTTGAACAGTGCAGTTAATTGTGTAAGGGAGGGGAACTACATTGCTAACATGCAATGTGCTTCTGGATAAAATCCAAAGCCATTCACGGCTGGTGGTGTTACACTGGATACGAGGCAAGTTGGCAGCACTGATACATTACAGGGCGAGGGTATGCACACACCCACACAGGTTTGTGACAGGGTATATGTTTGTCAGGCACACACAAGGGGATCCAACCACAAATATCACAGTGCGCCCGTCAGTGATGCCAGAGCCTTCCTCATTAGTCAAGTGAGGAATCTGAAGCTGAGAGTCCTAGCCCTTTGGAGCTGGGGAATGTTATTGTGTTTAATTATGTTAATTAACAAGCAAGGAAATCTGCGGCCAATTTATCCAGCAGCTGCTGTGTGGAAGCTGCTGGGAAACAGCTGGAAGAGTGGGAACTGAACCCCTAGTTCATGTCCTCAGAATATCAGACAACTTTTAATTATGTTCCTTTCACCTGCTCACCTATCATCTGTGGTAACACTGAAAACCATTGCCTAGAAAAGGAGACCCTGATACCAATACCTCCTGGCCCTGTACCTCTTCTTTGTTCCCTCGCTCCACAATTTGGAAAGAACTCAAATACACTGCCTCATCGATCTGATTTCATTGCCAGAGTGCATCCTGGGGCTTGGGTGAAAGCCAACGATATTTGGCGGCGTTCAAGAAAGAGCTTCATAATGGCGAGCTGTGAAAAGTTAATGTGCATTAGGACATTAAGTACAACTTCAAGTGCTTCCAGGGATACCAACCATGAAACTTGGGCCTACGTTTCTGACTCCTGCCCGAAGCCTGTTTGCACGGGGGCTGGATCTCCAAGTAGCGCAGAGCTTCACTCTGGGCCAGATGTATCAAAGGGTTTTACCTATTCTGTGTCTATGGGAATTTTTTTTTACATATGGTCCTCTGTAATTACCAGTTGCAATAAAGTCCGCACCATTTGTTACATTTCAGCAGGTGACACCTGCTGGAATTTAACAGAGGCAGAAAGTACAGTATTTATTGTGAGACCGATTTTGGTGTGGTAAGCACCATAATTCACCTTTTTGTCCTCAAAAACTGAGAACAGGTGAAAATTAATTCTGAACCTAGGGGAGCTGGAATTATTAGGTGCGATGAATAGAACCTACCCCTCGAGGGCACTCGTAATCGGGGCCTTATGTCTCTGTGTGGACTTTCGACTCTGTTATGCATCTTGGCTAGGGGTGGGCTACTCAGAAGTTCTGTTTTAGTTTGATGCTTGTCGGTATTCCGATAGCCAAAGGTATTGCATAATATATAATCTTTGTTTATATTTAAGTTAGGTTACAGGTATATTTAGTTATCTACCAGAGCTCATGTCATCATCATCAAAACATTCACAAAGATATTCTTAGGATCAGCCACCTTCAGTCATCAGGATTGTGTGACAGAATACTGTTAGCATAAATGAATGTAGTAGCCCACAGCAGAAGTCTTAGCACAGGTTTTATTTAACCAAGCCGGGATACTTTAGATGATACTGCCTTCTTGGGTTGCTTGTCTTCCGGTTCAGGGAGGACTTGGCCTAGCAGTTCTGGCTGGATGGTTCCTATTGGAGCAGGAACAAGACGGATTTGCATACAGCTGGGTCTAATCTTAGGTGCCATGGTCGGCAAAAGAATGTTGGGCTGGAATGCTACCTCAAGCAATTACCAGTGGTTAGACTTACTGCAAGCATTCCTCCCATCACCTTTTGTGTATTTGATGTAGCACCCTAACGGGCCAAGGGAATGCCTAGACATGGGACACTTACTCACTGTGCCACTGGAATCAGTCTTCACTCCAGTGAAGAGAGCCATTCAGGCTAACACCCGTCTTGGGTTGCTTGTGTTTCTGTTCATGAAGGGCCTGGCCTGGCAGTTCAGACTGGACTGTTCTTATTGAAGCATGAACAGGATTGATTTGCATATGGCTGGGTCTAATACGTGGTGGCATAGTGGAGAAAAGAACAATGCATTGAAATGCTATCCTAAATGATTATCGGTAGTTAGACTTACTGCCAACACTCCTCCCATCATCTTTTGAGTGTTTCCTGCTCCTTCTCACTCCATGGTACAGTCAGCAAAGGGGCAAAGAAATGCTGATTGCTCAATTTTCAGGCCACCAATAAATGGTCTACCCATACTGCCGGTTCTAACACAGGCCTCCAATGACAGTTGGGCCCTGTACCCGGTGTTCTAATAGTGTTCACAACCCTCCATGTGGCTGGACACCCTAGACTCACTGGTGTCAAGCATCTGGTGTGGGCCAAATACCTACTCATCCCATTGCCGGATGCTGCTGTTCTCCAGCGAAGGCTGCTGCCATTATAAACTGTTGGGACATGCCTTCATTCTGATCTCCTCAGGCCCAAAGGAGAATGGAATGCAGGATGTAAAGATGGCAATGTTGAATGTTTGGTTTGATTCTGTGATCTGTAGTTGCTGCCTGATGCTCGGTGCTGTAGGATGAAATAAACTTCCTAGTACAAGTGATCCCGGTGTCATCCCTTCAGTGGTGACGATTTTCAGCACTGAGGCACCCAGCATGAGGCCATTCTTGGGAGGAGTGTATCCATGTCTGTGCTGCTGCCTGAGCCATAGATATCTTCGATGCATCTTCCAATTGAAATATTGGAGGATTTCCACCTCTCAGGCATTCCAGCACGCACCAGCTGGTACTTTATTTGAAAAAAAAATTAGAATAAGGAACTTTAAGGATATTTTTAAAATTAGTGGCCTCGTGTGTGAGCGTCAAGGTTGGAGGCCGTATCGGTGCAGGCATTACACCAGTTATAACAACAGGGGAGCAACATGGCTGACTTTGCAGCACGTCAGCATTGATTTGTTCAAACGCTCCGTCCATCATCCCCTTTGGTATCGCTTTGTTCGCCCTAAGTTGGCAGGGTATGCCCAGACGTGGGTCCCTTGCTCACTTTGCCACTGGATTCAAGCTAGCCTGGCTGATGACGGCTAAATAGCCAGAAACCGGTCCCAGGATGCTTGTTTCCGGTCCAGGGAAGACATGGCTTGGCAGTTCGGGCTGGACTGTTCCCATGAGGCACAGGGTCAGACTGATTTGCATATGGCCATGTCTGAACTGGGGTGGTGGAGTGAGCTAAAGAATGATGATGGATTAAACCCAGATCAGTTGACTGGGGGTGAATGTTTGATTTGTTCAAACGCTCCGTCCATCATCCCCTTTGGTATCATTTTGTGTTACGCCAGCGCTACAAGTGATCGTACCAGCAGCCAGGAAGTCACACGCTGATGCCTTTCATACGTCGGCCTTGGCGGCCATCTTAGTTGAACCTAACGGCATACAATGACTTTTACCATGATGCACGCTACTTTCCTTGTGCGCGTCTTCACCAACCATTTTACTTCGGGATCAGTATCGATGGTCATATTGTGTGTTTACATTCATAGCTCAGCCATCTAATTGAAATATTGTGTCACTACGCACAAAGCCCGCAATCTACAGTTATCAGGCTCTTCAAGGAATGCCTGAGTGATTGACACACCTTTTGTATGTTATCAGTGGGAACCACGGCTGCAGTAACCAAGACACCAATTGAGTACTTCAGTGAGGATCCTCTTGTACGGCCTGCCAGCGGTGACATCCACCCATGTGGGTCTGTTTTCATGATGCGTAATTTTTTTTAAATTGTGTAACATTGCTATTTCTGGCAGCAACTTTGATATATTTAAATTTCCATCCGCAATAGATTGGAACCACCCTTGGCCATATATATATGGTACCTTTAGATGTTTGTTCTGGGTTTTGACAACAAAACATCCAAAGTCACGGAATATGTGGCCATGAGTGGTTCCAATCTATTGGGGTGGAACGAGCAAGGCAATCTGGACATAATTCTTGATCCTAACCATCCCAAGCTGGCTCTGTCCAGACAACACCACCTGGAATTATGTAATGGTGTGATCTGCAATGTGGACGAATGCACATGGGCCAGTAGATATCCAGAAGATTTTACCAACTGTCTTGGAAAGTTGAAGGGTTTTAAACATTACATTGTTTTGAAAGAGAATGCCAAGCCAAGGGTACATAAAGTATGATGTGTAAAAAATCAATTTGAGGGAGGAACTAAGTCAGAATTAGAAAAGTGTTGCACCATAGGTATCATCGAACCAATCAATGGATCAGAGTGTTTGGCCCCAGTTGTCCTGGCATGGAAATCTGACAAGTCCTTGCGTTTGTGTGTCGACTTGTGCGACCTGAATTCCAACATTTCGTCGATTGCCTGCCACTCTCTAATATTAATATGTTATTGCCCACCTTAAAGGGAGCAGTTGTGGTGACCACAATCAGCATGTCAACGGCATACCATCAAATTGAGTTGTGTGAGGAGTCAAGGTACCTAACTTTATTTGCGGCGCCTGACGGGGCATTTCGTTACAAATGTATGCTATTTGGAATCAGCCTCCGTGTCGTCAGTATTTCAGAAGTTAATGAACAGTCTGTTCAAGGAGGTGCCTGTGGTGTTGTGTTTTTAGGATGATGTATTGATTTATAGAAAGAAAGGGAGTGAACATGACAAGAGATTAGAGAGTGTTGGAAATGTTGAGGAGTTCTGGTTTAACTTTAAAGAAAGATAAGTGCAAGTTTTACTGCAATGGCATGAATTATTTGGGGCACCATGTGTCTAACAAAGGTATCAAATCAAAGATGAAGATATTAAGAGCAATAGAGGAGGCACCTGCACCCAGTGACAAAAATCAACTCAAGTCTTTTCTGGGGTTGATTGAGTATTATCGAAGATTTGTGGGAATTGTGCATCTAAAACTGCATGTTTGCTTGATTTGTTTTAAAAAAGTATGTATGGAGTGAGGAATTTAAAATGATGTTTGAGTCAATCAAAAAAGATATAGTGGCGTATTAACAATGAAATGGCGCAGAGCAGCACTGCAAGCAATTTAACTGCGCCACACTACGGCATTTCAAAAACACAGGGATGCGTCGAATTTACAAGAATACGGTGCACCCTGCGTTTTCCCTTGCACTGGCACTGGAAAAGCAGCCTAGCACCAGCACAGGCACCCTTGAACGATATTGCAAGGGTGCCTGCTTTGCAGGGATGATTGTGTTTGTGCAGGAAGGAACACCTTCCTGCACAAAAACAATCATTAATGGCATTTTGCTCCTTCTATGTGTGCTGCAGAATGCAGCACACATAGAAAGCGCAAAGAACAAGGATAAATAAAAGTATTTCTCCTTGTTGCACCACTCTAACGCCTCCTTTTAAAAGGCATTATTTTTTGGCGCTGCCTCAGATTTTCAGATCCTTGTAAATCTGGGGTAGTGTCAAAAAGCAATGGGTGTTGCGTGGGAACGCCCACATCAAGGCCCACAGCACATCCTTTTGCTGCAGAAAACTGTGGCGAGGAGGGCCATATTTACAAGGCGGCGTTAAGCCTCTTAAAGTGGATTAGCGTTGCCTTGTAAATATGGAGCAAGGCATTGGAGCGTCGGGAAAAGCGGCACTTTGGTGGCACAATGCCCTTGTAAATATGCTCCATAGTCTCTGCTAAACCCCTGAAGCCTATAACACACATGACCAATGCATCATCATGACCAATGCAAGCAACCATGGTCTAGGAGAGGTCTTGTTACATAAGACAGACAATGATACAGAGGAAATCCTTGCATTTGCATACAGGGCACTCCATCGTGCAGAATATACTTATTCCACCATTGAGAAGATGGTGCTTAGTATATCGGGGGGAATTCAGTATTTTGGGAATTTTGTCTGGGGGAGCTAATTCAGTCTTCGCACCAATCCCAAATCATTAGTGGAGTTATTTAGTACTATTAATGGTGGAAGGGCTACTCCGCATATTGCAAAGTGGCAATACCGCATGCAAGAATACCAATACAAGTTGCAATATGTTCCAGGAGTCCACAATTTTACCGTTGACTGCCTTTCTAGATTACCCGTATTTGCTGGAGAGAGAAATGAGAATGAGGAAGAAGATCATGTGGAATGTGTGTGCACAGTAAGTATAGTTACCTCCGGAGTTTTGTCCGAAGAGGAATGGCGAGCAGCGGCCTGCAAGGATAAAGTGTTGGAGGAACTTATGAAGTGCGTTCCCAATCAATGGTCCAGTGTGCATGACATGAATAAGGAGTTGGTTCCTTATTGGAGATCTGCCAATGAGTTATCCATCATAGATGGAATCTTGTTACAGTGTGAACATTTGGTGATTCCTAAGGAGATCTTTCCAAACGTTTTTGAACTAGCACACGCATGTGTGCGATGAAACTCTGTGTCAGAGAGGATTTTTGGTGGCCTGGGGTAGACAGAACAGATGAGCTTTGTGTGAAGGAGTGTAGTGTGTGCGTTTTAAGCAACAAGTCTCAAGTCACTGTACTGTCTCCTGTGACACCTGTGACCAGTAACGGGGAGAAGTATGGTTTTAAGAAGGGTGTAAAGAGGGAGAGTGTGGTTTGTGTTCAAGCTGGTGGCCTTGTGAGGCTACTGTTCCATCGACATGTTCGCAAAGGACATTCCAGGTTTTCGCCACCATTTTTGATGAGGGAAGTGAAGGACCATGTAGTGATTCTGGAGAATGGCAAAGTTTGGAACAAGAGTAAAGTGTTTGTGGTACCCAGGCCCAAAGCTGAGTATGTATGTGAGAAGATGTGGGTTGAATGATCCAAGGGGTCAACATGATCAATAAGTGCTTGTGGATTTCGGCCTGCTTCATTTTGATGTGAAATGTCTGTGCACATGCTTTTTCCTTTCCAGTGTTTTCATACTTAGTTATGTTAGACTGTAATTGGTAGTTGTCATATGTCTTGTACATTTTGTTCACACCTGTAGTAAGTTTTAGGTTTTTTTCCATTCTGTTCCTTTTTGTTTCTAGGTACTTTGTAAGGAAGGGGGATATGTTGGGACATTCATTCTGATCTCGTCATGCCTCGAGGAGATTGGAATGCAGGTTGGAATGTTGACAATGTCAAATGTGTGGTTTGATTCAGAGATTAGCAGGTGCTGCCTGATGCTTGGTACTGTAGGATAAAATCAACTTAGGTGTATAAATGATCCCGGTGTCATCCCTTCACAAACCTCACCAGGGGTAGAGGGCCTGGCATCACTGCCTCTTTGATTATCCCTGAAACCAACCACACTTTAAAGCATGTGGGCAACATTGCTTTGAGGCACCAAGATCAGTGCTTAATTTGTAAAATATTAAGTGCGAGGGCTCTGACCAGGAGGCTACTGCAGCTTGCACCACCCTTCGTCCCTGTCATTGCTGCCAAAACAACTACTAACCATCTCTCTCGCATGTAAATGCGACAGTTCAGATTATTCCAGGTCCCCAAAAGCTAAAGGAATGGCTGGGGAGGCAGGTATTAGTCATTTTTTAATGTATATTGTTTTCCTAAACAACTGTTATACTGCTCATCTCTAAATTACATGAGCAGCGCCACCTTGTGGCAGACTGCCCTAAGTGTGGTGTTGACAATTAGGTGCTGGTGCCCAGCGGAAACCAATTAAGTGCCGGTGCTCAGCCACAGAAAGCTCCGGCTCAAATTAAGCACTGACCAAGACCCAGGTTCTGGTGACAAGTACTGCCTTACATCACAGTAAGGCTCAATGGTTCTGCAAGTGCCAGAAGCAGCATCAGGAGCAGAGCAAAGGGTCACAATGCAAATGAGGCAGGTAAGTAAAAAATATGATTGGGCAGTTGCGCTATGTGTATGTCCACGGTGCCTGTGTCCCTCAAGCCTTTCAGCATCATCATTTCCACAGATCTGAGCCCTAGGTCAGGCCACCATGGCATCTGCTGACCCATCCTCCTCACATATTGTCTCAGTTGTAACACAATGACGTTCACTTCTAGGATAATGATGAATTTTGGTGTTGTGGTGATAATTCTTAGGCAAATGTAGGCATGCGAATGGCACACTGCATACGTTGGCATGTAACACCTTAAGGAACTGCTTCTGACATAATGTGGGCCCTGAATCAATGGAAATTCTTGCTATATTGTGGACATTACCATTTACAAGCAAGCATATCTGTGGACGGCACACTCGCCCTTCATCCATCCCTTAACATATCAGTCAATCCATTCACTTCATCACTTTTTCATCCATTAATTCATTCTGTCAGTCATAGGCTCAGTCTTACATTCACCCTATTATTTACCGTCACAACTACAAATAAATGAAAAAAATGACTCACTTATAAAAATAGATAGGTGCCTTGGCTTTCACAATATGTGTTTGAAATAGCAAAGCTCATGGTCCAGTAGCTAAACTTTGAATTGTAGTCTGAATTTGCTTTCGTCCCTCTGCCCTACGCATATTGTGTGACATCTGCTGGAACATGATTTACTAACATTTTAGATCAGGGTTGCATCACTTATTTGATGCAGCCCCAACACAGAATCTATTTTGGTAATATTAAGCCAATGCAAAGCCCGATTGGCTTGGCTTTCCATAGCTTTGCAAAAAAGGAAATTAAAGCAGAACAGCGCATAGTGCTGCCTTGCATTATCGTGCATCAGGTAGGCGTAACATAGGTGAAGAATGGGTATTTCCGTGCACCCTCCCATTTATTCTGATACAACCCCATATTTACTAAAGACTTGTAAACATGAGTTTGTGCCAAAATGGTGCTCCTATCCAAGGTTGGTGTAATAAGGAGAAATATCTTTATTTTTCCTTGTTACTTCCTCTTTGCTTGTGTGCTGCATTCTGAAACACACATACAAAGAGGAAGAAGCCTCAAAGGACAGGTCTTGTGCAGAAAGGTACCCCTTCCTGCATAAATACAATCTCTACATTATCTCAGGCATGTGATATGACGCATGGGTGTCTGCGTTGGCCGTAGGCAGCTACAAGCGCACCAGAGCTTGTAGAGATGTACCATAAATCTAGTGCATCTCCCATTCACGAAACTCAGCTCACCAACGTGACTTGTTGCACTGCATTGCGTGAACTTTTATTAAACCTGGGCCTTAGTGTGGGGACATAAAAAGGCACTCCTACCGTTAGGAACTAATGCTAACACACGGCTGTAAGCCATACAAACACTTTTCGGAAGTGTCAAGTTGAGTCGAGCCCAGCTCCATTTGACATCACAATTTGAGTCAGAAGGTTGGATCAGCTGCCTTTGCGAATTTTAGAGCAGAGGTCCAAGTGAGAAGGAACAAAGGGAAACTTAGTTGCTATATTTCCATATTTACTGTTGCATATTTCCATTTCGCTATCCACGCCTTCAGTTCCGCTTTTTTTGTATTTTATTTTGCATTTAAAGAAAAGCTCTTTGTATTGTACATTTGTATTTGATCAAGGTCGGATTGGAACAGAAAAAATAAACCCAAGCACCAAAATAAAAGAGGACCCCATTAGAAAATTATATAGCTAAAAAAGTGTCCCACATTCTGCAAATCAGGGAAGTTTTGAACTTGTAAAGACACGCTTTTTAGTGTTCTGCAAGTTATGAGAGACTGCATGCATTTGTGCTTGCTGCAGGCAATGTTTGTGATAATATCAGCGAAATCAACAGTAAAACCAGCCCACCATGCAATAAAACATGGCCACAAGCAGCCAAAACAAGCACTGGCAACGCCAATAGGTCTGGTTTTAAAGGAATGTTACACGGCAATGTGAAGTATAATGGGCAGATAGCATGGAAATGAATATGCATTTGTTTGGAAGCAAAGAACTGTAGAATACCATTGGTGTAGATTAAAATGTCAGTTGACAGTTAAGCCAGACCTAAACATCCACCTAAGTTAATGAAAGCCTTCCTCCCTTCAATTCTGCTGACAGAGAAAAATACCATAAAGTATATAGTTATCTAAAACACTTATATAGCATTACAATATCATACGAATGCTAGTTCAAGCTCAGGCAGCTGGTTAAATAAGCAAAATGGTCACAGCTGTGTGGAGAGCAAGCACTTTTTTTGTGGAAGCACGCAACTTCTGCCCAATCAGAATATGTACTCCTGGCTCCAAACATGTGGGCGGTGTCGAAGTCCTCTCCTGGTGGTACACACATAATTGTCTGGCGACAGCTGTGCTCTCAAGCCAGACCCTAAAAACGGCCCATGCACTGACCTGTCAGACTAGCCTTCAGGCATCGTTAGATTACCCCATAGGCCAGTGCGAACCTGTGCTTGATTGTCTCATTGAAGCAAAGTGGTTGACCTTTACTTCTGAAGAGGCTGAAAGCATCCAAATTATAATGTGCTTCAACCAGTCCTCCCTGCCCACCTACGACCCCGCTAGTCATAGTTCCAATACTTCTTTGGTTATTTTTTGCCCTCTGGTTTGGCATCACTGACCCTATAGTTCATTACTATTGCGAGATGCAGACGCTGAGCCCTGTGCAGGGTGGCTACAAACGACGATGTTCAGCTCCCTATCTATCAGTGGTCATGTCACTGATCACCATTAAAAACCATGTAAACACTCAGCTTTAACACATGGGTGCACTGAAATCCGTTGGCGGTAACCATCCCTATCAAAAGAAAGGGTGAACCACAGAATTTGATCATTATTCCATAACCTATAGGTCTCCAGGAAGGGCTCTGGTACTTCTTCACTTACCCCATACTTGCAAGTGCCCACGAATTCCTTTGACATCAGCTAAGACATATCTGAACCTTCAGCTATAGGCCCGACCACAGAAATGATGCAGCGGGGAGCACCAAATTATGCGCCAAGCTTGACTAAATTATGCAGCAAGAAAAGGCAAATTATGAAGCATATTGCGGCACATTTGTTGATAACTCTTCATTATTTTTTAATTTCTACAAATGCAGAGGCGGCCGGCACAGATGGGGGAGTGCGGCGGGGTGAGAGGAGGGGAGTCGACAGACGACGGTATAGGTATAATTAAATAAATAAATAATACCTATTCCGTCGTCCGTTGGCTTCCCCCCCTGCCGCGCCCTGCCCCACCGTGCTTACCTGTGCCGGCCACCGCTGTACACATGGTAGTAGTGTCTGGGTGAAGATTCCACCTCATTATTGTCAGTTTAACAGCCAAATATAGAAATAAGTACATGAAAGATGACCAGTTAACCTCTGCGAAGGGCCCTCCACTACATGCGAACACGTCTGCACATTTTTAGTACCTTTGATCTGTTTGAGGTAGAAACGAATTTTTGTTAGTTAAAATATGCAGATTATGCAGCAGATGGTGGATTTTGTGACAAATGCGGCAAATCCATAATCATGTGTAAAAAACGCAACCGCACAATCGCACATTTCCAATGACCTTGTCTGTTGGGAATTACTCGTATAAGTCACCAGCATCTACTGGTGTGACTATTTTCTCGTGGCCTTCAAAATAATACCCCGGCCTCCCATCGCACTCCCAGATGACAATCTTGAAATTAAAAGCTTGCTCAGATGCTTGGGTGAGATGTGCTAGCCAATGGTTCGATAGCTCTGGAACATGGAGCGGCGCCAGGATAGCACCTGTCACTCACAAGGCATCCCACCAGCAAGAGCCACAGGGGAAACCAAGGGGCACGTGGAGTCTCTATGGTTACGGTTGGTAGGTGATGAGCGCTCGAGACACACGTGGGGAGGAGGTACGAGGGGAATCCTGAGAGGAGGGAAGTCTGCGAGACGGCTGCGCTTCCTTAGTTTTCAGATAATTGCCTTTTGTTCCTCAGGGAATACCAACTCACCATCAGTGCTTGGAGGCTGGGCGGGAAATTCGCTAGGGCGTGCGTAGGAATGTGCTGTCATGATTCCTCTTTTAACTCATTCCCATCTGTTTATTTGTTGTTTACCCACGTATCGTTATCAAGAATAACACACACATACAGAACAAAGCGTTCATTGAGACTAAATTTACCACAGGGACTGAGCAAAAGGCATTTCACGTCATCAGCTTCCCAAGCAGTCCTATCATTGGAGAAGCACCTGTAAAATTGCAACTGCAAATAGGTGTACAAGAGTTTGAAGTGGAATTAGGATTTTATTTCCCTTCATTTTTATGGAGGGTTGTGCTTTCTGGAAACTGGAACCCTTCTTGGCACTTATTTTTAGCGTAGGTTGAATTTGTTGCTTGGGGAAAGTGTGGGGTCCCAACCAGGGGTCACAGCTGTGTTATCTGGCTTGCCCCTTGCAACCTCTGGCACTGCCTTTGCGACCCTTGACCTCAGAGGTGGCAAAATCTATGCAGCTACTCATTACTTTTTTTTCTGCTCATTTTTCATTATACTGGAAGTGTAGTGTAGTAAAAAAAAACTCTGGTGGAAGCTATATAAGTAAAAATGGTTTTAAATATATGTTTATGTGAGAGTGTGTTTACGTGAGAGAACGTGTGCTTGTGTGTCAGTATGTGTAAGCATGTGTGTGTGAGTGAGAGTCAGTGACAGGCAGTGAGTGAGATTGGGTGAGAAAAGTGTCATTAAGTAGAGTGAGTGAGATTGAGTGTGAGTGAGAGAATGAATGTGAATGAGTGGAATATGAGTGTGAGTGAGAATGTAATGTGATGCTTGTGAGTTTGCTGCTGACCATGGAATTGTTAAGGTAATTATTGTATTATGGAAGGCCAGAGCAAAATACAGGTGCTGCTATAACGGAGGCAATTCTTAGCATGCAAGACACCTGTGAGAAAATGCTTGCACTCTGGGGGTAACTCTTGCCATAAAGGGCACCAATGGTAAAATATTGGTACAGTCATACTAGAGGAATATTCATGGCATGTAAGGCACCTGTGGATAAATACTAGCATACTTGAGGAAAATCTTAGTATGTGGACACCAGTGACAAAATGCGGATACCGGCACACACAAAGTAATTCTTGGCATAAAGGTGGACAGCCTGGGATATGTGAGGGTGGAAACCATGTCAAAATGCTGGCCCTGACACATTGAGGTAATTTTTGACATAAGGGTCACCTATGGATAGCATGTGAATGGAGTAATTTTCAAAATTCTGGCACTGGCATATTTTATGTCATTTTTTTATATAAGGGGCCACCCATGGCATATGGGGGCACCCATGACAAACGCTGGCCCCCGCACAATGAAGGTAATAGTTTGACATATTGGGGCACGTATACCAAATCAAATTTTTATAAAAATCTGATCAACTCCTGGGGAATGTCAAGTTTTAATGACTTGGCACACCATAAAAGAATTTGAGTATTTAATGAGTGCACTTTCACTGCCTTTGGCATTTTGGCAAATTTATGTGAAAAGTGTTCTTTAAAATGCACTATTTCACCCCATTCTTTTATCATTTTTCTTGGGGGAGAAATCCCCTAGAAGAGGTCCGGCTTACTTGATTCACTCGCTCACTACAATTCAGGGCAAGTTTATGCCCATCACTTTCAAAGATCAAGCCAGTACTCATGAACGTCAATTCACCAAAATGCCAGGGGCAGCGGAAGTGACATCCCACACCATTTGACCTTTACTTTCACTCACACACACATGCTTAGACACACACGCCCATACACACACTCCCTCTCATAGAAAACAGACTCTTATCCACAAGCAAGCACACACCATGCATTTAAAATCATTTTTTACTTACCTCCGCTGCCACTGAGGGTCATATTCCTGCTAATTGTACTCCATTCTTTTTTTACACTAATAGTGAATGATATATTTATTATATATACATATTATTCACTCTTAGTGTAATAAAACACTGACAAAAAACAAGGACAGCAGAGCCCAAAAATGAGGTCAAGAAGTACGAGCTGCCTCTGTGTTCCTGGTACTGATTTTGCCACTTCTGAGGCCTGGGTCACAAGGGCAGTGCCAGGGGGTCGCATCTGCTACCCCTGGTAACCCCTAAATGATGTCCATGCCAGCACAATAATATAGGTAGTATCTAAAATAGAGATTTGACTGTGATAAGTTGTTATACTAATGATTCAGTTAATATGGAACTTCAGTGGTGTCAATTATAGGGTCATGTGACATGCCTTCTTGGAAAAAATCAGTGTCAAGAGTCATATGTAGTCTCTTCCTGTGAGGTCACTAAGGTCAAAGGATATGTGATTTCACTTCCGCTGTCCCTAGCATTTTGGTGAATGCTTTGTCACTATGCCAACACGAGAGCTCAGATA
The DNA here is from genome assembly GCA_963921515.1 of Calotriton arnoldi. Classification (NCBI taxonomy): domain Eukaryota; kingdom Metazoa; phylum Chordata; class Amphibia; order Caudata; family Salamandridae; genus Calotriton; species Calotriton arnoldi. The sequence goes on from CAWUFW010005205.1 coordinate 237,284, forward strand.
TTGCTTGGTAGTGGATATTGTGTAGTCAGTCAACCCTTGACCCCTACTGCTGACACTGATAACATTAATGTTGATCTGTGCTTGTGGTGTGCAGTATAGATGCAGTATCACCACAGAATAATTTAAAAATGTTTTACTGCTTCGTGATGGCTACAATTTGTTGCCAAACACTGGTCGCAAAATACAGGTCGTAATTTGCTACCAGTATTTTAGCGCACACTGTGGTATTTTGCGAAGCAACTTATGTACTAATATATCTGTTCAGAAAATAGCTAATCCGAGTGGGTTGCAATTCAACTTACCTCATGAATATTAGTGCGGTAGGTCGCAAATTGCTACCCACTATTCACAGCCATCACAGGGATGGTGTCCTCCTGGGGTCAGCAGACCACCACATCTGTGACTGCTTTTAAAATAAGAAATCTTTTTTTTTTTTTTAATGCCGCCTGTTTTCCATAAAGGAAAACAGGATGTTAAAAAAAAAGAAAAATGTAAGTAATATTTTTTAAGAGCAGGCAGTGGTCCACAGGACCATTGCTAACTCTTAAAAAAAAATTGTCAACATTCACAAAGGGAAAGGGCTCTCTTTGGAACCTCTTCCCATTTGCAAATGAGTTATCACTACCTTTGTGTAGTCCATAACATATTCATGTTTAGCGATCGGATTTCGGTTGAAAAACATTAATATATCTCGGTGTTTGGAAGGGACACCCTAAACACACCCCTTCTAAATACGCAAACTAAATTGAGATTTGGTAACCTCTTACCATATCCCAATTTATGTTGCTACATATAAGAGGTCTTTTTGTGGTCAAAAATGGCCTGATTTTGTGAATTGGACATTTGTAAATGCAAAATGCCTTTGTACATCTGGGTCGAAATTATGTATCAGTCCTGGGAACTGGGAAAATATACTCTGGTAACCAATATATGTGGGTCTAGGTGTAGAAGCAGAAAGGGGTTGGAGTCACATGGAATCGAGTCATAAAAAGCAGAGTCTGACTGTCAATTTCAACATTTATTTTTTTTAAACTTGGCTGCAAAGACATGGTAACAGCAAATTTGTTATGGGTCACTTAATTGGTCACGAAGAAGCTGCATTTTAAAATGTATTACAGGGTTGAGGCACTTGCTGCAGAGATCTCTGTTTGCCCAGAAATTTGCAGGGGATAAAGATAATGTTAAGATAACTCTGGTGATTAATGCACTTGCTGGAGAAATCTGTGTTTTGTCTAGTCACAGTTTTGACTCATAAAGGTAGCATAGATGGTTAATGTCCCTGCTGCAAAGCGCATTGTGAAACAGGCAGATTACAAATTTGTAGCTTATATAGATAAGAAGGTGGACTACTGCTTTTGAAACATAGATCCTTTTGTTACCTGCATGTCACAGGTTGCAATCCTTCTAACATAGCACAGTGAGCTATCAGCCAGCAGCAAGTAGCTGCATGCAGACTGGAGGCATGGGTGTAGAACCTTATTGCTGTTTCTCAATCTGTCATTATTTTGAGGTTGCTAAAAAGGGTACTTAGGGTAGTAATAAATACTTCCTAGTACAACAGCACCAAACACTGTGTTAGGTTTTAAACTGTGACTCTTTGTTCTTCTCAGTCATGCACTCTTATGAGAGAATGCTTCTCAGTAAGGACTCTATGTAACTCCTACACCTTGTAAACCTTATTGTTTAATGTAACTTTTCCTGTGCATTGCTTTACACACTGGGATATGACTTATTGTCTCTGTATAAATGTGTGAATGTGATGTAAAGCATGCTGACGCCCTACAATGGGATGAGTAGTACAATAAAGGAATTAAAACATAGTAAGCACAAATTAAATCGCTGTTTGTGTAATTACTCATACAGATATATGCATTACTCATACAGACAGATACATATGACATTCACACATTGCTTATTTATAGGGGTATAACAAAGTCAAAAACCTGCATCCAAATCATTGTTTCTCTCAAGTACTTGTGAAGTGATCACAAGCTGTGAGCATTTGTTTCCATCTATTGCGTTGGCATCAAGGTGTTAGGCTCCAGATAGCTCCCAGCCAGAATGAAACTCAAACAAAAGGATGCTGATGGCCCTTTAAATCAGGCATTTGTGTTGGGCCCAGCTGGAAGTGGAAATAAGAAAACCCCTTCACTACCGGCAGGTTGCTGATCGGAACAGAAAGCAAACAACTGCTGAGTGTGTGCAGATGGCAGCAAATTATGCTGGGAAAAATTCAGCAAAAGTCACTGGGGCCATCCCAGATGCCGGAACTGGCTCAATAAGAGCTGCAGGATCTGGGATCCAGCTGGATCCCCCCACATTTGCTGCTTAGTTACATATAAATATGTTTAATCCTGGAAGAGTCTACTCTAAAATATAGATGTTTAGGCACCAGCACAGGTTTAATTGATTTACTGCTGCATAAGTAGAAAAATAGCTTGTTGCCTAACATTGCTTTCATGCATCAGAGATTGCAGCAAAATAGGCATATCCAAGTAGACCCACAGCCTACCACATAGAGTCCTGCAACATTGGTAACCAAGGCAACATGGGGAGATGGCTTTACCTTCCACATAAAGGCATCTGGGTCTTCTGCCATTGCATGCTGACCCGGCAGCTGTTGTCAGTGAGATAAAATATGCACCTATGTCCTCTTTTTTTACATGCCAGTTGCGTCCCATGTGATCATGTGGACATCAGAACCCCTCACTTGGCTCCAGCTCCCCCCTTTCTCCATTCACCAATCATGGGGAGAGGATGTGGCCTAATAGCTAGAGCAGTCAACCTCAAAGCTGGGAAACCAGGTTCAAGTCTCGGTAGGGACGCTCAACATACTGTGATTCTGGGCAAATCACTTAATCTCTCTGTGCCTAACAAAATGAATGTGTCCGTCTGTAACGCAACTGGTGCTCATGTAAAGGACTCTGATACCATTGGGTCAAGTTCGTGCTATATAAAACTCCCCCCCACCCCCCATAAAATGGTGATAAGCCAACATTGCTGAGCCTACATACTCCACTTCCAAATACATAAACATCGCCTAGGGTCATAAGACAGGGCCGGGAGGTCCTAGCATAGCATGATCAGCATTTTCCCTGGCCTTCATTGAGAGACACGTGGCCTTTCCTCTCTACCATGCATGTACAGGTGTGATAACGAGTGAGTGAGAGGGGCAGGCCATAGATCTGCCTGCATTGGCATAGGAACCAGCTTGGTAAGTGGTGGGCCTATTGATAATGGTGGTGGGTTAGCTATCACTTAGCATCACACAGTTGGGTTTAGTACATAGCCAGAAGCTGATCCCGGGTTTCACAGTCATCACTGCACTTCAGTCTAGTATCAAACTTTCCGAAGTTTCTCCTTCTTTTTCCAGTTTCTCACAAAGGTATCCTTTAAACCCCCTTATCTTTCGAAAGCAGAGTTTGTAAAATGCATATATCATATGGTAAATCAATCTAACACAATTTATAATCATTTTTCTAGATACTAGTTAGGAAAACTGACTAGGATTCCTTCTCAACCATCGGTGGGGGTGGAGGTATTAAAGTGACTACTGAAGCATACAAAGCAATCCAGAAAAAGGATGTGCCTTTATATTTGCTGTCAGGTGGCACCGTTTTGAGGGACACGGCTTAGAAATGGAGCTCTGGTCAATAGATATAGCTTAATTAGCTTGCATCACATTTAAACTATAATTTAAAAAAGGCACATTGAGGTGTGGACTTGACCTATGCCCGTTTTTAATACACATGTCACGTGATGCTGCATTCATCTATTTCTAAGGATGAGCTAGGGAGAAGAGAGTCTGGGCGGGTCCTGGGATGCTTGGCTCAGCTATGGAATGGCTTCACTCCCCCCTGAGACAATGGTAGGGAAAGAGTTGGGCCTTAGACCCATGCCTGGCTTAGGCTGTGATGGGCAGCCCACCTGTTTAAAAATACAGGATATTTCACAAACATAGAAGTAGGACTACAGTTTCACATCGACTGAGGGGCACAGAGTGATTCAAAAGACAGTGCACTACAACATGAAAAACAAAGGCAACAAGGTACTCAGTGGAATAAATTAAAGGCAACTTTTACTAAGGGCATCATCTGTGTTAATTAAAGTGGGTTCTGAAAAGTATGGTAATTAACCATGCACTGGAATAAAATCTAGCCTCTCTCTGTGTTCAGTAGACCCTTCTCTAAAAACCGGGACATGTGCTGAATTTCGTGAAATCTGCTAGGACAGATGAAAAACCAATAATGTACCATTATCCGGGCACTTAGTCACCCCACTGTAGGCCTACTGTAGTCCTACTGTAGTCCTAAGAACCAAATAAAGGTGATGTTAGACCAGCCACGGTCCATGCAGGTAACTGCGTTGGGGCCTGGCGGGGGTGGGGGGGGGGTTCGATTTCTAGGGACGATTCAGAGGGAAAATAAAATAAATAATTAATTTTCCCTCGGTATCGTCCGTCGGAATCCCCCCACCCCCACCCCCCCCCCAACCGACCCCACTGCTGTTACCTGCAAGGACCGCGGCTGTGTTAGACTGCCTCAGAAAGAATGTAAGCGCATACAAGCAGGCCCACGCTTTGCTTCTGATACAGTGAATATGAGACCATGAAAGCAGGCAGCAAATAGGCTACCACTTCCGGTTCTTCACAAGTATGCTGTAAATGGACATGCATGGAAATAGGTTTCTGTTTGCAGTGCTGCACCATGACATTGAAAATGTGCCAGTTTATTAATAGATGCGCTTCTGGTTCCTTGCCATCTCTCTGTGAATGAGTAAGCACACAATCAGGCTTCTGTTTCTCGTGATGCAGCGTGACATGTAGCACTACATGCTAATAATGTGCTGTTGCCACTTCTGCATCGTGACACAGGAAAGGGGCAGGCTTGCAAATTTGCTGCTGTTCCACCTAATACATGTTAACACTGAGGATGCGTAAATGTGTAGATCATCCCCCAACCTCCCCTTTTATGGTGCTGCTGTTGACACAGAGGGCCCCACTCAAAAACTGTATTTTATGGTAAGTAGTGTAGTGCCGCAGTAGTACTACTAACATACTACAAAGTGTAACAAACCTACGTGCAGAGATGTCCGCCTCCACCTCTCTCATCTTCTCTGTTTGGTGGCCTTTGCCAAGGTAATGAAGATCTCCGCACATGTTGGTATAATTTTCAGTAGTATATGTTGGATGCACGAGGAGGAGTGGCTGGAAAATGAGGAAACCATACTCATGAAAGAGGGGAGTTTAGGGAAATTTAGAGAGTGGTTTAGGTAGGAACATGCTAATACATGGGTACTCACACACATTTTCCCAGGGGCCACAAAGTTTGCGCTGTGATGTGACCGAGGAAGTGAAGCATATACATCTAGTGTCTAATTGCACAATGTGAAACCAAAAACTTGAGATTAATCCCAGCTTCTCCACTTAACTAAATTGTGTGATCCTAGGCAATTGTTTTATTTCAGTTTCCATCTTTTTCTTTATTATGACATATGAGGATCTCGAAAAACATAAACTAAGGATGGTCACTGTGCAAAACCTTCTCCTATGTTTGAATTAATAAACTGTTGTGTTGTTCATGTATAACAGGAACCCAGGCCACGCAAAGAGCGCACCTAACAACTGACTTGCCCCTTAGTTTACTATTGGCATTGTTGTCAGGGTGTGGGAGAGAAGAATGAAAGTTTCTAAATTCATGTTTGAAAACTCTCAATGCAGTGATTTAATCTGATGTACTATTGTGAAACAGTGTGAATGAAATACACGTTTTGCATTTTGAACAGGCTTTATCCTACTTTTACACTTTTGCTGCAAGAGGTGTTTCTAAATTTAAGCGGTGCAGGACACAGTAGTTTCTTCCTTTCTTTAAATGAACCTTTACATAAATGCTTGCCTGTTTATTTAACATCTTTTTAATGTTTGTGCTGAATTGAGTAAAGAGCAGCCCAGAGCTGCTGTAGACCATGGGGCCGCATGTGAAGGACAGGGGGGCTGGGCACTTGGTCGTTCGGACTTGTGTGAGATTCGGTCGTGAACAAGGGCTACGAATCGGATCCGGTAAAGCCAAATCCGATTCGGAGGCCTTACGAGCGAGATCGGAATCGGGCCCTTAATGTGTTTTTCTACGTCTGAGATCAGAAACTCAGAGTGATATGCAAACTGCAAAGAGTATATACCTTATTCCTCCCTACAAGTGTATACCTGATGCACAATTAGCACCTGAAATTGCCTTTCAGTTCAAATGAGGCTATTGGCTATAATTGAGGCCACATTAATTCTGGAGGCAGTAGAACAAAAAAGGCAACAGTTTTGCTAAATAACAACAGTGTAAGATGTCCATAAGTACCTTGAAAGATTAATGTTCAAATTCTTACACCAAATATCAGATGCAGGACCAATGTCCTTATGGCAATCAATCACCATGACCACCAGAAGCACAGCCCCTTAAATAGTACCTTAATTGTAACTTTACAACCATTTTTCTTTCAGTTATTAGCATCCCATGAACTGTCCCATGAGCTGGGCTTATTATGTATGTTGTGAAGAGATGGTTATATGTCTCAATATTGTGCCCCGAAATGTCACCCATGTAGGTATTGTTTACTAAATATCATTTAAAAGATATCGCCCCTGGGTTGTAGATTTTATGTTATTAACTCCAATGAGGCTATCTTTTTATAAATGATCTTTAGGGCAGAGCATTTTTATGTGAGACAATATTCTGACAATTATATTTTGATACTATATAACAATAATAATAATTCCTATTTGGTACAGCGCAAACATATCACCCATTAAGGGTTTCAAGCTGCTGGGGGCCGTCGGGGTGATTAAGTGAGCTATTGCCCAGAATCACATGATGCTGACCTGAGCTGCTGCCGGGGATCGAACCGTGAGCCCCGCGCTCCGGAGTCAGCCGCTCTGGCCGCTGCGCCACACCTCTCCTTACTATACCAACTGGACTGCCCTGTGTTGGAACAGATCTAGTACATTCTTGCAGACAAGAGATTATACGTCCTGTAAGAACAATGATATCTTAGAGGGAGTGGGTGACAGATGGGTGTTAGCTTGTCCGAATCCCGAGGCGTCCCACTCTTTATTTGTAGCCTTACGTTCTGTGGTGAGTTTGTCGCACGTTGGCCTTCACTAGCCAGGCTGCCAATTCAAGGCCTCCCAAACAATGGTCAGCTTTCAATTTCATAGGCTCAACTACTTTTATTATCTTCTAATGCAGTTTTTAATGACCCCCCAGTACTCATGGCAGCCCACGAAGGGATGAAAACACAAGTGTTTCAAGAACATATTTAGGATCACATTGTAGACCTCACTGTGTCCTAACAATTTCCTTTGAACTCTTTCTCCTTAAAATTATCTTGCCACGTGTTGCCTAAATAGAGGTGGTTTTGTTTGTGATTCAAGTATATGCACTTCTTGCATTGTGTGTGTGCAGTCACTGCACTGAATACCACCCAATTCACTCAAAACAACCACACATATCATTGCATATAATATGGTCAGAATAGATAGATTCAGCCTCTTTCGCTGTATTATTAGTGTGGCGGTCAGACTGCCACTGAACCGCTGCTACCGCCGCAAATTAAGGATCTGCGATGGTCTAGCAGCGGTTCAAGGGCAAAATATGCTGGCGGTGCCTCAGCAGCACCGCAAAGCATATTTTGAGTTGTCTCTCCACCGCCCTTTTTTTAGCGGTTGCCCCGCCATGAACAGGGTGGTGGTGAGGCAATGGCCCCCTCTTGCCCCTGTGCATAGGGGTGCTTGCAGGAGGCACATGTTGTGCCCCCCTATAGTTTTGCTCTCCCAGTTCCTGCATGGGAAGGAATGCACAACATGGTGCATTCCTTCCCGTAAGGAACGTGCACTGGTGGTCCCAGAGCTGTGCTGTTTAAGGCTCACAATGAGCCTTTAAACAGCACTGCCATGGGACCGACACGCTGCACGCCCACCAGATCCCAATATTACTTGTAATCTGGCGGGCAGCGGCTGTGAGTTTCGGCAGTCCTGGAGCAGAGCAGTGGCATGTCGCCCGACCCAGGACCGCCAAAACCCATAATCAGGCCCTTAGACACAGGGGAAGGTGTCATGAAGACTTTGTAAATAAGCAGGATGATGATAATTATTATTAGTATCCCTGACTGTGCAACCGACCAATGCACAAATGAGAACTTGTAGAGGTCAGTCAATTCAAATCTTAATGCAGAATATTCTGGCAACTGTGCAATAGATCTGATTTAAATTTAGGATTTTAAGCAATGAAAAACAATTAAAGTATCCCTAGGAAAAACAACTGTGTGTTTTCCTAAAGGATGAAAGGACATCTACTAATAAAACTGAAGCGGCACACATGCAGAAGTCCGCTTCTAGGCAGTACATAGAACACAGAGATATGTACAACTGGTTAAGCTGACAAATATTCTAGAAGTGAGATCCAGAGTTTCGGAAGAAAATGTTTTAAGAGCATTCTTTGAATCAAACCATGTTCCTTCAACAGAAACTGAAGGGAGATTAGGAGAGAGATTTAATCCCAGTCTCCTCTCCACGCATCTTCTGAAATACAAAAATGACCTAAGCTGTTCATCCGTCACTAATCTTTAAACCCTTTTTATCCAAAGAGAAGTCACAGTGTCCGATTTGATGGTTAAAGTGGATCACATTTGTCTCTCTTTGAGGCAAAGATGTGTGCTGCATTGAGTGATGTGTTTAAATAAAAAATAACAAAAGAGAAAATAAATAGACAAATAAATCAGGAATACTTCCGATACCAAAAATACATCAACAATACAGATACACCTCTCCCTGGGCACGCGTGTGCGCGCACAGACACACACACAATACAAAAATGGTAGCTGTGCAATGTGGTCCAATATTTCCATCAAGGGGTTCTGGTGACATCATATATAATAAAGCTGAAGGCCGAGTTATTTGTACATGTCACCGGAACCCAGGGATGGCAAAATAGGACTATATTTCACATGGTACTAGATATATAGGGGCTTATTTACAAGCCCCTTGAGCCGGCTGTGCGTCACTTTTAAAATGGGAAAAAGTGATGTACCGGCAGCGCAAGGGGCTTGTAAATAAGACTCATAATTTTTATATTGTATATACCTTACTTTAATAAATAGTTAATAAAAAAAATGGAAAGTGGTGAGAGTCAGCAGTTTTAGGAGCTTCTATGGCAGCAGAGTTTATACTGAATAATTATGAATTTACCTTATTTGCCACATAATTTGATTACTTACCCAAAAAACCTGTTTGTAGCGTTGTATGTAGCGCACATGGATGAAATAATACTGCCAGAGAATGTGCTGCATAATTAGCATTTCTTGCTCCATTAGATAACCCTGCTGCATAGTTTGGTCCTCCGATGTTGCATATTCCTATTAGCCCAGACAATGTTAATGGTCTGAAGAGGGGTTTGGGGACTGTCAATATGATGATGAAATCCATATTTCACAGTTAATTGTGACGTATTTCGAAAATGTCATAGTTCCTGAGATTAATGCATTTTTTATATATATATATATATATATATATATATATATATATATATATATATATATTATCCACAAATTCTGTTCATTACCAAAAAAAACCAGAGCAGCCTTCAGATGCAGTGTGTTTGTTCTTTATTTCCTCGGTCAGCCTTTCATAACGCGTTTCGGTCATCTCAGAGACCTTGATCACATGCTGTTACAGAGGGACGTATCCCGGACTGATATATTTTTTTCTTGAGACTGACTTGCACTGAAGACAGACTCGTGACAACATCACTCACATTGCTCTGATACTTTGTACCATCCCACAATAAATTACATCTTGGTTACATTAAATCATGTTTCAGGGTGAATAGTCTCTCTCACACCAAGCCAATTTTGTTTGTCAATTAGCGAGTACACGGAATTAATGCAAATCTATTATAAATGCATAGGGTGCCTTTCCCTTTCAACAAAGTCTTTAACAAAAATATACTCAGTATACTCAAGGGTAATTATATAAAAAATAGCAATGTCAACCAGGATCACGGGCAAGTGCCCATTTTTCGCCCACTACTACAGTTTCTTTGTTAATTACCTTTGCCATCCTTCCTCGCTTTTACTTGTATTTGTAACCTAGTTTCACAGTTGAATTTGTTTACATAACTGGGCTAGTGCCCCAATCAGTCCAATTCATCTCTACCCCAACATTTGGTATCCTCATTTGATGTTGTCAAATAATTTATGTGATTTTTTACTCTACTGGGTTTATTTTATATTCATTTTATATGCCTTTGGTGCCCCTAAATACTGCATTACGCTCATCTTTGTGTTCCCTCTCCCCAGTTAGAGACAAGAATGAAATTCCTCATCAAAGTTCAGGCCATTCGGAGCCTTGCTGTCTAGTGTCAGAATATATCTCGTTTCAAGTTCACACAGTTTTCTGGTGCGGTCACCCCCTCTTCTATCCGCTGGCACTGAGTCAATTACAAAATATCTGACTTGCGTTGGATCTTTCCCATTCACCACCTCACAATGCCTAGCCACTGGGTATGATCGGTCACCATTCACTATGGCTCTCATGTGCTGCAAAATTCTTTTGTGGACTTGTAGCGTGGTGCTACCCACGTACTGTAGTCCACAAGTGCAAATCAGCACCTATACTGCAAACTCAGTTTTCTAATTATAGGATCCCATAATTGTTTTACTCTTTCCTCCAAATGGAGTCGAGAAGGTGATAGTGTCCTGACCTATACTACACGCTCTGCAGCGACTGCACTTTCTGAAGCCCAGAGGTGGTTTTAACCAGCTTTCTCCCCTTTCATTTTCTGGGCTAGTTTTTACAATTGGGTGCCTTAAGGATGGTGCTCGTTGGTAAGAGATCGGAGGGTGTCTTGCCTATTATAGGGTCAGCTTTTAACAGGTGCCAATTCCTGTTGCACAAATCCCTCAATTCCCTATGTTGAGTGTTGTAGGTGGTTAGGAGCCTTACCTGGGGTTTAACTTCCCCTTCCCTTACATCTCTCTTAGAGAATAGGATTGTTTCCCGTTTCTTTTTGTTGGCTGCTCTGCGTGCCTCCTCCACCACTCTTCTACTGTAGCCCCTCTGGGCAAATCTTTGACTCATAGCCTCCTGACATTTCATTAATTCTATTTCAGTACTACAGTTCCTGTTCGATCGCAGCATTTCTACATATGGTATACTCACTTTGGTGTGGTTGGGGTGAAAACTAGTGGCATGCAATGTTGTGTTGCCTGCCGTTGCCTTTCTGTGGAGTCTAGTTTCTAACTTCCCCACTTGCACAAATACTTCAGTGTCCAAAAATGTAAATTCAGGTCATTATCATTCAGAAGATTCACAAATTGTTCTGCAGACTCAGTGGTGCCCCTCCAAATTACAAACAAGTCATCAATTAATCTTGTCCACATGACCACGTGTTCATCCCACAGTTGTGCATGTTTCTTGCGGAGCACCTGTTCCCCCCACCAGCCCACATGCAAGCATGCGTAACTGGGGGCGAAACAGGTGCCCATCGCAGTCCCCCGCTGCAGATGATATAACTCACCCCCAAACAAAAAGAAATTGTCCTCCAGACATCTCTTTGCCATGGACATTAGCATCTGGGTGTGTTTGAGTAAGCCAGCAGGTCTCTCCTGTAGGAAGTGTTTAATAGCTCTCAACCCATCAGTATGGGCTATGCTGGTATACAAAGACGTTATATCAAGTGCTATTAGCACGTAATCATGTTCCACTGGTGTATCGTAAATCATTTTGAGGAAATCACCACTGTCCCTTACAAATTATGGTAAATTTGATATATACGGTTTTAGGAAGAAGTCAATATATTTGGAGGTATTTTCCATTGTGCTCCCAATAGCTGATATGATAGGGCGTCCTAGGGGGCAGTTTGCATTTTTATGTACTTTTGGGATTAGATAAATGACCGGTGTCCTTGGCTTGTCATTTTTGAGGAATTTCAATTTATCATCTGAGAGTAGTCCCTCCATTCTCCACCATTCTAGGTCTTGTACAAACTCTGCCTGTGCCATTATCATTGCTTCTGGCTTGCACCGTTTATAACAGTCCCTTTGCCCCAGTTGGGAACGTGCTTCTTGTAAGTACATATTTATTGGCCACAAAACAACGTTACCCCCTTTATCAGAATTTCGTACTACCACCTGTTTATTTTTTCTCAGTTTAGACACCAAATCATAATATTTCGACTCATTGGCATTTTTCTTTTCTCCAATTTCATTGGCCCTTCCATGGATTTTTTTAGGCCTTCAACTACTGATTTGTGGAATATATCTATATTATCCTTCACACTGGTCGGTGTCGTCCTTGAGCGTGGTCTAAAGGGTGTAACTGCTGCTTCCCCAATATTGATATTTTCAGCCCTGATCACATCCTGAATTGTAAGTTCTGTATCTGGATCATCATTCCCCGATTCTAGCTGTCTGAGGGTTCTTAGAATGGATAGATCCGCAATAGTGGTGCCTCCTATCATTGTCATTGGTTGGCTCTGTTCAGTCCTTGTACTAGGGGTTTCTCCATGGTAGTGTGGATTTTCAGCAGCTTTAATTTCCTAATAAATTTAAAAGTATCAATCCTGGCTTGTGGGTAGTTGAAAGTGTTCTTTGGGCAAAATGAAAGTCCAAGCTTGAAGATTTCCTCCTTAGATGTTGTTAGGGTTAAGTCTGATAGATTTATAATGGACTTCCCCTTATCTGTTTCCTCATTTGTTACTTTTTGTTCCATGTCTTTTTGGTATTTCTGTTTTGTCTTCCTGTCTCTCTGTCGTTGCTTCCTCCTTCTGCAACTCCTCCTGTCGGCTTTTGAGACTTTGGGTTCCGTGGCCTCAATGTCGCTCGTCGGTCCAATATTAAAAAATCCAATTCAACAGACATGGTCATTTTCTTTCTCGAAATTGTTGAATCACCTTGCCCCTGGCCCCTACTTAGATCCTCATTGCTGGTCCCCACTTCCGAGCTCAGTTCGGTTTCAGAGTCTGTGTCTGTGGTTTTCTTTCTCCCATTCATTCCCCCGTCTTGCTGCTGTCGCTGTTTCGTGATGCGATCAAATCTTCGTTCAAACGTAAATATCTGGCCATTTTCATAGTCAATCCGGTCTCTCAGAAATGTATTCACCTTCCTCTGTTTGATTATGTCTTCATGCTTTTTCAATCTTGTTTGCATTTCAGTCTTGAACTTGATAATGACCTCCTTCTCTAATCTGCCATTTAATTCCAGCTCCAAGTTTTCTATTTCTTGTAGTATTTTGGATCGGTCCTTGTCAGCGTATTTGACTAAAATCCTGACCAGTCTCGCTGACGCTTCCAGATTGCTTGTGGCCCACTCCTCCAGCATCTCGGGGTCTGGATTTTCAAAACTTGGTGCTATGAGGATTCTCAAGCCACGTGGAATCCTGCCCACATCCAGATATTTTGATAGTGATTTTACTTCCCACCACTTTGTTATTTCTTTTCTGTTTAATTTTTTGAGAGTTTTCAACCTCTGTTGTATGTCCGTTTGCTGGGGGAACTCGTGACGCTCTGAGTTTCCCTCCTCGCTCCTCGTAAGCTTTCATTGCTGAACATGTGTTCAGCTTCCTCCTCCCTTATATATATATATATATATATATATATATATATATATATATATATATATTGCGACTTTTCTCGTAACTGAAAACTTTGATTTTGGACATTTTCTTGTCCTCTTTGGAACTATTATCCGGTTACTGACACAGACAACGCAAGGAGCACCGGTAAACTGAACTTTCGCTTAAAGACATTTGCTAATCAATTTCAAACGCGCAAGGCCACCTAGAGGGATTATGGGTTCCGTAGTCCTGCTGGGAGGAGTAGCAATCACCCGGAGGCCGGCATTAACGTGGTAACTATACACAGTTTGTGTAATTGGAGCCCTGTGGACTTGTTACAAACTCGACATCTGTTTATTTCAAGTGTCTGCTCATACGTGCATTTGGGAGCACAGTTTAATTTTTGCTCATCGTCTCTTTTTTCATTGATAAAACCGGGTAGTTCTTGTTCAGGTCAAGTTACGAGGCAATGTGCTTTGGGCAAATGTGCATTAATAATACTTGCAGCATGACATGTATTCTTAGCAGTTTTAACTTTTGCAGTTTCCATTATCTGATTTATTTTCGGAAGGGCAGCATGTTCTGAGAGTATTGGCGCCATAATTTTGGCAAACATTCAGGCACCTCGGCTTGTTATTATGACATGTTATATCTCAGGCAGATGACATACATTTTTTTGTGCACATATCAGTTAGCTAATTACGTTTGCTGGTTAAGCATGCTGACTGTGCATTATGCTGTTATTCGTATTTATTAATTTGTTGCACTTTGCAATTTATGTAATGTTATGACAAGCATGTGTTACCAGTGATATTATGTATCGCACAGTCTATTTTCTATGTCTATTTATGCCTGATGGAGGGAGGAGGGCTATATATACCTGAAACTCTATGGTGCCAAACTAGATTGATAAAGCCTGCTGCGCAGGCGAAACGCGTCTCTCTTTCAATGCGGGGTCGTGGGAGACCTGACAATCAATAAATAAGCCCTATTCCTACATACCTGTTGTACGTGCCTCTTCTTCGTTGGAGTAGGATTGTCTTTTCGGATATATATATATATATATATATATATATATATATATATATATATATATATATATTATCTACTGGCGGTCGCCAGTAGATAGTTATAGTTAGGACCTATTTTCCATAGGAAATCCGCAACATTCTATTTGCAATAACGTTGGCGCCGGTTGATGAATCTTCGCGAAAGTTTCCAACTTGTTGGGGCGCTCCGGTCCGCTCCTATCCTGAAAGTCTCGGGGTGATTCGTCAAGCGGGGGCCGAGAAAAAAGGGGGGTCCCAAAACGTGTTTTCCCCATTCATTTTTCCATAGGGACCTTTCATCGCAGCTACAGCCCGAACTGCTGAACGGAATTACACCAAATTTGGCAAAGAGGTAGCCCTTGGTTCAGTGTCGTGCCTTTTGCTTAAATGGTGTAAATCCGTTCAGTAGTTTCTGAGAAATTTGAAAAAGAGAACACATATATATCTGGGCGGAGCCTAACCACACATGTCATCGTGAGATCTGATTGGCTGTCAGCACTTCATCCTGGAATTGCTGGCAGCCATCTTGGGACCAATATAAATGATAGTACCCCATTGAAATGCACTGTAGTGAATCGAAGATTTTGAGGGTTACCAAAAGGAGAACTATAAAGGGTGATAACAGACTTTAGTTACATTAGAATTCATTTGTTGATGGTACCATACTAATTTCAGGAATTGTGGTGTGTTCTAAGGTGATTTTACCCTGTGAAAAACCTTCTGCTGGGATATCATGAATCATGTTTGAGAGAAAACTATTTTCACATGCTTGTCCCATACAGTTTTGGAAGGTGCTCCAGAAGCTAAAATGAGAGCATATTTTCTGTAAATTCACATTATCTTTCTCAGTCATGTGAGAATGAAGTCTGACATTCTCAGTAAAACATGTACATCCAACAAGGGCAGAGACTGTCAGTTGATTCCTTTGTGTTCTACTGCAGCTTCCCAGAGTGTTCTAAAGAACAACTAGAGTGCTAACAGCCTTACTTATGACAAAAGTATGGCACACCTGAAGCCATCTTGATTGGAATAAACTGGTAACACTTAAAACATTTAATTTAAAAAGGAACAAAATGATGGGGTTCATTTTGTCATAGAAATTATGGTTAGTGCTGTAGAAAGAAAAATTAGGACTTGTTTCAAGTGTGATCTCAAATATCTTCCTGTTATATTTCAACAGGAGCAGCCTGTCAGTTGATGCCTGTGTGTTCTACTGCAGCTTCCCAGAGTGTTCTAAAGAACAACTAGAGTGCTAACAGCCTTACTTATGACAAAAGTATGGCACACCTGAAGCCATCTTGATTGGAATAAACTGGTACCACTTAAAACATTTAATTTAAAAAGGAACAAAATGAGGGGGTTCATTTTGTCATTGAAATTATGGTTAGTGCTGTAGAAAGAAAAATTAGGACATGTTTTAAGTGAGATCTCAAATATCTTCCTGTTATATTTCAACAGGAGCAGCCTGTCAGTTAATGCCTTTGTGTTCTACTGCAGCTTCCCAGAGTGTTCTAAAGAACAACTAGAGTGCTAACAGCCTTACTTATGACAAAAGTATGGCACACCTGAAGCCATCTTGATTGGAATAAACTGGTACCACTTAAAACATTTAATTTAAAAAGGAACAAAATGATGGGGTTCATTTTGTCATAGAAATTATGGTTAGTGCTGTAGAAAGAAAAATTAGGACATGTTTTAAGTGAGATCTCAAATATCTTCCTGTTATATTTCAACAGGAGCAGCCTGTCAGTTGATGCCTTTGTGTTCTACTGCAGCTTCCCAGAGTGTTCTAAAGAACAACTAGAGTGCTAACAGCCTTATTTATGACAAAATTATGGCACAGCTGAAGCCATCTTGATTGGAATAAACTGGTAACACTTAAAACATTTAATTTAAAAAGGAACAAAATGATGGGTTCATTTTGTCATAGAAATTATGGTTAGTGCTGTAGAAAGAAAAATTAGTGCTAAAACACTACCCCCAGCACGACACCCTACACTACCCAAACATAACTGCACTACCCTACACCCCAAAACACTACCACCAGCACGACTCCCTACACTACCCAAACACCACTGCACTACACTAAACCCTAAATATACCCCCAGCATGACCTCCCACACTACACAAACACCACTGCACTACCCTAAACCCTAAAACACTACCCCCAGCACGACCCCCTACACTACCCAAACACCACTGCACTACCCTAAACCCTAAAACACTAACCCCAGCATGACCCCCTACACTACCCAAACACCACTGCACTACCCTATATCCTAAAACACGACCCCCTACACTACACAAACACGACTGCACTACCCTAAACCCTAAAACACTACCCACAGCATGACCCCCTTCACTACATAAACACCACTGCACTAACATAAACCCTAAAACACTACCCCCAGCACGACTCCCTACACTACCCAACACCACTGCACTACCCTAAACCCTAAATCTACCCCCATCACGACCCCTACACTACCCAAACACCACTGCGCTACCCTAAACCATAAAACACTACTCCCAGCATGACCCCCTACACTACACAAACACCACTGCACTACCCTAAACCCTAAAACACTACCCCCCGCATAACTCCCTACACTACCCAACACCACTGCACTACCCTAAACCCTAAATCTACACCCAGCATGACCCCTACACTACCCAAACACCACTGCGCTACCCTAAACCATAAAACACTACCCCCAGCATGACCCCCTACACTACACAAACACCACTGCACTACCCTAAACCCTAAAACACTACCACCAGCATGACCCCCTACACTACTCAAACACCACTGCACTACCCTAAACCCTAAAACACTACCCCAGCACGACCCCCTACACTACCCATACACCACTGCACTACCCTAAACCCTAAAACACTACCCCCAGCATGACCCCCTACACTACTTCACTACCCTAAACCCTAAAACACTACCCCCAGCACGACCCCCTACACTACCCAAACACCACTGCACTACCCTAAACCCTAAAACACTACCCCCAGCACGACTCCCTGCACTACCCAAACACCACTGCACTACCCTGAACCCTAAATCTACCCCCAGCACGACCCCTACACTACCCAAACACCACTGCACTACCCTAAACCATAAAACACTACCCCCAGCATGACCCCCTACACTACACAAACACCACTGCACTACCCTAAACCCTAAAACACTACCACCAGCATGACCCCCTACACTACTCAAACACCACTGCACTACCCTAAACCCTAAAACACTACCCCAGCACGACCCCCTACACTACCCATATACCACTGCACTACCCTAAACCCTAAAACACTACCCCCAGCACGACCCCCTACACTACTGCACTACCCTAAACCCTAAAACACTACCCCCTGCACGACCCCCTACACTACCCAAACACCACTGCACTACCCTATACCCTAAAACACGACCCCCTACACTACACAAACACGACTCCACTACCCTAAACCCTAAAACACTACCCACAGCATGACCCCCTTCACTACAAAAACACCACTGCACTGCCCTAAACCCTAAAACACTACCCTAGCACTACCCCTACACTACCCAAACACCACTGCACTAACAGAAACCCTAAAACACTACCCCCAGCACAACCCCCTACACTACACAAACACCACTGCACTACCCTAAACCCTAAAACACTACCCCTAGCACGACTCCCTACACTACCCAAACACCACTGCACTACCCTAATCCCTAAATCTACCCCCAGCACGACCCCTACACTACCCAAACACCACTGCACTACCCTAAACCATAAAACACTACCCCCAGCATGACCCCCTACACTACACAAACACCACTGCACTACCCTAAACCCTAACACTACCACCAGCATGACCCCCTACACTACTCAAACACCACTGCACTACCCTAAACCCTAAAACACTACCCCAGCACGACCCCCTACACTACCCATACACCACTGCACTACCCTAAACCCTAAAACACTACCCCCAGCACGACCCCCTACACTACTGCACTATCCTAAACCCTAAAACACTACCCCCAGCACGACCCCCTACACTACCCAAACACCACTGCACTACCCTAAACCCTAAAACACTACCCCCAGCACGACCCCCTACACCACCCAAACACCACTGCACTACCCTAAACCCTAGAAAAGAAACCCCCACCCCATGCCCAATCCCCCTTAACTCTCACTCCTCATGGTTCCTCTCTCCTCATGGTTCCTGCTTCACGTCATCTCTGAGGGGCGGTGCACGTCGTTGTGAGGAAACGGAACAGCCTCTGTTTCCTTACAACGACATGGATCGTCTACATGTTTTTTTAGAACACATGGTCATTAACCATACATACCTTTACAACAAAATTCGTTGTAAAGCATGCGTGGTAAATGACCATGCATTCTAAAAAAATGCGTAGTAATGACTTCGTGATGTACAACGCATGCGTGGTAATGCATGCGTTGTAATGGTATCGCAAAGTAAAAAAGTTGTTGTAACGGCTGTTTACCGATCGAAGCTGGCCCCTGTTCTTCAGTGAGACGTTTATTTGATTAATTAGGAGGAAGGAATGTGGTTTTTTTACTGAAAAGTGCATTCCCGGCTGTTGTATTGTGAAAGTGTCCGCGTGGCCTGGTTTCACTTCCGGTGAGAGAGTGGAAGAGTCTGTTTGGATCTAAAGGAGTTCTGTTGTTGGACAGGGCCGGCGCGACATGTCATCAGAAAACATAGATAATGGAAAGCGTCCTCCCTGAAGTGTGGAGCAGTGCCATGAGAGGTCAACGAGTGTGCGTCCCACCGCAGTATGACCGTACCGCGTGACCCATGTGCCGCCTCCAGGGTACGGGAGGCAGAAGCGGCATCTAATTCTACATTTTGGTACTAGGGCATTTTAACTTCGTTGTTCCTGCCAGATACAAAGAGAAGATCCTGTGTTATTCAGTGCCCTCGTTGCCTTTTTTGTGGGTTGTGGTGCTTGTCACTTCGCTGCCCCGCCGGTGCACACGGCTGGGCACCCCACCTCGTGTGCCATCTGCAGGGCCTCTGCCCTCTGATCACTGGTTTCGATTTCTGGAGTGGCAACATAAACAGTTGCTCCCAAAGTATTAGCCTGAACACTTAGGTGAATATCCCCTGCACCAGTATTCCACGGAAATTCTTTCCTAGCTCTCCCACGTCAACGAGCACGGCTCCGCTCGCGACACCGTATGACGTCATCGGAGCCATAAGAGGACCTCGTCGGCGTGCTGACGTCAGTTCCACCCATTTTTTCCGTGCCACCGAGGCAAACAGGGGACCGAGACATTTTCACATGTATACATAGTATAATAAATATATATATATTCACTGAAAAAACCATAGGTTTCAGGCACGTTATAGTTAGAAATTAGCATTTAAAAAACCTTAGAAATTCACTGAAAAAACCATAGGTTTCAGGCACGTTATAGTTAGAAATTAGCATTTAAAAAACCTTAGAAATTCACTGAAAAAACCATAGGTTTCAGGGGCGTTATAGTTAGTTGGACATTTCCATCGTACAAAACCATAGAAATTCCCCCGTTATAGTTAGTTCAGCTAACTATAACTCGCGCGCCCGCAATGCACTGCTGATGACGTCACATATTACATCACTCATGACATGGTCAGTGACATCACTCATGACATCACTGATGACATCTCAAATGACATCATCCAGTGAATGTGTGTTTTTCTGAAAATTAAATATGTTTTATATATGTATATCTCAAGGTCGATGGAAGAATAAATGGGTATATAAGTGTCTAAATGGATGATTTTTTTATGTAAAATTGATTGTATAACTGACTAAGTGTATCTTAGTGAATACATGGGTTAGTGAGTAATGTTTAAATATGAAAATATCTGTATCAGTCTCTCACTTTGTGTATAAGTGGCTGCATGGGTTGGTGAGTAGCTACATGAGTGTCTATATGGGTTATTAGTTGGTTTTTTGAGTATCAGTATGAGTGTCTGAGTGTCTGTATGGTTTGGTGGGGGGTATTACTTAGTGCATAGATGCATGAATGAGTGACTCACTGTTTGTATGTGTTGAAGACAGCATGTGTGCAGGACTGTATAGGTGGATGAGTATGTGTATGGGTGTGTTAGTGAGTGAATGACTGTCTCAATAGTGTCTTTATGAGTAACTACATATGTTTTAAACTAGTATATGTGAGTATTGGTGTATATAAGTGAGTATATGTGAGAGTGAGAGATTGGAAGAGTTCCTGTACAAATAAGTAGGTGTTTCTATAAGTGATTGTTTAAGAGAGTAAGTATGTGTAAGTTTCTGTAGAAGTAAGTGTGGTAGTGTGTGTGTATAACTGTATATGCAAGTAAATGGATGTTTGATACTTTGTTTGCATGTGTGACTATGTGTGTGAGTAACTCTATGGATGAGTGGCGGTGTGTAACAGGATGTATAGGTGTATGAGTACATATGATGAGTGAGTACATGTATGAGTGACTGTATAGGGACTGTTGGTGAATGAGTGGATGTGTGTGTAGATCTTGGAATTACTGAATAGGTGTGTTGTAACTGGTATTGGTATGTCCATTGTTTTGAAAATGTTAGTTTGTATTTTTGAGTGTGTGTATCAAAGGTTATATTAGGGTGAGAGGAGGTCTGCCACTATCACAAGGATGATGTCATCCATCAGTGATGTCATCAGTGATGTCATTTGAGATGTCATTTGAGATGTCATGAGTGATGTCACTGATGTGATAGTAATGTGATGTAATATGTGACGTCATCAGCAGTGCATTGCGGGCGCGCGAGTTATAGTTAGCTGAACTAACTATAACGGGGGAATTTCTATGGTTTTGTACGATGGAAATGTCCAACTAACTATAACGCCCCTGAAACCTATGGTTTTTTCAGTGAATTTCTAAGGTTTTTTAAATGCTAATTTCTAACTATAACGTGCCTGAAACCTATGGTTTTTTCAGTGAATATATATATATATATATATTTCCATACCAGTTGCCCAAAGACGAAGCCGCACTCCGCTGCAGGTAAGTAACAACTTTATTAATGAACATGCGTCTTCCCATCCTGCTTTAGTTTCGCGGCCTGACGCGTTTCGAAGTACTTTTCACTTCTCATCAGAGGCCATGTCAGAACCCCTTGCATGCTGGTACATCTTCCCTCTGCATGTGCTATCAATTTATTGGCTACCGGTGCGCCAAATTTGAGTTATTCACCATTCTCCAAGCACGCTGGGACATGTAGGCCATTTGCATAATTTCTACCCTCCAGTGGGTTTGGGTTCTAGCATATAGTTAGAGACGTTATTTCCTAGCCCTCCAGTGGGCTTCCAGGATGAGACTGCGCATGTTAAATTCAAAGTCCTCCTGTGCCTTTGCAGAAGCGAGTTTTCGCCCCTACAGGTCCTTAAGATAATTGAATGGCGGTGCGTCGCTTCCACGGCTTGGACCCACCGTGATTTTGTATTTTCATACCAGTTGCCCAAAGACGAAGCCGCACTCCGCTGCAGGTAAGTAACAACTTTAATAATGAACATGCGTCTTCCCATCCTGCTTTAGTCTCGCGGCCTGACGCGTTTCGAAGTCCTTTTCACTTCTCATCAGAGGCCATGTCAGAACCCCTTGCATGCTGGTACATCTTCCCTCTGCGTGTGCTATCAATTTATTGGCTACCGGTGCGCCAAATTTGAGTTATTCACCATTCTCCAAGCACGCTGGGACATGTCCATTTGCATAATTTCTACCCTCCAGTGGGTTTGGGTTCTAGCATATAGTTAGAGCCGTTATTTCCTAGCCCTCCAGTGGGCTTCCAGGATGAGACTGCGCATGTTAAATTCAAAGTCCTGCTGCGCCTTTGCAGAAGCGAGTTTTCGCCCCTACAGGTCCTTAAGATAATTCAATGGCGGTGCGTCGCTTCCACGGCTTGGACCCGCTGTGATTTTGTATTTCCATACCAGTTGCCCAAAGACGAAGCCGCACTCCACTGCAGGTAAGTAACAACTTTATTAATGAACATGCGTCTTCCCATCCTGCTTTAGTCTCGCGGCCTGACGTGTTTCGAAGTCCTTTTCACTTCTCATCAGAGGCCATGTCAGAACCCCTTGCATGCTGGTACATCGTCCCTCTGCGTGTGCTATCAATTTATTGGCTCCCGGTGCGCCAAATTTGAGTTATTCACCATTCTCCTAGCACGCTGGGACATGTAGTCCATTTGCATAATTTCTACCCTCCAGTGGGTTTGGGTTCTAGCATATAGTTAGAGACGTTATTTCCTAGCCCTCCAGTGGGCTTCCAGGATGAGACTGCGCATGTTAAATTCAAAGTCCTGCTGCGCCTTTGCAGAAGCGAGTTTCCGCCCCTACAGGTCCTTAAGATAATTCAATGGCGGTGCGTCGCTTCCACGGCTTGGACCCGCCGTGATTTTGTATTTCCATACCAGTTGCCCAAAGACCACTCCGCTGCAGGTAAGCAACAACTTTATTGATGAACATGCGTCTTCCCATCCTGCTTTAGTCTCGCGGCCTGACGCGTTTCGAAGTCCTTTTCACTTCTCATCAGAGGCCATGTCAGAACCCCTTGCATGCTGGTACATCTTCCCTCTGCGTGTGCTATCAAATCAAATCGTCTTTGGGCAACTGGTATGGAAATATATATATATATATTCACTGAAAAAACCATAGGTTTCAGGCACGTTATAGTTAGAAATTAGTATTTAAAAAACCTTACAAATTCACTGAAAAAACCATAGGTTTTAGGGACAGTTATAGTTAGTTGGACATTTCACTCGTACAAAACCATAGAAATTCCCCCGTTATAGTTAGTTTAGCTAACTATAACTCGCGCCCCCGCAATGCACTGCTGATGACGTCACCTATTACATCACTCATGACATGGTCAGTGACATCACTGATGACATCACTGATGACATCTCAAATGACATCACTGATGACATCATCCAGTGACTGTGTGTTTCTGCAAAGTTTAAATATGTTTAATATATATAGGGAAAGGTGTATTGAAGAATGAGTGGGTGTATAAGTGTGTGGATGAACGATTTAGTAGGTGCGTGACTGACTCTATAAGTGAGTGATTAAACGTATCTTACTGAATGCAAGGGTTAGTGACTAAACTGTGTGAATGCCTATCTGTCTGTCAGTTGGTGTGTAAGCGGCTGCATGAGTTTGCGAATAGCTACATGAGTGTCTACATGGGTTATTGATTGGTTGTCTGAGTATCTGTATGGGGGCCTGAGTGTTTGTGTGGGTGGGGTGTGTGTGACTCTGTGCATAGATGTGTGAGTGGGTGATTCACTGGGTGCATGGTTTCAAGAGTGCATCTGTTATGGACTGTATGGGTGGGTGAGTGTGTGTATGGGTGTGTTAGTGAGTGAATGTATATCTCAGTGGTACATGTGTGAGTAACTACATATGTGAAAGGCAGTATATATGTGGGTTGGAGTATATAAATGGCTATAAGTGAGAGTGTGTGATTGTGAGAGTGGCTGTATGGATGAGTGTGTACTTGTAGCAGTGATTGTATAAGAGCGTAAGAATGTGCTAGTATTTGTATGAGTAAGTGAGCTGGTGTGTGTATAACTGTATAGGTGAGTAAATGGCAGTGTGATTAATTATTTGCATGACTGACTAGGTGTGTGAGTACCTCTATGGATGAGTGGTGGTGTGTGAGTGTCTATGTAGGTGTATGAGTGCATATGATAGTCCTGTACTGAGTGACCGTAAGTATGAGTGACTGTACGGGTGAGTGAGTGGATGTGTGTGTAGACCTAAGAATCAGTGAGTGGGTATGTAGTTATTGGTGTTGGAGTGTCTATGGTTTTGAGAATGGCAGTCTGTAATTTAGAGTGGGTGTTTCAAAGGTTATATTAGGGTGTGAGAAGATGCATCAAATGATCACATGGATGATGTCATCAGTGATGTCATCAGTGATGTCATTTGAGATGTCACTGACCATGTCATGAGTGATGTAATATGTGACGTCATCAGCAGTGCATTGCGGAAGCGCGAGTTATAGTTAGCTAAACTAACTATAACGGGGAATTTCTATGGTTTTGTATGAGTGAAATGTCCAACTAACTATAACTGTCCCTAAAACCTATGGTTTTTTCAGTGAATTTGTAAGGTTTTTTAAATGCTAATTTCTAACTATAACGTGCCTGAAACCTATGGTTTTTTCAGTGAATTTCAAAGGTTTTTTAAATGCTAATTCCTAACTATAACATGTCTGAAACCTATGGTTTTTTTCAGTGAATTTCAAAGGTTTTGTAAATGACAATTTTTAAATGTATTAATTGTTATATTTATTTTTTTGATAGTGATTTACTACATTTTTTTAAACTATTTATTTTTAGATATTTTATTTTTTAAATTACATTGTAATTACATTATACATTACATTACAAAATATACTTTCTCAGAATGAATTACTTTAGTTTAAATACTTTGCAAATAGGCAATAGACTTTTAAGTACAGTAGTTACAGTTGTTGCAATGGGCAACACAATTTCAAACACAATGCAACATTGAGTTCAATGTGAATTTCTAGTTAAATGCAATTAGTTACTTTATGGATTACTTTTCTAACCACAGGACTGGATCCTAGATTCAGTCCTGCGACATCTCCTGTAAAGAGTTGAGTAAAAGCGTTTTGGTTACAGTAGTGACTTTTAAGGAATATTATTGTATTTTAAAAGTGGGCACTTAGAAACTTTTTCACATAGAATCACCAATGTTATCCTATGGGAGGAAATTCACTTAGCAGGTAAGTAGTGTTATCGTTACTTTTTCTTACTCAGTGGTGGATCCTGGATCCAGCACTGGTGCATCTCCTGTAAACAGTTGAAAGAATGCGTTTAAGTCATACAGGCGATTTTTAAGGAATATTTGTAGTTTGTGAAAATCGACACTGAAACTTTTCTGCTGAAAACCAGACAATGGATTCCTATGGAAGGAAATACAAGTTACTGGTAAGTACGGTTAGAATTACTTTTCAGGGTCAGTGCTGGGCTCAAAGATGCAGCACTGAGGTCTCTCCTGATAACAGGTGAGTAAATCGGAATTCGTAGTTCTGCTGATTTTAGAGGAATATTTATATGTTTCAAAAATCGCCTGAAACTTTTTCAGCAAAAAGCAGGCAATGATATCCTATGGAAGGAAATTCAAGTTACTGGTAAGTACGGTTAAAATTACTTTTCAGGATTAGTACTGGGCTCAAAGATGCAGCACTGTGGTCTCTCCTGATAACAAGTGAGTAAATCGGAATTCGTAGTTCGGCTGATTTTAGAGGAATATTATAAAGTTCCAAACTCCACACTTTGAAGAATTTCCAAGTGAAACCAGTCAATGTTAGCCTATGGAAGGAAATTCAAGTTACTGGTAAGTACGGTTAAAATTACTTTTCAGGATCAGTACTGGGCTCAAAGATGCAGCACTGAGGTCTCTCCTGATAACAGGTGAGTAAATCGGAATTCGTAGTTCAGCTGATTTTAGATGAATATTTTAAAGTTCCAAAACTCCACACTTTGAAGAATTTCCAAGTGAAACCAGTCAATGTTAGCCTATGGAAGGAAATTCAAGTTACTGGTAAGTACGGTTAGAATTACTTTTCAGGATCAGTACTGGGCTCAAAGATGCAGCACTGAGGTCTCTCCTGACAACAGGTGAGTAAATCGGAATTCGTAGTTCGGTTGATTTTAGAGGAATATTTGCACAATGGTGAAGGAAGGGGGTGGGGCCTGAGGTGACATGTCTGCAAACACGCCCTGTGGTGCTTTAAGTTGGAGAATTAATTCCTCCTCAATCCCGAGGGTCCCTAGGGGCCAACTAGCCCACCAGGTACCTCCAGTATGCGCCGAGAGCTGCGTTGCAGAGAGGTGTTCAGAGGCCACGCCCCTTTTACAACACTCTGCAACGCAGCTCCGTGGCGCTTACTGGAGGTACCTGGTGGGCTAGTTGGCCCTCAGGACCCTCAGGATTGAAGGGGATTTAAATCCCCCATCTTAAAACGCGCCACGGGGCCTGTTTGCACACATGTCACCTGAAGCCCCGCCCTCCCTTCACCACTGTAAACGCGCCCCGTGGCGCGTTTTAAGTTGGGGGATTAAGTCCCTTTGAATCCTGAGGGTCCCTGGGGACCAACTAGCCCACCAAGTACCTCCAGTAAGCGCTACAGAGCTGCGCTGCAGAGATGTGTAAAAAGGGGCGTGGCCTGGACCACCTCTCTGCAACCCAGCCTCAGTGGCGCTTACTGGAGGTACCTGGTGGGCTAGTTGGCCCACAGGGACCCCCAGTATTGAATGGGAATTATTTCCAATTTAAAACGCGCCACACGCGCGTTTGCAGAGTGGTTAAGGGAGGGGGCGGGGCCTGACGCTCGATCGCGTCTTTTACTTTCTTTTTGTTTTATTGAAGGGGGCTGTGTGGCCCCCTTCTTTATTTTTGGGGCCCTGGGGACCCCATCCCCCAGGGCCTGATGCCTTTTTCCTTTAAAAAAAAATAAAATACTGTAGGGAAGGGGGCCACGTGGCCCCCTCCCGTGGCCTATTCCAGCCCCGGGGACCCCATCCCCCGAGGCATGGCCACTTTTTAAAAATAATTTTGGAGGAGGGGGGCTGCGTGGCCCCCCTCCTAAGGCCTCTATTGGCCCCGGGAACCCCATCCCCCGGGGCCAAGCTTTTTTATATTTTATTTTTTTATTATTTTTACGGAGGGGAGCCGCGTGGCCCCCCTCCCGGGCCACTACTTGCCCCGGGGACCCCATCCCCGGGGCTGGCCCTATCCTTTGGGGTCCGTGGGGACCCCAACTCCCCCACAGACCCTGCCGGCTCCCCGCCTCCTGCGGGAGCGGCATTGCTTTTTCACATGGGGAGCTGCTAACATGCAGCTCCCCGTGTGGAAAAGCAATGTGCTTTGGATATTGGAAGAGAGAGCAGGTTTCCTGCTCCTCTTCCAATATCTAAAGCAGCTTGTTATGACAGGACGGGAGCCGCGAGGCTCCCGTCCTGTCATAGCAAACTACAGTGTCCCGGGTAGGCACCCCGGGACACTGCAGGAGCCGGCCCTGGGGGTGGTTGTCCCCAGGGCCATCAGAGGGCTCCAGGAGTGGGGCCGCACGGCCCCCCTCCCAACTTATTCAAAGCCCCGGGAGGTGGTGGTCCCTCGGGCTCTGAGGTCCGTAACGGACCCCCATATTTAAATCTTTAGTGCCCCGGGAGGTGGCAGTCTCGGGCGTGTGAGGGGGCTGGAGCCCCCACACAGGCAATTTTAATTTAAAAAAAGAAGCCCCGGGGGGTGGCGGTCCCCGGGGCTGCGGGAGGGCCTTAGAGACCCCCCCACATATTATAAATAAACCCTGCATGCCCCCGCATGCGACCGCCAGTAGATAATATATATATATATATATATTCACTGAAAAACCATAGGTTTCAGACACGTTATAGTTAGAAATTAGCATTTAAAAAACCTTTGAAATTCACTGAAAAAACCATAGGTTTTAGGGACAGTTATAGTTAGTTGGACATTTCACTCGTACAAAACCCGTGAAATTCCCCCGTTATAGTTAGTTCAGCTAACTATAACTCGCGCCCCCGCAATGCACTGCTGATGACGTCACATATTACATCACTCATGACATGGTCAGTGAATTTCAGTGAATTTCAAAGCTTTTTTAAATGCTAATTTCTAACTATAACGCCCCTAAAACCTCTGGTTTTTTCAGTGAATTTCAAAGGTTTTGTAAATGACAATTTTTAAATGTATTAATTGTTATATTTATTTTTTTGATACTGATTTACTACATTTTTTAAAACTATTTATTTTTAGATATTTTATTTTTTAAATTACATTGTAATTACATTATACATTACAAATATACTTTCTCAGAATGAATTACTTTAGTTTAAATACTTTGCAAATAGGCAATAGTCTTTTAAGTACAGTAGTTACAGTTGTTGCAATGGGCAACACAATTTCAAACACAATGCAACATTGAGCTCAATGTGAATTTCTAGTTAAATGCAATTAGTTACTTTATGATTACTTTTCTAACCACAGGACTGGATCCTAGATTCAGTCCTGGGACATCTCCTGTAAACAGTTGAGTAAAAGCGTTTTGGTTACAGTAGTGATTTTTAAGGAATATTATTGTATTTTAAAAGTTGACAGAAACTTTTTCACATAGAATCACCAATGTTATCCTATGGGAGGAAATTCACTTAGCAGGTAAGTAGTGTTATCGTTACTTTTTCTTACTCAGTGGTGGATCCTGGATCCAGCACTGGTGCATCTCCTGTAAACAGTTGAAAGAATGCGTTTAAGTCATACAGGCGATTTTTAACCACTTGACTGCTTCGAACGTTCCATGCCAGAGCGGAACGTTCTATAAAGCGGGCAGGGCCGCGTCGGCCAACGGACGTGCGCAGCACTACCGAGGTAGTGCTCGCGACGGCCGTTGGCCGACAGAAGCATCGAAGGGGTTAAGGAATATTTGTAGTTTGTGAAAATCGACACTTTGAAACTTTTCTGCTGAAAACCAGACAATGGATTCCTATGGAAGGAAATACAAATTACTGGTAAGTACGGTTAGAATTACTTTTCAGGGTCAGTGCCTGGCTAAAAGATGCAGCACTGAGGTCTCTCCTGATAACAGGTGAGTAAATTGGAATTCGTAGTTCAGCTGATTTTAGAGGAATATTATAAAGTTCCAAAACTCAACACTTTCCAAGTGAAACTAGTCAATGTTAGCATATGGAAGGAAATTCAAGTTACTGTTAAGTACAGTTAGAATTACTTTTCAGGATCAGTACTGGGCTCAAAGATGCAGCACTGAGGTCTCTCCTGATAACAGGTGAGTAAATCGGAATTTGTAGTTCTGCTGATTTTATAGGAATATTTGTAAGTTTTAAAAATCGACACAGAAACTTCTTCAGCAAAAAGCAGGCAATGATATCCTATGGAAGGGAAATTCAAGTTACTGGTAAGTACGGTTAAAATTACTTTTCAAGATTAGTACTGGGCTCAAAGATGCAGCACTGTGGTCTCTCCTGATAACAGGTGAGTAAATCGGAATTCGTAGTTCGGCTGATTTTAGAGGAATATTATAAAGTTCCAAAACTCCACACTTAGAAGAATTTCCAAGTGAAACCGGTCAATGTTAGCCTATGGATGGAAATTCAAGTTACTGGTAAGTACGGTTAGAATTACTTTTCAGGATCTGTACTGGGCTGAAAGATGCAGCACTGAGGTCTCTCCTGATAACAGGTGAGTAAATTGGAATTCGTAGTTCAGCTGATTTTAGAGGAATATTATAAAGTTCCAAAACTCAACACTTAGAAGAATTTCCAAGTGAAACCAGTCAATGTTAGCCTATGGAAGGAAATTCAAGTTACTGTTAAGTACAGTTAGAATTACTTTTCAGGATCAGTACTGGGCTCAAAGATGCAGCACTGAGGTCTCTCCTGATAACAGGTGAGTAAATCGGAATTCGTAGTTCTGCTGATTTTAGAGGAATATTTGTAAGTTTCAAAAATCGACACAGAAACTTTTTCAGCAAAAAGCAGGCAATGATATCCTATGGAAGGAAATTCAAGTTACTGGTAAGTACGGTTAAAATTACTTTTCAGGATTAGTACTGGGCTCAAAGATGCAGCACTGTGGTCTCTCCTGATAACAGGTGAGTAAATCGGAATTCGTAGTTCGGCTGATTTTAGAGGACTATTATAAAGTTCCAAAACTCCCCTTTTTACAACACTCTGCAACGCAGCTCTGTGGCGCTTTCTGGACGTACCTGGTGGGCTAGTTGGCCCCCAGGGACCCTCAGGATTGAAGGGGATTTAATTCCCCATCTTAAAACGCGCCACAGGGCCTGTTTGCACACATGTCACCTGAAGCCCCGCCCCCTCCCTTCACCACTGTGCAAACGCGCCCCGTGGCACGTTTTAAGTTGGGGGATTAACTCCCTTGAATCCTGAGGGTCCCTGGAGTCCAACTAGCCCACCATGTACTCCAAAAGCGCCACAGAGCTGCGTTGCAGAGAGGTGTAAAAAGGGGCGTGGCCTCTGTACACCTCTCTGCAACGCAGCCCCCTGGCGCATACTGGAGGTTCCTGGTGGGCTAGTTGGCCCCCAGGGACCCCCAGTATTCAAGGGGAGTTCGTTCCCCATCTGCAAACGCGCCAGGGGGCGCGTTTGCAGACTGCTGCAGCGAGGGGGTGGGGCCTCCGGCACAATGCCGGTCTTTTTTTAACTTTTTTTTTTGTATGGGAGGGGGGCTGCATGGCCCCCCTTCCCTCGGCCACTTTTGGCCCCGGGGACCCCATCCCCCGGGGCCTGAGCATTTTCTTTTCTTTTTTCTTTTTTTTTAAACGGGAAGGGGGCCGCGTGGCCCACCTTTCCTGGGCCTCTATTTGCCCCGGGGACCCCATCCCCCGGGGCATGCCCTCTTTTTTTCATTTTAAAAATATTTGGAGGGGGGCTGCGTGGCCCCCCTCCTCAGGCCATTTAAGGCCCTGGGGACCCCATCCTCGGGGCCGGCCTTGCCCTTTTTTTTTTCATTTATTTAATTCTTTTTTTGGGGGGAGGGGCTGCGTGGCCCCCTCTCCCGGTGCCACCACAAGCCCCGGGGACCCCATCCCCCGGGGCTGGCCCTATCCTTTGGGGACCGTGGGGGGACCCCAACTCCCCACGGTCCCGCCGGCTCCCGCGTCCTGCGGGAGCCGGCATTGCTTTTCCACATGGGGAGCTGCTAACTTGCAGCTCCCCGTGTGGAAAGTAACTTGCTTGAATTTTGGAAGCGAGAGCAGGTTTCCTGCTCTCTCTTCCAAAATTCAAAGCAGTTTGCTATGACAGGAGGGGAGCCGCGAGGCACAAGATGGCTGCCAACACTTCCTGGTTTGGAGTGTTGACAGCCAATTAGCATACAGCTCGTGATCGGAAGGGTGCGCGGATCCACCGCGGCCATAGATATCGAAACCTTTATTTTGGATTTTCTCAGCAACTACTGAACGGATTTACACCATTTTTAAAAAGGGTGCCTTCTGAACCAAGCACTACCTTTTTGCCAAATTTGGTGTAATTCCGTTCAGCAGTTTTGGCTGTAGCTTTGCATAAATTTTCCTATGGAAAATTGATTTTTTCACTCTTATTTTTTGAATTTCTCCGCAACTACTGAACGGATTTACACCATTTAAAAAAGGTCGCTTTCTGAACCAAGCGCTACCTTTTTGCAAAATTTGGTGTAATTCCGTTCAGCAGTTCGAGCTGTAGCTCGTGGCTAAAATTTCCTAAGGGAATTAACATGGAGAAAACACGTTTTGGGACCCCCTTTTTCTCGGCCCCGCTTGATGAATCACCCCGAAACTTTCAAGACAGGAGCGGACCGGAGCGCCCACTAGTTTTGAAAATTTCGCGATGATTCGTCAAACGACGCCAAACTTATTGGGAATAGAATGTTATGAATTTCCTATGGATAATAGGTCCTAACTATAACTATCTACTGGCGACCGCCAGTAGATAATATATATATATATATATATTATCTACTGGCGGTCGCCAGTAGATAGTTATAGTTAGGACCTATTTTCCATAGGAAATCCGCAACATTCTATTTGAAATAACTCTTGCGTCAATTGACGAATCTTCGCGAAATTTTCAAACTTTGTGGCCCGCTCCGGTCCGCTCCTATCCTGAAAGTCTTGGGGTGATTCGTCAAGCGGGGCCAAGAAAAAGGGGGGTCCCAAAGCGTGTTTTCCCATTCATTTTCCCATTGGAAACTTTAGCCACGGCTACAGCCCGAACTGCTGAACGGAATTACACCAAATTTGGCAAAGAGGTAGTTCTTGGTTCAGAAAGAACCCTTTTTGTTAAATGGTGTAAATCCGTTCAGTAGTTGCTGAGAAAATCAAAAGTAAAAACACATATATATCTATGGCCGCGGAGGATCCGCGCACCCTCCCGATGACGAGCTGTATGCTAATTGGCTGTCAACACTCCAAATCAGGAAGTGTTGGCAGCCATCTTGTGACTCGGTAGAACCGAGTCACAAGAAAACAGTAAAAAAAATTGCGCAAAACGCAAAAAGGGGGCAGGGTAGAAACACTTTTTTTAAAAATCGGCAAAAAACGCGCTGGGTGCGCGGATCCTGCCGATAAAAAAAAAAAACGAAGCGTGGACTCCCGCGCTTTGTGGTTAATTGGCCCCCGGGTGGGCCAAGTCCCGGGGGCATGCGGGGTTTAATTTAATAACATGGGGGGCCTCTAAAGCCCCCCAAGCCCCGGGGACCGCCACCCCGCGGGGCTTTATAAAAATAATGGTGGTGGGGGGGCACACGGCCCCCCCGCAGCCCCGGGGACTGCCATCCCCCGGGGCTTCTTTTTTTAAAATTTAAATTACCTGTGTGGGTGGCTTGAGCCCCCCACACGCCCGAGACCGCCACCTCCCGGGGCACTAAATAATAAAATGTGGGGGTCCGTTTAGGACCCCGAGCCCCGGGGACCACCACCTCCCCAGGGCTGTGCTTAGGTTGGGAGGGGGCCGCGCGGCCCCCTCCTGGAGCCTGTGGTGGCCCTGGGGACCGCCACCCCCAGGGCCGGCTCCTGCAGTGGTCCCGGGGTGCCCACCCCGGGACACTGCTGTTTGCAATGGCAGGACGGGAGCCTCGCGGCTCCCGCCCTGTCATTGCAAACTGCTTTGCTTCATTGAAGCGAGAGCAGGAAACCTGCTCTCGCTTCGATGAAGCAAAGCAGAATTGCTTTTCCATAAGGGGAGCTGCATGTCAGCAGCTTCCCTTATGGAAAAGCAATGCCGGCTCCCGCAGGACGCGGGGAGCCGGCGGGACCGTGCGGGGATTGGGGACCCCACCACGGTTCCCAACGAGTGGCCAGGCCCCGGGGGATGGGGTCCCTGGGGCCATTAGTGGCCCGGGAGGGGGCCACGCAGCCCCTCTCCCAAAAAAGAATTAAAAAAAATAAAAAATAACGTAAAGGCCGGCCCCGGGGATGGGGTCCCCGGGGCCTTAAATGGCCTGAGGAGGGGGCCACGCAGCCCCCTCCGAATATTTTATTAAAAAAAAACAGTGGGCATGCCCCGGGGATGGGGTCCCCGGGCCAATAAAGTCCCAGGGAAGGGGGCCACGCGGCCCCCTTCCCGTTTAAAAAAAAAAAAAGTAAATCCTTAGGCCCCGGGGGATGGGGTCCCCGGGGCCAAAAGTGGCCGAGGGAACGGGGGCCACGCAGGCCCCCTCCCATAGAAAGAAAAAAAAAAGAAAAAAAAAAAAAGACCGGCATTGTGCCGGAGGCCCCGCCCCCTCCCTGCAGCAGTCTGCAAACGCGCCCCCTGGCGTGTTTGCAGAGGGGGAACGAATTCCCCTTGAATACTGGGGGTCCCTGGGGGCCAACTAGCCCACCAGGAACCTCCAGTATGCGCCAGGGGCTGCGTTGCAGAGAGGTGTACAGAGGCCACGCCCCTTTTACACCTCTCTGCAACGCAGCTCTGTGGCGCTTACTGGAGGTACCTGGTGGGATAGTTGGACCCCAGGGACCCTCAGGATTCAAGGGGACTTAATCCCCCAACTTAAAAACGCGCCACGGGGTGCGTTTGCACAGTGGTGAAGGGAGGGGACGGGGCTAAAGGTGACATGTGTGCAAACAGGCCCCGTGGCGCGTTTTAAGATGGGGAATTAAATCCCCTTCAATCCTGAGGGTCCCTAGGGGCCAACTAGCCCACCAGGTACGTCCAGAAAGCGCCACAGAGCTGCGTTGCAGAGAGGTGTAAAAAGGGGCGTGGCCTCTGAACACCTCTCTGCAACGCAGCTCCCTGGCGCATACTGGAGGTACAGGGTGGGCTAGTTGGACCCCAGGGACCCTCATGATTCAAGGGGACTTAATACCCCAACTTAAAACGCGCCACGAGGCGCGTTTGCACAGTGGTGAAGGGAGGGGCGTGGCTTCAGGTGACATGTGTGCAAACAGGCCCTGTGGCGCGTTTTAAGATGGGGAATTAAATCCCCTTCATTCAATCCTGAGGGTCCATGGGGGCCAACTAGCCCACCAGGTACGTCCAGAAAGCGCCACAGAGCTGCGTTGCAGAGAGGTGCAAAAAGGGGCGTGGCCTCTGAACACCTCTCTGCAATGCAGCTCTCTGGCGCATACTGGAGGTATCTGGTGGGCTAGTTGGCCCCTAGGGACTCTCGGGATTGAGGAGGAATTAATTCTCCAACTTAAAACGCGCCACAGGGCGTGTTTGCAGACATGTCACCTCAGGCCGCACCCCCTTCCTTCACCATTGTGCAAATATTCCTCTAAAATCAGCCGAACTACGAATTCCAATTTACTCACCTGTTATCAGGAGAGACCTCAGTGCTGCATCTTTGAGCCCAGTACTGATCCTGAAAAGTAATTCTAACCGTACTTACCAGTAACTTGAATTTCCTTCCATAGGCTAACATTGACTGGTTTCACTTGGAAATTCTTCAGAGTGTGGAGTTTTGGAACTTTAAAATATTCATCTAAAATCAGCAGAACTATGAATTCCGATTTACTTACCTGTTATCAGGAGAGACCTCAGTGCTGCATCTTTGAGCCCAGTACTGATCCTGAAAAGTAATTTTAACCGTACTTACCAGTAACTTGAATTTCCTTCCATAGGCTAACATTGACTGGTTTCACTTGGAAATTCTTCAAAGTGTGGAGTTTTGGAACTTTATAATATTCCTCTAAAATCAGCCGAACTACGAATTCCGATTTACTCACCTGTTATCAGGAGAGAACCCAGTGCTGCATCTTTTAGCCCAGCACTGACCCTGAAAAGTAATTCTAACCGTACTTACCAGTAACTTGTATTTCCTTCCATAGGAATCCATTGTCTGGTTTTCAGCAGAAAAGTTTCAAAGTGTCGATTTTCACAAACTACAAATATTCCTTAAAAATCGCCTGTATGACTTAAACGCATTCTTTCAACTGTTTACAGGAGATGCACCAGTGCTGGATCCAGGATCCACCACTGAGTAAGAAAAAGTAACGATAACACTACTTACCTGCTAAGTGAATTTCCTCCCATAGGATAACATTGGTGATTCTATGTGAAAAAGTTTCTAATGTCAACTTTTAAAATACAATAATATTCCTTAAAAATCACTACTGTAACCAAAACGCTTTTACTCAACTGTTTACAGGAGATGTCCCAGGACTGAATCTAGGATCCAGTCCTGTGGTTAGAAAAGTAATCCATAAAGTAACTAATTGCATTTAACTAGAAATTCACATTGAGCTCAATGTTGCATTGTGTTTGAAATTGTGTTGCCCATTGCAACAACTGTAACTACTGTACTTAAAAGTCTATTGCCTATTTGCAAAGTATTTAAACTAAAGTAATTCATTCTGAGAAAGTATATTTTGTAATGTAATGTATAATGTAATTACAATGTAATTTAAAAAATAAAATATCTAAAAATAAATAGTTTAAAAAAATGTAGTAAATCAGTATCAAAAAAATAAATATAACAATTAATACATTTAAAAATTGTCATTTACAAAACCTTTGAAATTCACTGAAAAAAACCATAGGTTTCAGACATGTTATAGTTAGGAATTAGCATTTAAAAAACCTTTGAAATTCACTGAAAAAACCATAGGTTTCAGGCACGTTATAGTTAGAAATTAGCATTTAAAAAACCTTTGAAATTCACTGAAAAAACCATAGGTTTCAGGCACGTTATAGTTAGAAATTAGCATTTAAAAAACCTTAGAAATTCACTGAAAAAACCATAGGTTTTAGGGACAGTTATAGTTAGTTGGACATTGCACTCGTACAAAACCCGTGAAATTCCCCTGTTATAGTTAGTTCAGCTAACTATAACTCGCGCCCTCGCAATGCACTGCTGATGACGTCACATATTACATCACTCATGACATGGTCAGTGACATCACTGATGACATCACTGATGACATCTCAAATGACATCACTGATGACATCATGCAGTGACTATGTATTTCTGTAAAGTTGAAATATGTTTAATATATATAGGGAAAGGCGTATTGAAGAATGAGTGGGTGTATAAGTGTCTGAATGGATGATTTAGTAGGTGCGTGACTGACTCTATAAGTGAGTGATTAAACGTATCTTACTGAATGCATGGGTTAGTGACTAAACTGTGTGAATGTCTGTATCCGTGTGTCTGTTGGTGTGTAAGCGGCTCATGGGTTTGTGAATAGCTACATGAGTGTCTATATGGGTTATTGATTTGTTGTCTGAGTATCTGTATGGGTGCCTGATTGTTTGTGTGGGTGGGGTGTGTGTGACTCTGAGCATAGATGTGTGAGTGGGTGATTCACTGGGTGCATGGTTTCAAGAGTGCATCTGTGATGGACTGTATGGGTGGGTGAGTGTGTGTATGGGTGTGTTAGTGAGTGAATGTATATCTCAGTGTTACATGTGTGAGTAACTACATATGTGAAAAGTAGTATATATGTGTGTTGGAGTACATAATTGGCTACAAATGAGAGTGTGTTATTGTGAGAGTGGCTGTATGGATGAGTGTGTGCTTGTATCATTGATTGTATAAGAGCGTAAGAATGTGCTAGTATTTATATGAGTAATTGAGCTGGTGTGTGTATAACTGTACATCTGAGTAAATGGGAGTGTGATTAATTATTTGCATGACTGACTAGGTGTGTGAGTACCTCTATGGATGAGTGGCGGTGTGTGAGTGTCTATATAGGTGTATGAGTGCATATGATAGTCCTGTACTGAGTGACCGTAAGTATGAGTGACTGTACGGGTGAGTGAGTGGATGTGTGTGTAGACCTAAGAATCAGTGAGTGGGTATGTAGTTATTGGTGTTGGAGTGTCTATGGTTTTGAGAATGGTAGTGTGTAATTTAGAGTGGGTGTATCAAAAGTTATATTAGGGTGTGAGAAGATGCATGAAATTTTCACATGGATGATGTCATCAGTGATGTCATTTGAGATGTCATCAGTGATGTCATCAGTGATGTCACTGACCATGTCATGAGTGATGTAATATGTGACGTCATCAGCAGTGCATTGCGGGGCGCGAGTTATAGTTAGCTGAACTAACTATAACGGGGAATTTCACGGGTTTTGTACGAGTGCAATGTCCAACTAACTATAACTGTCCCTAAAACCTATGGTTTTTTCAGTGAATTTCTAAGGATTTTTAAATGCTAATTTCTAACTATAACGTGCCTGAAACCTATGGTTTTTCAGTGAATATATATATATATATATATATTCACTGAAAAAACCATAGGTTTTAGGGACAGTTATAGTTAGTTGGACATTGCACTCGTACAAAAACCCGTGAAATTCCCCCGTTATAGTTAGTTCAGCTAACTATAACTCGCGCCCCCGCAATGCACTGCTGATGACGTCACATATTACATCACTCATGACATGGTCAGTGACATCACTGATGACATCACTGATGACATCACTGATGACATCATCCAGTGACTGTGTGTTTCTGTAAAGTTTAAATATGTTTAATATATATAGGGAAAGGCGTATTGAAGAATGAGTGGGTGTATAAGTGTCTGAATGGATGATTTAGTACGTGAGTGACTGACTCTACAAGTGAGTGATTAAACGTATCTTACTGAATGCATGGGTTAGTGACTAAACTGTGTGAATGTCTGTATCCGTCTGTTTGTTGGTGTGTAAGTGGATGCATGGATTTGACGAATAGCTACATGAGTGTCTATATGGGTTATTGATTGGTTCTCTGAGTATCTGTATGGCTGCCTGAGTGTTTGTGTGGGTGGGGTGTGTGTGACTCTATACATAGATGTGTGAGTGGGTGATTCACTGGGTGCATGATTTCAAGAGTGCATCTGTGATGGACTGCTTGGGTGGGTGAGTGTGTGTATGGGTGTGTTAGTGAGTGAATGTATATCTCAGTGGTACATGTGCGAGTAACTACATATGTAAAAGGCAGTATATATGTGTGTTAGAGTATTTAAATGGCTATAAGTGAGAGTGTGTTATTGTGAGAGTGGCTGTATGGATGCGTGTGTGCTTGTATCAGTTATTGTATAAGAGCGTAAGAATGTGCTAGTATTTGTATGAGTAAGTGAGCTGGTGTGTGTATAACTGTATAGGTGAGTAAATGGGTGTGTGATTAATTTTTGCATGACTGACTAGGTGTGTGAGTACCTCTATGGATGAGTGGCGGTGTGTGAGTGTTTATATAGGTGTATGAGTGCATATGATAGTCCTGTACTGAGTGACTGTAAGTATGAGTGACTGTACAGGTGAGTGAGTGGATGTGTGTGTAGACCTAAGAATCAGTGAGTGGGTATGTAGTTTTTGGTGTTGGAGTGTCTATGGTTTTGAGAATGGCAGTCTGTAATTTAGAGTGGGTGTATCAAAAGTTATATTAGGGTGTGAGAAGATGCATGAAATTATCACATGGATGATGTCATCAGTGATGTCATTTGAGATGTCATCAGTGATGTCATCAGTGATGTCACTGACCATGTCATGAGTGATGTAATATGTGACGTCATCAGCAGTGCATTGCGGGGCGCGAGTTATAGTTAGCTGAACTAACTATAACAGGGGAATTTCACGGGTTTTGTACGAGTGCAATGTCCAACTAACTATAACTGTCCCTAAAACCTATGGTTTTTTCAGTGAATTTCAAAGGTTTTTTAAATGCTAATTTCTAACTATAACTGTGTCTGAAACCTATGGTTTTTCAGTGAATTTCAAAGGTTTTTTAAATGCTAATTTCTAACTATAACGTGCCTGAAACCTATGGTTTTTTCAGTGAATTTCAAAGGTTTTTTAAATGCTAATTTCTAACTATAACGTGCCTGAAACCTATGGTTTTTTCAGTGAATTTCAAAGGTTTTTTAAATGCTAATTTCTAACTATAACGTGCCTGAAACCTATGATTTTTTAAGTGAATTTCAAAGGTTTTTTAAATGCTAGTTTCTAACTATGCCAACAGAGGTAGGACATGTGAAGAAAGAAGAAAAAACGCACAGAAAGAAGCAAAAGATGTGCAGAAAGAACCAACAGAGGAGCAGAAAGAGGCCTTGTTGCAAAATCATCCTGTGCCCACAACTTTTTCAGACGGGTACTGGTGGTAACTGACTCTGACTAACCAGAGCCAGTGCGCGTTTGCACAGTGGTGAAGGGAGGGGGCCTGAGGTGACATGTGTGCAAACGCGCCCCGTGGCGCGTTTTAAGTTGCGGGATTAAGTCCCCTTGAATCCTGAGGGTCCCTGGGGCCCAACTAGCCCCCAGGTACCTACAGTTAGGACCACAGAGCTGAGTTGCAGAGAGGCGTTCCGAGGCCACGCACCTTTTTTCACCTCTCTGCAACGCAACTCTGTTGTGCTTACTGAAGGTACCTGGTGGGCTAGTTGGCCCCCAGGATTCAAAGGGAATTAACTCCCCAACTTAAAACGCACCACAGGGCGTGTTTGCGCACATGTCACCTGAGGCCCCGCCCCCTCCCTTCACCACTGTGCAAACGCGCCCCGTGGCGCGTTTTAAGTTGGGGGATTAGGTCACCTTGAATCCTGAGAGTCCCTGGGGCCCAACTAGCCCACCAGGTACTTCCAGTAAGCACCACAGGCCTGCGTTGCAACGCCTGTAACAAATTGTGCAGTTGTGTTTAGGTAGTGAAGAGGGTCGTGCTGGGGGTAGTGTTTTAGGGTTTAGGGTAGTGCAGTGGTGTTTGTGTAGTGTAGGGGGTCATGCTGGGGGTAGATTTAGGGTTTAGGGTAGTGCAGTGGTGTTTGGGTAGTGTAGGGAGTCGTGCTGGGGGAGTGTTTTAGGGTTTAGGGTAGTACAGTGGTGTTTGGGTAGTGTAGGGGGTCGTGCTGGGGTTAGTGTTTTAGGGTTTAGGAGTAGTGCAGTGGTGTTTGGGTAGTGTAGGGGATACTGCTGGGGGTAGTGTTTTAGGGTTTAGGGTAGTGCAATGGTGTTTGGGTAGTGTAGGGGGTACTGCTGGGGGTAGTGTTTAGGGTTTAGGGTAGTGCAGTGGTGTTTGGGTAGCGTAGGGGTACTGCTGGGGGTAGTGTTTTATGGTTTAGGGTAGTGCAGTGGTGTTTGGGTAGTGTAGGGGTTCGTGCTGGGGTAGTGTTTTAGGGTTTAGGGTAGTGCAGTGGTGTTTGTGTAGTGTAGGAGGTCGTGTTTTAGGGTTTAGGGTAGTGCAGTGGTCTTTGGGTAGTGTAGGGAGTTGTGCGGGGGTAGTGTTTTAGGGATTAGGGTAGTGCATTGGTATTTGGGTAGTGTTGGGGGTCATGCAGGGGTGGTGTTTTAGGGTTTAGGGCAGTGCAGTGGTGTTCAGGTAGTGTAGGGGTCGTGCTGGGGGAGTGTTTTAGGGTTTAGGGCAGTGCAGTGGTGTTCGGGTAGTGTAGGGGGTCGTGCTGGGGGAGTGTTTTAGGGTTTAGGGCAGTGCAGTCGTGTTCGGGTAGTGTAGGGGGTCGTGCTGGGGGAGTATTTTAGGGTTTAGGGCAGTGCAGTGGTGTTCGGGCAGTGTAGGGGGTCATGCTGGGGGTAGTGTTCTAGGGTTTAGGGCAGTGCAGTGGTGTTCGGGCAGTGTAGGGGGTCGTGCTGGGGGTGGTGTTTTAGGGTTTAGGGCAGTGCAGTGGTGTTCGGGCAGTGTAGGGGGTCGTGCTGGGGGTGGTGTTTCAGGGTTTAGGGCAGTGCAGTGATGTTCGGGCAGTGTAGGGGGTCGTGCAGGGGTGGTGTTTCAGGGTTTAGGGCAGTGGTGTTCGGGCAGTGTAGGGGGTCGTGCTGGGGGTGGTGTTTCAGGGTTTGGGGCAGTGCAGTGGTGTTCGAGCAGTGTAGGGGGTCATGCTAGGGGTGGTGTTTCAGGGTTTAGGGCAGTGCAGTGGTGTTCGGGCAGTGTAGGGGGTGGTGCAGGGGTGGTGTTTCAGGGTTTAGGGCAGTGCAGTGGTGTTCGGGCAGTGTAGGGGTGGTGCAGGGGTGGTGTTTCAGGGTTTAGGGCAGTGCAGTGGTGTTCGGGCAGTGTAGGGGGTCGTGCAGGGGCTGGTGTTTCAGGGTTTAGGGCAGTGCAGTGGTGTTCGGGCAGTGTAGGGGGCGGTGCAGGGGTGGTGTTTCAGGGTTTAGGGCAGTGCAGTGGTGTTCGGGCAGTGTAGGGGGTCGTGCTGGGGCTGGTGTTTCAGGGTTTAGGGCAGTGCAGTGGTGTTCGGGCAGTGTAGGGGGTCGTGCTGGGGCTGGTGTTTCAGGGTTTAGGGCAGTGCAGTGGTGTTCGGGCAGTGTAGGGGTCATGCTGGGGCTGGTGTTTCAGGGTTTAGGGCAGTGCAGTGGTGTTCGGGCAGTGTAGGGGGTCTTGCTGGGGCTGGTGTTTCAGAGTCTAGGGCAATGCAGTGGTGTTCGGGCAGTGTAGGGGGTCTTGCTGGGGCTGGTGTTTCAGGGTTTAGGGCAGTGCAGTGGTGTTCGGGCAGTGTAGGGGGTCGTGCTGGGGGTGGTGTTTCAGGGTTTAGGGCAGTGCAGTGGTGTTCGGGCAGTGTACGGGGTTGTGCTGAGGCTGGTGTTTCAGGGTTTAGGGCAGTGCAGTGGTGTTCGGGCAGTGTAGGGGGTCGTGCTGGGGCTGGTGTTTCAGGGTTTAGGGCAGTGCAGTGGTGTTCGGGCAGTGTAGGGGGTCGTGCTGGGGGTGGTGTTTCAGGGTTTAGGGCAGTGCAGTGGTGTTCGGGCAGTGTAGGGGGCGGTGCAGGGGGTGGTGTTTCAGGGTTTAGGGCAGTGCAGTGGTGTTCGGGCAGTGTAGGGGTCGTGCTGGGGCTAGTGTTTCAGGGTTTAGGGCAGAGCAATGGTGCTCAGGCAGTGTAGGGGGTTGTGCTGGGGGTGATGTTTCAGGGTTTAGGCCAGTACAGTGGTGTTAGGGCAGTGTAGGGGTCGTGCTGGGGTGGTGTTTCAGGGTTTAGGGCAGTGCAGTGGTGTTCCGGCAGTGTAGGGGGTCGTGCAGGGGTAGTGTTTCAGGGTTTAGGTTAGTGCAGTGGTGTTCGGGCAGTGTAGGGGGTCGTGCTGGGGTGGTGTTTCAGGGTTTAGGGCAGTGTAGTGGTGTTCGGGCAGTGTAGGGTGTCGTGCTGAGGGGTGGTGTTTCAGGGTTTAGGGCAGTGCAGTAGTGTTTGGGCAGTGTAGGGGGTCGTGCAGGGGTGGTGTTTCAGGGTTTAGGGCAGTGCAGTGGTGTTCGGCCAGTGTAGGTAGTCTTGCTGGGGGTGGTGTTTCAGGGTTTAGGGCAGTGCAGTAGTTTTCGGGCAGTGTAGGCGGTCGTGCTGGGGCTGGTGTTTCAGGGTTTAGGGCAGTGCAGTGGTGTTCGGGCAGTGTACGGGGTTGTGCTGGGGCTGGTGTTTCAGGGTTTAGGGCAGTGCAGTGGTGTGCGGGCAGTGTACAGGGTTGTGCTGAGGCTGGTGTTTCAGGGTTTAGGGCAGTGCAGTGGTGTTCGGGCAGTGTAGGGGTCGTGCTGGGGCTGGTGTTTCAGGGTTTTGGGCAGAGCAGTGGTGTTCGGGCAGTGTAGGGGGTCGTGCTGGGGGTGGTGTTTCAGGGTTTAGGGCAGTGCAGTGGTGTTCGGGCAGTGTAGGGGTCTTGCTGGGGGTGGTGTTTCAGGGTTTAGGGCAGTGCAGTGGTGTTTGGGCAGTGTAGGGGGTCTTGCTGGGGGTGGTGTTTCAGGGTTTAGGGCAGTGGTGTTCGGGCAGTGTAGGGGGTCTTGCTGGGGGTGATGTTTCAGGGTTTAGTGCAGTGGTGTTCGGGCAGTGTAGGGGGTCTTGCTGGTGGTAGAGTTTCAGGGTTTAGGGCGGTGCAGTGGTGTTCGTGCAGTGTAGGGGGTCGTGCTGGGGGTGGTTTTTCAGGGTTTAGGGCAGTGCAGTGGTGTTCTGGCAGTGTAGGGGGTCATGCTGGGGGTGGGGTTTCAGGGTTTAGGGCAGTACAGTGGTGTTCGGGCAGTGTAGGGGGTCGTGCAGGGGTGGTGTTTCAGGGTTTAGGGCAGTGCAGTGGTGTTCGGGCAGTGTAGGGGGTCGTGCTGGGGCTGGTGTTTCAGGGTTTAGGGCAGTGCAGTGGTGTTCGGGCAGTGTAGGGGTCTTGCTGGGGGTGATGTTTCAGGGTTTAGGGCAGTGCAGTGGTGTTCGAGCAGTGTAGGGGTCTTGCTGGGGGTAGTGTTTCAGGGTTTAGGGCAGTGCAGTGGTGTTCGTGCAGTATAGGGGTCGTGCTGGGGATGGTGTTTCTGGGTTTAGGGCAGTGCAGTAGTGTTCGAGCAGTGTAGGGGGTTGTGCAGGGGGTGGTGTTTCAGGGTTTAGGGCAGTGCAGTGGTGTTCGGGCAGTGTAGGGGTCGGCTGGGGGTGGTGTTTCAGGGTTTAGGGCAGTGCAGTGGTGTTCGGCCAGTGTATGGGGTCATGCACAGGGTGGTGTTTCAGGGTTTAGGGCAGTGCAGTGGTGTTCGGGCAGTGTAGGGTGTTGTGCTGGGGCTGGTGTTTCAGGGTTCAGGGCGGTGCAGTGGTGTTCAGGCAGTGTAGGGGTCGTGCTGAGGCTGGTGTTTCATGGTTGAGGGCAGTGCAGTGGTGTTC
Source organism: Calotriton arnoldi (assembly GCA_963921515.1). Classification (NCBI taxonomy): domain Eukaryota; kingdom Metazoa; phylum Chordata; class Amphibia; order Caudata; family Salamandridae; genus Calotriton; species Calotriton arnoldi. Next base: position 281,500 of record CAWUFW010005205.1, read on the forward strand.
GGGCAGTGTAGGGGGTCGTGCTGGGGCTGGTGTTTCAGGGTTTAGGGCAGTGCATTGGTGCTCGGGCAGTGTAGGGGGTCGTGCTGGGGGTGATGTTTCAGGGTTTAGGGTAGTGCAGTGGTGTTCGGGCAGTGTAGGGGTTGTGCAGGGGCTGGTGTTTCAAGGTTTAGGGCAGTGCAGTGGTGTTCGGGCAGTGTAGGGGGTCGTGCTGGGGCTGGTGTTTCAGGGTTTTGGGCAGAGCAGTGGTGTTCGGGCAGTGTAGGGGGTCATGCTTGGGGTAGTGTTTCAGGGTTTAGGGCAGTGCAGTGGTGTTCGGGCAGTGTAGGGGGTCGTGCTGGGGGTGGTGTTTCAGGGTTTAGGTCAGTGGTGTTCGGGCAGTGTAGGGGGTCTTGCTGGGGGTGATGTTTCAGGGTTTAGGGCAGTGCAGTGGTGTTCGGGCAGTGTAGGGGTCTTGCTGGGGCTGGTGTTTCAGGGTTTAGGGCAGTGCAGTGGTGTTCGGGCAGTGTAGGGGGTCATGCTGGGGGTGGTGTTTCAGGGTTTAGGGCAGTGCAGTGGTGTTCGGGCAGTGTAGGGGGTCGTGAAGGGGGTGGTGTTTCAGGGTTTAGGGCAGTGCAGTGGTGTTCGGGCAGTGTAGGGGGTCGTGCTAGGGGTGGTGTTTCAGGGTTTAGGGCAGTGCAGTGGTGTTCGGGCAGTGTAGGGGGTCATGCAGGGGCTGGTGTTTCAGGGTTTAGGGCAGTGCAGTGGTGTTCGGGCAGTGTAGGGGGTCGTGCTGGGGGTAGTGTTTTAGGGTTTAGGGTAGTGCAGTGGTGCTTGTGTAGTGTAGGGGGTTGTGCTGGGGGTAGTGTTTTAGGGTTTAGGGTAGTGCAGTGGTGTTTGTGTAGTGTAGGGGTCCTGTTTTAGGGTAGTGCAGTGGTGTTTGGGTAGTGTAGGGGATCGTGCTGGGGGTAGTGTTTTAGGATTTAGGTTAGTGCTGTGGTGTTTGGGTAGTGTAGGGGGTCGTGCTGGGGGTAGTGTTTTAGGGTTTAGGGTAGTGCAGTGGTGTTTGTGTAGTGTAGGGAGTCGTGCTGGGAGTAGTGTTTTAGGGTTTAGGGTAGTGCAGTGGTGCTTGTGTAGTGTAGGGGGTCGTGCTGGGGGTAGTGTTTTAGGGTTTAAGGTAGTGCAGTGGTGTTTTTGTAGTGTAGGGGGCTCATGTTTTAAGATGCAATGCTCCAATACCTGACCAGTCTGCACTACATAACTGCAAAAAACTAAAAATAAAAAGTGTTTTGCACACTTTTGTCATTGGGCTATATGTGGGCTACATCTGGGTAATATTTGTGCTACATTTGGGCTCTTTTTTCACTGGTGGCCATCTTGGAAGACTTCTTTGTTATGAAGTTTCCTAATTTCTTCATTTACTGCAGTCTCCTCAGTAGGAAATGCTTTCAGTTTTTTACTTTGATTCCATCAAGAAGGCATTCAGATGTGTCTCACATCTGCCATAAATTCAGAATGTTAGCACTCTAGTTGCTCATTAGATCACTGGAGTAAAGCTACTGCTCACCAGGGAGTTAACTGGTAGTCTGCTGCTGGTATTGAAAGTGATTGTTTCAGTCTGCATGTCAGAATTTTCTAATGAAATAGAAGAGGATTTGAGATCTCACTTAAAACATGCCCTAATTTTTCTTTCTACAGCACTAACCATAATTTCTATTTTCAAAAAGAACCCCTCATTTTGTTCCTTTTTAAATTAAATGTTTTAAGTGTTACCGGTTTATTCCAATCAAGATGGCTTCAGGTGTGCCATACTTTTGTCATAAGTAAGGCTGTTAGCGCTCTAGTTGTTCTTTAGAACACTCTGGGAAGCTGCAGTAGAACACAAAGGCATCAACTGGCAGGCTGCTCCTGTTGAAATATAACAGGAAGATATTTGAGATCACACTTGAAATATGTCTTAATTTTTCTTTCTACAGCACTAACCATAATTTCTATGACAAAATGAACCCCATCATTTTGTTCCTTTTTAAATTAAATGTTTTAAGTGTTACCAGTTTATTCCAATCAAGATGGCTTCAGGTGTGCCATACTTTTGTCATAAGTAAGGCTGTTAGCACTCTAGTTGTTCTTTAGAACACTCTGGGAAGCTGCAGTAGAACACAAAGGAATCAACTGACAGTCTCTGCCCTTGTTGGATGTACATGTTTTACTGAGAATGTCAGACTTCATTCTCACATGAGTGAGAAAGATAATGTGAATTTACAGAAAATATGCTCTCATTTTAGCTTCTGGAGCACCTTCCAAACCTACATGGGACAAGCATGAGAAAATAGTGTTCTCTCAAACATGATTCATGATATCCCAGCAGAAGGTTTTTCACATGGTAAAATCACCTTAGAATACACCACAATTCCTAAAATTAGTATGGTACCATCAACAAATAAATTCTAATGTAACTAAAGCCTGTTATCACCCTTTATAGTTCTCCTTTTGGTGACCCTCAAAATCTTCTATTCACTACAATGCATTTCAATGAGGTACTATCATTTATATTGGTCCCAAGATGGCTGCCAGCAATTCCAGGATGAAGTGCTGACAGCCAATCAGATCTCACGATGACATGTGTGGTTAGGCTCCGCCCAGATATATATGTGACTTTACTTTTGATTTTCTCAGGAACTACTGAACGGATTTACACCATTTAAGCAAAAGGCACGACACTGAACCAAGGGCTACCTCTTTGCCAAATTTGGTGTAATTCCGTTCAGCAGTTCGGGCTGTAGCTGCGACTAAAGGTTCCTATGGAAAAATGAATGGGGAAAACGCGTTTTGGGACCCCCCTTTTTCTCGGCCCCCGCTTGACGTATCACCCCGAGACTTTCAGGATAGGAAGCGGACCGGAGCGCCCAACAAGTTGGAAACTTTCGCGAAGATTCGTCAACCGGCGCCAACGTTATTTCAAATAGAATGTCGCGGATTTCCTATGGATAATAGGTTGTAACTATAACTATCTACTGGCGACCGCCAGTAGATAATATATATATATATATATATATATATATATATATATATATATATATATATATATATATATATATATATATATAAAAAGTCTGAAAAAATTTAATACACAGGAAAAACTGTTTCAGATTAAAGTAAAATGAATTAAACAATATCAATATAAAATCCACTTCAAAAATAGAAACTTTTACTAATTTAGGGACCCAAAATAATCACATGAAATGTTGACATGCAGGCCAATTTCTGTATAACTCCTGTGGGGTTGAAAACATGTTTTTACAAAGTACCTTTCAACAAAGGAAAACGTGATTGCACTGTTCATAAGCGATACATGCCCTGCTCCCTGTGATTGCTGGTGATTGTAAATGTCCTACTCCAATTTTAGTGGCAGACCATTTTAAGGCCATCTTCTTGCTTTTTGCCCATGTAAACAACCAAATCTGAACATGGCAAAGACTATTATTTTCCAAACAATGAAGCATAATAGTTCCACATTATTTTCTTTCAAAGTTAAAAAACTGTACTGGTTGTTAGTGTATTTAGCAATCTTTATCTGAATGGAAAATGATGTAAAAACTGTTTTTCACTTGAGAGATGTTTTAAGGGAAAGAACAAAGGGGGTAATTGCCAAGAGCCCCTATCTTCTAAGAGGCCACCGGGAAAGTAAATGTTCTATCTTGCTCATCTGCATCTATTGCCATATTTCAACCTCTCTCCACCTACCGCTCGCTCTGAGCCTGTCTCTCTTTGCCTAGTGGCATCTTAAGTATTTTGGGGGCCCTGGAAATACATTTCAACTGTTTCTATGTGAACCCCATTTCTAAAAGTTTGTTTGGCATCTTGAGGCTTTAATTAGCAGAAAATGAGTAATAAAATTCAAAGTGGATACAAACAGAGCACCAGAGCGAGCCGCTGCAGGTAAGAGCGGTGGGGCTAGGTGAAGGGGATTTCGAGAGACAACCAGGGGAAATTGATTATTTATTTAATTTTCCCTCGTGGTCATCTCTCGAAACCCCCTCACCTGGCCCCACCGCTCTTACCTGCAGCGGCCGCGATTGGGCACCTCAAAATATGCCTAAAAAAATCCTCAGGACCACACACATAAGTTGCAAAAAAAATTCTAATTTCTATTGATGCTCAAAAACAGGAGTGAGGGATATTGTTGCACCTGCAAGTAGGCTCAGCTTTGGTACTGAGCCATGAGATAGGTGACTGATGGAGAGGGGAGCAAATAGAGTTCTGTGTCTGGTACTGGGCATTAACATGAAAAATGCGCACCTATGATTTGGGTGAAGCAGTATGTCACTGGGAAATACAAGCATACCCATTCATGCGTCAAACACACTTTTTCCCCACCTATTGGTAAATACCAGGCATATGCGCAATTTGTTCTCACAGAGGCACAGCAATGGTTCAAATATAATCGCTTTCCCAACCAAGGGGTCCATTACGATGGCGGGCGGACAAAGTCCGCCCGCCATCGCAACGGAGCCAGGGACCGACCGCCGAAGTTGCGGCGGTCCCGCCATGAGAATTAGGATGCGCCCGCCACACTGGCGGGCGCTCCTGGGCCTTTTACATTGCGGGTAGATCTGCTGGCTGCAGACCCACTCGCAATGCAAAAGGTCTGTGCACAGCATTGCCATGCACTACATGGCAGGCACCACGTGGTGCCTGCCACGTAGTGCATTGCAATGAGGGGGGGTACCATAGGTACCCCCCATGTGCACCCTCCCACCCCCCCAACACCCTGGGGGCCGCAACGGGCCCCCAAAAGCAAGAACCGCATGCCTTTCCGCCGCCATGGAAAGGCGATTCACCGCCTGCATCATACTACCATATTATGCCCTTTTTCCGCCCGGTCGACGAGTCGACCAGCGGAAAAGCAGCGGCGGACTCCCCAGCCATACTAATATGGCGGGGGGTCAATCAGGCAAGGATGGCGGGCGGATCGCCCCCGCCGGGCCAGCGGTGGCTACCGCCGGCCCGGCGGGGCGATCCGCCCGCCATCCTAATGGGCCCCCTAGTTCAGATTCGTGTCAAGTTTTGTAGGACAAGTGCTAACACTTTCCAGGAACTGCAGAGCCACAAACAGAGTGCCACCATGCTGAGGAGTGTGCTGCCAGAATCAACAGTGCTTTCTAGGGACTCTACCTTTTACCACAGTGTAATATTCTTTATTCCGAAATCATCCAAAACGCTTCTCATATATGCTTCATTATTTAAAGAAACGAACTCTACCCCTTACTACATCTGACAGCCACGGCAGCGCTCCCCCTGAGAGCTGCAGCTATAAGTCGCAGGTACCGCTACGGGCAGGTGACAGGCCCGCTGCGCCGCTACGGAAGCCGGAAAGCCAAGTTGATAGCCAGAATAGCTGAAGGGAGGCCGAAGAAAGACGACGCGGGGCCTTTAAGATCCTGTCGTTCTGTTGTCTAATTGCCTTGCTTATGGTCTTAAGATATTCCTAGGGGACCACTTGATTCTTCTGTTGGAGGGAGTGACGGTGTCTAACGAAAGAAGAAAGCTAGGCCTCACCAATTAGAGGGAAGCAGCTACGTTTTTCGATGGAGTGAATTCCATGAGTAATAAAAGAAAGAGGGTCTGAAAGTGGGCTGATGGCAAGACTGGGAAGCAGGTAGTGAACGAAGTATGAATGTAGTATTAATCGCATAGCGCAAACCTAGCCAAAGGGCAGCAGAGCGCTATACAGGCTCGAAGGCAGAGGTGCAGTCAGAGAGTGATTGAGCGCAGAGGGCCCTGCTCTGGGAGAGGGATGGACTATTAACTGGGCCACCATGGAATGTTCCTTAAAGGTACACACACACGTCTTCAGGTCTTTCCTAAATGGTCTCTTTCACATCCCAGGTGCATAAATGGAGGATGCATGTTGCCTCGCCTTTTCTTTCTTGTGTTTTTTCGCCCTCTGGGCTTATGTTATCCTGGCTACAGGCGTGCAGAGAGCCCCTGAAGAAGGGAGCTTATCCGCTCGGTAGGCGGCGCCTCCGCTCGTGATGAGGAAGTGGGGTGTACACAGATTTGGCCCTCATCTTAAAAAAGATTCTGATTTTTTCCATTATGATGTCAGTGATAATAGTAGGTCTCTGTTATGGTTATTACAATTCATAGGTACATTTAGCAAGCACGATGCAAGGGGACGTTTGTAGGGCCATCCAGAGTGCGGACTGGCTGAAAGTTGAAGCGCTTTCTTGAGTGTTTTCTAGGAAGGGCTCTGTTTTTGTTCAGCTGTAGGCCTGTCAGTGTTCTGTGGGTATGCATATGTCCACAAGCCGCCATAATCGTCACTTATGTATTGCTTGAACCCATGTTGTAAATAATCTAGGGCAACTTCAAAACAGTGAGAATCTCAGAACATGTCAGAATAGAAAATGTTAAAATTATAAAAAAATCGTGACACTAGTGTTTAGAAAAATACAAAAGTAATTTATTTAAAGTTCATAATTCTGTTAAAGATATAAAAACATGATAAATCTAGTCCTACAGAGACCTTAGTTTGAACAACATCCTAACTACACACATCCATCATACATTCATACTACACTCTATTATTCATATCGATATATATAATCTGTTTGGAAATTATGCGAATCACAATTAGGTCAAAATTGATATAATGTAATATTTCAATGAAAACATGATTATTAAGGTGGTTTCCAGATTATCTCTACGCACGTTTCGGCAGAACACTGCCTTCCTCAGGAGTTCCACCACCGAATGTTGTACTCAGAGTGGTAAAAATTTCGACAGGAGAAGATGTAGGGTAAATAAATATGAGAATTTCCAGGTTCAAACCCAATTTGATGGTAGATGATGAATACCTAGAAAGGAGGTAGAGCCAGCAATCCCCAATTTGCGTATTTACTTCTCATACGAGGACGGAATATATAAGTCCGCTGAATATATTGAAAGAAACGAGGTGAGAGATCTTCTCTTATAACCTCTAGACCTTTGAGCTGCCAAAAAGAAGAATCCTGGCTAGATGGACGAGCTGCCAATCCACTGAATATTGCAACATGTGCTGGATGCGGTCACACTAGAAATCAGGCAGACAGCTCTTTCGCTGGTGTCGGTCACGTAGACTGAAACACCAAGAATTACGGACGCTGTGAATCGCAAAGACATTATTTACAATATATGTATTTCCCTGTGTAGGTGAACTTCACATTAGTACCAGGGGGCCCCTTTTCTTTGCAGTTGCTTGAACCCACGGCCATCCAAGCACTATTCAGAGCATAAATGGGATGGCATGCTCAGCCAGTGAATTTCATAAAGACTCTGAGTCCAATTAGCAATCAGTGCCAACTGTCATTGTTTCCATTCTCAATGTAGCCTGGTTTACCAACTCAAATTCCAAACGCCTCATTTTTACCACTTTCAAATTTACTGAATTTATCGACCTTGGAAGGATAAAAGGCTGAGTGGAGCTGCTGAGACTCAAACCTTTTACTATGACGCCATACACAGATTTCTGGAGTAGATGCATTAGTTCCCTTAGACCCGATGGCCTCTTGCTCACCCTCACAACGTACACCCTCTGCGAAGCACACTTACAGAGAAATGGTATACTGTCTCACTATTGGAATAGCAACCTTCCAAAAAACACAGCTGTATACTCTCTAGGCCTAAAGGATAGCTCGGTGAGATAAATGGTAGAAAGAAACTGAAAGAAATATCTTTATTGTTTGGTTAATTAAAACCTTTACAAAGACGTAGATCATATACATAACGACAAATGTTAAAAGTTCATATAGGAAGATAAAAAGCAATGCACTGATAATATGGATAAAAATTTTGTTAAAAATTTCCATTTTTAAAAAAAATAATTAATAGCCGTACTGGTGTTATTGGTCAACTAAAGTGCGTAAACCTGCTTAAAGCCATCTAAATGCTTAGTGCGAGCCAATTAATATTGAATGTCACTTTGCTTTATGGGTGTAAGTTGTAGTTCAATGAGGGTGGAGCTGTCCCGACGGAGCCTCACGTCAGCGGATTCATATTGAATGTCACTTTGCTTTATGGGCGTGAGTTGTAGTTCAATGAGGGTGGAGCTGTCCCGACGGAGCCTCACGTCAGGGGAATCACTCAAAGTTCAAATTGCCACAGTGCCCTCATCTGTGGCCTTTTGTGAGCGGTGTGGGTGCATGTGGCTGGGATTAATTGTAATTGCTGAGATATGCAATGAACCGCTGTTCCCACTCTTGAATAATGGCATAGCCACCTCAGCCTTCCATCCTTCTGAGGTCAGTGCGTTGAGTACCAAAGAGACAGAAGTGTATGAAGGACTATACAAAACAAGTTAGTATGGTTAAAAGGCGTACGTATGCCAGGAGCCCTCCATTATCCATGTGCCTGCCTGATGCGTGTGAAGACGGGGAGGAGCTGGCCCTTTGGCTACTATTTGTACTTACGAAGGGGCGATGGTAGTATTCAAGGAGACCGGCTGCAGGCCTCTTTTCTGTGAGAGGCCAATAAACGTGAGCTTACGGTGGGGGCACCAGAATGAATTTATGGGGGCCAGGACTTGTGTTTTTTCATCTTCAGTCTTTGACCCAGAGCACAAGAGAGAAAATGGAAAAAGGAGCAAAAAGGAGGAAGAGAAAGCTATGAAAATAGTGACGAAGGGCAAAATCAGGTATAAACAAGTTTTTGCAATGCAATAGGTCTAGCATTTATGAGAGTTTGAGCTATTGGCATTGTAAATGACAATGCCTTTTATTTATGTGTTGTTTTTAAAGCAGATAAATAAAAGGCATTGTCATTTACAATGCCAATAGTTCAAAGTCTCGCAAATGCAAGACCTATTGCATTGCAAATGCATGCTATAAAAATTTAAAAAAAGCATTAGGAGAGAGCGTGTCGTGCCTGCAACAGCAGGCAGGACAAAGCTATTTGAGAAAATAGTGCTTCAGAGGCTGTAATTAAAGCATACCTAGCAACAAAACTCATTACAGGGGGTGTCGCCATGGGAGGTTACAAAATGAGACAAGGCGGTACTAAGGAGGGACTACTAAGCCTTTTGACCAATGAAAAGCCACAGTTTACAGTGGACAGTGACACAAGCCAATAAAAAATATGGGCGGGGAGTGGGCGGAGCTTCAAGTCCCTACCTCAATACAGCATGCCTCGCAGAGCAGCGCATGTGCTGCCCAGGCTCGACCTAAAAAGAACCTACAACTGTAACATAAAGGCACAGGGAGTGTAAGTTGGTAGAAGAAAGAGTCATGAGGTGGAATCAAGACTAGGCTGCCTTGACATTTGGCTATCCCAGAAATCAGCAGTGGGTGGAAAGAGTGCAATCACAGAAAAAACGTTTTGCCCTGTATGCGCTGCTACCGAAAACATCTAATCTAATTCCTGCCTGAGCACAGGATGGAGTGCCCAGGCATAAATTATCCCAACTCATCATTGGCAGCCTACCCTTAATATAGCGTGTTCATGTGCCAAGGTGTATGAACATGATTGGAAAAAGGAAAGGTATGTCTATAGTATGTAACCCTCCACGCACCACCGAACTTAGGAACATATTTACAAGCCCTCCCCGCTACCGGAGCATCACTTTTTTTGCGCCCCGGAGGCGTAGCGCCATTTTCCATATTTACAAGAGGGCGCTAAGCCACTTTGCATGGCTTAACGCCACCTTGTAAATATGCCCCTTTCCGCAGCAGTTCTCTACAGCAAAAGGGTGTGCAATGGGTGTTGCTCTGGGCGTTCCACCCCAACACCCATTGCTTTTTGACGCTGCCCCAAATTTACAAGGCTGAGGCAGCACCAAAAACTAACGCCATGGAATACCAGATGTTATAATGGTGATACAAGGAGAAATTAATTTCTCCTCGTTTTTTGCTCTTTCCATGTGTGCTGCATTCTGCAGTACATCTACAAGGTGCAAATTGCCATTATTGATTGTTTATGTGCAGGAAAGTGTCCCTTCCTGCACATAAACAATCATCCCTGTAGCGCAGGCACTCTTGCAAAATGAAGGCAGGGGGCAGCTTTTTTACACCAGCGCTAGAGGAAACACAGGGGTGCACCGTATTCTTGTGAATATGGCGCATCCCTGCATTTTCAAAATGTCGGGGTGCGGCGCTGCCAAAAGTTGGCACAGCTCCGCGCTCCAACATTTGATTGTAAATAGGCCCCTTAGAGCCAAAGAGCTAGGGGTGAGTACCAAGGCAAGCGAGTGGGGGAGGGGAGACAGGGAGAGTGGGGGGGGAGAGAGAGAGAGAAAGAGACAGGGATACCTGGGCTGCCTTTGTTTCCCAATCTGACCCTGGTGAAAACATTCACATAGTACAATGTGAGCGGGAGCACTAAATCCACACCCCTCTGAGCAAACCTGTTTTCTCCTTTTTCTCTACATTCATACAATTTGTTTTTCTTCACCTGGTTCCTTTGAGTCAGTGCCTCTTTTGTAACTTTTCTACATATTTTGGGAGCTCAAACATGTGCCTTGTGGGATTTAAAGTGGTTCTCCGTATGGCGGGTGACCATCTGGCAAGAAGGCAAATTCTGGACATGGACTATAAAAATTGAGGGTCAACATTCAGGCCAGAAAGTATTATTTAGGACACATCTGAGGAGGTCACGCAATACTGAAAGAGACAGCCAGCAAAAGTACAAGTCAAAATAGGTTTCTGTTCTTTAGTTTGCATAAAACTTCGGAGTTTTGAGCAAACCTTCACATATAGCTGCACCTATTTAAGGTGAAAAAACTAGCAAACATACCCACTGCAAGCAGAATTTGACAGCCAACATCAGAACCATTAGTCACAATTCTGCCCCATTTTGTTGAACGATAGGGCTAGAGGTAGCTCTCTATGATAAATGTAGACTTAGAGTTCATAGACAGTAGAATTACTAGTTTTCATTTTTCTTCCTAAAGGTGTACATTTATCAGAGTTGACAAACTTAACAAGGTGCATATCAACAAGGGCCTTATCTCCGCTTTTTTGGCTTTAAAAGCCAAAAAAGCGGAGATAAAACTATCGCCCTATTTACAAGTGGGTGCTAACATGCATTAGCGCATGTTAGCACCCGTTTTCCCGACGCCCCGCTTTGCATCTCTAATGAGATGCAAAGTGGGCGTGACTGGGCAGTACTGCTTGTAAATTATCGCTGATGTGCACATCGCGATATTTACAAGGAGGCCCACGCATTTTAGCAGACGTTAGTTTTTGGCAAAAACCGCGGTTTTCGCCAAAAACTAACGTCTGCTAAAATGCTGACTTACCTATACTTTACATTGGGGTGGATTATGCTGATACGACCACAGGGTCGTTCGTATCAGCAAGGTTATCGCCGTTTTCCATGGAACATCGCTTGAAAACCAGCGATGTTCCATGGAAAACACCGCTATCGCTGGAATAATTATCGCCATTGCGCTATGCGTTGTTAATACAGCGCTAGCATGGCGATAATTTCCAGCGATAGCCGGCGTTAAAAAATCTCACGCTAAGCGCGGCCAGCGATAATTATCGCTGCCGCTTGATAATATGCCCCCAAGTTCTTTGTTCCCAGGAGAGGTTGTGTGCGAGAGAGTTTAGGTGTTGTGAGAGTGGTTGCTGCAATAGAGTGATGGTGGTGTGAAAGTGTTGAATGTAAGATAGTGCAGTTGTGAGCGTGCTAAGTGTGAGAAAGTGCAGGTGTTGGAGAGCATTGGTGTGGTGAAGGCAGTGGTGGCTTGCATCTACGGGGAGGGTGGGTGGGCGCATGCGAGCAAAAATATTTAAAAATGTAAAAACTTACCTGAAGATGAACACAACGTCCTCTGCAAATAACGTCTTCTTTTTCCAACTGCAGCCCAGCCAACAGGAAACTCCCTTGGCCAAACCTGGTGCTACTCTCACCAGCATGAGAGCAGCGCTGGGATTGGTGGAAGCTGCCTAACTTGGTGCTCCACAGCGCTTTGGAGGCTTTGGCGTGCTCTAACACAGCTGTTTTAAAACAGCTCTGTTAGAGCTGTTTAAAGTGTGTATGTGTGGCTAGCCGTCGCAAGACGGACAGCCAAAAAGACATGCACACTTTAAACAGTGCACAGCCAGCCCACCCTCCTCCCTGCTGCTGTCAGTCAGCAGCGACACCACCCCCGTCCTGACGCTCTGTTCGGGATGGGGCATGAAAAATAAAATAGTAATAAATTACCATTTTATTTTTCATCTCTTGGGCTTTGGGGGTTTTAAGTGGGGCGACACTCCTCCACTTCAACGGCTGAGCCGCCCCAGGATAAGAGTGTTGCATGCCAGAGTGCTCTAATGTTGTGAAAGTGTTCAATGTAAGTTAGTGCAGTTGGGAGCGTGCTAAGTGTAAGAAAGGGCAGGTTTTGAAGAGCGATGGTGCAGTGGGTGTGTTGGGTGCCAGAGTGCTCTAATGGTGTGAAGGTGTTGGATGCCTGAAGATGCTTTTGCTGTTGAGCTTGCTCATGGTAAAAGAGCACTGGGTGTGACAGCGTTGGGTGCGAGTGCTCAGCACACAATGCAACATTTACAGTTGCCGCACTCAAATTGTCTCTGACCACCACTGTGCATGAGAGCTTTTTGGGTATGAGAGTGCAGGTTTGTGTGTGTATTAGCAAGTGTGCAGGGAGACAGACCTCTTGACCCCCCTCCCCCAACACACACACTCACACAATTACACCCAGCCTGCTCGGGTAGAAGGCCAAAACACAGTAGTCACTTTTTTCCAGCCAGCATGTGAGTATGCCCAAAATCAGATGTGGACTGAGGACAGTGAAAGGGGGGGGGGGGGGGTGCTGGTGGACAAGAGGGTCCTGAGGACACTTTATCTTCATCAGCGGCTGTGCTTCAAAGGAGAAGAAATGCAGAGGAGACATAAAAAATTTAAGGTAGAGGGAGAGAAAGTGAGTTGGAGTGAGAGGCAGAGACGATTGGCGAGGGTGGGAGAGGAGGGAACAGATGAGCAAGGTAGAGGTTGAAAACAGAGTGAACAGAGAGATTATGTGAGGATTCAAATTGTAACTTGCATGTCAGAGCTTGCACTCTCAATAGTATACGTGGAAGCTGAGAGGGATATTGCACATGTTGCTTATATCTGCATAGAACCCTTCTTGAGGGTCCTTCACAGAGGTCAAACTGGGAAACTGCTGGGAACGACATTCCCAAGCTTTACTAATCTTACCAAAACAGTTCCAATAGTTTTGTTAAAAAACAACTCCTCCTGAACAGTTAATGCTGATCTTGAGTTGCCTCAGGCTGAAAGGGAAAGAGAGGGTCTCCCGTAGTGCGAAGCAGGATGGAGAACAGACAGCTGAAGAAGCAACCAGCCTTCTCTCCAGGGTGCCTGTTACCTGAAAGACCTATACATGTGTGCAGGCGATTAGTTAATCAACAAATCTAAAAGCTGCTGGAGGACCTATCTTATATTGTGTGAAATTCATTTTAGGTCAAGCCTATCAGACAGCACAAGAATGTACAGGGGCTTACAGGCCACCTATTGCTTCCCATTGGTTAGCTTTATTGTCACTCTCATTTGCTTTATTTTTATTCAGTGGCTTTCCTTGCCACAGCTTGTCCACCTTGTGTTTGTCCCTCCCCTGGAGCATAGCCCCCATCTCTCGTGTTCTTCTCCTCTGCTCCCCATCATGGTGTCACTTTTGAGTGCTTTTCGTTTTTATCTGCATGTCTCCTTCGCCCTCTGCGCTCCATGTACATCTCTCCCTGTCCCCTGCTCTCTGTATTCTTCATCTATATGTGCTTCTCCCCTGCTCCCCATGCTGCACTCTCGCTCGTTTGATGCTTCCCCCCTTCTCAACCCCCTACTCGCTTCCCTATTCTCTCCCCATGTTACCCCCAACTGTGCAATTTAGTTTTCATTAAAAAATTGCACTTTGCAATAAAAAAATCTTAATTTTTTTTAATTCACTGATCCAAGTGGCTCCCTTTGTCTTGAATTGGTAAATAAAAAAATTAAAGCAAATGACACCTGCATCATTTTGCTGCTATCACATTCATTGTGACGCATGCATATGCATTCATCACCCCAGGATGCGAGTGCCAGAGTGTAATAATGCGACTGCCAGCAGTGGTTGTGTCAATGTGCCTTTTTTATTTATTTATTTTGAATTGCTGAACATTGTCAGGAAAAAAAAGCTGAAGCTACAGAGCATCACCAATAGGCATGGACAATGCCAATAGGTCCCAAAGACGAGACCTATTGGCTTTGCCAATGCTCGTTTTAAAATGCAGCAGACTGTCATGCTCTGTCTAATTTTGTTTTTAATTATTGACTTACATATTCACAGTGCTTTCTGTCACAGGCTGTGACTTGATAGCACTACATTCATGTAATTGTTCATCAGTTCACCAGACAGGATTCAAATCAGTGACATCCGGTTAGACACGAAGCCGAAGTGATTGAATAATCAACTAAGCTTTCCTACCAGAACAAAGAATTTGATTAATTTAACTTGTGTTGACTGTTCATTTGAGGTGTGTGCATTATATTTAGGTGAAAGTTACATTTCTTGTCATTTTTAGCCTCGTCTCTGACGACCCAGCACCATTGGGCTTAGGATCACAGGCCCCTGCAGTAGAAAAGCTGTGCTTCCCATTAGGGTCCGATTCCGATGTCGGACGGACCGGAGTCCATCCGACATCGGTTGGGAACTGGAACCGAATGACCCTGTTCTGTCGCAATCCTATTCTTTACAATGGAAGAATGCATTCCGAACGGAATGCATGCTCTCATTGCAAAGCGCAGAGGTGCAGTTCATCCCTGCACCCGGTGGCAGGCACCACAAGGTGCCTGCCACCGGGTGCAGGGATCAACACGGGGGAACCATAGGTGCCCCCTAGGCCGCCATTTGGCGGCCTTGCACCCATGGGGGCCCTGCGGGGGCCTCCCAAAGACAGATTTCCAATGCCTTTCTGTGTCGGAAAGCCCGGCACAGAAAGGCAGTGGGAATCTGCCATCGTAATCCCTCGGCCGGAAAGAGCCGGCCGAGGGATTACTGCAGGCTTTCTGAATGGCAGACGGGCCCTCAGAGGCCATTTGGAAATCTGATTCGGATTCCCTTCCGACCGACCCCATCCAAATGGGTCGGTCGGAAAGGAATCCGACCAGCTAATTACAATGCGGGCTGAAGGGCTCCGACTGACGGTCGGAGCCGTTTCAGCCCGCATCGTAATCGGGCCCTTAGAGAACTCCAGCGGTTCTCGCAGGGGAGCGTCTCATCCAATCCTGTTTTCTTCTTTGCATTATGTTACTTGTGGTGCTACATTTGTAACAGGACGAGTACAACTACATGTCCCAGAATGCACTCACGAAAGCAACATAGGATGAGCTGTTTCCATCTTTGCATGGGTCACACCGGGCTCTCCGGATTGCATGTGTATATGAGTGTGTATTTCTGTTAATAGTTTAATTTGTTGAATTGTTACACTGCAAGCTGTTTTTAAGAAATATATGTGGTTTTTTTAGCTTCTGGTGTGGATATGCATGAAACTTAATTACCAGCAGTGCTTATATTGTAAAAAAAATAAGTGCCCGGGCCCTTGTCAAGAGGCTGCAGTTTGCACCACCCATTGTCCCTGCCAGCATTGCCAGTGACAGTACCAACACAACTAATAACCATTAGACTCCTACAAGTGTGACAATTCAGACTTTTAATATACATCCAAAATGAATTATACCTGCCGTCCAAGCTATGCTTATAGCTTTGGGTGCCAGGTATTGGAAATATTGAATGTATATTGAATTAATAAACACCTGCGGCTGGCTGTGCTCAACACAAAATTAAACAAACAGCACCACCATGTGGCAGGCTGCCATACGTGCCGGAGTTAACAATAAAGTGCTGGTGCCGAGCACTGGAAACCACTGCCTCAAATTAAGCACTGATTACTAGAAACAGTTGCACGATAGGTATAATTATATTATGATAACCAATTATATCGCACATATCATGCATCGAACTGTGTACTGATAATTACTTTTTTAATGTTTTTTTTATCCATCTCACGGCTACACATGTTAGGAACCTGAACATGATGAAAGGCCCAGAATTCCTAAGGCAATTCTGCAGCCTGCATGCTGCATAAACATCTCTGCATCTGGCACCCTACCCATTGAGCTGTCTTTCCAAGAATTATGGAGCAGATGCATTGTTTTTATATGTGGATAGCAGAGAAATAACCTAACTTCTATTTTTTTATTATAAATATCTGGAAAGGACAGATGCTAGCATTTTTTAAAGTGACATAAACCTGTAGCAGCAGTGAATTCTGGGCAATATTGTGGAGTGCACCTTTGTGGGGTGAACGTGCTCTTTTTTAGTGTCACACCTGGAAAATGTTCTTTGCCTGCTGAGGTGCCTTCATTAGCTTGACATCTGCTGGAAAAAGGAAAACAAATATGTACCATGTCCTTTTGGGTTATACTCATCCGAATATTGGGTTGCTGGAACTTTGTCAAATTTGCCAGAGAACCTCTTTCAGGTTATAAATAAAGCACTGTACTCTGGCACTCCCCCCAAATCAGTACGAGTACACAACCATTGAATTTTATGATATTTAGTGTTTATTATATACATCAACTGTGTTAGGATTGTCACATAGCACCACAATAATTGATAATTCAGTAATAATTAAAAATGCCAATATAAGTACCAGACATTGATCTACACACATCCCTGTTCAAGGCACTTAAGCAACTCCCCCACGTGTTGTGCATCATAATGTTATTTTGCTATAACACATAGTAGCCTGCAATCCCTGTATAAAAGCCTGTCTTTAATTTCTTTTTTACGGGTGACTTGTGACAGCTCTAGTTGCCTGTAATAAAGAAATGACATGGTTGCTCAACTGTAATAACTCATTACAGTTCAGTTCTAACTCCCCGTTGCCTGCTGTGAGAGCCAGCAGCCAGAGTGAAATGCAGGTCACAGAGGATAATTAAACCTGCACTTTTAAAAAACAAATACAAAACCTGGCTTTTGATTCTCCTATTCTAGATGAACAGTGATCAGTAGAAAGGATATATTTACTGCAGCAAGTTTATTTTTTTGCATGCTTTGGGTAATTATTGAAAAGATAGAATCTCCCTGCGTGTTTCTACAAATGCTGACATACAGAGCTTTTTTATATTTTTTATTATGACTAACTGATTCTAGCATCTTTTTGCAAACAAATATCTAACTGTTTTTTTTGTGTTTAATTTTGCACTAGAGATTCTAATTTTATTCTTCATGTTTACAAACATCTTATCTCATTCATATGAAAGAGAACCACACTAGGGATATTAGAGGTTTATGGAAAGGGTGATGTTGGGATTATCACACATCACCACAATAATTGATAATTCAGTAATAATTAAACATTTAAATATAAGTACCAACATTGATCTGCACACATCCATGTTCAAGGCAATTAAGAAACTCCCCCATGTGTTGTGCGTCATAATGTTAATTTGCTATAACACATGGTAGCCTGCAATCCTTGTATAAAAGCCAATCTTTAACTTCTTTAATACGGGTGACTTGTGACAGCTCTAGTCGCCTGTAATAAAGAAATGACATAGCTGCTCAACTGTAATAACTCATTACAGTTCAGTTCTAACGCCCCAATGCCTGCTGTGAGAGCCAGTAGCCAGAGTGAAATGCAGGTCACAGAGGATAATTAAACCTGCACTTTTAAAAACGAATACAAAACCTGGCTTTTGATTCTCCTATTCTAGATGAACAGTGATCAGCAGAAAGGATACATTTACTGCAACATGTTAATTTTTTTGCATGCTTTGGGTAATTATTGAAAAGATAGAATCTCCCTGCATGTTTCTATGAATGCTGACGTACAGGGCTTTTTATCTTTTTTTAATATGACTAACTGATTCTAGCATCTTTTTCCAAACAAATATCTAACTACTTTTTTGTGTGTTTAATTTTGCACTAGAGATTCAAATTTTATTCTTCATGTTTACAAACCTCCTTCTCATTTATATGAGAGAGAGCCATACTAGGGATATAAGAGGTTTGTGGGAACGGTGATGTTCTGACCATGTATTATAAGGAATAAAGTACCCGCTGCTGTACATTATAAGGATACTGTAAGTTGCCTAGGAGTTCCATGACCCTCCAAAGTAACTTGGCCTTTGCCCTCGTTCTGGAACTCCTTGATGACTTGCAATAGCCTTAGAATGTACGCTGGAGTGTGCTTTATCCCATTTATCTTTTTGTACACTAGTGTCAGACTCCAGAGATACCTGCCACAGACATGATGGGCTTCAGTATCGTGTCCCAATAGGCGGGAAGCGTTCAGAAGCATCAGTAAGGTCAATCTGCAGGAAAGGTTTTTGCCTCCTAGCTGCAGCTTCAGCAATGTAGAGGTAGAGCAATAATTCAGGTTGCAATAAAGAGTTATTATTCTGCACATACACGGGCTAAGTAAATTCACTCATGCACAGACCATGTTAATATTTATCAAGGACTCTAACTTAAATTTACATCATCATACCTTTGGAGGTCTACTGGGCAAATCTCCTCTTGGGACTATCAATTTCAGCAAGGCCACGCTATTTCGAAGTATAATGCCACATGAAAAAAATCCCACGATAGAACATCATTGGCTGTACAACTTAACAAATTAGTATAATTGTATTCATATAGCTCCTACTACCCCTGACGAGGCGTTGAAGCGCTTTTCGGCAAGTAGCAAGCTACTCCGGAACCCGGAGGCGGATTAGTGGTGGATTAGTTAGGGGCAATATAAATTGTTATCGGGAGTAGTGTAATGGCAGACATGTGAGCCTGTTAGTCGGAAGAATAGGACAAAGGAAGGATAGAGGAGGGAAGAGTTTGGAAAGGATTACTTGGGAGTTCATAGTTGTAAAAGAGGTTTGGGAGGAGTCAGCGAGCCTGTTTGTGGGATGAATAGGATACAAGATAGATAGAGGGAGGAAGAGTTTGGAAAGGGTTATTTGGGAGTTCATAGTTGTAAAAGAGTTTTGGGATGAGTCAGAGAGTGGAGGTAGGGAAAATTTTGGAAGATGGATAGGATGAGTCATGGAGTGGTGGTTTCATGAGGTTTGGGGAGATAAGATAGTTTTTTTACCTATGCAGTCGGAGAAAAATATATAAAAATGTAGATGCATAAGCACACTCGAAAGGTAACATACATAGAGATTTTAACATGATATGCTTATGGAAAATATTCAGGAGATATACAATTGTACTAAATAAAGTCCCATATGTACATGCATGTATAAACATTTACAAACTCAGACTTTCCATTTTGCTGTGAATCCAGCTTTTTTTTTTTTAAAGAGTGAAACACCAAAAGATAGAGGGGCATATTAGCAAGAAGAGGCGATAATCATCGCTAACCCTGCTTAGCGTGATTTATTTTATCGCCGGCTATCGCTGTAATATATCGCCACGCTAACGCTGTATTAGCGACATTTAGCGCTATGGCGATAAATATTCCAGCGATAGCGGGAGGGAAGGGCCAACATCGCGACAAAACCAGCGATGTTGCATGGGGGAGGTGGAAAACCTTGCTGATACGACCCTGTGGTCGTATCAGCATAATCCACCCCCCATGTAATGTATGGCTAAGTCGGGATAATAGCAGGTGATAAAAAATGGCGATGGCCCCGGTTAGCGCGACTTTTCACGTTGCTAACCGGGGTCAGGGACTCCTTGCTAATAGGTGATAGGCCTGTTAGCGTCTGTTTACAGGGTATGTTGGTCGGGAACGCCTACTTTGCATGTCATTAGCGATAAACATCGCTGACATGCAAAGCGGCACCCAAACCGATCGCTTTCGTCAGAAAGTTGTCGCTAACTGCTGTTAGCGACAGCTTGCTGATAGGGCGATAGATTTATCGCCACTTTAGCGGCAAAAAGTGCCGCTAAAGCGGCGATAAATCGCTTGCTAATATGCCCCAGAATTGCTATAATCATATTCACACATTGTGACATATATGTGTTATTATAGGAAAATAAACCCATAAGCATACACTCATCCCCTTATACGTTAAATTAAATCAGCCAGACATACTAAGTTCCAGAGGGAATAAATCCAGGAAAAGAGGAACCATTTTTAGTAGAAAAATAGTCCAAATCTAGCAGGCGATTGGTCCTTTTCCTTGAGCGAACCAGTGACAGACATTCACACAGGTGTCAACTCTTCTGACGATCATAGGCACGGAGTGGGTTAAATGTCCTGGTTGTTAGTGAAGGATAACTGAGGTGCTGCCCTTTTTGGTGGCATGGGGTGCACACACAATTGGTGCCCCCACTGCAAAACCGGCAAGTGGAGCCAACCCTCACAGAAGAACTACAGGCTTTGACAGAAGGTGGACAGGGTGAAAGCTTTCATGGCTCAAGAATACCTTGATACCTTCAAGAAGAATGCATGCAGCCAAGTACTACTTGAAGGGAAAACAACTGGGCAGACAGAGAATATCAAGAGTAGAGACAACTTAAGGATTAATGTAGACACAAAGAACTGCCCGTTGTAGGGCTATGACTGAAAGTAGACTGACTGCACAAGCCTTTTACGCCTTTATCTTCTATTATTTTCTAATATGGCCCTATATGGCCGCCTCATAAAAAGACTAGGGAAGAGGTGTGGCGCCGCGGCCAGGGCGACTGACGCTGGAATCTGGGGCTCACGGTTCGATCACCGGCGGCAGGTCAGCCCAGCACCATGTGACTCTGGGCAATAGCTTGCTTAATCTTCCCGACGGCCCCCAGCGCCGGGATGCCTTCGGGTAGCTGTTCGCGCTTTACAAATACTGGATTTACATTTACATTACATTTACTCACAGCAGCATGTTTGTGAGTTGTGTGACGGAAGCTTAAAGCCAGTTCCATTGCCAGCTGAGTCCACCCAGCGGGTCATGCTGGTGGGTCTCGCTTGGTATGTCAGGTGTTGACACGAGGCTCCCCAGGAATGCAGCAAACATTGTGCTGCCCTCTTGCAGTTACTGTTTATTATCTCCATTGGTTATTTCATTAGTATCTGATCTACATATGGGCTCATCAAGACCCACTTTGAAGGGCTGCTGAAGGTCTCCATTAGCATTAATGTAATGCTTTCAGCACATGTTAATGAGTTTCAATCACTCCAGGGCTCTTTGCTCGCTTCCACCCTTTCCAACATGGGCTCTCTTAACCTGCCAGCACCATCTAACAGTGTATCCAACTGAGGCGGGGAGGCATACAGTGTATCCATTAGGCAGGGGTTGGGATTGGACCACCATGCCTGAATATAGTGCACCACCCAATAAATGGGTCTGGGACAAATCTTTCTTTGTGATTATCCCATTTTTATTGTATTGCAGAGTTTATGATGCAGCACCACTATAGACGCTGAAGAGTGGCAGCTTCCTTTACTACAATACGAACTTGCACAACATCGGCAGGTGAAAGGGAAATAGCATAATATATATCAAAGTGAGGTATATGAGAGTTTGGCATCAACATAACCTTAGGGAATTTAAAGATAAGTTTATTAGTATTTGGCAGTGATTCAACGTACATAGAGCATTTTATTTTTGTTCATTTATTAACATTTAATGTGCAGCAAATGCTAGTGGTACCGTCTCATGGTCCAGCACACAAATTTGGGAGACAAATCAGTTTCTCATGATAGCAAGATGAACATATACAAAATCAAATTAGTCTTGACCCTACTCCTCAAGGAAACAGTCCTGCCCGAACTACCAGGCCAAGTCCTCCCTGAACCGGAACACAAGCAACCTAGGGCCAGTTGCACCCTAGTTAGGACTCTTCAGCCAAGTGTAGCTTGGTTCCAGTAGCACAGTGAGCCCGGGACCCACGCCTGGGCATAGCCAGCGTACTTAGGACATCAAATGCAAAAATAACAAGGTGATGGATGGAATGCTTGAATTATTCTCAGTCACTGGTAATTGCTCAGGGCCTCATCCCATTCCATCATTTTTCACCCAACATTCCACCTCAGTTTTGACCCATCCATTTGCAAATCATTCTTGACCTTGCTCCAACGGGAACAATCTAGTTGGAACTGCCAGGCCAGGTCCTCCCTAAACCAGAGCACAAGCAACCTAGGACTGGTTTCACCCTAGTTAGGGCTCTTTAGTCAGATATAGCTTGGGTCTAGTGGCACAGTGAGCCCAGGACCCACATCTGGACATACCTGCCACACTTAGGGCATCAAATGCGAGAATCACAAGGTGATGGAAGGAATGCTTGAGTTCATATCAGCCACTGGCAATCGTTCTGGCCGCATCCCAATTCATTTTTTTTCACTCACCATGCCACCTCAGTTTGGACTCATCCATATGCAAATCAGTCTTGACCCTACTCTTCATGGAAACAGCCCAGTCCAAACTGCCAGGCCAGGTCCTCCCTGAACCAGAACACAAGCACCTAGGACTGGTTTTGCCATAGTTAGGGCTCTTTAGCCAAGTATAGCTTGGTTCCAGTGGAACAGTGAGCTCGGGACCCACATCTGGGCATACCAGGTGCACACATTGTCAAAGTAGTCTCTGCTATTTAAGGGGACTACTTTGTGTGGATATGCTCTTTGTTAAAGGGAAGAATGCTGTCACTCAGAGTGAAATTAGCCAATGCCTGAAGTGGACTGACCCATTCCCCCATGCTGCATACTATAGTGGGGGGGGGGGGAATGTAAATGACACATTAACAGACCAAGGGATGAAAAGGGTGTCTGAAAACCGCTCAAAATTTATTGAACATATAATTTTAGTAAATAGAAAAGCTCTTAACTAACAGCAGACCTAATTATTGGCCTGAAATGTAGCTTCTATGAAGCAAACCCATTTATTCCAGACCGTTGGATTTTGGACATAGGTCGCCCGACTGTGTGAACAGTTGTGTTATACCTTCTTTTTTCTTTAGCTTGCATGCCCCGTTGTTTTTGCCTCAGTGAACTTGACAAAATGCAAGTCTTCTCAACTAATTTGCCCTATTATTTTGCGTGACCTTCCCAAGCAGAGCTTTGCTCTTTGCAGTCCAAGAGTTGCACTGGCAGTGTGGCACCCTTAGCGGAGGATGACTTCTGTCCCCTTTAGCAACACAAAATTGAAGCAGGGCTGACCCATATGCCTCAACGAACCTGGGTTTTCCTATAAAGAAAACAGTGGTCCCCAAGGTTTTGTTTGAACTACACTACTTTCCTCTATTTTATGGTAGCCTCGCCAATTTTAAGAGGTAACATCAATATAGATTGTGTATTACCCCTATGGGCATGAGTCTGTGGGTTTCATTAGGCCACAATGCCTGGTTACACCATGAACGAGCAACCTAAATGTTCTCAGTTTGTGGCTAACCCCATTTACTTTGACTAATCTTCTGTGTCAGGACAACTAGGTTACCAATCACCAGTCAATCATTCTGCTATGTATACACATCTAGGTTGAATGGTTAACCAGGAAACAAATGGATATTGACAGCTTGTAGCTGCAGAATTCAGATGTGACATTGGCGCCTAATGAGTACCATAGGTGAGGAGAAACCCTTTCAGCAGCATTTTTGTGGAAGTTCTCTTTAGGCCTCAATAAATGGAGTACTTCAGTCCCCCGTATGTATGTAGTGGTCTGTGTGTCACGTAAAATGCTTGCGTGTTGGGGCTCATGAAAAGTATGCATGGCGACAGGTTGATTTGTAGTTTTTGTCCTTTTTAGGTACTTAGTACATGCAGCTCAGAGTGATGATACCCTGGCACAGAGTAAAGCCTTGAACTATTCCTTGTCCTTGGCAGAGGCCCTGCTGCCATGCCTCAGATGCACTGAGGTCATCTGAAGGATGGAGTTGTCCTGAAGTCATGTGGGTCTTGAAGATTGGCTGTCCAGAACTAAACTGAAGACAGATATTTACCAGTGGATTGCGTTCCTGCAGAAGGCCTTCCAGTACGTTGTGTGTGGGAGTTGTGTGTCCCCGATCCTGCTCCATACCGCTCCCTGGCTGTGAGTGAGCCTTTTTTTTTTACAAATAATTTTATTTTCATATAAAAAGAACATGATAAGTTCCAGTAAGAGAGTGACACTTGGGTTTTGTATCGTGTTCGGCTTAAGCTGATTTCTGTGATTTAAAAACAGTTTGAAGCATTTTTCTCGGCTATTCGGTTGACAAAATATCATGGTTTAAAGCTTGCCATTAGTCGGATGCTCAAATTATGTTGCTGCTACTGGCCCAGGGGAGCTCCATTTCCTATGGGCATTCATGTTAAGGAGAAGACTTCAACCATGGCAGGGGTCCACGAGAGATATGCCCCTAAAGATCAGTACCTTGGAGCAGTATTAATTTGTAAAAAATTAAGTTCCAGGGTCCTCCTCAGGAGATCACTGCAGCCTATATCACCCATTGCCACTGCCAGCGCTGCCAATGACAGTACCAAACCAGCTTCTAACCATCACACTCCTACAAATGTGACAATTCAACTATTCCAGGTCCCCAAAGCTATAAGATTAGCATGGGTATAGTCATTTTCAACGTATATTGAATTAGTAAAAAACTGTTAGTTTGCTCACTCTAAATCAGACAAACAGCCCACCATGTGGCAGACTGTCATAAGTGCCGGTGCTGCCAATTAAGGCCCGGTGCCAAGCACCGGAAACCACCGGCTCAAATTAAGCACTGCCTTGGAGGAACCTAAAGCGTTACCTAGCCCATTTCTAATACTATTAGAGACTTTTTTTGTCGTATTACTGTTGTTATTGAAACAGTCAGTGTACCCTGTAAAATGCCAGATTAAGAAACCAAGATCATCTCAATATTATATGATGAAAAAATACTACAAAAATACTGTGATTTGGTAACCTTGGTTCGAGCTACAAGAAGGTATTATGCTTTCTCTGGAGGTCATTGGTTTAACCTCTTTCCTTCGAAGCCCATATGATAGCATTATTATCTGATGTAGAGATGTGGCCTACAGTCGTTGGTCTTTGACACCCCCTTGTAGATTGAGTTCATGTATTGGGGATCCCATATCACATCAATATCTTTCCAAAACATCTGTCCCTCCATGCCACCTTGCAGTTGCAGTACTGTAATTCAACAACTAGAGGGACAATATCAGTGGGCTTTTTTGAAAGGTCCAGCAAACATGCCCGAGACTAGTCAAAAAAGAGAGGGTATGCCGTTCCTTAAATATGTATAGAGAGGAGTAACAGAATATGATATATGATGTTGTCACTAAAGGGCATCCATTGATTCGTAGGAGAGGAATTGCTCCTGTCGGATAAGGAACATACTTTGCTGTAGTTGCATTTCCCAGCGCTTCATACCCCTGTGGAGGCGCTGAAGCACATCCTAACATGGTTAGCATACTACACCATATGCTGTGCTTCATTAGAAGGATTTAAATTTGCAGTGTGGGCTGTGTGGGAGGTGTTTTGGTGTCATGGGTGATGGTTCTCTTGTAAGATCAATTACTTACTAAAACTACACAAACCCTTGTAAATTCCCAGAAAAACACAATTTGAAGCCAGCAACGTGCTTACAATCCAAAACCATTAAGAAAACATACACAGGCTGTATAAATTTAGGTTAGGTAGACACGCCTGTAACGAGTTATGTGTGTGTATGTGCGTGTATGTACATATAATATATATATATATATATTATCTACTGGCGGTCGCCAGTAGATAGTTATAGTTAGGACCTATTTTCCATAGGAAATCAGCAACATTCGATTTGAAATAACGTTGGCGCCGGTTGACGAATCTTTGCGAAAGCTTCCAACTTGTTGGGGCGCTCCGGTCCGCTCCTATCCTGAAAGTCTCGGGGCGATACGTCAAGCGGGGGCCGAGAAAAAAGGGGGGTCCCAAAACGCGTTTTCCCCATTCATTTTTCCATAGGAACCGTTCATCGCGGCTACAGCCCGAACTGCTGAACGGAATTACACCAAATTTGGCAAAGAGGTAGCCCTTGGTTCAGTGTCATGCCTTTTGCTTAAATGGTGTAAATCCGTTCAGTAGTTCCTGAGAAAATCAAAAGTAAAGTCACATATATATCTATGGCCGAGTAGGGTCCGCGTACCCTCCCGATCACGAGCTGCATGCTAATTGGCTGTCAACACTCCAAATCAGGAAGTGTTGGCAGCCATTTTGTCCCTCTGTAGAACCGAGGGACAGAAACAAGTGCGCAAAGCACAAAAAGGGGGCAGGGTAGAAACACCCTGACCCCTAGGTCTGCTCAGGGGTCCCACAAGGACCCCTGGGCAGAAAAGCATTTTTTTTTAACTCAGCGGGATGCGCTTAGGGTGCGTGGATCCCGCCGAGAAAAAAAAAGAAACAAGTGCGCAAAACGCACAAAGGGGGCAGGGTAGAAACACCCTGACCCCCAGGTCTGCTCAGGGGGTCCCACAAGGACCCCCTGGGCAGACAAAAGCATTTTTTAAGAAAAAAAATCGGCGGGATGCACTTAGGGTGCGTGAATCCCGCCGAAAAAACCAAAAACAAAGCGCGGTCTCCCGTGCTTCATTGTTAATTGGCCCCCGGGTGGGCCAAGTCCCGGGGGCATGTGGGGGGGTTATTTATAATATGTGGGGGGGCCTCTAAGGCCCCCCCAAGCCCCGGGGACCGCCACCCCCCCGGGCTTTAAAAATAAATGGTGCGGGAGGGCTCTAGGCCCTCCAGCAGCCCCGGGGACCGCCACCCCCCGGGGCTTCTTTTTTAAAAATTAATACTACCTGTGTGGGGGGGCTCAAGCCCCCCCACACACCCCGGGGACCGCCACCTCCCCGGGGCACTAACAAAATAAATGTGGGGGTCCGTTTCGGACCCCCGAAGCCCCGGGACCACCACCTCCTCGGGGCTTTAAAGACATGGGAGGGGGGCCATGCGGCCCCCCTCCTGGAGCCTGTGGTGGCCTGGGGACCGCCACCCCCAGGGCCGGCTCCTGCAGTGTCCCGGGGTGCCCACCCCGGGACACTGCTGTTTGCAATGGCAGGACGGGAGCCTCGCGGCTCCCGTCCTGTCATTGCAAACTGCTTTGCTTCATTGAAGCGAGAGCAGGAAACCTGCTCTCGCTTCAATGAAGCAAGCAGAATTGCTTTTCCATAAGGGGAGCTGCATGTCAGCTGCTCCCCTTATGGAAAAGCAATGCCGGCTCCCGTAGGACGCGGGGAGCCGGCGGGACTGTGGGGGGATTGGGGACCCCCCACAGTCCCCAACCAGAGGCCAGGCCCCGGGGGAATGGGTCCCCGGGGCCATTAGTGGCCTGGGAGGGGGGCCACGCAGCCCCCCTCCCCATAAAGAAAATTTAAAAAAAAAAACGTTAAGGCCGGCCCCAGGGGATGGGGTCTCCGGAGCCTTAAATGGCCTGAGGAGGGGGGCCACGCAGCCCCCCACCAAAAATATAAATAAATAAAAAAACAGTGGGCATGCCCCGGGGGATGGGGTCCCCGGGGCCAATAGAGGCCCAGGGAAGGGGGGCCACGCGGCCCCCTTCCCGTTTTGTTTAAAAAAAAAAAAAAGAAAGAAAATAATCAGGCCCCGGGGGATGGGGTCCCCGGGGCCAAAAGTGGCCAAGGGAAGGGGGGCCACGCAGCCTCCCTCCCATAAAATAAAAAAAAATAAAAAGAATAAAGACCGGCATCGTGCCGGAGGCCCCGCCCCCTCTCTGCAGCAGTCTGCAAACGCGCCCCCTGGCGCGTTTGCAGATGGGGAACGAATTCCCCTTGAATACTGGGGGTCCCTGGGGGCCAACTAGCCCACCAGGAACCTCCAGTATGCGCCAGGGGGCTGCGTTGCAGAGAGGTGTACAGAGGCCACGCCCCTTTGTACACCTCTCTGCAACGCAGCTCTGTGGCGCTTTTTGGAGGTACATGGTGGGCTAGTTGGACTCCAGGGACCCTCAGGATTCAAGGGGACTTAATCCCCCAACTTAAAACGCGCCACGGGCGCGTTTGCACAGTGGTGAAGGGAGGGGCGGGGCTTCAGGTGACATGTGTGCAAACAGGCCCCGTGGCGCGTTTTAAGATGGGGAATTAAATCCTCTTCAATCCTGAGGGCCCCTGTGGGCCAACTAGCCCACCAGGTACCTCCAGTAAGCGCCACGGAGCTGCGTTGCAGAGTGTTGTAAAAAGGGGCGTGGCCTCTGTACACCTCTAAGCAACGCAGCCCCCTGGCGCATACTGGAGGTTCCTGGTGGGCTAGTTGGCCCCTAGGGACCCTCGGGATTGAGGAGGATTTAATTCTCCAACTTAAAACGCGCCACAGGGCGTGTTTGCAGACATGTCACCTCAGGCCCCACCCCCTTCCTTCACCATTGTGCAAATATTCCTCTAAAATCAGCCGAACTACGAATTCCGATTTACTCACCTGTTATCAGGAGAGACCTCAGTGCTTCATCTTTGAGCCCAGTACTGATCCTGAAAAGTAATTTTAACCGTACTTACCAGTAACTTGATTTTCCTTCCATAGGCTAACATTGACTGGCTTCACTTGGAAATTCTTCCAAGTGTGGAGTTTTGTAACTTTATAATATTCCTCTAAAATCAGCCGAACTACGAATTCCAATTTACTCACCTGTTATCAGGAGAGACCTCAGTGCTGCATCTTTGAGCCCAGTTCTGATTCTGAAAAGTAATTCTAACCGTACTTACCAGTAACTTGAATTTCCTTACATAGGCTAACATTGACTGGTTTCACTTGGAAATTCTTCTTTGTGGTGTTTTTGAACTTTATAAAATTCCTCTAAAATCAGCCGAACTACGAATTCCGATTTACTCACCTGTTATTAGGAGAGAACCCAGTGCTGCATCTTTTAGCCCAGCACTGACCCTGAAAAGTAATTCTAACCGTATTTACCAGTAACTTGTATTTCCTTCCATAGGAATCCATTGTCTGGTTTTCAGCAGAAAAGTTTCAAAGTGTCGATTTTCACAAACTACAAATATTCCTTAAAAATCGCCTGTATGACTTAAACGCATTCTTTCAACTGTTTACAGGAGATGCA
Source organism: Calotriton arnoldi (assembly GCA_963921515.1). NCBI lineage: Eukaryota > Metazoa > Chordata > Amphibia > Caudata > Salamandridae > Calotriton > Calotriton arnoldi. Next base: position 310,439 of record CAWUFW010005205.1, read on the forward strand.
CCAGTGCTGGATCCAGGATCCACCACTGAGTAAGAAAAAGTAACGATAACACTACTTACCTGCTAAGTGAATTTCCTCCCATAGGATAACATTGGTGATTCTATGTGAAAAAGTTTCTAAGTGTCAACTTTTAAAATACAATAATATTCCTTAAAAATCACTACTGTAACCAAAACGCTTTTACTCAACTGTTTACAGGAGATGTCCCATGACTGAATCTAGGATCCAGTCCTGTGGTTAGAAAAGTAATCCATAAAGTAACTAATTGCATTTAACTTGAAATGCACATTGAGCTCAATGTTGCATTGTGTTTGAAATTGTGTTGCCCATTGCAACAACTGTAACTACTGCACTTAAAAGTCTATTGCCTATTTGCAAAGTATTTAAACTAAAGTAATTCATTCTGAGAAAGTATATTTTGTAATGTAATGTATAATGTAATTACAATGTAATTTAAAAAATAAAATATCTAAAAATAAATAGTTTAAAAAAATGTAGTAAATCAGTATCAAAAAAATAAATATAACAATTAATACATTTAAAATTGTCATTTACAAAACCTTTGAAATTCACTGAAAAAAAGCATAGGTTTCAGACATGTTATAGTTAGGAATTAGCATTTAAAAAACCTTTGATATTCACTGAAAAAACCATAGGTTTCAGGCACGTTATAGTTAGAAATTAGCATTTAAAAAACCTTACAAATTCACTGAAAAAACCATAGGTTTTAGGGACAGTTATAGTTAGTTGGACATTGCACTCATACAAAACCCGTGAAATTCCCCCGATATAGTAGTTCAGGTAACTATAACTCGCGCCCCCGCAATGCACTGCTGATGACGTCACATATTACATCACTCATGACATGGTCAGTGACATCACTGATGACATCACTGATGACATCTCAAATGACATCACTGATGACATCATCCAGTGACTGTGTGTTTCTGTAAAGTTTAAATATGTTTAATATATAGGGAAAGGCGTATTGAAGAATGAGTGGGTGTATAAGTGTCTGAATGGATGATTTAGTAGGTGCGTGACTGACTCTAAGTGAGTGATTAAACGTATCTTACTGAATGCATGGGTTAGTGACTAAACTGTGTGAATGTCTGTATCCGTCTGTCTGTTGGTGTGTAAGCGGCTGCATGGGTTTGTGAATAGCTACATGAGTGTCTACATGGGTTATTGATTGGTTGTCTGAGTATCTGTATGGGTGCCTGAGTGTTTGTGTGGGTGGGGTGTGTGTGACTCTGTGCATAGATGTGTGAGTGGGTGATTTACTGGGTGCATAGTTTCAAGTGTGCATCTGTGAAGGGCTGTATGGGTGGGTGAGTGTGAGTATAGGTTTGTTGGTGAGTGAATGTATATCTCAGTGGTACATGTGTGAGTAACTACATATGTGAAAGGCAGTATATATGTGTGTTGGAGTATTTAAATGGCTATAAGTGAGAGTGTGTGACTGTGAGAGTGGCTGTATGGATGAGTGTGTGCTTGTATCAGTGATTGTATAAGAGCGTAAGAATGTGCTAGTATTTGTATGAGTAAGTGAGCTTGTGTGTGTATAACTGTATAGGTGAGTAAATGGGAGTGTGATTAATTATTTGCATGACTGACTAGGTATGTGAGTACCTCTATGGATGAGTGGTGGTGTGTGAGTGTCTATATAGGTGTATGAGTGCATATGATAGTCCTGTACTGAGTGACCGTAAGTATGAGTGACTGTACGGGTGAGTGAGTGGATGTGTGTGTAGACCTAAGAATCAGTGAGTGGGTATGTAGTTATTGGTGTTGGAGTGTCTATGGTTTTGAGAATGGCAGTCTGTAATTTAGAGTGGGTGTATGAAAGGTTATATTAGGGTGTGTGAAAATGCATCAAATTATCACATGGATGATGTCATCAGTGATGTCATTTGAGATGTCATCAGTGATGTCATCAGTGATGTCATCAGTGATGTCACTGACCATGTCATGAGTGATGTAATATGTGACGTCATCAGCAGTGCATTGCGGGGGCGCGAGTTATAGTTACCTGAACTAACTATAACGGGGGAATTTCACGGGTTTTGTACGAGTGCAATGTCCAACTAACTATAACTGTCCCTAAAACCTATGGTTTTTTCAGTGAATTTGTAAGGTTTTTTAAATGCTAATTTCTAACTATAATGTGCCTGAAACCTATGGTTTTTTCAGTGAATATATATATATATATATACATATATATAATATATACATACACACAGTGAGACTTAAATATATATACTAGGCTACAGCATAAGTTCAATTATTATTCTTTCTGTACTAGTAATTAGTCATTCTATTTCTAACATATCTCATCTAAGTGGTGGTCTGACTTTCTGTATCAGTGTGTGAGTAGAGATCTGAGTGGTTGTATGGGTGTGTGAGTAGGTGTGTGAGTGGCTAAATGGATGTGTTGATGAGTATGTGTGTAGCTGTATGGGTGAGTGAGTGGCTGTTGGAGAGGCTGTATGAGTGGCTGTTTTAGAGGGTGAGTGGGTGTGTGAGTGGCTGTATGGGAGAGTTAGTGGCTGTTTGAGTGGCTGCATAGGTATGTGAGTGGGTGTGTTAGTGGCTGTATGGGTGGCTGAGAAGCTGTTTGAGTGGATGTATGGGTGAGAGAGCAGCTGTTTGAGTGTGTGTGTAGGTGAGTGGGTGTAAGTGGCTGTTTTGGAGAGGGAATGTGTGAGTGGCTGTTAGTGTCAGTGAGTGGGTGTATGGATGTGTGAATGGGTAAGTGGTTCTGTGGGTGTGTGAGTAGTTGTATGGGTGAGTGAGTGGCTGTGTCAGTAGATGTATGGGTACATTAGTAGGTGTGTCCATAGCTGTATTGGTGAGTGAGTGAGTGGAAGTGTGAGTGGCTGTATGGGTGAGTGTGTGGGTGTGTGAGTACCTGTATGGGTGAGTGAGTGGCTGTGTGAGTTTCTGTATGGGTGATTGAGTGGGTGTGTGAGTGGCTATAAGAGTATATGAGTGGGTGTAAGTGTCTATATGTCTGTATGACTTTATGTGTGAGTGGCTATGTTGGTGAGTGACTGAGTGCATTAGTGGCTATATGGGTGAGTTAGTGGGTGTGTGAGTGGCAGTATGCGCGAGTGGTTGTGTGAGTGGCTCTATGGTTGAGTGATTGGTTGTGTGAGTACTGATATGGGTCTGTGAATGGGTATGTGAGGAGTTGTGCGAGAGTGGGAGTGGGTGTTTGAGAGGCTATATGCTGGTGTGAGTTGTTATGTGAATGATGTCATCAGTGATGCCATCAGTGATGTAATTTGAGATGTCATCAGTGATGTCACTGACCATGTCATGAGGCTTGTAATATGTGAGGTCATAAGCAGTGTATTAGGTCAGGTTACTTGGAGTGCTGAATTTCACTTGTTTTGTACGAGTGAATTCTGAGCCTAACTATATCGTCCCTGTAACCCTTGTCTTTTTTCATTCAATTTCTAATGTTTTTGTAAATTCTATTTCCTAACTATATCATCCCTGTAACCTTTGTTTTTTTCAGTGAATTTCTACTTTTTTATTAATTCTCAATGGGTGAGCAAGTGGGTGTGTGAGTGTCTGAGTGAGCCTGGAAGTGGCTGCATAAGTGTCTCACTGGGTGTGTGAGTGGGTACTTGAGTGTCTGAGTGGGTCTGTGAGTGGGTGTGTGAGTGTCTGAATGGGTGTCTGAGTGAGTGCATGAGTCTCTGAGTGAGTTTGTGAGTGGGTGCGTGAGTCTGAGTGGATCTGTGAATGGATGTGTGCGTTTGTGAGTGGATGTGTGAGTGTGTGAGTGGGTCTGTGAGTGGGTGCATGAGACTCTGAATGGGTCTGTGAGCGGGTAGATGAGTCTCTGAGTGGGTCTGTGAGTGGGTGCGTGAGTCTCTGAGTGGGTCTGTGAGTGGGTGTGTGAGTGTCTGAGTGCTCTATGTTTTGCCCTCTTCTGCTCTGTTTTGCCTTTCCAGCCCGTTTTTCTACCTCTGTTTTGCCTTTTCTGCTAGTTTCACTGCTCTTCCTGCTCATTTTTCTGCCCTCAGTTTTGTCGTTCATGCTCTTTTTTCTGCCCTTTTTTCCCACTTAAAAACCCCGGGGACCACCACCACCCTGGGGCTTTACTGACATTAAGGAGGTGGGCACTGGGAACCCCCTCCATTTAGCTCTAAGAGCTCCGGGGACCCTCACCTCCCCGGGGCAATAACAAGACTTGGCGGGGGCTGCACAGACCCCCCGGGGCCAAAAACGGTCTTTAAATGGGGAAGGGGCCGCCTGGCCCCCTCCCCGGGGCTGAAGCCACAAATCAATAGGTAGTGGGGCCACATGGCTCCCCTCCCCAAGCTGATTTCGCCCCGGGAACCCCATCCCCTGGGGCCCAGTCACTTGATTGTTGGTGCGCTGGAGACCACCCACCCAGTCACCACCATAGGGCACCGCGAGGGAGCTTCAAGGCCCCTGTGGTCCCTGCCAGCTCTCTGCCTCATGCGGGAGCCAGCATTGCTTTCACAGACAGGTAGCTTCTAAACATGTAGCTCCCTTTCTGTTGGAGCAATATTTTCATCTGTTTCCTGCCCGATTGACAGCGGGCAGGGAAACAGATGAAAACTCTGCTCTCAGCAAGTGGGAGCGGTTTCATATCTCTTGCTTGCTGAGAGCGAACTTCGTGTTTACTCTTACGCGACGGGAGCTTTCAAAGCTCCCACCAAGTCTGAGCAAAAAGCTTTGTTCTGGGGGTGGACACCCCAGGACATAGCAGGAGCCGGCCCTGGTGGTGGACGTCCCAGAGGCGATATATGGCTCCAGGAGGGGTGCCACACGGCCCCTCTCCTTCTGTATTGATGGGTTGGCCCCGGGCCATATATGGCCTGGGAGTGTGGCCACATGGCCCCCTCCCAGTTTTATTAGGCCCTGGGGAGCTGGTAGTCCTCAGGGCCTGGGGGCCCCTGCGGACCCAATATAATTCTAGTTTATTGCCCCGGGGAGACGGTGGTCCCTGTGGCTTCTTCAAAGCCCAGGAGGGGGGGTCCGCGCAGGCCCCCTCCTTTTATAAAACTGAAGCTCCAGGGAGTTGGTGGTCCCCAGGACTTCAATGAAGCCCAGGAGGGGGGTCCGTGCGACCCCACTCCATTTCTTTAAGATAAAGCCCCAGGGAGGTGGTGGTCCCCAGGGCTCTAAGAGCCTTAGGAGGGGGGACCCCATGCACACCCTTCTTTTAAAAAATGCCCCCAGGACCTAGCCTACCTTTCTTCTTTATTACATTTTTGTATGGGACTCAACTAAAGCTGAGTCCCAAGATGGCTGCCAACACTTCCTGGTTGAAGTGTTGGCAGCCAATCAGATCTCAGCACGAGATTGGGAGGGTTCAAGGAGCCTTTGCATCCCTATATATACAAATTAGTTTTTTCTTTAATATCTCCCAAACTACTGAACCAAATTACATCAAATAGTACAAAGGGTTCTTTCTGGACCAAGACCTACCTTTCTGCCACATTTGGTGTAATTCCGTCCAGCAGTTCGGGTTGTAGTCGTGTCTAAACTCTCAAAGGAAATAACATTGGAAAAACACTTTTTTGACCCACCCCTTTTATTAGCTCCCGCTTGACGGATCGCCCCGAAACATTCCATGCACAACAAGAATCACCGGGGCATTTTTCTGAAACATTTCATGAAGATTCGTCAAACGGTGCCAAAGATATTGGCAAGTCAAAAAACGCTTTTCCTATGGAAACATGGTCCTAACTATAACTTCCTACTGACGAACGCCAGTAGGTGGTATATATATATATATAGATATAGATATATATATATATATATATATATATATATACATATCTATATATATATATATATATATATATATATATTGGATTTGGGACACTCGTAATTATTTACAGCGACATTGTGGCAGGGGATTGAGCAAGCGCCGCCCACTATGGTCAAGGTACTTACCCAAGAGTGCTTGTTTGAAACAGACTCGGAGTGCCAAGATCGAGTTAAAACTTCCCCCTGCCTGCTAGAGTGTCTCCACCAATCACAGGGTGATAATCTTCATATTTAGTGCGAACATTGTGAACACCTTTGTTTTGTACCATTTGAGAAAGGCAATCTATGCTGAAACGCGTCATGCCGGTGGAATTAAAGCACGAGTTTTCCTGGAACCCGCGTGTGCTCAGTCTTTTCTGTTGGAAGGGCTATGGATTTTATATATATATATATATATATATATATTATCTACTGGCGGTCGCCAGTAGATAGTTATAGTTAGAACCTATTTTCCATAGGAAATCCGCGACATTCTATTTGAAATAACTCTCTTGCCGGTTGACGTATCTTCGCAAAATTTTCAAACTTTGTGGGGCGATCCGGTCCGCTCCTACCCTGAAAGTCTCGGGGTGATTCGTCAAGCGGGGGCCGAGAAAAAAGGGGGGTCCCAAAACGCGTTTTCCCCATTCATTTTTCCATAGGAAACTTTAGACACAGCTACAGCCCGAACTGCTGAACGGAATTACACCAAATTTGGCAAAGAGGTAGTTCTTGGTTCAGAAAGAACCCTTTTTGTTAAATGGTGTAAATCCGTTCAGTAGTTGCTGAGAAAATCAAAAGTAAAAGTACATATATATCTATGGGCACGGAGGATCCGCGCACCCTGAGCGCACCCTGCGCGCACCGTCCCGATCACGAGCTGCATGTTAATTGGCTGTCAGCTGGCTGTCAACATTCCGATTCAGGAAATGTTGGCAGCCATTTTGTCCCTCGGTAGAACCGAGGGACAGAAACAAGTGCGCAAAGCGCACAAAGGGGCAGGGTAGAAACACCCTGACCCCTAGGTCTGCTCAGGGGTCCCATAAGGACCCCTGGGCAGAAAAGCATTTATTTTTTAAATCGGCAGGATGCGCTCAGGGTGCGCGGATCCTGCCGATAAAAATCGAAGCGCGGTCTCCCGTGCTTCGATGTTAATTTGCCCCCGAGTGGGCCAAGTCCCGGGGGCATGCTGGGGGGGTGTTTATTTTATGTATGGGGGGCCTCTAAGGGCCCCCCAAGCCCCGGAGACACTAACAAATTAAAATGGGGGTCCGTTTTGGACCCCCGAAGCCCCGGGGACCACCACCTCCCCGGGGCTGTGCTGATGTGGGGAGGGGGGCCGCGCGGCCCCCCTCCTGGAGCCTGTGGTGGCCCGGGGACCGCCACCCCCCAGGGCCGGCTCCTGCAGTGTCCCGGGGTGCCTACCCCCGGAACACTGCTGTTTGCAATGACAGGACGGGAGCCTCGCGGCTCCCGTCCTGTCATTGCAAACTGCTTTGGATATTGGAAGAGAGAGCAGGGAAACCTGCTCTCGCTTCCAATATCCAAAGACAATTGCTTTCCACACGGGGAGCAGCATGTTAGCTGCTCCCCATGTGGATAAGCAATGCCGACTCCCGTAGGACACGGGGAGCCGGCGGGACTGTGGGGGGTTTGGGGACCCCCCCACAGTCCCCAACCAGAGGCCAGGCCCCGGGGGATGGGGTCCCCGGGGCAAGTAGTGGCTCGGGAGGGGGGCCACGCGGCCCCCCTCCCCAGAAATAATTTTTTTTTTTAATTTAAAAAAAAAAAAGGGGAGTAAGGCCCTCGGGGATGGGGTCCCCAGGGCCCAAAAATAAGAAAAAGGAAGGGGGCCACACAGCCCCCTTCAGGGAAAAAAACGATCGGCCCGCAGGCCCCGCCCCTTCCTTCACCACTTGCAAACGCGCCCCTGGCGCGTTTGCAGATGGGGAAGTAATTCCCTTTGAATACTGGGGTCCCTGGGGCCAACTAGCTCACCAGGAACCTCCAGTATGCGCTAGGGGCTGCGTTGCAGAGAGGTGTACAGAGGCCACGCCCCTTTATACACCTCTCTGCAACGCAGCTCTGTGGCGCTTTGGAGGTACATGGTGGGCTAGTTGGCCCCCAGGAACCCTCAGGATTCAAGGGGACTTAATCCCCAACCTAAAACGCGCCTCGGGCGCGTTTGCACAGTGGTGAAGGAGGGGCGGGGCTTCAGGTGACATGTGTGCAAACAGGCCCCGTGGCGCGTTTCAGATGGGGAATTAAATCCCCTTCAATCCTGAGGGTCCTGGGGCCAACTAGCCCAACAGGTACATCCAGAAAGCGCCACAGAGCTGCGTTGCAGAGAGGTGTAAAAAGGGTGTGGCCCCTCTACACGTCTCTGCAACGCAGCCCCTGGCGCATACTGGAGGTTCCTGGTGGGCTAGTTGGCCCCTAGGGACCCTCATGATTCAAGGGGACTTAATCCCCCAACTTAAAACGCGCCACGGGGCGCGTTTGCACAGATGTCACCTCAGGCCCCGCCCCTACCTTCACCATTGTGCAAATATTCCTCTAAAATCTGCCGAACTACGAATTCGGATTTACTCACCTGTTATCAGGAGAGACCTCAGTGCTGCATCTTTCAGCCCAGTACTAATCCTGAAAAGTAATTTTAACCGTACTTACCAGTAACTTGAATTTCCTTCCATAGGATATCATTGCCTGCTTTTTGCTGAAAAAGTTTCTAAGTGTTGATTTTTGAAACATACAAATATTCCTCTAAAATCAGCCGAAATACGAATTCCGATTTACTCACCTGTTATCAGGAGAGACCTCAGTGCTGTATCTTTCAGCCCAGTACTGGTCCTGAAAAGTAATTTTAACCGTACTTACCAGTAACTTGAATTTCCTTCCATCGGCTAACATTGACTGGTTTCACTTGGAAATTCTTCTAAGTGTGGAGTTTTGGAACTTTAAAATATTCCTCTAAAATCAGCTGAAATACGAATTCCGATTTACTCACCTGTTATCAGGAGAGACCTCAGTGCTGCATCTTTCAGCCCAGTACTGATCCTCAAAAGTAATTTTAACCGTACTTACCAGTAACTTGAATTTCCTTTCATAGGCTAACATTGACTGGTTTCACTTGGAAATTCTTCTAAGTGTGGAGTTTTGGAACTTTAAAATATTCCTCTAAAATCAGCCGAAATACGAATTCCGATTTACTCACCTGTTATCAGGAGAGACCTCAGTGCTGCATCTTTTAGCCCAGCACTGACCCTGAAAAGTAATTTTAACCGTACTTACCAGTAACTTATATTTTCTTCCATAGGAATCCATTGTCTGGTTTTCAGCAGAAAAGTTTCAAAGTGTCGATTTTCACAAACTACAAATATTCCTTAAAAATCGCCTGTATGACTTAAACGCATTCTTTCAACTGTTTACAGGAGATGCACCAGTGCTGGATCCAGGATCCAACACTGAGTAAGAAAAAGTAATGATAACAGTTTTTACCTGCTAAGTGAATTTCCTTCCATAGGATAACATTGGTGATTCTATGAGAAAAAGTTTCAAAGTGTCAACTTTTAAAATACAATAATATTCCTTAAAAATCACTAATGTAACCAAAACGCTTTTACTCAACTGTTTACAGGAGATGTCCCAGGACTGAATCTAGGATCCAGTCCTGTGGTTAGAAAAGTAATCCATAAAGTAACTAATTGCATTTAACTAGAAATTCACATTGAGCTGAATGTTGCATTGTGTTTGAAAATGTGTTGCCCATTGCAACAACTGTAACTACTGTACTTAAAAGTCTATTGCCTATGTGCAAAGTATTTAAACTAAAGTAATTCATTCTGAGAAAGTATTTTTTGTAATGTATAATGTAATTATAATGTAATTTAAAAATAAAATATGTAAAAAAAATTGTTTCTAAAAATGTAGTAAATCAGTATTAAAAAAATAAATATAACAATTAATACATTTAAAAATTGTCATTTACAAAACCTTTGAAATTCACTGAAAAAACCGTAGGTTTCAGACATGTTATAGTTAGGAATTAGCATTTAAAAACCTTTGAAATTCACTGAAAAAAACATAGGTTTCAGACACGTTATAGTTAGAAATTAGCATTTAAAAAACCTTTGAAATTCACTGAAAAAACCATAGGTTTCAGGCACGTTATAGTTAGAAATTTGCATTTAAAAACCTTATAAAATCACTGAAAAACCATAAGGTTTTAGGGACAGTTATAGTTAGTTGGACATTGCACTCGTACAAAACCCGTGAAATTCCCCCGTTATAGTTAGTTCAGGTAACTATAACTCGCGCCCCCGCAATGCACTGCTGATGACGTCACATATTACATCACTCATGACATGGTCAGTGACATCACTGATGACATCACTGATGACATCTCAAATGCCCTTGATTTATTTATTTTTAAAATTTATAAAACAAGGGAGGGTTCCTCTCCCAGGCCATTGTTGGCTGCGGGGACCCCATCCCACGGGGCTTGGCACAAAACATTGGGTGCCCACGTTCCCACCCAGGGCACCCAGTTTGTCCCGTTGGGGACCGCGGAGGAGCCTCATGGTCCCTGTGGTTCCTGCCGGCTACCCGTGTCTTGCGCAAGCCGGCATTACTTTTGGACAGAGGGAGCTGCTAACATGCAGCTCCCTCTATTCAAAAGCCATTCTGCTCCGCTTCATGCAAGAAAGAGCATTTTACATGCTCTTGCTTGCACGAAGCAAAGCAGTGTTTGCTGTGGCTAGGTGGGACCCGTGCTCCCGCCAAGACATAGCAAACTGTAATGTCCTGGGGTGGGCAACCCAGGACATTGCTGGAGCTGGCCCATGGGGTGGCAGTCCCCAGGGTCATCTAGGGCTCCAGTAGGGGGCCGTGTGGCCATCATACTTTGTTTATATTTTCCCCGGGGAGGTGGTAGTCCACGAGGATGAGAGGGAGCCACGGGCCCCCGGATTCTTTCTTGTTAAAGCCCTAGAAAAGTGGCAGTCCCCTCGGCTGCGGAAGGGTCCACGTAGCCCACCTGCATTTTTTTTAATTAAATCCCCAGGGGTTGGAAGCCCCCAGGGCTGGGGGGGTTCAAGAGGTGCCCCATTTATAAAAATATAAGTCCCGGGGAGGTGGTGGTCCCCGGGTAATCAGGGGAGGCCATATGGGCCTCCCCCGTATTCATTCTTAAAAAAGCCCCTGGGAGGTGGTGGTCCCAAGGGCAATATTAAGCCCTAGGAGGGGGGCCCGTGTGCCCCCCTCCCTTATTAAAACAATGCCCCTGGGACCTGGCCCACCCGGGGGCGATAATGAACAAAGCACAGGAGCTCCCGCGCAGATCCGGCCGAAAAGGTAAAGAAATGCCTGTTTGGCACTGGGGGTCTCAGTGGGACCCCCCAAGAGGCCTAAGGGCTCAGGGTGTTTCTACCCTGCCCCTATTTTTTTTTTTTTTTAACATTTTCTGAGTCCCACTATGGCTGCCAACACTTCCTGGTTGAAGTGTTGGCAACCAATCAAATGTCAGTTAGGTTTCAGTCGGCTGTTGGGCTCCCAGATATCTATATAGTCGTAGTCTGTAGTCGTGTTAAAAAAATAAAGAATCCACATAGACATAACATGGGGAAAACGTGTTTTGGGACCCCCCTTTTTTTCTTGGCACACGCTTGATGGATCGCCCCAAAACTTTCAACACAACAGCTGAACCAAAAAGGGTACGTTTTTTGAAAATTTAGTGAAAATTCGTCAAGCGGCAATAAAGTTATTGGCAAAACAAAAAAAACGCTTTTCCTATGGAAACTTTGGTCTTAAGTATAACAACCTACTGGCGACGGCCAGTCCATTATATATATATATATATATATATATATATATATATATATATATATATATGCACACGCAATCCGCCACAGAATCCAAACTCTTAGGAAAGACGGTACGGACCCAAATTCAGTGCAAAAGATTTATTTTCTTTGACCACGCACTGCTGCCATGACGCGTTTCGGCCTCTGAAAGGCCTTGATCATATATATATATATATATATTATCTACTGGCGGTCGCCAGTAGATAGTTATAGTTAAAACCTATTATCCATAGGAAATCCGCGACATTCTATTTGAAATAACGTTGGCGCCGGTTGACGAATCTTCGCGAAAGTTTCCAACTTGTTGGGGCGCTCCGGTCTGCTCCTATCCTGAAAGTCTCGGGGTGATACGTCAAGCGGGGGCCGAGAAAAAAGGGGGGTCCCAAAACGCATTTTCCCCATTCATTTTTCCATAGGAACCTTTAGTCGCAGCTACAGCCCGAACTGCTGAACGGAATTACACCAAATTTGGCAAAGAGGTAGCCCTTGGTTCAGTGGCGTGCCTTTTGCTTAAATGGTGTAAATCCGTTCAGTAGTTCCTGAGAAAATCAAAAGTAAAGTCACATATATATCTGGGCGGAGCCTAACCACACATGTCATCGTGAGATCTGATTGGCTGTCAGCACTTCATCCTGGAATTGCTGGCAGCCATCTTGGGACCAATATAAATGATAGTACCTCATTGAAATGCATTGTAATGAATAGAAGATTTTGAGGGTCACCAAAAGGAGAACTATAAAGGGTGATAACAGGCTTTAGTTACATTAGAATTTATTTGTTGATGGTACCATACTAATTTTAGGAATTGTGGTGTATTCTAAGGTGATTTTACCATGTGAAAAACCTTCTGCTGGGATATCATGAATCATGTTTGAGAGAACACTATTTTCTCATGCTTGTCCCATGGAGGTTTGGAAGGTGCTCCAGAAGCTAAAATGAGAGCATATTTTCTGTAAATTCACATTATCTTTATCACTCATGTGAGAATGAAGTCTGACATTCTCAGTAAAACATGTACATCCAACAAGGGCAGAGACTGTCAGTTGATTCCTTTGTGTTCTACTGCAGCTTCCCAGAGTGTTCTAAAGAACAACTAGAGTGCTAACAGCCTTACTTATGACAAAAGTATGGCACACCTGAAGCCATCTTGATTGGAATAAACTGGTAACACTTAAAACATTTAATTTAAAAAGGAACAAAATGAGGGGGTTCATTTTGTCATAGAAATTATGGTTAGTGCTGTAGAAAGAAAAATTAGGACATATTTCAAGTGTGATCTCAAATATCTTCCTGTTATATTTCAACAGGAGCAGCCTGCCAGTTGATGCCTTTGTGTTCTACTGCAGCTTCCCAGAGTGTTCTAAAGAACAACTAGAGCGCTAACAGCCTTACTTATGACAAAAGTATGGCACACCTGAAGCCATCTTGATTGGAATAAACCGGTAACACTTAAAACATTTAATTTAAAAAGGAACAAAATGAGGGGTTCTTTTTGAAATAGAAATTATGGTTAGTGCTGCAGAAAGAAAAATTAGGGCATGTTTTAAGTGAGATCTCATATCCTCTTCTATTTCATTAGAAAATTCTGACATGCAGACTGAAACATTCACTTTCAATACCAGCAGCAGACTACCAGTTAACTCCCTGGTGAGCAGTAGCTTTACTCCAGTGATCTAATGAGCAACTAGAGTGCTAACATTCTGAATTTATGGCAGATGTGAGACACATCTGAATGCCTTCTTGATGGAATCAAGGTAAAAAACTGAAAGCATTTCCTACTGAGAAGACTGCAGTAAATGAAGAAATTAGGAAACTTCATAACAAAGAAGTCTTCCAAGATGGCCACCAGTGAAAAAAGAGCCCAAATGTAGCCCACATATAGCCCAATGACAAAAGTGTGCAAAACACTTTTTATTTTTAGTTTTTTTGCAGTTTTATGTAGTGCAGACTGGTCAGGTATTGGAGCATTGCATCTTAAAACATGACCCCCCTACACTACAAAAACACCACTGCACTACCTTAAACCCTAAAACACTACCCCCAGCACGACCCCCTACACTACACAAGCACCACTGCACTATCCTAAACCCTAAAACACTACCCCCAGCATGACCCCCTACACTACCCAAACACCACTGCACTAACCTAAATCCTAAAACACTACCACCAGCACGACCCCCTACACTACCCAAACACCACTGCACTACCCTAAAACATGACCCCCTACACAACACAAACACCACTGCACTACCCTAAACCCTAAAACACAACCCCCAGCACGACCCCCTACACTACACAAGCACCACTGCACTACCCTAAACCCTAAAACACTACCCCCAGCACGACCCCCTACACTGCCCGAACACCACTGCACTGCCCTAAACCCTGAAACACCAGCCCCTGCATGACCCCCTACACTGCCCGAACACCACTGCACTGCCCTAAACCCTGAAACACCACCCCTAGCACGACCCACTACACTGCCCGAACACCACTGCACTGCCCTAAACCCTGAAACACCACCCCCTTCACGACCCCCTACACTGCCCTAACACCACTGCACTGCCCTAAACCCTAAAACACCACCCCCAGCATGACCCCCTACACTGCCCGAACACCACTGCACTGCCCTAAACCCTGAAACACTACCCCCAGCAAGACCCCATACACTGCCCGAACACCACTGCACTGCCCTAAACCCTGAAACATCACCCCCAGCAAGACCCCCTACACTGCCCGAACACCACTAATCTAAACCCTGAAACACCACCCCCAGCACGACCCCCTACACTGCCCGAACACCACTGCACTGCCCTAAACCCTGAAACACTACCCCCAGCATGACCCCCTACACTGCCCGAACACCACTGCTCTGCCCAAAACCCTGAAACACCAGCCCCTGCACGACCCCCTACACTGCCCGAACACCACTGCACTACCCTAAACCCTAAAACATCACCCCCAGCACGACCCCCTACACTGCCCGAGCACCACTGTACTGCCCTAAACCCTGAAACACCAGCCCCAGCACGACCCCCTACACTGCCCGAACACCACTGCACTGCCCTAAACCCTGAAACACCAGCCCCAGCACGACCGCCTACACTGCCCGAACACCACTACACTGCCCTAAACCCTGAAACACCAGCCCCAGCACGACCCCCTACACTGCCCGAACACCACTGCACTGCCCTAAACCGTGAAGCATCAGCCTCAGCACGACCCCCTACACTGCCTGAACACCACTGCACTGCCCTGAACCCTGAAACATCAGACCCAGCACAACACCCTACACTGCCCGAACACCACTGCACTGCCCTAAACCCTGAAACACCACCCCGTGCATGACCCCTACACTGCCCGAACACCACTGCACTGCCCTAAACCCTGAAACACCACCCCCAGCGCGACCCCCTACACTGCCCGAACACCACTGCACTGCCCGAAACCCTGAAACACCACCCCCTGCACAACCCACTACACTGCTCGAACACTACTGCACTGCCCTAAACCCAGAAACACCATCCCCAGCACGACCCCCTATACTGCACGAACACCACTGCACTGCCCTAAACCCTGAAACACTACCCCCAGCAAGACCCCCTACACTGCCCGAACACCACTGCACTGCCCTAAACCCTGAAACATCACCCCCAGCAAGACCCCCTACACTGCCCGAACACCACTGCCCTAAACCCTGAAACATCACCCCCAGCAAGACCCCCTACACTGCCCGAACACCACTGCACTGCCCTAAACCCTGAAACACCAGCCCCAGCACGACCCCCTACACTGCCCGAACACCACTGCACTACCCTGAAACACCACCCTCTGCACGACCCCCTACACTGCCCGAACACCACTGTACTGCCCTAAACCCTGAAACCCCACCCCCAGCATGACCCCCTACACTGCCAGAACACCACTGCACTGCCGTAAACCCTGAAACACCACCCCTGCACGTCATCCTACACTGCCCGAACACTACTGCACTGCCCTAAACCCTGAAACACCACCCCCAGCACGACCCCCTACACTGCACGAACACCACTGCACCGCCCTAAACCCTGAAACACTACCCCCAGCAAGACCCCCTACACTGCCCGAACACCACTGCACTGCCCTAAACCCTGAAACATCACCCCCAGCAAGACCCCCTACACTGCCCGAACACCACTGCCCTAAACCCTGAAACACCACCCCCAGCAAGCATCAGCCTCAGCACGACCCCCTACACTGCCTGAACACCACTGCACTGCCCTGAACCCTGAAACACCAGACCCAGCACAACACCCTACACTGCCCGAACACCACTGCACTGCCCTAAACCCTGAAACACCACCCCGTGCATGACCCCCTACACTGCCCGAACACCACTGCACTGCCCTAAACCCTGAAACACCACCCCCAGCGCGACCCCCTACACTGCCCGAACACCACTGCACTGCCCGAAACCCTGAAACACCACCCCCTGCACAACCCACTACACTGCTCGAACACTACTGCACTGCCCTAAACCCAGAAACACCATCCCCAGCACGACCCCCTATACTGCACGAACACCACTGCACTGCCCTAAACCCTGAAACACTACCCCCAGCAAGACCCCCTACACTGCCCGAACACCACTGCACTGCCCTAAACCCTGAAACATCACCCCCAGCAAGACCCCCTACACTGCCCGAACACCACTGCCCTAAACCCTGAAACATCACCCCCAGCAAGACCCCCTACACTGCCCGAACACCACTGCACTGCCCTAAACCCTGAAACACCAGCCCCAGCACGACCCCCTACACTGCCCGAACACCACTGCACTACCCTGAAACACCACCCTCTGCACGACCCCCTACACTGCCCGAACACCACTGTACTGCCCTAAACCCTGAAACCCCACCCCCAGCATGACCCCCTACACTGCCAGAACACCACTGCACTGCCGTAAACCCTGAAACACCACCCCCTGCACGTCATCCTACACTGCCCGAACACTACTGCACTGCCCTAAACCCTGAAACACCACCCCAGCACGACCCCCTACACTGCACGAACACCACTGCACCGCCCTAAACCCTGAAACACCAGCCCCAGCACAACCCCGTACACTGCCCGCACACCACTGCACTGCCCTAAACCCTGAAACACTACCCCCAGCAAGACCCCCTACACTGCCCGAACACCACTGCACTGCCCTAAACCCTGAAACATCACCCCCAGCAAGACCCCCTACACTGCCCGAACACCACTGCCCTAAACCCTGAAACACCACCCCCAGCAAGACCCCCTACACTGCCCGAACACCACTGCACTGCCCTAAACCCTGAAACACCACCCCCAGCAAGACCCCCTACACTGCCCGAACACCACTGCACTGCTCTAAACCCTGAAACACCACCCCCAGCACGACCCCCTACACTGCCCGAACACCACTGCTCTGCCCAAAACCCTGAAACACCAGCCCCAGCACGACCCCCTACACTGCCCGAACACCACTGCACTGCCCTAAACCCTGAAACACCAGCCCCAGCACGACCCCCTACACTGCCCGAACACCACTACACTGCCCTAAACCCTGAAACACCACCCCCAGCATGACCCCCTACACTGCCCGAACACCACTGCACTGCCCTAAACCCTGAAACACCAGCCCCAGCACAACCCCGTACACTGCCCGCACACCACTGCACTGCCCTAAACCCTGAAACACCAGCCCCAGCACGACCGCCTACACTGCCCGAAAACTACTGCACTGCCCTAAACCCTGAAACACCACCCCTCGCAAGACTACCTACACTGGCCGAACACCACTGCACTGCCCTAAACCCTGAAACACCACCCCCTGCACGACCCCCTACACTGCCCAAACACCACTGCCCTAAACCCTGAAACACCACCCCAGCACGACCCCCTACACTGCACGAACACCACTGCACTAAACCCTGAAACACCACCCCCTGCACGACCCCCTACACTGCAGGAACACCACTGCACTGCCCTAAACCCTGAAACACCACCCCCAGCACGACCCCCTACACTGCCCTAACACCACTGCACTGCCATAAACTCTGAAACATCACCCCCAGCACAACCCCCTACACTGCCTGAGCACCATTGCTCTGCCCTAAACCCTGAAACACTAGCCCCAGCATGACCCCCTACACTGCCCGAATACCACTGCACAGCCCTAAACCCTGAAACACCACCCCCAGCACGACCCCCTACACTGCCTGAACACCACTGCACTGCCATAAACCCTGAAACACCAGCCCCAGCAAGACCCCCTACACTGCCCGAACACCACTGCATTGCCCTAGACTCTGAAACACCAGCCCCAGCAAGACCCCCTACACTGCCCGAACACCACTGCACTGCCCTAAACCCTGAAACACCAGCCCCAGCACGACCCCCTACACTGCCCGAACACCACTGCACTGCCCTAAACCCTGAAACACCAGCCCCAGCACGACCCCCTAAACTGCCCGAACACCACTGCACTGCCCTAAACCCTGAAACACCAGCCCCAGCACGACCCCCTACACTGCCCGAACACCACTGCACTGCCCTAAACCCTGAAACACCAGCCCCAGCACCACCCCCTACAATGCCCGAACACCACTGCACTGCCCTAAACCCTGAAACACCACCCCCTGCACCGCCCCCTACACTGCCCGAACACCACTGCACTGCCCTAAACCCTGAAACACCACCCCCTGCACGACCCCCTACACTGCCCGAACACCACTGCACTGCCCTAAACCCTGAAACACCACCCCCTGCACCACCCCTACACTGCCCGAACACCACTGCACTGCCCTAAACCCTGAAACACCACCCCCTGCACCGCCCCCAACACTGCCTGAACACCACTGCACTGCCCTAAACCCTGAAACACCACCCCCAGCATGACCCCCTTTACTGCTCGAACACCACTGCACTGCCCTAAACCCTGAAACACCACCCCCAGCATGACCCCCTACACTGCCCGAACACCACTGCCCTAAACCCTGAAACACCACCCCTGCATGACCCCCTACACTGCCCGAACACCACTGCACTGCCCTAAACCCTAGAACACTACCCCCAGCATGACCCCCTACACTACCCGAACACCACTGCACTACCCTAAACCCTAAAATACTCCCCCAGCACGACCCCCTACACTACCCGAACACCACTGCACTGCCCTAAACCCTAAAACACTCCCCCAGCACGACCCCCTACACTACCTAAACACCACTGCACTGCCCTAAACCCTAAAACACTACCCCCGCATGACCCCCTACACTACCCAAATACCAATGCACTACCCTAATCCCTAAAACACTACCCCCGCACAACCCCCTACACTACCCAAAGACCACTGCACTACCCTAAACTCTAAAACAATACCCCCGCACGACTCCCTACACTACCCAAAGACCACTGCACGACCCTAAACCCTAAAACACGACCTCCTACACTACACAAACACCACTGCACTACCCTAAACCCTAAAAACTACCCCAGCACGAACCCCTACACTACCCAAACACCACTGCACTTCCCTAAACCATAAAACACTACCCCCAGCAGTACCCCTACGCTACCCAAACACCACTGCACTACCCTAAACCCTAAAACACTACCCCCAGCAGTACCCCCTACACTACCCAAACACCATTGCACTACCCTAAACCCTAAAACACTACCCCCAGCAGTATCCCATACACTACCCAAACACCACTGCACTACCCTAAACCCTAAAACCCTAAAACACTAACCCCTAGCACGACCCCCTACACTACCCAAACACCACTGTACTACCCTAAACCCTAAAACACTCCCCCCAGCACGACTCCTTACACTACCCAAACACCACTGCACTACCCTAAACCCTAAATCTACCCCCAGCATGACCCCCTACACTACACAAACACCACTGCACTACCCTAAACCCTAAAACACTACCCCCAGCACGACCCTCTTCACTACCTAAACACAACTGCACAATTTGTTACAGGCGTTGCAACGCAGGCCTGTGGTGCTTACTGGAAGTACCTGGTGGGCTAGTTGGGCCCCAGGGACTCTCAGGATTCAAGGTGACCTAATACCCCAACTTAAAACGCGCCACGGGGCGCGTTTGCACAGTGGTGAAGGGAGGGTGCGGGGCCTCAGGTGACATGTGCGCAAACACGCCCTGTGGTGCGTTTTAAGTTGGGGAGTTAATTCCTTTGAATCCTGGGGGCCAACTAGCCCACCAGGTACCTTCAGTAAGCACAACAGAGTTGCGTTGCAGAGAGGTGAAAAAAGGTGCGTGGCCTCGGAACGCCTCTCTGCAACTCAGCTCTGTGGTCCTAACTGTAGGTACCTGGGGGGCTAGTTGGGCGCCAGGGACCCTCAGGATTCAAGGGGACTTAATCCCGCAACTTAAAACGCGCCATGGGGCGCGTTTGCACACATGTCACCTCAGGCCCCCCCTCCCTTCACCACTGTGCAAACGCACACTGGCTCTGGTTAGTCAGAGTCAGTTACCACCAGTACCCGTCTGAAAAAGTTGTGGGCACAGGATGATTTTGCAACAAGGCCTCTTTCTGCTCCTCTGTTGGTTCTTTCTGCACATCTTTTGCTTCTTTCTGTGCGTTTTTTCTTCTTTCTTCACATGTCCTAGCTCTGTTGGCATAGTTAGAAACTAGCATTTAAAAACCTTTGAAATTCACTTAAAAAATCATAGGTTTCAGGCACGTTATAGTTAGAAATTAGCATTTAAAAAACCTTTGAAATTCACTGAAAAAACCATAGGTTTCAGGCACGTTATAGTTAGAAATTAGCATTTAAAAAACCTTTGAAATTCACTGAAAAAACCATAGGTTTCAGACACATTATAGTTAGAAATTAGCATTTAAAAAACCTTTGAAATTCACTGAAAAAACCATAGGTTTTAGGGACAGTTATAGTTAGTTGGACATTGCACTCGTACAAAACCCGTGAAATTCCCCTGTTATAGTTAGTTCAGCTAACTATAACTCGCGCCCCCGCAATGCACTGCTGATGACGTCACATATTACATCACTCATGACATGGTCAGTGACATCACTGATGACATCACTGATGACATCTCAAATGACATCACTGATGACATCATCCATGTGATAATTTCATGCATCTTCTCACACCCTAATATAACTTTTGATACACCCACTCTAAATTACAGACTGCCATTCTCAAAACCATAGACACTCCAACACCAAAAACTACATACCCACTCACTGATTCTTAGGTCTACACACACATCCACTCACTCACCTGTACAGTCACTCATACTTACAGTCACTCAGTACAGGACTATCATATGCACTCATACACCTATATAAACACTCACACACCGCCTCTCATCCATAGAGGTACTCACACACCTAGTCAGTCATGCAAAAAATTAATCACACACCCATTTACTCACCTATACAGTTATACACACACCAGCTCACTTACTCATACAAATACTAGCACATTCTTACGCTCTTATACAATAACTGATACAAGCACACACGCATCCATACAGCCACTCTCACAATAACACACTCTCACTTATAGCCATTTAAATACTCTAACACACATATATATTGCCTTTTACATATGTAGTTACTCGCACATGTACCACTGAGATATACATTCACTCACTAACACACCCATACACACACTCACCCACCCAAGCAGTCCATCACAGATGCACTCTTGAAATCATGCACCCAGTGAATCACCCACTCACACATCTATGTATAGAGTCACACACACCCCACCCACACAAACACTCAGGCAGCCATACAGATACTCAGAGAACCAATCAATAACCCATATAGACACTCATGTAGCTATTCGCAAATCGATGCATCCACTTACACACCAACAAACAGACGGATACAGACATTCACACAGTTTAGTCACTAACCCATGCATTCAGTAAGATACGTTTAATCATTCACTTGTAGAGTCAGTCACTCACGTACTAAATCATCCATTCAGACACTTATACACCCACTCATTCTTCAATACGCCTTTCCCTATATATATTAAACATATTTAAACTTTACAGAAACACAGTCACTGGATGATGTCATCAGTGATGTCATTTGAGATGTCATCAGTGATGTCATCAGTGATGTCACTGACCATGTCATGAGTGATGTAATATGTGACGTCATCAGCAGTGCATTGCGGGGCGCGAGTTATAGTTAGCTGAACTAACTATAACAGGGGAATTTCACGGGTTTTGTACGAGTGCAATGTCCAACTAACTATAACTGTCCCTAAAACCTATGGTTTTTTCAGTGAATATATATATATATATATAGTCACTATAAAAAAACAAAGGTTACAGGGCTGTTACATTATAGGTCGGCTCAGATTATACATGCACAAAACCATAGAAATTCAGCAGTAACCTGAGCTAACTATAACTTACGCCCCAATAATGCACTGCTTATGAACTCACATATTACATCACTATATATGCAAATAAATACAAACATAACGGAATACAAGTAGTGCTGGCAGAGGTCAGGGTACTCGTCAGAAGGGATACTTACGCAGATTATCACTGGAGCAAGAGTTACCACTGCACTATGCAGATGCAGAGAGCAGATGCTCGAGAAGGCAGCCTCAGAGTCTTCTGAAAACAGGGTCAGAATCACTCTGAATATTCCTTAAAGCATCCCAACATTTGGATCCTCTGTGGCTGTTAAGGCTACTGGGAGAGACATTTTGACCCATGCAGTAGGGCTAAAATACCTGGGAACGGTAATAGTGCTTGTTTGAGACCTGGCGCTGTTGGAGCATAGTCCATATAGAGCTCACTTCCATTTCCACCCATGCAGTTACATCTATCTATTAGCTGGTCATGTACTCATGCAAAAAAATAAAATGGGGCATCAATGTACTCAAAAAGAGCCATTTTTTTACGTGTTATTCCCTTTTTTACGCCCATTGTGTACATTGGGTGCACAAATACACCAATGCCCATTATAAGTGATATTTGTGCCAGAGTGTTGTGCTCCTGAATTTACCATCAGGGTCTAAGAATGGACAATGAATACTCAGTGGTATAGCAAGGGTGCCCTGGACCCTAAAGCAGATAGGAAAATTGCCTCTTTGACTTCCGGTTAGACATTCATATTGGGGTGCAGCGGTATGGATAGCACTGCACGTACCACACTATTTTACTTTTTTAAATATTTTTGTATTTTTGTTTCTGAATACGAAAAACATAAGTAGAATCAGAAACCATTTACTTAAACTAGGTAATACAGTTTGCTCTGCATGGCACTTCTGCACTTTGATGAGATCCTGATGCACCTGGAGAAGATATCCGTTCATTACATCTTCCACTGTTGGAAGGGAATCAAAACTCAAAGAACTAGTCAACCTTCAAATTTTTTTATATCACATCTTTTCGCATTCATAATTAACACAGTTACACAGTGTTTCCATCATCTCCCAATTCCTCATCCACCACCTGTAAGCTGCTCAGTGAAGTCCTGCAGCATCTGGCCCCATGACTGCGAGTCCTCTTCCTTACATTCATCCATGCTCACCAGAAGCATTCTCCTTTCCACCGCCGAGGCCCACTCACACACATTCTTCGCCCATCTCGAAGTTAGTGGTCCACCAGTATGTAACCAGTGTATCATGATCCATTTCTTTGCTAACACCATGCAGAAAAAAAATACTTTTTTATGCGATTTTGTACCTGAAGTGCCGGTCCAGAATACACTGTTCCATTTTTAGCTCTACCAAATGTTTCCGCTGTCTGACGAATTCTCTTGGTTTCCACAGTCCACAACCAGGCCACCATGCCACAGCTCTGTATCATATGGATAAAGCCCCTCCCAGGTGTGTCACATAGTGGGAAATGTCAGAGTGGTGCAGATAGATTTTATATAAGATTTCAGGTCAAGTAAGGTGGATTTATAGAGTGCTGCTTGTCACCCGTGAGGGTATCCAGCCGCTAAGTAAGTGAGAGTTGACATGTGGTAAGGCAGTATCGATGGCCCCGCAGAAAGACTAATTAAAAAGTCAGGTTTTCAGCTTCTTCAGGAATTCAAATAGTGAGGCCATGATGTGTGGGCAGAAGTAGTTCCAAGATTTGGCGGCTTGGTAGGAGAATGATCGACCTTCCGTTTTGATTCTGTGAATGCAGGGTGTGTGCAAGTGAGAGTGATGCTGAGGAAGTTGTTTGGTCAGTTGGTGGAAGTGAAGCCGGTGATTGAGGTATGCGGATCCCGAGATGTGTAGTGTCTTGAATGCGTGTGTGAGAAGTTTGAATTGGCAGCACTTTTGAAAGGGGAGCCAGTGGAGCTCTCTGAGGAGTGGTGTGGTGTGGGATGGATGCAGGAGGTCAAGAATGAGTCTGGTGGTGGCGTTTTGCATGGCTTGAAGTCTGTGAAGAAGATGGGTTAGGATACTGGTGTACAGTGCATTGCCGTAGTCCAATCTGCTTGTGATTCAGGGCCGCGTGATGATACGTGTGGTGTCTGTAGTGTCTTGAGACAATGAGCGCCAGGACCCCGTGGTTCTGGGTGGACTCAATGAGAGAATTACATAATCATTTTGGGAGGTGTTAAGGTGAGGTTATTAATGGTTAGGAGACAATGAGAAGTTCAGTTAAATGTTATACGCTGATAAATAAAGACGTCAGTTACAAGCTCTGTGTGTGGCGTGTTCATTTTGCATGCTCCCGGGCTGGGGAGGACGCTACAACTGGCTGCAAGTGCGTGATATGTGCCCTGAAGAAACGAGACTACTCTCCCTGAGAGTTCGCGATGCTACTGCAAACTGCTTGTGTGTGCCACGTGCACCTCTTCGATGAGAAGCAGTTCGAAGTTGGCATGTGTGAAATCGAAGCCCCATTCCAGCCCATGTATGGCCCTTGAAGAAGCTAAAGGCCCTGCAGAGGAGCCCACTCAGAAAGCCTGCCAGAAACCCCCTAACGCCAAAAGAAGGGATACTGCGCCACAGCCTAACACAGAGCCATCATTGACACAAAGCGAAGCGCTAAAGACAGCCACAACTGGGTACGATGCAGAAAGCTGAAAGCGGTGATGAACAAGTACGAGAGACAAAACCGCCACTTACCGTCAGCTGCCGCCACCTGAACAGCATATACTCCCAACTCCAGTTGAAAAGAGTGCGAAGTAGGATGCGGCTGTGTTACTGAAACAGCCACCACCGACACTGCGGAGAAGCAGAATATTGCCGCCAGATGGACTGCATAAATTGAAAAGTTCAATGATTTCATAGATGCCCTAGAAGAAGCAAATGATAAGAAAATCATACCTAAATAACCTTTGCTGTGATGGAGTAAAAGAAGTTCTGAAGAAAATATCACAAGCTGATACACCATCATACCATCAAATTAAGGAAGCCAAGTTCAAATCACTGCCAAACGTCGGCTATGAAAGGTACATTTTCCATCAAGTGAGACAACAAGTTGGTAAAACGATGGATGAGTTTGTTGAGAGACTTGGCGTGCTTATCAAACATTGTAAATTTAGTGAATTTAATGATGAAGAAGCAGTGCGCCTCACAGTCATTGATGGCTGTCTGTCGGACTCATTTAGAAGACGCATGTTGAGAGAGAAGCTCAGTTTAGATAAAGTGCTCCTAGCTGCAAGAGCCACGGAAAGAGCAGATCGACAAGCTGCCGGCATGGAAGCTGGAACAGGAAAGAATAAATTGGCACTAATCATGAAGAGCAAACACAAGCATAAAGTAGATACACATTAGTTGGCATCCTCAAAGAAAGGTAAGCTGTGTTTCCGATGTGAATTTTCATTTCCACATGAAAGTAAATGTCCAGCCATTGGACAGATGTGCAAAGGTTGCAGAAAGAAAAACCACTTCATGATGGTTCAACGCAAAAGAGAAACAGCGTGCATCATGGCGAAATGAGAAAATGGACGCCAGAAAGTTTCAGAAGCATTCTCGCCACGTCTACCAAGACAAAAAGCACCCTCAACTGCGACAGGTAGAAGCTAAATGAAGTTAATCATCATCAAATTCATCCAACAAAAGTTCTTCGATGTCACAATTGAGCGACAGTGAAGAGGGTGAATGTGCGATGGTCATATCCACCAAAAAGCGACATGCACACGTGGGTCTTGCTGCTTGCAAAGAAGATAAATGAATGACAAAAACTCGTGAGTCAAAGTAACAAAATAATTCATATGGACACTGCCCCAAGATCACACTAAAGGCAATGGTTGCCCCATAATATTTGCAAATGATAGTGGAGCATCGAGCCACATCATGCCAGTCGAGCAGTTTAACAGTTTGTCACCTGTACCATGACTCAACCCGCCAAACATGAAAGTGTACACATGGGCTGCTTCGCAACCATTGCAGAGTCAAGGATCATTCACGGTGACCTTACAACATGAGAAGATGTCTGTGCAAGCCCCAATTCATGTTCTTCAAGGTTCTTCAACCAGTGCATGTCTACTCAGTTTTGCAACTGCTGCTGACATGGAACTAATATCTATCAATTATAACCTACATACGCAATCTGAAATTGTGAGGCAGTTCCCATCGTTATTTCATGGCCTAGGGAAGCTCTAGACAATGAAGGTGCAACTTCACATCATCGAAGACATCCGGCCTGTTGCACAGCGACACTGCAGAATAGCATTTCACCTACAAGAAGTGGTTGCAAAACTAGAAACGCTGTTGAAGTATGACATCATTGAGCGCTCTACTGGTCCCACACCATGGGTATCGCCCATAGTGGTAGTGCCAAGAAAGGAAGGAGGAGGTTCAGTGCACATTTGCGTGGATAAGCACCAGGCCAACAAAGCAATCGTATGAGAAAAACATCAGGGTCCGCACATTGCAGACATGATCATGCAGCTGAATGAAGCCAAAGTCTTCTCCTGTCTTGACCTGAACAAGGAATACCATCAACTCGAATTGGAAGAAAGCTGTAGGTACATTACCACTTTTTCAACTCATGTTGGTTTGTCCAGATACAAAAGGTTGAGTTTTGGAGTGTCATCTGCTGCAGAAATATTCCAAGATGTCATACGTAGAATGATTCAACCTGTTACGCATGTTTTCAATTACAGTAATGACTTACTGGTATTTGGGGCAACACGGAAGGAGAATGATAAGGCTCTCAAACAAGTGTGCAAGTTACTTACAAATCAAGTCTCACTCTACATGCAGAAATATGTGAATTTCACAAAACCATACTCAAGTTCTTTGGGAACATATTCTCTGATGGGGGAAGAACTCCCGACCCCGATAACGTACAAGCACTGTCAGCCACCCAAACCCCACAAGATGTCACCATGCTATGATCCTTCTTGGGCATGCCAGCTATTGTTCAAGGTACATTCGTGACTTTGCCAAAGTGAGTGCCCCCTTGAGAGATCTGATGAAACGCAATGCCCAGTTCTGATGGTCCTCTAAATGCGACCAAAGCTTCAAAAGGATAAAGCATGCCATTGAAAATGCCACTGAGATGACTTGCTTTAATCCTAAACTACAAACTGAGATTACTGTTGATGCAAGCCCGGTGGTGGTAGGACCAATCCTTGCTCAGCATAATGGACATCCAAATGCTCAGAGACACATTGTGGTGTATGCTAGCCGAAGTCTGTCTGACACCGAGCGTGCCTATTCTCAGTCAGAGAAAGAGAGTCTGGCTGTGATGTGGGCCTGCGAACACTTTCATGTGTTTCTGTACGGCAAGCATTTCACAATTGTCACAGACCACCAAGCACTGCTCACCATATTTGGAAACCCAAAAGCTAAGGAGCCCCCTCGCATTTACAGGAGTACAACTATACAAAAGGACCAAAACCCTGCAGATTACTTCTCACAGGCACCCTTACCTCATCAAGACTCGACATCGAAAACAGCTGAAGAGTGCATCAACTTCATTGTAAGGTCCAGCACCCCAGTAGCCTTATCCATTGAACAGACCGTTGTTGCTACAAATGCAGAGAAAGACATGCTTGCCCTTAAAGATATAATTTCAGTGCAGTCATGGAGACAAAGTGTTCGACCTCTAAGTGATGATATTGAATTTCAAAAGTTCAAGAATGTCTAGGATGGACTGTCTGTCACTAAAGAAGGCATTGCATTAGAGGCTCATGGATTGTCATACCCAAGAGTCTCAGACAGCAAGTAATTGAACTCGCTCACAAAGGACATTGTGGCATTGTCACCACCAAAAGAACCTTGAGAGACCGAGTGTGGTACCCTCAATTGGACGAGAGAGTTGAGAGGTAAATAAAGAAGTGCCACTTATGTAATTGCCTTTCCCTTAAAGTGACACAGCATCCACTAACCATGTCTGATCTTCCTGTATGTGACTGGGAAAGAGTGGCCGTTGATTTCCTTGGGCTCCTAGCGAATGGACATCATTGCATGGTAGTCATTGACGAATATTCCTGTTTTCCTCTGGTGGAGGAAATGTCATCAACAACATATGACAAGGTTATTGTGCGCCTAGACGACATCTTTGCACCATGGAGCATCAGACAGCCTTAAATCTGACAATGGTCCACCGTTCAATACCAAGGAGTTCAAGAAGTTTCTAAATAGGCTCAATGTCAAGCACCAAAAAGTACACCTTTGTGGTCCCAAGTTAACGGTATCATGAAACAATTTATGGGCACCCTAAAGAGAGTGATCCACTATGCATCGATGGAGGGAATAGAGCGGAGTCAGGCCTTATGTTAAGGCCTCCGTGCCGATCGTTCGACCCCTCACTCCACCACTGGTGAGAGTCCTGCCATCTTACTATTTGGGAGAGCTATAAGAACCAAGCTGCTACAGTGGACCACTGACCAAACTCGGAGTGCTGACGAGGTTTGTGCCACCGGCACTGCTCGAAAACATCAAATGAAGACGTATGCTAATCAACGTCGGAGAAGTCAGGAACTCGTCTTTGACAAAGGTGACTGGGATCTTGTCAAACATAAACGGTAGCAGGAAAACAGATCCTCCGTTTCCTGCTGAGCCTCTGACAGTTGTGACACACAAGGGACATGTGATAACAGCGCAACGTCCCGGAAAATCCATCACAAGGGGTTTGTCACAATTCAGACATCTAACTCAACATTCATCAGCCCCTGTAATTCCAGATGAGTCTGCCCCACCTGACAGCCTAGATAAAACATCAGCTTGTGTGCCCTCGGTGTCCATTCTGGGTGCATCTCAACTACCTCATACAATGCGATCTGGCCGAACAGTGCGAGCACCTAGAAGACTTTTCAAAGAAATAAAAAAAGCTGCTATTGCTTACACCTTTTTATTTAACAAGGGAGGAGATGTAGTGTCTTAAGACTATGAAAGCCAGGACCCTGCGGTTCAGGGCGGACTCAATGAGAGAATTATGTAATCATTTGGGGAGGTGTTAAGGTGTGGTTATTAACGGTTAGGAGAGAATGAGAGTTTCAGTTGAATGTTGTACACTGATGAGTAAAGACATCAGGTACGAGCTCCTTGTGTGGCGTGTTCATTTTTCATGCTCCAAGGCTGGAGAAGGTGCTACTGTGTCCAGTAGGAGCCACTTGAAGATTTTACGTAACATGCGGAGGATGTAGAAGCATGCAGAGGTGACAGCATTGACCTGGGACTTTGTAGGCTTGGACCTCCTTACTACAGACTTCATGGTGAGATTGGTGTGCAGGAAGAGGTCTAGGTTCCTAGAATAGGCGGTCAGAGTTTGGTGGGACACCAGGTGGAATACCAAGGTGAACTCTTACTCCAGAAGCTCAGCACTTCAGTTTTGTTGGTGTTGAGCTTGAGGCAGTTCTCTTTCATCCAATTGGCCATGCTGGTCATGCATTGTTTGAAGTTTATCTTGGTATTGACTGTGTTGTCTGCGAGAGAAAAAATGAGCTGGGTGTCATCAGCATAGGAGATGATGTTGATTCAGTGGGATTTGATGATGTTAGCCAGAGGAGTAATGTAATGTACATGTTGAAAAGTGTGGAACTGAGTGATGATCCCTGTGTGACTCTGCAGATGAGGTCCTTGGGTTCTGATGTAAATGACGTGAGCCTGACTCGTTGTGCTTTTCCGGAGAGGAAGGAATCTATCCATTTGAGTGCTGGTCCTTGTATTCCCACTGTGTGTAGCCTGGGGATGAGTGTGTGGTAGGGAACGGTGTCAAGAGCATCGGAGAGGTCAAGGAGGATGAGGGTGGCGGTCTGTCCATGGTCGATGATGTTGTGTATGTCGTCTGTGGCAGCCATGAGACCTGTTTCAGTGAGGTGGTTGTTTAGGAATCCTGATTGCGAGTCGTCCAGGAGTTTGTGACATTCTAGGTGGTCAAAGAGTTGTCTGTTGATGGCCTTCTCAATGACTTTGGCTGGGAAGGGGAGCAGCGAGATTGGTCGATAGTTGCTAAGTACTTTGGGGTCGGCTGAGGGCTTTTTGAGGAGGGCAATGACTTTGGCATGGTTCCAGCTATCTGGGAAGGTGGCTGTCTTGAGGGAGGTGTTGATGATGGAGGTTAGTGCAACGCTGATAATTGCTTTTCCCAGGTTGCAGATATGGTGGGGGCAGGGGTCTGTGGGCGCCTCTGAGTGGACTGTTTTCATTATTGCTGTGGTATCCTAGATAGAGAATTCCAAGCTGTCAGTTGGTAGTCTTTGGTTGATGAGGTTAGCAGGCTGGGAAGGTCATTAGGGTTGTGTGGGGTTCGAAATTGCTGTAGATCTTGGTGATTTTTTCGTGGAAGAAGTCGGAGAGTTTGTTGTAGAGTTCTTGTGTAGGGGTGATGGTGTTGTTTACAGCTGTTGGGTTGGTGAATTCCTTGATGATGGCGAATAGTTCCTTGCAGATGTTGGAGCTAGAATCAATTCTCAGGGTCAGGGCCTTTTTCGTGGTTTCTTTCACTTGATGGTGGTAGTGTCTAAGTGAGATCTTGTATGTATTTCTTGTGGTGATTCCTTGGATGGTTCTCCATTTCCTTTCGAGTTGTTTGCAAACTCTCTTGGACTCTCTGATGTCAGCGTTGTACCAGCTAGCTTGTTTGTTGGATATTTTATGCTTGGTGTTTTTCAGGGGCACTAGGGTATTGGCGAAGGTGGTCACCCAGTTGTTAAAGTTGTTTGTGTCTTTGGTGGGGTCCTGAAAGTGTAGTTGGAGGGTGTTGAGGTGTGAAATTAACTCTACATATGTGCTTTCTTTGTAAATATTGAAAACTGGCATTAATGGATTGTTTTTAATGCAGCACACAGCTTTCTCACAGGAGCTCTCAGTCAGCGCTACCTGCAAGTCTGTTTTGCATTTTTCTTTCACTGTTAACTGGCAATTTGTTGGTCTTCACAAAGTGCTGCATGTATGTTGGAGATCAGCCCAGCTCCCTTTGACAAAGCCAACAGGTCACTAAACAGTCCACTGTCTAGATGTTTCTCAATGAAGCCCACCCAGAGGAGTTGGAGCCACCTTGTCAACCTTGCATAGAAAAGGAACTGGCCTGCTGGCACCCCAAAAGTCTCTCTGGCATGCTCAGATGTGACTACTCTGTCACTGTCCTAGAGGTCCACCAGTTTTGTGCACCCCCTCTGTTCCACTCTGCCTCTTCGGCCTCCTATTTCAGATCACTGAGCCCCGGATAGCACCCACTCGTGTTTCACCACTGTACTGTGTAGTTTTATGGTCATAGTTCAATGCCACATATCAACCATGTGCCTCACTAGATACGTAGTTCCCCTCACTGCCCCAGCTAGGCCATTAAAGCCCTTGAGTAAATGTTTCTCGCAGTTAAGGCTTGTCTAACCAGTATGCCACATATTGCAATTGTGCCACCACATAGGAATTTTTGAGATCTGGAGGTGCGAGTCCTCCTGTACCGTAGGTTAGATATAGGGTCTCTATTTTCACCCACTTCCATTTAATGTTCTATACATGGGATTCTGCAATCCCTGTATAAAAACCCATCCCTAATTTCAATATAATAGGTGACTTGTGACGCATCCATTTGCCGATCACAAAGAAATGACATCAGAACTCAACTGTAATAACAGATTACAGCTGAGTTCTGACGTTACAATACCTGCTGCCAGAGCCAGCAGCTGAGGGGAACGACAGGCCAGGTCACAAAAACAAATGTTGCTTTTCTTGCTTCTGCTCTGTCTTTCTAGCTGAAGAGTGACAAGCAGAAAGTAGATATTTATGGCAACAGGCAATTATAAAAAAGTTAGACTCTTTCTGCATGTTTCTACAGCACCTTTTTTTTAAAAACGAGTTTGTATTAAACTGCTTCTAATATCTTTTTACAACAAATATCTAATAACTATTTTGATGTGTGTAATTTTACAACAGATATTCTATTTTTATTCTTATTGGTTGCAAGCATGCTCTGTCTTTCACATGAAGGAGCTACACACCAAGGATAAAAGTGCTTCGGGGGAAAGGTATGACCATGTATTATAAGAAATAAAGTACCCCCCTCTGTATATTATAAAGCTATTGCAAGTCACCTGGGAGATTCATTACCTTATGAAGAAAGTTTGGTCTTGTTCCTCTATATGGTCATTGAACTCCTTGGTGACTTGCAATACCCTTATAATGTACATCATGGGGTACTTTAAGGAAGTGATTAAACTCTCCCTCTCTCTAAAGATCCACTTTGGGGATTTTATGAAGCACCCGTGAAAACATACAATTATCTGGGTAGCACATTCATTTTAATCAGGGCAGATGTTACACCGATAGGTACTTCTCCATCCATACCCCCTCCTTCTAGTAAACACAGCACGAGGGATGCCTACATGTTGCAAGGCATCTTCCTATTACAGGAGACATCTTAATGTCAGAGTTGGCAGTTCAATCATCTCTAGCACTGTAGGTTCTCCTGGTGCAATATTGATGAGCCAAAGTGTGCTGGTGCGCCGAGGTCTTCCTGGCGAGTGGGAGGCCTGCTTCTCTGTCTTGTTTAATGAGATAAACCGAGCAATGGAAGTAACTGCGGAAGGCATTGCTTTTAAAGTCTGAATAGGAAGAGGCAGGGACCCTGGCTCGCGCTCAGCTCTTGATTCCTCCGGTCTCTTATGCTCTCCAGCCATCATGAAACATTCATAACCCTTTCGCGTCTCTTTGGTTTTTCTTCTCAGATGGTCTTCGGAGAGTGTAGAGGAAGAAAACTGCTGAGTTAGCCTGTTCGAATTCACTATCCTAAAGGAGGCTGGGGGTTCTCCACTTGGATAGTGAATCAATGGCCTTCTGGGATTTGTTACTTTCAGCATATTGCAGCTTCAATGAGAAGATGTTAACTCTATGGGCACTGGGTTTAGAAGGAATTGTGTATTTCATGAGAACCACAGATGTGGTGCAGATCTCCATGCTCAGGACCCAGTGTGTGTTATCTCAAGATGACCCAGATTCCCGCCCATGATGAAAGTTCGGAACCTTTTGGCAAATCAACTCTGGACAACCGGTTGCCCCAAGAGGCCTTACGAATGTTGCTCTACAACATTATCGAGTTTTTATCATCCTACGAAAATATAAATTCCAAAACATCACTATGTAACCGAAGCTTTAAGATAAAAAGTAAGGCCCCGATTGACAGAGGGCCTCCGTACTCGCACATCCTCCCTACCACACCAGCTTGTCACAGCATGACAGTGACTGGCTTGGCTCTCGTTCGGCAGCTTTACAAATGGTAGCAGCACATCACAAAACAATATGGAGGCTCAATGTAACAGTGAACAGAATTAACTTAATGAAGCAGTTTGTAGGAACAAGGGTTCCGCACAAATTGCACTATTGCTACCTTCTAAATGCAAACTGTGGGGCAGATTTACGTTGAACTAACGCAGCGGGGTACAGCAAGTCATTTTGCTGCGCCGCGCTGCGTTAGTTTTGAAGCACAGGGATGCGACATATTTACTAGA
Organism: Calotriton arnoldi; assembly: GCA_963921515.1. Lineage (NCBI taxonomy): Eukaryota > Metazoa > Chordata > Amphibia > Caudata > Salamandridae > Calotriton > Calotriton arnoldi. The sequence goes on from CAWUFW010005205.1 coordinate 343,980, forward strand.
ATATGTCGCATCCTTGTGCTTCCCCTGCGCTGGCGCACAAACTGCAGCCATGTGCCGGCGCAGGCACCCTTGCACCATGGTGCAAGGATGCCTGCGTCGTGGGAGATTGTTTTTGTGCAGGAAGGGTACCTTCCTGCACAAAAACAATCACTACAACCATTTCCTCTTTCAATGCGTGCTGCAGAATGCAGCACGCATTGAAAGAGGAAAACGAGGAGAAATGAAAACATTTCTCCTCGGTGCGCTCGCTACGCCACCTCTAGGGTGGCGTAGCTTTCAGGCGCATCTCCAGAGTTACGATTTCTCGTAATTCTGGAGATGTGTCTTGTTCCATGAGTGTTGCGTGGGATCACCCACAGCAACACCCATGGAACGCCCCTTTCACGCAAAGTGCTGCGTGTGAAGGGGCCGTATTTACAAGGAGAGGAAAAGTCACCCAGGGTGGCTTTTCCTCTCCTTGTAAATATGGAGCAGCCCCCTGCGCCACCAGTACGTCACGAAAAGTGACGTACTGGTGGCGCAGGGGGCTCGTAAATCTGCCCCAGAGTGTGTAAAAAGCCACACTTAAAAGATTACTTAAAGAATCCGGTGTACACCTCCGCTAAGAAGTTGCAAATCAAATGTCACAGAATTGTAGGTATGTAAATAAAGAGCAATATTTAGTAAATGTTCCGCATAAAAAAAATACAAATATGTTCAGCAAAATGTGATCAAAAATAAGATGTAACAGCTTGAGACAGAGGCAGGCAGAAACTCATAGTCGGTTTGAGAAAAGCTGGAAATTATGAAGATGTATAGTATAGCACAACTTGTACGCAGCCGACACATTTTTTTGTCAAGATGACTTTTTCAAGGCTTAATTGAACAAGTCTACACATTCGGTGCCCTGGTCAGGATTATGTCTCTACAGGTCTAACCTTACTAGCTAAATGAACTTTCTATGTTTACACTTTTTTTATTCATTTCTTGGCTGCTACGCAATGAATGAGAAGTCCGTTTGCGAAGTTACTCTTTCAATAAAAATAAAAATTCCCATCATAAACGCCCTGACATCTTTTAAGAGAACTCAATTAAGCCTTGAAAAAGTGGTCTTTGGTTTTCGTTCGCTTCGTCCCCTAAATGTTCTGCCTTGTCACCTCTACTCCTGCAAAATTCGGTTTCTAAAATCCACAATCATAAAATAATTTGATTTCTAAAACTGAGCCTTCATTTGACCAAAATTATATTCAGCTATTCGATGCCTAATAGTTCAATATAAAAGTACTGGGCACAGGCGAACGTTAGAAATGTCAAGAGACAACAGCCAAAGTCCATCAAAAACCTATTTAAAACCAAACTTTGAGGAACTCCTAAATTATTTAGCCCCGGGTTTTCCAAGAAATGTGCAATGGAATGTTGAGTGCAAATCTGAAGTGTTATGTCGTGTGACAGCACAGCACAGTATTTACTTGGCATCAAACAGTGTTGATGTCATCAGTCATACTCGCGCTAATAATGCTACGTTTGCGTGACTCTGCACGCAATTTAGCATTGCATCACCACGCAACGGCAAACCAGTGATGTCTTGCATTAGTTTTGAGCTCAAGCCACACCATCCAGTATAAATCCCTATTTACAGACAACCGCACAATGGCAAATGACGTACTATGTGTATTGTTGTGGAAATTGCATCTATACTCGTTAATAGCATGCAATTTTCCTTTTGCACCTTGTTTGCACCAGTTTTCATTTGATGCTAGTATTCCACTCAAAGAAAATTCTTAGTACTCTTCGGGGCACATTTACAACAGAATGGAGAAGTGTGGCGTTAAGCAAACATTGCTAACACCACGCTTCTCCATTCTGAAAACACAGGGATGCGGCGTATTCACAAAAATCCGGTGCACCCCTGCGTTTCCTCTAGTGCTGGCGCTGAGTTCAGCTGCCTAGCGCCAACGCAGCCAGCCTTGCACCATAGTGCAAGGGTGTCTGCATTGGGGGAAATGATTATTTAGGTGCAGGAAGGTCTCCCTTCCTGCACATAAACAAGCATTCATGGCGTTTTGAAACTTCTGTGTGCTGCTTAAAGCAGCATACATAGAAGTTGCAAAACGTAATTTTTTTTTTTTTGGACTGTTTATGTGCAGGGAGGGGGACCTACCTGCACATAAACAAGCAATGGCAATTTGCTGTTTCTATGTGTGCTGCACAAGGCAGCACACATGGAAAAAGCAAAAACGAGGAGAAATAAAGCATTTCTCCTCGTTTTGCCTGTTTAAGACCAGGTTTTCCCTGGTCTTAATTTTGGCGCTGCCTCCTATTCACGTCACCCTTCTAAATAGGGGGAGGCATCAAAATCAATGGGTTTTGCGGTGGAACGCCCACCGCAACACCCATTGCCCTCCTCTTTCACGCTAAGTACAGCATGAAAGGGTGCCTTATTTGCAAGGCAGCGTAACGCCACCTTGTAAATAAGGCGAAGCCCCTATCGCCACCACAATGTCACTAAAAGCTTGTAAATATGCCCCTCCATGTCTTTATTTGATTTGGCTGTACTTGGAATACTAGGGGTGTTTACTCTGTTCCTGCCCCTTTATGTCCACTTTGCATTGGTTTCACGTTATGTGATGCAACGCTGTTTAGTGCTACGCTCACTTCAACGTTTCACGCAAAAAAATCTTTTGCACTCAAAAGGTTATCTAGTCTCTCATTTTAGGTGCTTTGTGTCACGTAGCACTCCTTTCAGACGCCAGGTTCCCATTCTAATCCCTAATAAATCTGGAGCTGTGTTACATATTGTCGTATTAAAGATAGAATTCAAATTCGAAATCAACACTGGCCACATGTATTAACTTACAAAAGTATGATATGGTGTTGCGTTTTGCTGAAAGTCAGAGACACAACTTATGCTGTGGATTTAGGAAGAGGACACAAGCTATTATAAGAAGTCAGGTACCCTTAAAATTGTCTCTGATTTGCAACCATATGCTTCTACTCATCCTGAGTAGGTGAGACAGAGGTACTTTTCACCATACACAAACTGTGCAGGTGGCTTTGAACCTGGACCTTTAAGCTGTCCAAATCATTTTTTTAAATTATTATGCAAACCAGAAACTTCTGCCATATTAGCTACCAATGTGAGCTTATAGACACCCCTTTTATTTCAAGATGTCCAATGCGGTTGGATCCCCGCCTTCACCTGCCATTTTTAATGATTATATCCATCTCTTACGCTGCACTGTTAGGAAGCAATTGCTTTTCTTCAAATAATGTGGAGGTGACTCACTGAATTCTCTGTAAGTATGTGCCATCATCGCTTTAAGAGGCTATTGAAAATTGAAGTCTAAATGACCAAATGTTGGTTGAGCCCCATCGCTGGTAAAATGTAAATTACATTTTTCCACTCTAAATCTGACGGAATGATACTGCATCTATGTCCACATCTCCCAAGTTCTTTTTGTCAAGAAATGATACCCTTTTAAAAAGTAAGAAAATCTAGGATGAAAATGTAACAGTAAATCCTCAGATTAGTAAATTCACCAATAACATGATCTTTCACTCCTCCAGGCTTGAAATACCTATCTGTGCGCTAACTCCAGAGATCAGACAGAGGATAGCTTGAAGAGTGCAAAAGTCCCAGGTTCCTCATGGTGGTGTTACCTGGGCTTGTCGAAAAAAAAGATAAACACTGCCTCCAGAATGCTCTGAATTCTGGTGTTAGTCAGGTTAACACTCTTAAGAAACATACCGAACTGTATCTTGTTTGCTCCACTGTGCTGGTGTTGAAATTAGAATTTTTGGGCAAAACTCTCTACCTAGGCCACAAACACCTTGAAATGAAATTAAATTAAATTAAATTTAGATTTGTAACGCGCGCTAATACCCGGGGGGTGTCTAGGTGCGGCAGCTCTGCAGAATTGGCTAACCGGAAGGAGATGTTAGATCGGTGCGATCGGGCTAATTGTTGAAAAGCCTGGTTTTTAAGAGTTTGCAGAACGCCAGAAGATTGCTTTCATGATATGACTCCAAATAACTTACTTAGACTGGGCAAAAACGCTGAATGGTAATTGTTGAATTGATCTCAGCCAATGGTAACAGACGCGGCTGGCGGGGCGGTGACGGGGCGGGGGTTAAGTCGACAGATGACAGGATAGTAAAAATGGAAAAAAAAATTAATAAAACCACTTACCTTGCGCTTGCCGCATCGCCCACTAGGCGATGTGGCCAGTGCAAGCTAAGTGGTTTTATACATTTTTTATTTAATTTCTACCTATCCCGTCATCTGTCGACTTCACCCCCCCACCCAGCCCCGCCCCCGCCCCACCGCTCTTACCTGTGCCGGCAGCGCCTGACTTGTAATTATCTGGATGTATTCAATCCCTCCTTAGCTCACCTGTGCCATTGTAGATGGGGGATAAACCATACTCAAGTCAACCTTGGCTCCACCCTAAGAGGAACAGCCCCTTTGACACACATGCGAAGAGGAAGTAATAAGGAGAAATAAAGATATTTGTCCTCATTAAGCCAGCTGCGAGTAAGGGCACCCTTTTGGTGCTAACCCAAGTAGACAGACTTTAGTAATTCTGAGTTTGCGTCAAAATACATGGGTGGATGCACGGGAATACCCATGCTTCAACCATGGAATGCCTCGCCGACCAAAGTAATGCAAGGTAGGGCTACATTTTCTTTTTTTTTTTTACAAAGACACACAAATCGGGCTTTGTGTGTTTTTGTAAATCCGGAAATACATTTTGCTCCATGGATGCGCCAAAAAAGTGGTGCATCCACAACTCAAAATTTTTGTAAATTTGGGCCTCAGTCTAAATCTAAGCAGTGAGGCCCATTAAAGGTGAAAGACATCTAAGGTTGTTTTCTCATTCAGAAGGGAATGGCCTAGTAGTTACATATGGTTGGTCCCATTCAATATTCGCACAGTAAGCAAAGAAATGGTGGAATGTGCCCAAAGCAGTTACTAGTATGGTTAAGATTAATTCAAGCATTATAATTGACACCTTTTAATATCTAGAGTAGTCACACAGAACATTGTGCTTCACACTTCAAGCAGGAAACTGCAGTCTTCACCTACTAATGTTTTTGTTCAGCAATGGGTGGGTCTTGTCTAGGCCCAAAACAGTGGCTACTGTAGTAGGCAGTAAGCAGTTTAGCACCTGGTGGCTAAGCCTTTTATAGTGCACTACAGAAGGGCTTTCACTTAGGCACTCACTGAATCCTAGTGTGATAAGTAGTGAACGTTCCGATCAATAGAATATGAGAACAGAGTTATTCTACTAGGCATCTCTAGTTTGTACATTTTCCACCTGCAGCACCTGGAAGCTCAATTTCATCCTGGATTCACCCTGGCAATTTTCACTGCGGTGTGTGAACTGTAGTATTTTTGACACACCGTTCCATTGCTGCTCCACTACCCCCATTCCCTCACGGGCACGAACAGTGCACGTTCACGTTAAGATTTTGCATGCTGCCGGGGAGGCTTTGTTTTTTAATTCAATGAGCAAGGGGTTCGCACACCACAAGCTGTCCCGCCCACTATGGCTCTGAAGTGCCTAAAACCAATAGACATTAGAGGAAATGCACTGAAGATAGGGAGAAGAAGGTCACGTGACCATGAGTTGCGAATAGTAACGAACACTGAGACATAGACTCGCTTTCACCTTGCAGACTGGAGCATAATAATAATAATAATAATAATAATAATAATAATAATCTTTATTCAGCAGTCTATGCAGCCATAAAAAGAGACAGTTTAAAAAAGATAAAAAATCAGCACATCAAATCACTATGGTCATATATACAGGTTTACATAGTATCCAACAAAACAGCTAAAACAATAAAACCAAAGGTGAAGAGCGCAAGCAGTAATTGACAGACTAAAGGTAACGCATAAATGGACCATATGAAGCAGCAAGGGTACATTACATTTGTAGCAGCATGACAATGTGCAAATACGCAAGGGGGAGGTAACCCTTAATCACCTCTAGTGCATCTCAACCTTAGGGCAGATCTTAAAAAATTACTCACACATAAAAAAGGGTGTTAACATTAGGTAAAAGCTGTAAAAGCAATAAGGCAACACGGACCTATCTAAAACCCAGTTCTTCTGGTTGCCCGCCTTCGGGATGCTGGCCTTGTACACCTTTGACAGCACTGTTTGTAGCCGCCGGCCCCTGTGGTTGTAGGCAGAAGGCTGTGTACAACTAAGAGTTGCTTTTCAAATGTCTAATAAAATAGATTTGTTCTATAAAACCCAGTTCTTTTAAAAGACCTTTGAGAAAAACACTTCTAGGATGCGAGAAATATTTACAAAAGAAGATAAAATGAAGGGTATCCTGGAGCATAAGAAAGCAGGCAATTTCTTCATCTGTTCATGTCCCATTCTGTCTTGCATGTTGGCCTGCTCTCTGACATCTGCCGCTGTCACAATGTCTTCTAACATTTCACTCAAGGGTTCTTTGTCAGATCTGTTTTTGGAATGGATTTTCTCTGAGCCCAAACAAGTCTTCTGGCACTAGTGGCAATTGCACTCTGTCAACTGGTCAATCACTCCTGTCCTCCAGGAGCTGTGACCAACCAGTCCTGAGGGAAGGCCAACAGAGAAAGTACATCTGATCTGGCGCCTAGATGTCATGGGCAGGTGGCCCGCAAGCTTGTGCAAGGTTCTGTCTGGGGGCCAAGTGACTGGTCAGACAAATTCACCATCTATACTTGTCACTGCACACTGAACGTCACTATCACTTCTGTCAACCTGCCAGCTGTTACCACGATGAGCTTTGCTGAAAGCAGGAAGCATGCACCCTGTTCAGAGAGACCCGAAGGCATCTGCGATCTCAGGCAAATCTAAGCTCTCTGGGTAGACACAATATGCAATTCTGTTCAGAGATGTTCTTCTGTTCAGAGACGCACCGGCGCAGTGGCACCATGCCACTGCGCCGATTGATCCTTCACAGAGAATAGCACTACTTTGTTTTAAGTAAGAATAATACATTTAATTACATTTCTAGGTACTTTCAATTAAGGGTTAAGAGTAAATTTAATCTTATATGACTATAACAGTTATAAAAAAGAGTTGAAGTACTTATTCAGTGAAATTAAATTTACTTTAATTTAAATTGATTTAAGAGTAATGGTAAGTAATTTGATGTTCTTTAAGTGCAGATGCGCAGAGTGTAATGTGCTATTTATTACAATTGTTGCATTGTGAGTGTGGGGAGAGGCCATCAATGATGTCCTTTGAGGTGTCATCAGCGATGTTATCAATGATGTCATTTAACATGGCATGAGTGATGTAATATGTAAGGTGATAAGCAGTGCCCAGTGGGGCGCATATTATAGTTAGCTCAATAACTGGTGAATTTCACAGTTTTTGAGTTCTTAAATGTTAATTGTTGTGTGTTAAGAGTGGAGATGAGGGCCCCAGAGTAGATGTGCACATAAACCACTTGACAGCACCATCTTGGATTGTCCCAGCATGCTGTGCATGAGAGTTGGGACACGGGTCGATGGTATTTGGCACCTTAGGATTAGCCAGGGGTGCCTGGCATCTAGAACCCCCCACCCCTAAAAAAGTCTTCCTCAAGCGAGAGACATATATGTAGTTGGACACTGGAACTGGATGGCAGAAATACCATGAACAGCTGGAAGGACAAGCCCCCTGATGCCCTAATGGACTAAGGATTCTGTCTGCAGATGACCCAGGACCAGTGGGTTTCTCCAGGACCAGTGAGATTGGTTCCCTTATACCCCCTAAGGACCCGTTCAGGGAAGTGCTGGACTTCTGTGCCCCAGCAGGAGGAGAGAGGCACCTGGGACAAAGCAACGGAGAAAAACTGGTATAGGGAGCCAGTGGAGCCAGCTGTCTGCACAGTTTGCCACTTTAGAGGCCAGGACTCCTGCTGTAAAAGCTCCAGGTGGTTAGAGCTCTCCACCAGAAGCTTAAGGAGCTCAAGATCACCAAAATCGGCCCACTAAGGCACAAGGCATTCATCTTCAAAGTGGGCCTATTTAAACATAGCCAGCTTGAGCAATGCACGCGTGGGGCTCTGCTGCAAGTTTCAAGAATATGCCCAGGATGGCCAGGGTTCTGCAACAGTTCTAAAATTAATTAATGCATTGGGAGGGGCTGTGCATGAGGCCCCCTTCCAGAAGCTCTATGAGGACTGGTGACCCCACCACCAAGGCTGGCATTCAGAAACAAGGGGCCCAGGTCTCATCCATGGCCCCCCCGGAAAGGAAAGAAGAAGTGGAGAGCACCTTCACACCCCCTACCATGGAAGGAAGGGGCCCAAGACCCCATTCTCAGACTCGTAGGGAGGAGAGTGGACTGCAGAGCAAAGTCGCTCATCCCACAATGGCGGTTGGCTCACCCACACTCCACGTGCCAGTTTCTGGGGGAAGTGGGGCGGCACCGTGAAGCAGACTGCTTGCTTCACAGTGCATGGAGCAGGCAGGGGCAATCCAGTTACCAGCTCCTGCACTGGCAGACAACATAGCCAGCCGGGCAGGTGGCTGGCTGGATAGTGCAGGAGTTGACTCCCTGCACTGTCCCAACCAAAAGCTCTTCAGTTTGTCCTGGGTGGAACTGGGCACTCCCAATAAAAACAAACATTTGCAATGCAATAGATCTCGCATTTACGCAGTTTGAGCTATTGGCATTGTAAATAACAATGCCTTTTATTTATGTTTTGGTTCTTAAAACATAAATAAAAGGCATTGTCATTTACAATGCCAATACCTTAAACTCGCGTACATGCGAGACCTATTGCATTGCAAATGCTTGTTCTTAGGGGGAGGGGGGCATTTCTGTTGTCTCTAAGGCGGAAAGAGACATGCCTGTCCCTGGGGGTCCAGTCCTAGTTCAGGAATACATGGGTCACCGGGCAAATCGCTTTCTCTTCCACTGTATGAGGTCTCATTTCTGCCAAAAGTAAGGGGCACAGAGAGGGTTGTTCGCATCTGTACCTCACGCCACAATAAACAACTTCCGTTTGATGCGGGTGTTCACTTTTCTGATATATTGTCCTTCCACCTGCAACTCCGAATAAAAGGTGTGCACTTTTAATTCCAGTCACACAATGAAGGATGGCACATTTCCTTTGCCTTATGTCATTCTCTGGGCTGTCCTGCGTACTATATGTTTTGTTTGAGCTGTACCACTGGGGTGTGTACAGAAAGAGGGGGGTCCAGGCGTTTGTCACAAGTCTGTGCAAAGGCAGCGCCTGTGGGCGCTAGGAGACGTCAGTGCAAGCGTCACTGCCCGTAACGGGGGCGCATCTTTGAGAGACACAGGCGCGTGCTCGTGGGAGGCCTACGTGCCTCATCTTCTGCCGAGGTCTGAGCCCCTTTCTGTCGGTGTGAACACGAGTCAGGAAGGGAGTCGTGAAAACACAAGTGCAAACAGGATACGGCGGTCTGAGGCTGCGCCGAGGATGGGAGAGGACGCGCCTCGGACTGTAATGGCCTCTGCCCTGCAGGGCGAAGCTTAATGTCCCGGTTAGCTTTTAAATCAAATTTAACCTCTACGTCTGACGTAGAGCCTGCTAGTGGCCATCGAGGGTCGGTATATGTAAAACAAGCACGGAATCGAAACCTGTGGTGCGCGCGCACCACAGAGGAGCCGAACGCGGGAATCGAAACCAGTGGTGCGCGCGCACCACAGAGGAGCGGGGGGCGGGGGAGCCTGTCGTCTGTGCCGCACGCTGATGCACGTCCTAGACACGGACGGGAATGGGCGGAGCAAAGGCGGGACATGCACCCGCCTTTGCCCAATTGCGTGCCGTTTTTTTTTTTTAAAAGCACGCTACAGCCAATGCCAGCCTGCGAAAGCAAAACCACACGCACGAGCGTGTGGTTATCTTTCTAAAGCCCATACAAGAGGTCTCGCGCTGCGCGAGCAGGTCTGCGCACTGCAACGCTAGGCGCGAGACCTAATGAAACTAAAAAGAAAAGAAGATGCGGGACTCAAAGCCCCGTGCAACCTAAAGTAGTACAGCCAAAGCCGCCCATTAAATATGCATGCTCCACTGAGGGAGCACACCATAATGCACTGCAGGGCTGTATTGGCCCATAGTTTTCTCCCTTGTGATGGCCACAGGAGGGCTGTGGCACCACCAACATTTGAAAGGAAAGTTGTGGGTGGCTGAAGGTTTCATTTAAAAAATGACCCTACGTTTCTAGGGTCAATGACTTTATGCCCCCCAAGGCGTTTCCTTCAACATTTAGACACCTTTAGGACTGAAACTTTTGCTCTACATCCTGGGGAGTGTGGGTACCTCATGTGGTTGGTCCTATGGCTACAAGTTTTGTTGTCTAAAGTGGTTTATGAAAGACAAAGACACAGGTTATGTTGTTTGACAATGCTTCATTTAAAAACAGCACTGCTGACAGTGATTCATGATAAATATTGTAGTGGTTTGTTGCTGAAAATGCTTGTATATGAAGCATAATGTCAGTGATAGACGCTTTATAATGTAATTCTTGGTCTTTTAATGTGGTAACTCTGAAAAACTAATAGGCCTGCGTTATTTAAAGTGACATTCTCCTATATGGGAATGTACTATCTGGTATGGGAGAGGTACTGTGATTTTTAGGGGTCATAAACCTTTAGGGGTCAAATGTGATTTAAGAATTTTATCAGCGGTATTTCCACCAACCTTATGTATATATTAGTAAATTACTGCTTAGTATTTATTAGTGTGTGTGTAATAAATGTACTTTTTTTCCAAAGAAAAACCACAGACTGGACAAACATGTATTGAGTGTTGTTGTGTGCTAGCGAATGGTGATTCGAGTCTACACCACCTGAGTAGGCCTTGGACTTCTCTGCTTCCCTATCCTGAGAGAGGTTAGCGCTACAATGGACTGCTTGGTTCCCAGTGAGGGTGTAATTGTGGACCTATTACTTTCGCAGGGCTCACATCCTGCACAACAAATAGCCTGGTTTCCTTACAGCTGTGGTTACATACTTATTTAATTTAATGTAACCTAATTTAATTATAAACAATTTAGATCTGAGGGTTAGTAGGTACGTCAATCTAATTTAATTTAAATCTCCTATGAGTTTAGGATTACGCTCGGTAGTAGTGTTAGGTTAGGGTAACTGTGTCAATTACCTAAAATAAAAAAGCATGTTAACTAAATATAAAAAATATAAATTATTACATTAAATACATTTTACATTAATTTGAAAGGTTAATGTAGTTGTAAGTGCTGAATGGTGGGGACCACATAGTTCTAAAGTACATTTGACACTTGCCTTTATATAGTAGTAAATCGAGATGGTTGTCCTCATGTTAGTAAAATATACACTCTCACAAGCTGCCTCATTTAGATAAGATCCAGGTGTGTTGTCCTTTTCATTGAAATAATTTAAGCTGCTGCTGCTGCTTATTGTCAGGGAAAGGAAGCATTCATTTAGCTCTTTTGTAGAGCTCTTATGTTTTGCCTTGCAACCACATTGTGGAGCTCAGTAAATATGTTTGATAGCCGATTCACTGGAAACACATTGGGCCCGATTCACAAAGGTAAACTGAGATGAAAGTCTAACTTTATGACATTGGTATTCACAAAGAGCATTTACTACACTACACGTAAATGCCCTTTGTGAATATCGAAAGTCGAACTTACCGACTTTCGGTATCCACAAAGGGCATTTACCAGTAGTAAATGCCCTTTGTGAATACCGAAAGTCGCAAAGTTAGACTTTCGTCTCAGTTTACCTTTGTGAATCGGGTCCATTGTCCTTCTGGAATCCACCTATTGGATAGACTGGACTCCTTAACCTGTACGTGGGGTTTACAGTTGCAGTCAGATCTAGGGAATCTGGGCCTGATCCTTCTGGGGAGATCTTGTGTTGCCAGTGGAATATCGTGGTAGGAATCCTTGAAGACAGTAATTTTGAAGTTCCTTTTGAATGTTAGTAGGCAGGCCAGGGCCCTCCAATATGAGTTCAGGTGATGTCAGGAGTGAACGCCGATCAATCTTACAGTCTGTCTACTGTGTTTGTTTCTGTAAATTTAATCCGGGATCTCGTCCTGGATATTAGGGTTCCAACTATGTGTAAGAAGAGGATGTTAATGCCAGCAACCTGGTATGAGTTCCACATAACTGTTGTTGATATTTCAAAGAACTGTGATCTTGACTGTATGCTCTTCTGGCACTTCGTGAAGTGATTTCAAATTTTGGAGGAGTGAGGGTGGTGCAGAGGTATTTTCTTGGGCAGCATGGCTTGTGATCACTTTCCCCTTTTCAGCATCAGCCCCAGGCGTCTCCAAAGGTGCTGCAGTGTAGTGATGGTGGAATGTATTGAGCTTAACTGATACATGGAAGCAGTGGTTCACATACAAGCCTCTGGCTTGGTTCAGCAGTGCATAGAGCTGGCACCTTGCTAGAGATCTGAAGTAGCAATGAATGCGCCTTCCTATCCTATGGTAAAGACATACTTTTATATAGCGAGTTAAAGCCACTTTAATCCATTTATGGGTTCTTTGTTGACTTTGGCGAGAATCCAACTTGAGCCCTGCAGGCCAAACCAGAAATTTTATAATGGTGGCTGAGGTGAGAGATCGATATTTAGGGGGTTGGGTACCGCCATTCGGTTTATACTTGCCTTGCAAAACACGAAGTCTGCAAAATTTAAAATAAAAAACAAAAGTACAGCTTTTTGGCCCTTCTCGGCCTTGTGGCGACGGACAGTGTGTAGGCTGGCGTCAGCCATTTGATGCCCTTCAGAGCACCCAGCGCAACTAAAACATCCTTCCCAGCAAAGTGCCTTTGCTCGAAGCTCCAGTACTTCTACACAATACCGAGATCCTCACTACTGTCAGGGACCTACCATCACCCTGTCCCTTGCCTCTACCTAACTTCTATTGTGTTTCCACTTGCAGGATGTACCACCCTTAAAGTTTTAGAAAAGAAGCAAAACTGCCTCAACTGCGGGCACGGCAAAGTTGGGAAACTCCACCGACCTTTGCTAAGGTGAGGTTTCCAGGCTTTGCCCAGCAACTCTGGTAAAGGCTTCCACTTTGCACAGCCCTAGTGTCAGCCTGGGAGTTGATAACAGTTGGTAGAGGATGCAACTCAGACACTATCTGCACTATTCATGCAGTGCCTTTGGGTATGCCATCTAGTAAAGGAGTCGTTATTTGCTCTAGTTCGTATCATGGATCATGCATGTGAAAACCTCCACTTTAACTTCAACATTTTCGCAACAAGGTAAAATAATAACTTGTCGAAAGACGTAAGTGGTCTCATTAGGCTTGGAGATGCCCTTCCAAGTGTCAAGATATGGCTGCCTCAGGGGACTGTAAGAGATCAAAACTCCTTTCTGAACGACTGTTAGGTAAGAGTGCCTCAGGGATTGGGTGGACAGTCTGCCTTGTGCCCTGGGGCCGGATGAGATGGGTAGTGTGTCTGCCACAGGATGCCTCTTGCTAGGTTTATGAGTGTGTCCTGAGGGAGCATGTGCTGCTAGATTTATATGGGTTGTGCGTTCTTCATGTATATGTGTGGTCAGTGTGGCAGGCGCTGGTGCACAGGGATCCAGAGTTAGCAAGGGCTGGATGACGGATATCCCACTTTATGGACAGTGAGCTCTGGAAGGCACACGGTATGACAGTGTGCGGCCAGAGGATCTGCACCACTAATCTGCACAGAGGACCTAGTGCTGTGTCTTTGGAACTTCTCTGATAGCTTGCTGTTGCACTTTATGACATATCAGGTCACTGGCATTTTTTTTTCTCCTTTTTTTTTTTTAATATATAGCGTGAACTTGACCCGAAGCTATCGGGTATCAGAGCGCTTTACATAGCACCAGTTGCGTTACAGTTGCGTTACATGAGGACACATTCATTTTTTGTGGGGCACGGGGAGATTAAGTGATTTGCCCAGAATCACAGGATGTTCAGTGTCATTGCCGAGACTCGAACCCGGTTCCCCAGATTCGAGGTCGACAGCCCTAGCCGTTAGGCCAACTCCTCTCCTCCTCTCATTCTGAGGTGTCACTGCTTTGTGTGCCAAGTCTCACTTTCAGACATGACCTTTGACATGCTGTGAAAGCAAAGGAAGGACAAGGAGCATCTGCTTTCTGCCGAGAAAGACGATTCGTTATGAGAATGTTGGGTGACAATAGGTGTGTCCGTGGGAAAAGAGCAGATGATTTTACAGGTGTTGCTGGAACCACCGCCTATTGTCCCCTTGCAGTTTTATCTTTGTTTTTCTAGACTCAAACGCCTCCTTCCTCTACATATACATACACATATAGATATACCTCTATACATATTGATTGGCTTAGGGGCTGTGAGAAATGATGCAAGGTAACCTTAGGTTGAGGTAAACTCTAGTAGCTTGTTGTTGAACTTTCCCAAATGTGTGTAGTTCCTTTTCTGGTACATTCTCGATCAAAGCTGTGTAATGATATGTGCACTTAATTACTTCACTTTTTACGTCTTTTAACAATTATACTAATTACAGGATTATTACTGCAAAACTCTGTGGCACATATTTTTATCAACCAAGGAACAACAAAAGGCTGAGTAAATTCAGCAACTTCAAATAAACACACAGCTCTGTACAATATAGACATTAACTTCCGTGTTATTGATTTGGGTTCTCATTATCAGCCAGTTCATATTTCCTCTTCGTGCACATCGCCTGCCACCAGAATGGCAAGATAAGAGTAACTAATGATGTCTTTGCTGAGTTCATCCGGTTCTTCCTCCCACCTCTATGCTTTTAGCACTCCACTCCTCTTCATCTCTTCCTCCTTTCCCCTCTTTTACAGACTCACTCCTACTTTGCATGACCTGTCTGCCATCAGATACTGGATGGCCATAACTGCTTGATGCTTAACACCGCTTCCCCCCACCCCCCCAAAAAAAGATGTGTTACCGTCACTATAAAACATTGTCCAAAAAGTGTATTTTTAGTGAGTCTGACTCCTTCCCCCCAAATACCAAATATATGCCCTTTCCCTAATGTTTTTGGACTGGAGTTAGAATAGTAAATGTGGCCCACCCCTCATCCACTCCCCCTCCCCCCCACACCAAATGTGTGAACTTTCCTAGTGCTTAATTTGTGACAGAATAACTGCGGCGTGGCCTAAAGATTTGCTCAGAAGCCAGTGGCTGCCACAATTGAATGTTGATGTGCTGAACCCCAAGGTTGCTAGTCTTGATTCCACCTTAAGCCTCTTTAGTCCATTACCAGGTACGCCCTGCCCTCTTATCTCACTCTTGCATGTTCTTTTTTATCCCTGTTTTCTCAATTTGCCACAGTTTTTTCGTCGTTCTCTTCCTCCCCCTTTCCCGCATTTGTGTTTTTCTTTGTCTTTCTCTGAGTCAAAGTCTGATGAGGAAAATAAGTGATGTTCCCCAAAAATGGGTGCCAAAGGGCTCCACCTGCATCCATCGGCTCAAATTAAGCACTGCATTTTCCGCAAGTTTGTTGGACTGGAGTTAGAACAATAAATCAGACCCACCACCCTCCAATTTATGCACTTGCTGCAATATTAGCATAGAACAGCACCTCTGACCCATGCCTCATTTATGCACTTTTCTCTTTATTTTTCGGGCTACGGTTAGAATAATAAATTACACAGCAAATATACACTTACACCAATGTTTGTTAGGCTGGAGTTCCAATGTTACTTATGACACCCCTGCTCCCACTATGTATGCACTTTCCCAAACATGTGTCGGATTGGAGTTAGAATAGTAAATCTGACCACTCAAGTGTATGCACATTTGTTGGTGTGGAGTCAGAATAGCAAATGTGACCCGTCTTAATGTATGCAGTTTCCACAGTGTTTGTTTGAAAAGAGTTAGAATAGTAAATCGGACCCATCAACTCCCAGCGCATGGTCTTACCACAGTAGTTGCTAGGCTGGAGTTAGAACAGTAAACCTGATCAACCCAGTGCATGCACTTTCCCCAGTGTTTCTTGGCCATGAGTTAGAACACTAAATCTGACCCCCATACCCCCCCCAGCCCCTCACCCTGATACCCCTTCCTATGTATGCACTTTCCCCAATGTTTGTTAGAATGACCCTATCTCACATGCAACATATGCTTTTTCTGAAATGCTTCTAGGATTGTAGTTAGAATAGTGTACTTTACTTGTTTTTCATTTATTATTTTAATGTTTTTTATTGGACTTAGGTTACTATATGATACTTCATTCTAGAATTTGTTTTTCAACTATTTTGAGCATATGTACTTGAAAACTATATATTTTAATTCTTTTATTTCTTGTAATTATTTTCCCTCTGTGCGTTTTAATTATTTTTATGTTTTCAGTATTTTAAAAATGTACATATTTCACAAATTGTCAACAATTATTTTAGTTGCTTAATAAAGTTAAAATATGTTTTCTCTACATTTTA
Source organism: Calotriton arnoldi (assembly GCA_963921515.1). Classification (NCBI taxonomy): domain Eukaryota; kingdom Metazoa; phylum Chordata; class Amphibia; order Caudata; family Salamandridae; genus Calotriton; species Calotriton arnoldi. The sequence goes on from CAWUFW010005205.1 coordinate 360,352, forward strand.
CATTATTACTAATGTAATCATGTTATAGTGTGTTTTATCATTTAATATGTATTATTAATTGCATTACAGATTACTTTACTTGTATAATAAATACATTGTAACATAATTCAATATGTTTTTACTGATACTTTTATTTTCAAATTAAAAATATTTTTTGAAATTTTTAAAGTGAATACACGTTTATGTGTATTTTATTTTAGTTTTTAAAATATACTTTTTTTTATATAATCTAACTTTTATTTTAAATTACAACATTTTTAATTACAATGAAATACATATGCATACTATTATAATGTCCATATTTTGGACCTTGATATTTTGGTGGGCAAAATATTTGTACTTTACCTTTGACCTATGTAAAGTCTAAATTTTTGTTGCTGATATTTTACCGTTAATATTTTTGACAGTCTTTTGAAATAAAATCATGTTACTGCAGATAAATACCAGCTGCCCAATAATAGTAAGACCCACCCCGCTTGCTCCCCACACAACTCAATCCCTTATTAGCATAGGACCAAACTAAACTACATTAATAGACTACTTGTGGATTTCCAAAATATGTTACTGACAAAGTAATTTGTAGAGATGTTCCGGCACACAACCCTCCGGGTAATCCTGACAAAATTCTGGGAGGATTAGCGCCAACGTCTTTCACAACATCTGTCGCCAACTCTGCATTGTGAATTCCGTGATAACATTCCACAACCCTATCCCCCGGGATCCTCACTCGTAGTTGATGACATAAATGTACGGTGTTCTGGGAGAAACACTAATGGTAAACGACATTATAAGACACCTCCCTCCTTTAGATATACAAAAGTAAAATGTCACTTCCAACCAATAGTCTTGCTAAAATAAATAATAAAATGACATTTAAAAAAATGCAAAAACACTGCAGTAGCTGCGCGGTAATGTAACTAAACAAAAAGGTAAAATAATCATAATACACAACAATGTACGATACATGTCGGGGAATGCAATAGAAATTATACTGTTAATCTATTTGCAAATATAATCATGCAGTTTCTTTGGTTCAACCACAGCTCGACCAAACTTACTTGTTTTGTTGCTCATTCCAGTATCTGCTTCCTGTGTTCCTCCTACTCTCCCTGAGAAGTCATCCAAAGCTTCTCCACCTGTTATATTATCCTCACATGTCCCTGACTAGACTGATTTATTTATTTAAAGTTTTATATAAGCAGCTAACTGTAACTGGTAGTATAAATGACTATGCTCTTGACTATCAGATATCCAATCGAATCTCCTCCTCATAAAATTTAGAACATCCTCAGGCGCCGTGGACTGGGTGTACAACTCATCCTCCCCCTTACACAGAGACAGGAGTGAGGTGCCATACTTTGCGATCATTCAACAGCACTAAATTACAAAAAACTTTTTCCACTACTAATGGCTGTGAAAACCGACTTCGGCCTTCAACATTCCACTTCTTTTCCCACTCACCCTGTCTCCTAGTTCTATGTGCACTGGCTTACATTTATGTTTCAGGTAATAATATTTCTTGTACATGGTCTGTGCCTGTGACAACCTTTCCCTAATAGCTTAGAGTGACCAGTTAACCCATTTAGCTGTCGTCATCCAGCCCATGTTATCTTTGGACATAGATGGTCTCCCTCTCATTAATTCAAAAGTACTACACCCTGTAGTATCACACAGAGTAATCCTTCATTCAGTACGAAGCAATTCTTTCCTCCATTCCAGCTTATTGTTGTCGGTCAATTGGATGAACCCCTTAATAACACGGTTGAACTGCTCCACTGCACCATTACCTGCAGGTAGGAAATGAAACTTTCTGAAGTAAACTGTGGACCATTGTCACTAAGTATACACTTAGGTAACCCTGCCTTCAAAAATACTGTATCTAAGAATTGGACAGTATTACCAGTGTCTGCTTTATGAACAATCTCAATCTTAGGCTACTTTGTAAAATTATCTAAATCAACTATCAAGTACTTTTGTACACCATGTTCCCATATGGGACCATTGACATATATTCCTATTCTTTCCCACTGCATCTTAGGGCTACATATAGGGTGGAAAGGTGGCTTGAGTGTGGTATGGAACTTGTCTGAATTCTCACATTGTATGCAATTCCTTACTTTTCTCTCTTTTTCCAAATCTAACCCTGGCCACCAATACACATTTTTCACTCTGCATTTAGTCTTGCCAATACCTAAATGTCCTTCATGACAAATTCCAAAAGTTTTGTTCGCAGACTTTCAGGCGTCCTTGTCACCAATTTGTAAAGATGTTTCGGCACACAACACTCCTACGGAAATCGTCTTTATTGACAAAGTATTTAACCCTGATAAAAGGAACAGCGTCAACGTATTTCACAACATCTGTCAATGGCTCTGCATTGTGAATGCCGTGACAAAATTCCAGAACCTTACCCCCCAGAATCTTCACTCGTAGTTAGTGACATAAATGCACGGTGTCCTGGGAGAAACACCAACAGTAAATGACATCATAACACAATCAACACTGCAACATATGTGCTTCTCGTTCTCACCCAACAGCAGTCACATTTACCATTGGCAACAGGCTTTCTGGCTGCCCAGCAGCAACAGAGCTCAGGAGAAACCCATCTTCTAAATCTCAAAGTCAGTTCATTGACTACCACCCTTGCTTTCTACCCACCTTCATGAACTCGGTGCACTGCTAACCTTCTCCTCCTCACTACTCCCAATTGTCCTGCTAAAAATCACACTCTCTGAAATTGCCTCTCCTCACCTTGTTTCAATGAAATTACCCTCAATTACCCTCAAATAGATGCAATCAGATTCACCAAGTAAACCAGAGGCAATATCTTTATAAATGTGTATAAATTGTATTCTATAGATAGTGATACTACAACACTTAGGGCCTGATTACGATGGCGGTCGGACATTCATCCGACCGCCATCGATGCGGTAGTGGGACCGGCCACCTACCGCATTACGATGTGACCGCTACCAGGGCGGTCGCATGCCCAATCTCTTGTATTGCGGCGGGGATGCGGTTACCAGACCCCGCCGCAATACAAAAATAATAGCACTTGCATATCCCTGCACTACGTGGCAGGCACCATATGGTGCCTGCCACATGGTGCAGGGACATGTAGGGGGGCACCTTAGGTGCCCCCCAGTGCCCTTGCCACAGGCCAAGGGGATAAGGGGGGCCCGCTACAGGCCCTCAAATCTGTTTCCGCCTGCCGTTCGTGGCTGGATGACCGCCGTGGAACGACTGGCGAAAAGGTGCCTGACAGCCACCGCCGCAATGCTGGGCAATGCGGCTGCTCCGACAGGCGGTCAGAAAATGACCGCTTGTCGGAACCGTGGCGGTCGGTCTTTCCGACCGCCACATTTCCACCCGCCAGATTACAAAACCGCAGTACGATGGCAGAGGGCCCGCCACCGACAGGCTGTCGGTCTCGTGCCCCCCGCCATCATAATGACCCCCTTAGTTATGTAGTAAAGGCAGCGCAGGGCACAGTGAACAGTGATCATGAAAAAATATGTACAAGGTGTTGTACATTCCAATTACAACTACAAAGATAGCATGGATTGTTTCTTTTAAGGGTGAAAACGTTGACAACTGCACCATACTTAGACTGACCTTAAGAGACTCAATCGACTGGGCTTTACAGATTTTTTTTAGACATTGTCTATACCACTAAATCTATCTAGTTGGATTGTATATCACTTTGGACATATTTTCACAATCACTGTTCACCTTGCACTGTCCCATGTACCCGTTTCCTATAGGAAAGATTCCATGGTTCATTTTAGGATTATAGTCCACTTGTATTGTGTATACGATTAATTAAGTTAAGAACAGAGCTGTTCTTTGCTTGACTAGTTATTTCCCCCACAGAGGTCAGTTTTTCGCAGCTTTATGAAGTGCCTGTGTAATTCCTCATTGTGATCCATTGGGTAATTGACAACTTGACCTTGGTCTCCGCCATTGATCACACAATCAATTGCTAATGTTGTGCAAGCAATGTAGTTGGGTATTAATTGCCGCATGTGACGTGCTCTGACCACCACAGCACAGGTCGGGGTGAGCCCAAACCCTCTTTCTTTAATGCAGTTTTCTGGGCTCTGTGAATTGCATTTTAGATTTAGCAACAAGGTAGCAGGGAAGGCAGGCGGTCAGCAGATCAGCTCATGACTGCACATTTTAAGTAACTGGCACGATGTTGGGCAAAGTAGGGCAGCTGTGTTATCCGAGCTAGGTCAGGGCAGCACAACACACTGACCACGACTGGTTATGACTGCGACCGAGCAAGAAGGGAATTAGAAAGATATTGCTTTTGACTTACAAGAGAAGCCAGTGAAGTATGTTAGTGTTTTAATGTACTTGAAGTAGAGATCTCTGTACAATCCAAGGGCACAGATACCAAACGTGCAAGTTCTAGTACCTACAGGTTAATTTGAATCATACTGCCAATTAGTATTACAGTGTTTAGAAGCTCACATAATTTTAATGTTCTATGAGAAAAAGCTGCAAAGATTAATATTAGAAATATGCAACGTTGTTGTAGTTGAGGTGAATAAACAAAAAATGTGTTCATGAAGTGGTAGCACTCCTAACTGTGCTCTGATCCTACAGGTTCGGCCTTCTTGGTAGTGAAGGCATAGAAGCAAATATTTTAGTTGTAGCCTGTGCTTCCAGGATACCTGGGTACTGAAATCGTCTTTCCCAATGGACCAAAGTGATCTACCGGATAACGATTCCTACATCTAAATAGCTGCTTGAATGGGTGTGAACTCCTGGACTACCCTTTGTAGTCAGTCTGACCTCTGGCCTGGTTTTGTTTGCTGGTGTTAGCATCAGGTGGTTTTGAATCCCTGTTTATTAGTACTATGCAAACAGACATATCATTGGGCCATAATTGAAGTCAAGCTGTGAGACGGTGGCTAAAGAGTACATGATGGCCCTTCTACTCCCTCTGAGTTGGATCAAATGATGTCATTGTGGACGAAAGCGTGTGATTCTGGGCAAAACAATGTATGTTTCAGTGTGCATTGGTTCCTTTTTCTATCTAAATTAGGAATGCTTAGAAAGAGGCTGGCCCTTGTAATATGCATGATACGAGAGCAGGACATTTGCTTGTTAAAGCCCATCCAGCGCAGCAACTTTTAATTGTGTTATCCCTTTGTCATCTGGCATGTCTTGACTGTACTTATGTGTAGGGTGATTGAGGCTCCTCAAATTCACACTAAGGCTCTAAGGGAGATGCCGCTACGGAGAGCGTACCACTCCCTATCAATGTAATAGATTCATAAAAGAAACGTTCTCATGAAAACAAAATGTTGTGATAGTGTGACCAGGGTCTCGCTAGAAAAAGTGGGGGTTAAAGGAAGACCTTTTCTTTAAGGACGAGAACCCTCACTCACCCGAAGGTGCCATGCTTCATCATAGGGCTACCTCCTCACACTGGGGCCGGCTACAACTCTCCACAAAAATATATTTTGTGAAGAGGAGCTGAGGTGTTTTCAATCAGGGAGACCAACGGGGTAGGTGAGTTAGGGGCAGAGCGCAAAGACAATAGGAAAAATGTTAAAACTGTCTCATGGGACCTAACAACTTTATTTAGTTGTACCCTTGAACAGGACTAAAAAACGGAGAGGACTAGGAGTTAAGAACAAATATACCCCTGCTAGAGGACAACATGTTTCTGCCCTAACTCGACTCCAACCGGAGTTCATGGGCATTCCTCAGGACCAACAGACAAAACAAGTCACTCAGTAGAAAATAATAATAAAAAAACAAATGATTATACTGGCCGTCAATGTTTGAAGCCGTTACATAAGGCGGGTGATTAATACACCGTCTTCATCTGATAGAGGGATTAGAATTACCTCTCTTCAGCCATAAGGTACCCCACATCAGTCTTGGCTACCGTATTGCAGTCCGAGAGATCCTCGCTATGGCCAGAGACCCTGGTCACACTAACACGACATTTTGTTTTCATGATTGAGGCTCCTGCCCATGCTCTACCAACCTCTATGGACAGCATGATTCACCCTAGGTGCTGCAATGGTGTGGTCCTTGCAGGGCTTGATCCAGCAGTTTTGGTCTTCTGCTGATCTCAATTGGTCACCTGCCCCATATGTACCTATGTTCTGTACAATGGGGAGTATGTTTGTTTGGGTCAGAAAGAAGTTCCGCCTGTAGCATAGTTGAAGTGTATCAAGGTTAACACTGAGGTTTGTCTGCGTTGGACAAAAGGGTACCACCATAAGGTCTATGCAAACCTTGCAGTGGCGGCTTCATCCACTAGATGGACTAGTAGAAGAGGAATTAATCGAATGGTAATGAACTCCTGATGTGCGTGGTGCATGTTATTGACACCGCACTCACATTCTCCTTAAAGTGACACACCATTATAGTGGACTTCATGGTTAAGTGGGTGGTTTTGGCAAGTTTGAGAAGCATCTTTTAGGGCAGGTAGGGTCACACTAGGGCAGGGAGGGTCTCACTTTGTCTTCAGTGATCATCTACTGTCGATGCTATCTGGGCTGGATTACATAAGTGCCTGGGGAGGTTTAAAGTGTATATATGCAACCACTTTATGAACCCACAGGGCACTTACATATCACAGGCGCAGACCTACAACTGCTGCTTCTATATTACACATTGTACTTGTGCACATTTTATGCCTGCAGTGAAAAGGGGAGTTCACATATTTGCATGGGAGTGTGGCCCTATACAACTAATCAAACACCTTTGCCGCTGTGCTACTGAGGTGGGTGCAGTGATAAACAAGTTCCCGGGAGGAGCACTGGCTGTGCACCACATAAGAAGATGTGTACCACTCATGTTATGGGCACATGGACTTAGGGATGACCACGGCACCCCCGGAAGACAGATGAAGTCACACATTGCATCTTCCTGCAGGTGGGTCCCTGTGTCCACATAAAGAATTAGACCACTTCCCTGGAAGGGAAAGACTGGTTAGCAGTTTATCTTTCACTGTTGCGCTGCTCCAAATTCCGGTGCACATTACAAAAGGTGGGCTAGCTAACAAATTAACAGGGAGAGCCAGAGGGTGTGGCCTAACAGCTAGAACGGTAGACCTCGAAGCTGGGGAACTGGGGTTGAGTCTCGGCAGGGACGCTCAACATCCTGTGATTCTGGGCAAATTGCTTAATCTCCCCGTGCCTAATAAAATGAAAGTGTCCATCTGTAATGCACTTGGTGCTCATGTTAAGCGCTCTGATACCTTCGGTCGAGTTTGCGCTATATAATACTAAAGAAATTAATTTTTTAACTATAAGAGCCTATGCATGAGCTGAATCATGCAACAAATATCATGTTAGACTATGAAAAGGAGTCTTCAAAGTTCAAAAAAGTCCTTTTACTTCAACACTGGGAGTGTTTTAATTTAGCACATCAGATTCTATCACTGCATTGAGAAGTATTTATTAAAAGTGAGAGTTTTTATGCATGAATTCAGAAACATTTCTGCCTCCACCCAGATGACAATGCTATTAAGGAACTTAGGCACGTGAGCTTGATTCCTGTTTTACATGGAGCAAACCGTTAGTCTATTAAATCAAACAAAAGAATTTTGGTATCCTGAAGAAGGCGCTCTCATAAGTGATAATGAACAAAACGGAGGCTGGGTGAAATAAAGTGCCTGCCTAGGATCACACAATTTAGTCAAATAGAGAAGCCGAGATTTATCAGTGATTTTCCAGTTTCATACTCTGCATGCCACTAGATGGTATCTCTTTTTGGCATCAAATGTTAATAATTTGTTCCAGATTCCTGGAGGGTGAGATTAGAGGGTGCGTGTCAGGCAGAATCCACATTTTGTTTTTGGCAGTTTTACATAGCGTGAACATCGCACAAGGACATAAGTGTGCCTCACAACAGACAGAGGCTATGTTACACCAAATGTAGTTACACCTTGGGACAGATGGGGGCTTACATTCATTTATGTGGCTCGGTGCCTCGTCTCCAGGCTCGAGTTTTACAGTGCGCCACTCTCTAGGTATCCGACCTTCTCTGCCTTTGCCCTAGCACGGTCACAGAAGCTCGTCGTGCAGCTGGAGAGAACGCTGGCATCTCACTGCAGCAGCGGTGCAGTTAGAGACTGAAGCAGAAGCCGTGCAGCCTCCAGAGCCCGGGAAATGAATGTTTTGTGTGAGCCGCGGTACGTTGTGTGTCATGAGCTAAGAGGGAAATTAAATGATGCAGGAGGAAACATGTTGGGCTCTGCTCAGCCGGAGATATCCATTTACTCATCCAGTGGAAGCTTTGTGTGCTCTAGAGACTGCGATGAACATTTATAAGTGGAGCGGCATAGCTATTAGTAGTGCAGCAAGTGCAGGGGCACCGGGAGCCTAGGGGAGGGAAGGACCTTGTTCTTTCATTACCTAAACAGAGGCTGGGTGGTGGGGCCTGCTCCTTGCTCACATTAGTTCCCATGACGTCACAACTGCACCAATGTATAGAGGGCAACACTGGCAGCTGCCTGTGAGTGCTTGTATTCCCTCGCTCAGGCCCCCATAAGTGCTGCTACTGTCTTGGACAGTCTTGAATTAAGCTCCTTAATGTCTTAGTTGGTGTTCCATGGTTAACTGCATTTTCAGAGGCCTTCTTAGACAATATCCATCATTAAAGTTATATTTGAGGGGGTGCGTAGCTAGTGGGGTTCACGCACAATCGGGCAGGACCCTAATAGCTTTTCAAAGGCAGAACAACCTGTCAGGTGGTTACGTCCCAATGATCACCAAGCTTCAAGAGACATAGTAGGAAAAGACAGGTCGTGCTCATTATAATTCAGTTTCTTGGAGTAAATGTCCCAATATCCTGAGGTTAGGTGTATAATTCCACGTTTATTTCAAACAGAGTGAACAATGTAAGGGAACAGCCGACACGTGCTTCGCCCATATGGCTGGCACACCAAGGGCTTTTTCAAGGCACTGACCAGAGAGACGTCTTTTCATGCCCTACGAAAATACTCTAAGGACTGCGACTGAAACTTTCTTATATATGCCTTGAAAAAGCCCTTGGCGTGCCAGCCATATGGGCGAAACACGTTTTGGATGTCTTTTTGTTCAGATATTCATCGATAGAAAGGCCCATACACGCACTATAGGCAGGCACCTTCTCTGCAAGCCCTCGGGCCATCCCCAGCCTTAAACAATGAGCCCATGTTGGTATAATTCGTATAAACCCAGATGAACTTGGATCTAATTTCTTTATATTATTTTTCCCCCTTCATACGTATACCTGTTGCATTCACCCATTCACTTTCCCCCAATCTGCTGCACGTAACACTACCTTTCCCAGTCCTCACCTCTCCTAAATTCAACAACCATTGTGTTTATGTTTTCTCAAGAAAGGCCACAAGGCCAAAAGAGAAAACAGCATTTGATTTGCAACAGATAAGTACATATGGATGAATGGGTCAGTTAGTGTATGGGTTGATAATTGACTGTGTTCTTGGGTGCATGGATGAGCGACTTGTTAAAAATGTTCGCATAGCCTGGAGCGTTGGATTGTAAGAAATCGCACACGATGCAAGGGATCGTTGTTTCTCAAACTGTCAAACATTCTTACAAACCGCCATTTTTAACTTTTTTTACATACAACGCTTAATGCATGCGAATGGAACCCCACAAGTTGCCACGAAATGGCATCATGATGACAGGACCAGCCGTCTGCCTGCAAGGATTAGGACGGGAATGCCCACAATATGCCAGTAATTAATACCACTGCACCAGATCCAGCATTAATTAAGGCAGCCGTGCTGGCGGCCTGCCTGTAATCATGCAATAGCTTCGAAATGTGCCATATTCCATCAATTATTTGTACAAAACCCACTATGCGTCCATGCGCACTCCTAAACACAGGCAACTCCAACAATGTGTTATTGTACAGTATTGTACCATAGGTATCATACAAGCTCTACCTGGGAAATCTAAATACTTACTACAAAATTCTGATAGGGGCACACAATATGTGAGCCATGCCATTGCCAGCCCATGATGGGTTCAGTGGTGCTTACAGCTGATATAGCCTGTGGTATGTGTGCTGGGGTATGGTTGGGGGCACTCAACCACAGGTGCTGCAGCATACCTAAACACTGACAGTCAGTCTCACTGAACTAACTTATCTTACCTATTCTGCCGTTGGTGCGGGTGGTCATTACGGCTGTCTCTGTGTCTATGCCGGTTCAGCCTCAGCGTCTTAGGTGGCAGCATCTGGACTCCTTAGACTCGCAGCCTCTCAGGGGGCAACTGGGCACATGGGATGTCATAAGTTGCATCAATTCCGTGCTACCTAGGTCTCCATGGGTGGGGCACACACCGGCTGAGGGTGTGTGTCGTTTTACTCATGAAGGAGTCGCCCAGCTTAAGCTCCACTGCACAATGAGGGGCCTATTCACAAACTGCATTTTGTAGTATGTATAGTAGTTCTACAATAGTACTACTCACAGATTATAAAATGCTATTTACAAACCTATTTGTAGAGGTCTATGCCTCCACCCTCTTCTATCTTTTCTGTCCAGGGATCTGTGCCACAACTGCAGAGATCTACGCACACTTACGCCTGTGTTTTAGTAGTAAATGTGGGAGGGACGAGGATTGCTGGAAGATGGGGAATATTTACAACTAAATGGGAAGGATTTAGGATGGAGTAAATAGGGATTAAAGGAGCAGCTAGAGAGGAGTTTAGCAAGGGACCTGCGGCCACACAGAAAAGGGTAAGCCCATTCCTAGTCACAAACCACAAACTGTACTTCTATAGTTAACGCCCCCCCCAAAAAAAAGGAGTACATTTACTCCGCCTCAGATGTGGAGTAAGTCCAGCACCACCCATGGCCACTCACATGTAGTGCAACAACCTCCAATTCAAAAAAATAGGCAGGGACGTAAAATGTAACCCCAAAAGATATAATGTTAAAATAGATTAATTTATTTACACTCTTCAAAAATATGTATAAATGTATTTTATTGTTAAAAAATGAATATAAATAGCAATACTATTTATTTTACTATATAATATTTTAATAATATTTTTTAATTTGCAAACAAATATGACTTTCTTTTTTAAGCATAATTAAATTAATTCAAATTATTTGCATACATGACTTTTAGTAACTTTCAATACCTGATAAATAAATATAAACAATTTACTTTAGGTACGAGTTTTGAAACAAATCTTTACATTTTGATATAATTTTATATATTTACATTAAACAAATATTGAATTCAAAATTGAGTCAATAGCATTGCACCATAGTTTTGATTGATTCCACATTTTAAATAAAATAAACATACAAAATACATTTACATTAAAGTTTAACATAAAATACTTTTTATCTTTGCTCAACTTTAATACAATTTTATGATTTTCCTTATACTTTACCACAGGAAGATCCCACCTCGATTGTGGAGGTCTCTGCCAAGTGTGCAGAATGTAAAATACAGTTGTAAAGTTATTACTATTTTGACTTTACGAACGTATTTGATGTGTTTTCAGATACCACTACCTGTTTTTGGGGTAGGGACATATAATTCCACACTCCGTAGTAACGTTACATTTGGAAATGGTGAACAGTCGAAAGTATTGAAGTTACTACAAAGTGTAACTTTATATAGTCACATATAGAATTACATTTGTGAATAGGCCCCTAGTTATCTGGACAGGCTCCACAGTGCTGAGATACAGTGGCCAGGCTAGGCTGTGTAGCAAAAAAACTGTCACAATGCACCTTCATGACTATGTAGATCAATCACAGCAGAGAAAATGGAGCAGAGAGAGCCAGCCCAGACATGATCATGTGAAAGAGCCATAACCTTGGCAGAAACCTCTGCTTTACCCCAGGCAGAAGGTAAATGTCACTAACACAAAAGCGGCCAACCCCAGCCCACATGGCGATTCACCCAAGAGCTGGGCACATGCCATGTCACTGAGGGAGTTGGAATGGAGTTGGAAGTCTGTCCAGAAAAATTGAGGAAGTCCTGCAACTGCTAACAGGAAAATAGGTCTCATTCCATGAAGGCTCATAAACTATTTTAGCAATGATACACCCGAAACTGGGGAAAAAAAGCTAAACTGTGTCTTGAGGATGACGATTTCAAACAAATGATGGCCTAAGCGGACTGGCCCAAAGCCCCTTTCTACATATATGTTTTGTTGAGAAGAGCTCTGGAAGTCTTTATGCCATTTCTAGCGAAAATCAGATGAGGCGCGCCAGCCAACTCACCCAACCGCCTTCATTCTGATGCCAAACAACTGGTACGGACAAACCTTCCCAACCGTTCCTTTTCTTGCGCTCATTGTTGGAACTGCCACTAAAATAACACCTCAATAGTACAATATTCCACACACAAAGGTCTAGTACTTAGTTAATCCAATTTCTTTTTGCTCGTTGAACCAAACAAGGCTAGACTTCACCATTGGGGGAAAAGCCTGCCAAAATCCGAGGTCTACAATAAAGGTTATGTGTCACTACATTAAGGTCAAGAATACAAACCCATCGGGTACATCGCCTAGCACTTCACTGTCGAGGGACTTATAGTTACTACTCTTTATTTCACTTCTACTTAGCTTGATGAGGGAATGAAGTCTAATAGATGCAATATATATAGGCCCATCATTTATATAACAAGCAATACAGTGACTCACCACCATATTGAATATGTCTATACACTGAAACAACGCTTTGCGGTCATCGATGGGCAGAGCCCTGGTGTAGTCGTTTTCGCTCAGTGCAGAACGCACTTCTTCCCTGCCCACCTCACCACCACCTATCTGGTGTGGACCCAGCTACTGCTCTTGGTAGCTCAGCTTGAGAGTCAAAGCGAATCTGGGGAAGTGTTTGCTAGAGTGGGCCTCATAAGCACATACAGATGCAGGAAATAATGCAAAACTGTTCTATGGAAGGTCATACAGGCCTCTAGAGCGATTCACAAAAGACGGCCTCTTCAGAAGCTCTCCTGCGGCGCTGGCATCCGGGCGCTCCCATGCTTCAGCGAGAGAAAGAAAAGCGCAGACGCGCTCCTTGAACCGGATTGATCAATGCTTCATCTCTGGAGACGCTCTTGATCTGATTTCACCGGTTGAGGCCGGTCGAGTCATCCAGAGCCATGAAAGTGACATCAAGGTTTGCTGACACAGCACCAGAGGCCATGTGATAGCATTTCCGGATAATAAAATGGCGTCCGGGTGAAACATTTGCTCGTAGTTTGAAGAGTGTCATGGTTGTAAGGGTGAAGGGAGGTGCAAAAATGTCAAGTGCGTGGGTAAGTGGCACATTTCCACGAAGAATAGAAGATTTACAACGCGGCACAGAGCTGAAGAGAGACGAATTTAAAGGAGGCTTGAATGTCTATAAGCCAGTGAACGAGCTCAGTAAATTAAGGAGCAGAATTTCAAAGAAGTCACGCAACGCAGCAGCCAAACATGCTGGGCTGCGTTGCGTGTCAGGAAAGGAGCAGAACAGCGCCATATCTACATAGATATGGCTCTCTACTCCCCTATCCCTAGCACCGGCGCTGATTTCAGCTGCTGTGCGCCACGCACACACCTTAGTGCATGCCTGAGTCTAGCATAGGATTTGTACAGGAAGGGTACCCTTCCTGTACAAAATACTATGCCTAGATAAGTTCAAACACTTTTCCCACTTTGTATGTGTTCTGCACAGTGCAGCATGCATGCAAAGAATGAAAAGAAAGGAGAAATGAAAACATTTCTCCTCTTAACCCCTCCTTTCAGATGGAGTTAATTTTTGGCGCTAAACTCTGTCTACAATTGTTGTAGATAAGGTTTTGCGTCAAAAGGCATTGGTGGTGGCATGGGAACACCCATGTACCACCCATGTAACGCCCCTTGGCGCTACGTAACACAAAGCAATGCTTTGCGCTGCTTTGCGTTACTTGCAGGGTACTTTCCAACGCGAAATAAATTTTGCCCTGGAAATTAAATTGGTAAAAAACATTTTGTGCTGGTTCGCGTCACTTTTGTGATGCTAACACAACGCAAAATGTTTGAAAATCTACCCCTAAGTGTTCACTGAAGAGATATGTGGGCATCTTTCAGGACACAGGCTTGATCGTGGTGCGGCCGTGTTAGCCACTGTTCATTTAGTTCTGTAACAGGAGCATTGGTAAAGAGGCACAACCGGTAAGCAAGAGTTATACAGGAACATAAATATCACTGTTGTTATTTTTGTTGTTACTTTTATTCTTTTTTGTTGTTGAGCTTGCCATTATTATTTAATCTATAACTCTTTTTCTTCACTTGCTTCTTTCTGGCCAGCTGACCTCCTGTCGCTCACATTTTCTTGTTGGGCATTTTAATTCCCCTATCCTTGTTGGCACCCACCTCCCCTCACGGTTCCTTGTATTCTTTTGTGATTATTAACGTCAAGAAGTTCCGGAATTGTACGCTGTAAATATAAAAGTGAACATATTAATAATAATAATATTATAGACCAGCCAACTTGTGAACATTTTGCACAATGTGAGGAGGAGGGCGGGGCTTTTTGTCCTGGGGAGGTTTCCCACCCTGTACAGGGCATCAACTGTGCAGAGACTCCAAACAGTTATCTGGAAGCCTACTCCCTGCAGGGGTTTCCAGCTTATTGTGTCCGTTACATGTCATATCGGCTCATCACTGTGGAACCACATGAAGGGAGCCTACATTGTGTGCCACACTATGTGGCACTGTGTGAGTTGGAAGGTCTGTTAATAGTAGAAGCAGTAATGTTTGTTTTAGTGGTTATAGTTGTAACACTCGCATTATATCTTGCAGGGGACACACCCGCAAGAGGCAGTTGGAAACTCTTAAGACACCCCACCCCACCCCAGAGAGCGGCAGACTTCCAACAATGTGCGCTGCAGAAGGTGTGGGCCTTCCCTATGGAGTAGTCAAGGGCTTGTGGCACATAAGATTAGTCGAGTGTCGGGCATGGAATGGCTTACTGGTTGCCAGGGTACCCTGAGGAGGTAGAAGTACCTCTCCCAGGGGGGCGGACATGAGAGCGATTTGAGCTCTTTGATGACTCTCAGTTGCTCCACATTATTCTGATCAGGATTAAGATTTTTTGGGCGGCTCCTTTCATGTTGTCACCAATCCTCAATGGGCGGCTCAAATCTCCTTCAGCACTTTTTAGTTTTTTTTCTATCTCAGATTTACAGTTTCAAAGAAAACTGAAGATCACATTTTGGGGAAGAGGAGCAAGACCTCAGTTAAAATTTTGTGAAGTGGCATATGTATTGTGTCTCACTGTCAGGGTGTTCTCATGTTGTGCAGTGGTATAATCGGGGTCTCTGGATTATTACAGCAATGGAGCGCAAATTATATGGCAGGATTGACTAAATTATGTGATAAAAAAGCCAAGTTATGTTGCACAATGAAGCATATTTTGTGCCAGTATTATTTTACAGTTTTGCCATTTAAATATAAATTAATACTGCCTATCTTCTACCCAAAGGTTCTACCTCATTAGTACCCAGTGCTGGAATTGGAAAAACTTTACTCCAGGAATCCATAAATTGGGGGTTTAGGTGTGGCAATTGAAAGGGGGTGGAGTCACAAAGGCCAGAGTCATGAAAAGCAGTCCTATAGTCCACTTATAGAGTTATTGTTCATAAACTCTGCCACAAAGAAATTGTCAACAAGGAGGATAGTAACTCTGTTCTGGCTTGATTGGTTGCAAAGGCTGCATTTTAAAATATCTCGTGGGGTTAAGGTACATGCTGCAGAGAGCTTTGTCTGTCCAGTAAATCTCTGTGAACAATAATAAAGTTGAGATAACTCTGGTGGTTAATACACTTTCTGGAGAGATCTCTGTTTTGTCTAGTCACAGTTTTAACTCAATAAGTAGCATAGAGGGTTAATGTGTTTCCTGCAAAGCACATGATGTAACATCCAGATTAGATTTTTATTTTATGCAGCTAGGTAAGAGGGTTACTGCTTTCGACACTGAAATGCTTTCATTACTTGCAGTTCATAAATTGCAATCCGTCTAATATTAGGTCAGTGAGTTATGAACCTGCATCAATGACCTGTATGCAAACTGCAAAACATGGTTTTGAAGATTAT
This sequence comes from Calotriton arnoldi, assembly GCA_963921515.1. NCBI lineage: Eukaryota > Metazoa > Chordata > Amphibia > Caudata > Salamandridae > Calotriton > Calotriton arnoldi. The sequence goes on from CAWUFW010005205.1 coordinate 376,423, forward strand.
TGTTTTTTCTCAATCTTTTGTTATTATAAGACTGCTAAAATGGGTTTCTTTGGGTAGTAGTAAATCCTTATTAGTGCAGACAACACCAAGAACTACGTTACATTTTAAATTCTAACTTAGTGTTTCTCCCGGCCATGCACTCTTACCATATAATCCTTACCAGCAAAGACGACGTGTGACTCCCACACCTTGATACCCTGATTGTCTTATGTAACGCCCTGTACCTTGATTTACACACTGGTATGATTTATTGTCAATGCATAATGTGTGCTTGTGATATAAAGCGCTCTGACACTCTACAGTGGGATGATTAGCTCTATAGAAGAAATTCATAAAAATAATTAGCGCTTTTCAAATTGTTATTTGTGTAAACTCGTATACACTGATACATCTGCTATTCTTACCTTGCATGCATATTTCTTATATACAGGGATTAAATAAAGTCAAAAACTTGCCTCCAAGTTGTAATTTCTCTTAAGTACTTGTAAAGTGATAACAAGCTCTGTGCCTTTGTTTCCCCTCCATTGCATTGGCCTTTAGGTGTTAGACTACAGGTAGCTCCCAGCCAGAGTGATACTGGTACAAAAGGCCTTTGTTTTAGGCACAGCTGGAATCTAAAATAAGAAAGCCCCCTTGCCGCCTGCACATTGTTTGTCCGAACAGAATGCAGACAATGTGAGGGTGCTGCTGAGTCGTGTCCGGGTTCTGGTGAAATACAGCAGGACAAATTCAGCGTATTTGACTGGGGCAGACACATCCTCAGTCCGGCTCAGTAATAGTTGCCAGGTCCATGATCCTGCTGGAACCCCCTTCATTCATACACTGTTAGCACCAGTTTAACACTTGGATGCAGCTATCATCAGCTTTAGAAAGGTGATCAGTTAGCCTTTGCAAAGGGTTTGACACTGCACAGCGCCACATCTGACATATTTATTTTTTTACTAGCTTTTCATCTATTTCAATTTAAAACTATTTTGCTGAAATCTGCAAATTATGCAGTAGATGGTTAATGTCCTATTACTTACCGGTAATCTTCATTACTCCTGGTCCCGTTGTCCTCGTCCCATTCCTGAACATAGTGGAGATGACGATCTCCGCAACAGAAAAAAAAGAACAGGAGCATGCTGGGATACCTAACCCACTTCCTCCCACTGGGAGTACATAAGCGGTACCAGCCCAGCATGCAGCCTGAAAATACCAAGCCAACAACCGGAAGGCCGGCCGCCCGGGAGGGAGGGAGTGGCGTAAGGAATGGGACGAGGACAACGGGACCAGGAGTAATGAAGATTACCGGTAAGTAATAGGACATTACCCCCAGGTCCCTCCTGTCCTCGTCCCATTCCTGAACATAGTGGAGAATACCAAAGCAAATAACCCGGCCTTCCGGACACCCACCAACGCCAGGGGCACCAGACCGAAAAAAACGGCACCCAACCGAAGCAGAAGGGAGCCCACAAGAAAACGCAGGCAGGAGCACACAACCAGCCACGCCCCCAACCAAGCCGACAGAGCCGAGACCCCAAAACAAGCGGGGGACGACCAAGAAAGGACCGCAAAAGAGCACAAGACCCCCCAGGCAAGCCCAAAGGAGGCCCCGCACCCAGACCCAAGACTTAAGGGAACACCCAGAGGGGCAGAAACAAAGACCCCCCCCCCTGAACCACCAGGGGAAGGGAGCCCCGGAGAAGCGGAAGCGCCCCAATGGAGCCACCCAGCCAGGGAGGACAACCGACCAGGGAGAAAAACCGCCAAGTGCGAAGCCCACAGCACAAGGCACCACCAAGTAGCCGCCCCACCAGGGACAAAACAGGCCAACCCGGCCCAACGCCCGAGAGCGCACGAAAGCAGGCCGCACAGGGCGACATGGCCGAAGGCCCAGGAAGGAACACAGCAGGGGCAAGACAGAGAGCGAACCCCCTAGAGCAGGGAAGAAGGCGACCCACAGCCGAACCAACCCACAAATGACCACACCAAAAGGCGAAGGGAAGGAAGACGAGACCGAAGAGGCATGCCAAGCAAGAGAACAACGAATGACACGACCAACCACAGGACCAACCCCAACACACCAGGGGAAGCCACCAGTAGAGCCGCAAAGACCGAAGAGGGAGGAACCAGACAAGAAAACAGGCACCGACCCAGAGCAACAACCAGGAAGAAAGGGGCCAAGGAACACAAGCAAGGCCCGCCCCCCCCACCAACAGCCGACAACAGCGGCAACAGGGAACCGGAGGCACAGAAACCCCAGGCCAAAAGGCAGGAAAGACAAGCAGCCAACCCCAGCAGAGACACCGGACAGCAGCAGCAAAGGCGGCCACACTGGGAGAAGAACCCGGGGCACAGGAACCCGTCAAGCGGCCAGTCCCGAGGCAAACCCCCAAAAGCAGGAGACACAGGGACACGAACCCAGGAACCCGCCCAATCGAGGCCAGGGAGAGCAACAAAGTGTAACCCGAAGCAGACCCCACACAAGACCAGGGCACAACCAAGAGAGAACAACCGAGGGCCGAACACGGAACCGGGGAAACAACACCCCAGAACCGGGAGGAAGGAACCGCCACCAACCAAGAGCCGACCCACCGGCCAGGAGGACAAAAGAGGACACCAAGGAACCACCCAAGGCAAACTCCAAGAAGGGCAAAACAGGAAGGACCAACAAGGAGGCCAACAGCCCAACAACGCAGGTGGCCCAGAAACACCCAAGAAGCCAACCGGACAACCGACAGGCAGCCAGCCAGGAGACCCCCAACATGGCGCCACCAGAACCCGGAGGGAGAGGAAAAGGGCCAACGGACCCAACCCCAAAAAACCCCTAACCAAGAAGGGGCACAGGGAAAGGCACCAGAGCCAGCCACCGCCACGTCACCAAGAGAGGAGAAGTAGCAGGAAGACAGGGAGGGAGACCGGCAACCCACAACTGCCAACCCACCCAAAGGCGCCAGCGCACCAGCCAGGTGCAAAGGAGCAGCACAGGAAAGGAAACAGGACCAACCCAGTATCCAGACCACCAGGGCCAAAACCACCGGCCACCAAGAGGCCCAAAAAGAGGCCCAAAAAGCACCAGAGAACGAGCGGCCAGTAAAGGACCCAGGCAGGGACCGAAAGGGGACCCTGAAGCAACCAAGGGCCCCACAGCCAAACAAACCTGACACACCCAAGGCGAGAAGGCACCAGCGACCCCCAAGCACAAGCAAAGGGGAGGCCAAACACAGGGACCGCAAGGGCAAAACCCAACAGAGGCAAAGCCCAGGCCCCAACAGCACCCCGGAAGGTCCCAGGCACCACCAAACCAAAGGAGAGGAGCCAGGAGAAACCAAAGGCGCACAACCCACCGGGGGGCGCAGGAACAGACCCAAAAAGGGAAGAATGAACCCCGCAGAGCCAGCAAAGAGCGACGGCCAGAGACACCACAGGCCAAAAGCATCCCGCACGGGAGCGGAAAAAGAATGCACAAGCCCAAGGACAGGCCCACAAGGGGAAGGCCACAGCCCCAGAGCCGAGGCAAAGCCAACCGCAAGCACAAGGCCGACAAAGAGGAGCGGGGAGGCCGACACCAGACCCACAACCGGCAGCTCCACCAACAAACCCACCGGCCAAGACCAAGAGCAGGCACGGCGAGAAGGACACCGAGACCGGCACCCACAAAGCAGGGAAAAAGGCACAGGGCAGCCCGAACAGGCAGACAGGGCGGGGCACAGGAGCAGTGCACCCAAGAATCAAAGGAGCCACTCAGGCAGAAGCCAAGGAAGACTCACAACACCCAGCCACCACAGGCGGCAAAGGGAGCAGCAGCAGAGAGGCAAAGGACTCTAAAGCGCACCAAGCCACAAAAAGAAACACAAGAGGGGAGAAGGAAACCACAACAAGAAACCAAACCCCACCAGCCAACCAAGTGCAACACAACCCAGCACCAGGCAAGAGGCAAGTAGCAACGCCAGCCAGAAAGCCCACCAGGAGCCCCACCAGGAGCCCCACCAGCACAGCCCCAGAGCCAACAGCCAACCAAGGCCAAGGGCCCGCCAGGACAGAGGGAGGGCACAACAGCCCCCCCCCCATCCCCCGGAAAACAGCGGAACCCAAGAAACAGGGAGGCCCGAAAACCCCAAGGGCCCCGACGCAGGACCCAAAAAGCGACCCAGCCACAGCCGAGCAGGGGCCAAGCAAACACCCCCGGAACGACCCAAGGAGCGCACAGCAACCGGAAGCCCCAGGCAGGCAGCCAAACAGGCCCGAACCAAGCCCGAACCGACCCAAGGAACCGAGAGCAGACACGACCAGGCGCCAGCAGGGAGGAAAGGCCGCAGGCCAGGAAAACAAACACTGCGAAGCCCAGAGCACCGGATAGGCATAGGGGGGCAGGAAGAAACAAGGCACCCTGAGCACGGGCCGAGCAAACACCCCCGGAAGGACGCAAGGAGCGCCCAGCACCGGGAGCCGCAGGCAGGCACCCAGACAGGCACGCACCAGGCCCGAACCCACAAGAACGGGCAGGAACCAACAGGGTGGACAGGCAGCAGGCGGCCTAAGGAAGAGAAAGGCCGAGCAACAGGCAAACCAAGGCGGACACCCAACCAGGCACCAACCAGGCCCGACCAGGCAGAAGTACGCAGGGCAGGACGGCCGGAGGCCCAGAGGCCAGAGGATCGAACCAGGCCGGACCTTGCCCAAAAAGGAAAAGCCCACAAGAGCAGATGCGTGCACAGGGGTACGCGGAAGCCCACAGCACCCGACCAGCCCCGGTACACCCCCAGCAGGGGAGAACAGGGAGCCAAGACCGCAGGCCAGAAAGCGTACAGCACCTGGAAACCCTAGGCAGTGACCCATCCAGACACAAACCAGGCCTGACGCTGCTGAACTTCGGAGGACACACGAGAACAGAAGCGTTCAGGGTGGCATGGCCCTGGACACAGCAGCAGAGCACAGTACAGGGAAGAAAGAAACCGCTATGCGGAACATACCAGGGGGACAGGCCAACACCACCACACAGAGACCGTCCCCCAACCCTCCCACCCAGATGCCATCCAGCAAGCGCCGAGCAAGCGGAAAGCCAGGAGGCCCAGAAACCCACAACCTGTGGAGAAAGCCCCCGAAGGATCCCCCCCCCTGCAGCACCGGGAAACAAGGCAGAGACACAGCGCAAAAAGCCACGCAAAGCCCCAACCCAGCACACAGGGACAGGGAGCGCCACAAGCCAGCACAGAAAGGCCCCAACAGGACCCAACCGGCACAGGGGGAAACCCGAGGACGCCGGGTCCCAAAGCACCAGCAACAAACTCAAGGAACCAACGAAGTAAAGAAAAGTGGATCCGCTACGCGGTACTCACCACAGGGGCAGGAAGAGCGCACCACAAGCTCTCTGCCCCCAAGAGCCAGCCCAGGCGCCCTCCAGGACACCAGTGCCGGGCGGAGGAGAGGACTGCATCAACCGGCCACCGAGGCCCCACCGAGGCCCCATCATGGCCCGCCCCTGCACAGACACCACGAACAGCAGGGGCGCCAGGGAGGAAAGAAGGTCAGCAGGACTCCAGAAGCCAGGCAGGGAGCCCAGGAGCACCGCCAAGCGCAGCCCCCGGACCCGCCAAACAGCCACATCTGCACGTCTTCCAGTCCGGCCAAGCCATAGGAAGACGCGCGCTGTAACCCAGAAGAAAACCGGAGGAACGGCGCCCCAGCCGCAAAGGGCCGGGCGCCCATCAACGCGACTCCCAGCAAGCCTGGCAGGCCAGGAGAACGCGGAACAGGACGTCGAGGACAGCCCAGCAGCCCGACGAGACATTCAGGGAAGAAAATCAAGTAAGACAGCAAACATGTCCCATTCTGTCGGAAGACAGAAAAAAAGAACAGGCTGCATGCTGGGCTGGTACCGCTTATGTACTCCCAGTGGCAGGGAGTGGGTTAGGTATCCCAGCATGCTCCTGTTCTTTTTTTTCTGTCGCGGAGATGGTCATCTCCACTATGTTCAGGAATGGGACGAGGACAGGAGGGACCTGGGGTTAATTATATTTCAAGTGCTGTAACCATATGTGCTGCTTTTGTAAAGTAACTTTTGATACGATTTGAGCTAGAAACAAACATTTTGTTGTTGAAGTCTGTAAATTTTACAGCAGATGATCGATTTTGTAGCAGGAGCTGTAAATCCATAGTTATATATAAAAATATTCCATTTACAGAACAGTAGAACTCTCGTGGCCCTGGTATAATGAGTTTTGTGTTTATGTTGGTGTGTTTGCATGCCAAGTCCCTAAGAAGTGGTATGATGTGATGTGTCAATGTCTGATTTGGCATGATATGGTAAATCATGTTTATGATGTGTAGTTTGGGATTGAAGTCTGAGATTTGGGGATGTGCTATTTTGCAGAGGATTCTTTGCCACCTTTTGGATTTTATATTCAAAATCATGCATATTTGCAAAGTCACAAATGTTTTTAACTTTTCATTTTTTTTTTTAAATCATGACTTTCAAGACAATATGTGTTACAAAACATATATTTGCAGAGGCAAATGCTGTATACATTTGCCAATGGGGCTGGATTCAATTATATTCAATTAGAATGAACATGATCTTGCAATGCACAGAAAGACAATGAACTTCATGAAGAGTAAAATTTGGAAACTTTGCAAAACTTAGGGGCACATGCATCAAGCCATTTTCCGATTCGCATAATCGGCCCGTTTGCGAACGGAAAAAGGCCATGTATCAAAGGCTTGACATTTGCAATTTAGGTAATCGCAATTTTTTGCGAGTCATATTAGCTAACAGCGATTTGCTATTAGCTAATATTAAGGAATCGCAAATTTTTGGGCGATTCCTACATGCATAGGCATTTGCGATTACCAAATAGCGATTCCTTAATAATTGCTCTTTGGTAATCGCAAATTGTAACTTTGATGCATGTGCCCCTAATTCACAAAAAAGGCTTCACATATCCATCCTTATCATACAGCCTCTCATGGGAGGGTGGTTTGGAAAACCATCCCAAAAGTATTTTATCTTGCAATTGTCAACAGTAGATTTAAGATATCAGTCCATGGGCCACTAATTTGGATGCTCAGTGACTGCTATCAACAAGCCATAATTACTGAGAAAAATACCCAGTTGTCAACTAAGACCCTTAAAAATATGAATCAAGCCCAAGGCTGGGGAGAGAATGTAGCCTTACGGCTAGAGCGGTCGACCTCAAAGCTGGGGAACCGGGTTCAAGTCTCGCCAACGACGCTCAACATCCTGTGATTCTGGGCAAATCACTTAATCTCCCCTTGCCTAACAAAAACAAAAAAAATGAATGTGTCCTTGTGTAACGAAACTGGTGCTCATGTAAAGCGCTCTGATACCCAATGTCTCGGGTCTAGTTCGCGCTATATAAAACTCTTTTTTTTTAAAAAAGGTATTTCTCTGGTATGGAACTAGAATATTGTGGCTGAATATTGTCTGACAAAAACATTGTGTCCTAAATATCATTTACAAAAATATAGCCCCATTTTATTTGATAATATAAAATCTACTCTTAATGAAGCAATTTTTTGTAAACAATATCAAGGGCAGGATATTCAAATCTGATGAAATTTATATTAATAATATTCTGACACAAAACTATTGGAGCGATTTTTTAAAAACAATATTTAGACAGCAATATTTTTGTCAACGAAATTTACCTCCACAGTGTTCTGGAACCATAACATTTCAATGAGAAGTTCTAGCCAGATTAGTCAGTCAGTCAGTCAAAACATGTTTATTTAGACCTTAGTCTTTTAAACAAGAATTGTTAAAACATAATAAAATGCAACGAAAAAATACTCAGGATAAAACACAATATAAAATACCTTTAAAACACAATTCATGCAACCAATAAAATCTCCATTCTCTAAAAGCATCCTTAACAATCGAGCAAGAGCTTTCACATAATTCAATGGGAATTTCTCAGTTTAACTGTAAAAATGTATCAATAGATAACACAAATCGATCCCCAGGGAACACGTCACATCAAAAAATCTCATTTCAACCAGTAAATGTATTGCTTGCCCCCTATCCTTTATGTCCTATTTTATAATCTTCTTATACAGTAGATTGGTAAGATGATTCAAAAACGTCGCACCTCATGCTTTCCACATTTTCTATAAACAGTCCTATAGCGTCCTTTTAGGGAGTGTGGAAAGAGGAAAGTTCTGGAGCACTGGAAAGGAAGATGATTTTTGGTGTTATGTTCCAATGTGAGACAGTTTCATTGCTGCTGATGAGCAATCATTGTGGCTGTAGTGACTGACCATGAAATGAGAATGCAGCTTTTGGCCCCATTTTTTCTAAATGAGCACATGGACGAAAGAGTACTTATCACTTCATACACTTCAAACATGTGTCCAGGGTTTGGCTTGTTTGTTTAGCTTGACCTGTGTAGGGCTTGCTTTACAACATTTCATTTAGAAGGCTTTTTAGGTGGAAGGTATGTACTAATATCCAAAATAAAGTAATGAAAATCAGCTTTGAGTGTTTATAACCTTGGTGCAAAATTCAGATACTAACAAAAGAACACACACTGGCCAGGGGGCCCCCTTAGCACAATACTCTGGCTGGAGAGCTCCTGATTGAGTCCGGAGGGGGCCCCTCCACGTACCTTGCATGGGGGCCCCCTCAAGTTTCGTTACGCCGGTGCATTCAGGTTATCATACAGGGGTCTAGGGGAATGCCGCGTTCTCCTCCAATGCTTTGTGTCACACCAGGTCTTTGTTTGGATTACATCCCCTGTCCCTTGAGGCAGCAATTTTTTTTTAAAGCATTTTGCAGATGTGAAAGCAAGGACAGAGGTCTGTTGTCCCTCACAGGTCGCATGTAGATGTGGCAGGATGCACTCCGTTTTAATCCTTTTAGTATAATTCTCCAAACTTAACAGTGTGCGTGCTGACAGGCGCTGCGTCTAGCCCCAACAACGCAAACGTGATCACCAAATATATGGAGCGACGTTTCACTCCATTCGCCTGTCGCACAGCCAATTCAGAAATTTTTCAACAAACTGAGTTGCCAATTCAATAATCCGTTTTTAATCTTTATCAATCCATATTAATCCATCTTGTATAATAAATTTCATTACATTTCTCAGTTCATATGGATGGCTGTATATTTTCCCTAAGTTTCTAATGCTCCCTCACAGGTCACCATCCCTGCATTTGCAAGCATTCTGAGGGATTCACAAATGGAATCCTCGCCCCATTGATATTAATGGGATAGGGATTCTGCAAATCCTACCTAATGTTATATTTGTCCTTGACTGATTAGTATATCCATCGCAGGGCAAAAATAATCTCGGGTCACATTGCAGGTGCAGCGCAAAATTTTAATCTGCGATGCAACTTGTGATTTCTACGTCAAGCTCTTTGTGTCTAAGTGCAATAAGGGTACCTGTTGCCCTGAAGGCACCCCTGGAGGAACTAAATAGAAATACTCAGGGGAACGAGAGGATCCGCCTAGTGTTGGACTGGGACAGAAAATAGACCCAGGTACCAAAATAAAAGTGGCCCCATTAGCGAATCAGATAGCTAAAAATAAAGTGGCCCACATTTGCAAATAGGGCAGTTTTTATCATGTAAAGACATGTAGTATACGTGTTTTGCAAGATGTGGGAGACTGCATGCATTTGTGCTTGCTACAGGCATGTTTGCGGTTACATTGGGGAACTCAAAAGTAAAAACCAGCCCACCAGTCTATAAAACAGGCCCACAAACCTTGATAAACCGGCCCACACACTGATCTGTTAGACCAGTCGCTCGAGCCCTGTCTGATTGCCCAATGGGCCAGTTCTACCCTGGATTCGTCCATAAAAACAAATTAAAAAATTGGCCCATATGCCAGGAAGTGTCCCACGTTTTCTGCCTGCATTCAAGTCTACCCTTAAAATATACTTCATCAGTCCTGAATAACTGCACAGCTTGGGGGCCGAACCCCAGCCAGCATTGATGGGGTCGGCCTGGCCTGTAGGGCAATATGGTAGTGCAAGAAGGGCTGGTCTGACAGGTAAGTGTATAGGCCAGTTTTTTAGATGTTTGTGGGCCAGTTTTATGGTCTAGTGGGCTGGTTTTTACTGTTGATCTTATTGATAGTACCACAAACATTGCCTGCAGCAAACACAAATGCATACAGTCTCTCACACATTACAAAACACCTTTACAGTGTGTCTTTACAAGTCCCAAACTGCCCAGATTTGCAAATTTGGGACACTTGTTTGGCTATCTGATTCGCTAAGACAGGCTACTGTTATATTGGTGTTCAGGCTTATTTTTTTGCCCCAGACAGACCTGGCCTTGTGTAATGTACGTATATAGCATCTATCAAATATGGAGTATTCTTTTGTCACTGTTTTGTCTCATTCGGCACAAACCATATGCATCACTTTTCTGTTACCTCCGTGCTGCCTTTGTGCATCATGTGAGTGTGTCATTTTATTGATCTTTGTGTTATTAAGAGTGCAGAGCACCTACTACCCCCTTCTCAGCACTAAGACGCACTACAGACCACATAAATTGAAACTGAGCACAATCTGACTATTCAATGTTTCTGTCACAAATGCCACCTGACAAGAAAAAAATATATATACCGAGGGTAATTCCAGTGGTGGCTCCTCTGCGATGGCGGAGGAGCGTCGCCGCACTGCTTTCAAGCAGTGGAAAGGAAAGGAAATATATAATGATAATAACTTTAAGTTATTATAATTTTATGTTCCTTTGCCGGTGGGTAGGCGGGTGGGTGTGGCTGCTCTGCTCTGCTCATGGAGCAGGGCAGTGGAGGAGTGGTTTGCCCACTCCTAAGTGCGCAATGACTGTTTGGTCGGCCCTCTCGGGCCACCCAAACCAGTCATGCGCACTTTCCCCTTCTCCATGGAGGCTGCATTACAGCCTGCATGGAGAACATGCCCAGGCCCCCATTCCCTGGTTGTGCGTCGAACCAGGATGCTCAAAACCAACCACAACGCTGTAATGCAGCGTTGTGATTGGTCAGGGGAGCCTGGGTGCTTACCAATCACAACGCCGCATTGCAGTATTGTGATTGATCAGGGGAGCCTGGCTGTTCCTGGCTTCCTGTCCCATGAGGAGAGCAGGAACAAGGAGCAGAGACACAGGACCAGGTGCCTGCGGCAAGGTAAGTGTGTAATACATTGTTAAACCTCGCGCTTCCCCCGCGCCCGCTCTCACCCCCCACCCTACCTGCACCCGCCCTGCCACCCATGAGTCATGCCAGCCGCCACTGGGTAATTCCCTTGCTATGCTCTCTTGTTTCCTTGAGACATTTTATGTATCCTTTCAGTTATAATGTATTTTAAGTGATTTATTCCTCACTTGACAGAACAAGACATTAACTGCCTTAGTAGTAGTGGCCATTTTTGGTGCAGTAGGTACAGATGCACCAAGTCCTAGATGTGTGACAGATTCGCAGCAACTGCTGCTCCAGACTTAGTGGATAACTGATCAGGGCGTTTTAGCTACTTCCACAGTGGAAGTGTGTTGTTAAGCGCACAAAAACCTTCATTCAGTCATTCTCACTATAGTCCTTTGTACGGTTTAGGGCAAAGTCACAAAGCCAATTGAGGGATTTGGTGTTTTCCTTGCGTGCATTAGGGTCCCTGTCATCTTGGTTAATCCAGTTTAAGCTGTACGCATATTATTCTCATAGACCCACCTTCACGTTTCTGACCTTGATGCCAATTCACCATAATGCCATAGGTAGCGGAAGTGAGCTCACACTCCATGACACCAAGGCTGGCCCCTGCACGGCCTCCTATTTGCTGCTGAGCAGCAGAGGAAAGGCAAGGAGCGAAAACTACAGAAAGGAAACAGGTCTGTTTTCTGTTTCGTTCTGCTGCTGCCTTCATGACCTCAATACCTCCCAAGTATTCCAGTCAACGAGAAACTAGCTACTCCAGTCCAGGTCTTATTTGCCTTCTTGGGCATCTAATCCATTTATATAATTGGATGAAAAGATTACTATTGCCACAATGCAAACAAGCATTTTCAATGCAATAGGTCTCGCATTTTTTAGAGTTAAAGCTACTGACGTTGTAAATGACAATATGCTTACATATGTATGAGTTTGTTTGTAGTGTAGTGGATGTATGTGGTGTGTAGTGGAATTATGTTGTTTGTACTGGAATTGTTAGTTGTGAAATTGTGTGTGGTGTGTAGTAGATTTGTGTAGTGGAATTATGTGGCAGGGTGTGTAGTGGAAAAGTGTTATGGGAATAAGAGCCGATGTAAGCAACTCCGGATGAATGAGGAGACACAGAGATTGCTATACGGAAGATACAGAATTGTTGCTAAATGCCAGAGGTAATTTTAAAACCCGAGCTACCTGGCATGAGAGTGGAAGCAGCAGTACAATAGGAAGAGACATGCACTTGCAGTGCCTGACACACATCTCTTACCTGCACAGGCTCTACCCCGCTAAGTCCCGGTAGCTCACCATTGCGCTGTTAGCTGTTAGAACATAAACATCACATTGTAACTGTGGAGGTCTCCATAATACTCCATCTGTAGAGCTGTGTTGTGTTCTGGGGTTGTTGCTTTTAGACCTAGAAGTTTGTCTGTGTGTGTGAATGTTTGTATGTGTGCATGTGTGTATATATGCAGGTGCCTGTAGGTTCAGGTACGATTGTGTACATATGCGTGTGTACGCTTTGATGTCCCTGTTTGTCCCTGCATGTGTGTGTATGTGCTGGTGTGTGTATGTGTGCACATATGTGTGGGTGTGTCTGTGTATATGTTGGCATGTGTGTGTCTGTCTGTATGTGTGTGTGTATTCATGCACCAATGCATGTGTGCATGCATGCATGTAAATGTGTTAGTGTATGTGTGTATATTTTGCAATATGTGTGTGTTGTGTGTGTACATGTGTTTCTGCATGTGTGCATGCTTTCTGGAATAAAAATATGATAAGGGCACGTACACAGGGCTTTAGATGGGTTTTGTTGCTCCCAACAGCTGCTGTGGAATCAAAATACTTGAATTGAGTGTTTTCTTCAGGTTTCATTGAGCATTAGCGAGCTGTGTATGGGTTGCAGCTCTATGGCGATAAATGGTGGCATTGGCCCATCTTCAATGATGAGATATGGATTCAGTACGTCTATCAAAGGGTGTAAGGTATAAGTTGTGGAATAGCACATGGTGCCACAGGTCATTGTAGACATGTTTTAAGTGAGCTATCTATTTGATAGAGTAGCAGAAGGAGTTGGTGGTCAGAATTGAAACAAATTGTCATATACGAATTGGATATTCAGTACTGTTGGTGGAATGTTAGGGGAATGTGTGGGTTAAGAGTATCCACAGAGCCAGGTGCTGTGAGGCACAAAAAAAATGCATTATCGAGGACATGTGTGGTCTCAGTATTACATACAAGGGCATTAGGGAATGAGAAGGGAAAGCTAATAAAATATCAGTGGTATATAAGGCTCTCTGTATTTCCACCACATGGTGCCAGGTATGGATACTGGAATGGATGGTATGCCTCAGGAGAGTGAAGGCCATCACTAGAATTGATGTGCAGCTTCATGTCTTTGGATTTGCCGAGCCGCTGCCAGAACATTGACAAAGTGATGTGCATTTTCCAGTCTTTTTTACTGCAGGGTGTCTTAGGTTCACGCTCATGTGCACTAGCAGATCTCTGCATGAGGCATATGCAGTGATTGACACTAACTAGTGATGTCGTCCCTGTATCTTCGGGTGCTTTAAATTGTCCACTCTTCCATTAAAGAGAAGAGATGAAAAGATTCATTTAAGAAGGTCTGCCACAGACCTTGAGAATAGGAGATGTAAAACAAAAAAGTGGATGTGTGGCTTCCAGAAACGGAAAAGTGCAGACAACACGAATTGGGATGTGGATAGAGGGGAGAAAAGAAGGCAGGGCTTCAATGAATTTTGATCAGAAGTAAGACCCTCAGTCGCAACATAGATGCTCAGCTTCCTGTCCCTGCCTGGGGAGCTTAGAAGCTGATACTAATTAAAGGTAATTATTGCTCGGCTGTATCACATAATTGCAGTGAGTGAAGACAAAAGCAGAATTAGCACGGCCATGGGAATTATTTCTTCATTACTTCTGATTGAGCACTCAAGCCTTGTATCGATGTTATCACACTTCAGGGTCAGTCATTCCTGAGTTTGCATCTGAGGCAAACACACTTGTTAGTGCAACACACAATAAAAAAGTTTAAAAAAACATCAAATGCAGCAATCACAATTCTACAGATATCACATTTTTGTTTTGGATGAAGGCGTACTGGGTGGAGTTTGGTTACAAGGCACTGCCTGGAGGCACATTCTTCCTCCATGATAGAACCAGCAAGATGGATCAGTGAGATTATGCTTGCCACTGAAATCTTCAGTGATCTTAGGGTCACTAGTTGGAATCCATTTAAGGAGGATTTAGCCTTGTGCGATATGTACATTTTGTACCACTGAATAAGAGTAATAGTAACAACTGCTATTTATAGGATGTAGAAACTGAAAAAGTGTGGTATAGAGCACAATGTAAGAAACAAGATATCATTATTCATATAATACATTCAAATTAAAAAACAATACACGTGTTCTTATTTTTTGGTTCTGGCTTTGAATCATTTCTCATATTACTAATAAAAAGAGATTATATGTTGTAAAACTATATTAATTCTGAAACTGCCAGCTTTGCTCCTTTTAGTATGCACACTCCACAGTCTTTGGGATGTTTCATTGTTTTCAGGTTTTTTAGCTGTGGGAAGGAAAAAGCATTGCAGTTTTTGTGCAGATCCTTCGGTTGATGTACCCAATAAGATATATTTCCATCTTTTCCTAATCCAAAGAGCAAAAGAAGTAAACTTGAGGGAATAACTAATCAATGCCCTCAGGAATTGTCCCAGAGGCAGAGCAGTTTCATTGCTAGTCATTAGCTGATTGATGGATGATGGACACGAGTCCCTGGAGATGGTTACAGTGACTGATTGCACCCTGCTGTAGGTGGTAGTCTCAGGGTCAATGGGTCTCCCTGAACCCTCGATTCAAGTGGCGTCTTCAGTGGGTGCACTGACTGTGCCTCACCTCTCTGTGGTGCACATTGTGTCTGCATCAGTATTATGGCTGCAGAGGCAAAATGTCGCTACGCACCCATGCAAATGAGGGCACGCCCCCTTGAAATCACGCAATACCCATGTGTTCTTTATTACAGAAGCTGACGCCCAAGCACCTTCTGTAATACCAAAATGCCCTGGCATGAAAATGAGTGCACCTGGCATTGGGCCCAAAGGGCAATTTGTGTGTTTCAAATATGTTACTTCTAAATTATTCAGGGAATGGACTGAGTTCCTTGAATGGTTTGATGAAATATTAAAGTATTGACTTGCTGTATTGGCCAAGTATATTTGATTATTAGTCAAGAAGGTCTTTTGTATGTCTTCTTTTCTCACTATACTATAATATAGTAACCTCAGGAAGGGTTGGAAACAATTTCATCCCGTGGCTGCTGGATTTTCTTTGCACTTTTGAATTTACCACGTCCTGCATAAACCACCATCTGCTAAATCATTTTCGGATTTCAAAAATGAAAACTATTTCTTACTCAACAGATCAAATGTTACTTGAAACGTCCCACCTATGGTACCACGAGTGGCAGACCCTTTGAAATGGTTAAGAGGTCACCTTTTACCTTTTGTTTGCTGTAGTCAGGTGTTAAACTGGTGCTAAGGATATGAAACTCTTGCACGAACTTGATTCATGTGTTTTTTAAACAAGACAGTAGTGAAATAATACCACCAGAGAATGGCAGGATCACGCTACATAATTTGGCATTTCTTGCCGCATGACGTCGAAATGCCTGCTGCATAATTTATTCCGGTATACACAAGCAAGGCTTGGGTCCTTAACTGCCTGGACTGGACCACTATACTAATTGAAAACAAACGGAGGGGCAGATTTACGAGCCCCCTGCGCCACCAGTACGTCACTTTTCGTGACGTACTGGTGGCGCAGGGGGCTGCTCCATATTTACAAGGAGAGGAAAAGCCACCCTGCGTGACTTTTCCTCTCCTTGTAAATACGGCCCCTTCACACGCAGCACTTTGCGGTGAAGGGGCGTTCCATGGGTGTTGCTGTGGGTGTTCCCACGCAACACTCATGGAACAAGACACATCTCCAGAATTACGAGAAATCGTAACTCTGGATATGCGTCTGAAAGCTACGCCACCCTAGAGGTGGCGTAGCTAGGCGCACCGAGGAGAAATGTTTTCATTTCTCCTCGTTTTTTCCTCTTTCAATGCGTGCTGCATTCTGCAGCACGCATTGAAAGAGGAAAATGGTTGTTGTGATTGTTTTTGTGCAGGAAGGTTCCCCCTCCTGCACAAAAACAATCTCCCCACGACGCAGGCATCCTTGCATCATGGTGCAAGGGTGCCTGCGCCGGCGCATGGCTGCAGTTTGTGCGCCAGCGCAGGGGGAAGCACAAGGATGCGACATATTCTTGTAAATATGTCGCATCCCTGTGCTTCAAAACTAACGCAGCGCGGCGCAGCAAAATGACTTGCTGTACCCCGCTGCGTTAGTTCAACGTAAATCTGCCCCGGAGTGTCCAGGAAGACTATTGACCATAAATTTGATGGGCACCTTAGACCGACAATTCTAAAGTGCACAAGCTTTATTCAGCTTAGTTTGTAGTATTTTTCATGCAAAGACAATCGAACTCAATTGTACATGTCTTAGAATGGACAACACTTGATTAAAGTGAAACATACAACAAAGCAAATTTAGGAAAAATGACAAGAAACATTTGAGTGCATCACTTTTGCACTCAAATGTTTCTTGTCATTTTTCCTAAATTTGCTTTGTTGTATGTTTCACTTTAATCAAGTGTTGTCCATTCTAAGACATGTACAATTGAGTTCGATTGTCTTTTGCATGAAAAATACTAACAACTAAGCTGAATAAAGCGTCTGCACTTTAGAATTGTCGGTCTAAGGTGCCCATCAAATTTATGGTCAATAGTCTTCCTGGACACTCCGCATAATTTATTCCAGCATTGTCACAAACTCCAGTGACCCTGAGTGCACTAGATGAAAAGTGGGCAATGGTTCTTATGACTTGTTTTTGCTGGCTGAACGACAGATAACAATTGTTTTCCCTTATGGATTTTCTCAGTTTTAGCCCTACAGCGTTCATTGGTCCCTAAATCAAATTATAATGTATTGTGGTTGTATTCTGATACAAATCAGAGGATTTTATTATTTCATTTACATTTTTCTTTAGCTAAGCAGCAGTACTGCTGAGAAGTTCAGTAAAATGAATGATTTTTTGTTAGGCGGTTCTGCGAAACCTGAGGAAATTTGGAACCTAAAAATTATGGGTCTAAATGTAAAAATACAAATTTCCTGCGTCCCAGGACAGAAGCACCTTTATATCCAGTGTGTAGCACTGGACCAGTGATGTAGTAATGGTGAATGCGAGATACAGAAGACCCTTATTTATAGCGCTTGAGCCATTATCAACATTTGTCAGGTTAAGACCAGTTCGGTACGACCTGAGAATTCTGGCAAAGTTAAGAACTTTTGTGCTGAGATTATTCTGGCTTCCCCAAGGATATTATATTAGTATTCATACAGTGCTTTCCACGCCCACAGAGAAGCTGAAAAAACTTTTTTATCTGTTGCGTAAATAACTATCCAATATATTTAATTTGTGCATCACTTCTTATTCCTAACAAGATCATGGTAACGTTACAGTTTTCATCATGTGGTTGTGGTTCGGTCTGTGAGAGGAAACTTGGGTGAAATCTGTGAGATTTGGAGACAGGGTTGGGTACCAGACACCCGTAGGTTTCTGGTCTCTGTCCAAGAAATCTGTCACATCTCTAAAAAGTGACCACCCATCCTACTCCCCAGACTCTTAAAACTCACTCTTAACTGACCAAGGCTGTTGTTGTATACTAGCATCTAGAAATGTCAGTGGTAAAGAAGAACCAAACACTTCAGCAATCCTGCTCTGTAGGCACCGCTAGAATCCCGAACTCCCTTCCAGTTCCACTCCACCTGACCCCATCTGACCGCCATGCGCATACTGACACCAGGGCACTGGTAACTCACAGGGTGGAGGTACTGGGTATAACATGTGGGACCCTGAGGAAAAATTAAGAAATCGATAATTCAGCATCCAGTTTCCATCACTAATCCATTATTTCCCTAGGACGTCTCCAGGGCATTTTGCCTACTTGGAGTAGGTAAAATCTCTAAAGGGAAAACAGAGTTTGCGGTAAAACTGGGTATCTTGTAATTCTATCAGGTTCTTAACATCAACTATTGGTGCCAATTGGGATTAAAGGGCACTCTTAATGAAGCCCTCCCATGGATGGATCAACTCGTTACCTGAATTTCTTACTAGTGAAGTATCATGAATTATGCAGACCTTCTGTTTACCCTAGACAGTCATATTAAAAAAACCTCTACTTTTAGATGTAGTTCACATTATACTGCTAGGTGAAAAGTTATCCTTATCTAATTTTGTTTAATTAGCAATAAAGATAAGCAATTACTTACCAGGTATTAATTATGCCTAGCCAGTTTTAGACACAATAATGCACATACTCATTAAACACAGCGGTGCTCGTCCATCAGTCAATGTTAATTTTAGTTACGTGTATCTGACCTGCTTCAGCATAAATAGCTTGACTATTTGCTTAAAAAAGAAAATGCAGAAATGTAAAAAGGGAGATGCGTCATATCCATTTTGAAGGCACTCAGAAAGGAATTCACACTATGGAACCTATTGCAAGGTTCCCGGAACGGTATGCATTATATTGCCCCGGACAACTACAAGTTTTACGATGCCTCCGCGTCTCTAGTTATCAGGTCCTCAAACTCCGGACACGATTATTATGGGCCTGAAGGCATCTGACTTATAGACATCTGAAGATTTGCGGGAGATGCAGACAGCTGCTATGCCCAGATCCACCCGCCTGCATATTTCAGCATGGAGGTCAGAGAAGAAGTTTCCCACAGCTGAAGTGAAAAGATACCACCCCTCCTATTGCCCCTGCCCCCTCTCCTCTTCCGCACACCCACAAAGCCTCCGTGAATTAACTACCAGCACCAAGCAGGTGCAAATGTTTGCGGATTTGGGCCTGTTGTTTCCCCCAGAAGGGGAGAACATACTGAATTGAACCTGGTAGTCCAAATGTTCACCATTGTGGGGATAACAACTTGTAATCCTCTTTAACCTACATGGTGATATCACACAGAATCGTAAATTCTGGCCCTGGTAGCTCCACAAGCAGATAACAGGAAACTCATAAGAGACCAACATGTTCTAAAGCTTCAAATAGGCGGGAGCAGCTCATAGAGTGATCCATAGTTTTAACTGGATGCAGCCACGCTTGAAAAAAATGATAGTGTAAGTGAGTAATTAAATAGTCTTGTTCCTGGACACTTGACTTCTGAATGGTTCTGATTTTTAGTGGTCCTGGTAAAGAGCTACTGTATTTACCGGATACAGTGAACAACTCATATTGCAATTGTTCACTCAGAAAATTGGTAATTAGCAAATTCAGAGGTTACAGCCCTGAATCCTCATTGTTGAAGTTTTCTGACTTGTTCTCACCTGGTAAATTTTGATAGATTTACCATGACAAACTTTTTGAGGGGAAAATTGTGGGTGGTTGTTTTCTACCACAAAACTCGGATTTCGGTCCCCGCTCAAACTCCTGACTGCAACACGGATAAGAATTTATCTTCATCTTCTGATCATGTCCTTTGTGTCCCCAAAATTAATGAATATTCTCAACATGGGGTTAACTATACCAGACCTGCACTGAAATCGCAGTTCCCTCTACAGTTGTCTGTACATAAGACAAGGGGCCAAATGTACGAAGCATTTTACGGTAACACATTTTCTGATTCAAGATTTGTGACTGCAAAAGTGCTTTTTCAAATTTACAAATCCAGTTTAAGGAGTTAGTAAACTTTTGCCAACTCCTAAAATGGATATTCTGACACTTTATCGAATCAGTATTTGGAAGGGGCACTTGCTGGCATCCCTTATGTGTGGTTTTACCCCTAACTTTTTGCCTTCAGGCCATCTGTTTTGCTGATTTTGTATTTGCTGGCCTTCGTAGCCTGCACATTTTACCACTGCTAACCAGTGCTAGAGTACTTGTGCTCTCTCCTCAAAACATGGCAAGATTGGCTAATACCCAATTGGCACATTTAATTTACCTGTAATTCCCTAGAAAGGTGCCACTATCTGTGTCCAGGGCCTGTAAATTAAATGATACTAGTAGGCCTACTGCACTGATTGTGCCACCCACTTAAGTAGCTCTTTAAACAGGTCTCAGGCAGCCTGTGTGTGCGGTTTTAAACTGCAATTTCAACTTGGCAAAATAAACCTTTTGTCAGGCACAGTGTATTTAAAATGTTGGACATGTACTTTTAAGTTTTGCATGTCCTGGTAGTGACAAATTCCTAAATTAGTTTTTGACTACTGCAAGGCATACCTCTCCCATAGGATAACATTGTAGTTAACGTATAACCTGTAATTTCCAAATGGGAACAGGTAACCACTTCATGTTTTGGTGCCTTTGGAATTGGAATGATAATCCTAACTTATGGTGAAGTCGGATTTTAAATTCCAGTTTTGAAACTGCCACTTTTAGAAAGTCTGCATTTTTCTGCCTTAGTCATTTGCTGCATGCAGTCTGCCTCTGGGTCACATGACTGGGTGTAGTTGACAGTTGGGCTTTGTGTATTCCTCCTAGACAGCCACACAATGGGGAGCTTAGGTGTGACTGGATAGGCCATCACTGGCAGTATGGGAGGGAGGAGCTAGGCCCAGCCCAACTTACACTTGAATAAACTATGCCCTGCCTCCACATAAAGGGATGCACACCCCCTGTAGTTCGTCTGGAGCCAGGAACAGGAAGACAGGGCACCTGTTCACGTCCAAGGCCTGCCTCTAGAAGCTTCTCCTCACTTCAAAGGTAGAACTGGATATAAATACTGGACCTTAGACACCAACTCTTCAGTACACTTCTGGGCCTGTGTGTACTCTGCCAGGAAGCAGGACTGCTGTGCTACTGAAAGGACTGCCATTCTGCTAGACTGCTGCTCTGCTGTGCTGACCTGCTGCCTGCTGTGCCCTCTTGCTGTGGTGAGAAGGACAGGACCTGCATCTCTTGAACCCAGATCCCAGAGTGACTACAAGAGCTAGTTGGCTGGCCTCCTGATCTGAAGCCTCATGGACACAACAGGCTTCCAACAACCTTGCACCTGGACTCTGCATCTGTGAGTCTACCGTCACGTTTTGCCACCTTAGTCCTGTACCCTTGGTAGTGGTTAAAAGGTGCTCTGCCAGCCTCTGTGGATCCGGCGGAACCGATGCATCTCTTCTGCTGCACTACGCAAACCCGAGAAGATCCGACGCATTGCTGCTGCTGCGTGGATTGGACTCATCGCAAAGACCCACATTGTCTTCGCAGCCCCACCGGAACCGCAGCTGCGCAACGCATCCTTGGCGCAGGCCTTCACATCCCTCATCAATGACAGCATTAACAACAATGCTGGACTCCGCATCACAGCCTCACAGTTTCTCTGAACCAACATATTGCCCCGACTGCCCACCGCATCCTGGATGCCAGACTTTGCATTGCAAGCCCCATCGACGGGATTCTCGATGACAATGCAGGACCTCGCATCGTAGCTTTGCCGCATCTCGGAACTGACGTTTCGCATCGGCTTCACGTCTCACCATCGACACAGATCCCCACAACGCTCCGCAAACCAGGATTTATGGTACTCTGATCAGTGATTCTAACTGGGTCCCTGTAGCCGGCATGTGCTCCATTGTGGCCAGCCTAAACTTGTAACTTTGTCCCAGTCTGGTGCTACCAGATATCCACAGTTAGTGCTCTGTGCTTTTTGGCGCTATTTTCACACAAAAAAAAAAATTGCATATCTCTGATTCTACTGATTGCATTTTTGTAGTTTTAGTCTTGTTTTAATTATTAAAGAGAGTACTATTCTTCTCACTTAGTGTGGGATCCCATTTGTGTGGCGTTTTTACTTTATTACTGTTTGAAGTGTTGCACAAATACTTTATACGTTGCCCCTAAATTAAGCCAGACTGCTCTGTGCCAAGGTACTAGAGGGATCAGCACAGGTCCATTTAGGGTTGGCTTGTGCCTCACCCTAACAGGGATTGTGGCTGGTGCTTTACCAGGGCTCACACCCCAGCCAATCAACAACCCAGTTACACCTTCAAAATGCCGATTCAGTGTGCAATGTATCAATGTTTTGTAACCAAAATCTGGTCGAAAAACATTAAAAATCCCCTGACTCCCAAGTAGGAGTGGCAATCTTTTTGCAACACAGAACTCTTCCTCCTTGCAAACCTTTTTTTAAAAAAAAGTTTGCTGGGGAACAGTCAGTGGTCTAAGTGACCACTGCCAACTCTAAAATCAATTTTTACTAAAAAGTAAACTTTTTAATAAAAATGCAGCTCTACTTCTTTAAGCAAAACAGGCTGCATTTTTTTTTTTTTAAATATAATTTATTGGAAAGCGATCACAGATATGTTGGCCTACTGACCCTATAAGGCACCATCCCCATGATGGCCATCAATCGTAGTCAGTCGTGAATTGCGACCAGAATTTTGTGACCAAATTTTGGTACATCTGGCCCCTAGTCACATGTTTTTATGGACTGGTTAGACATATCTAGGCAACATACTTAATAAGTCGAGTTAATTTTGGAATGTGGTTGAAAATAAACTGCTCAGTTTTATTAAACACAAGGAACATCTCATGTCAAACTTTTTTTTAGTTTTCTCTGCCTAATGAGAATGGCATATCTAGTCTAATTAATAACAGCAAGTAAAAAAGCATGGATCTTACACATATTTTTGTACACGCTGTGAATTAATCTTAAAATAATCTAAAGGCATAGAAACATAGTCAATCTAAAGAGCAGTTTCATGCTATTGTAGTAATTTTACTATTTCAAAGAACGCTTCTGACTCTAAGATTGAGGGCTACTTAATTTACATAAACTCGTCCGCTTTACAGTTCTGTTGAAAGTAACAAGATAAGTATTATGCAAGTATAACCACAGTACCTGGGGGGGTCAGAACCATCCTATGAACTATGGTCACAGATATTAGAAAGCTTCCTGGTATAGGTGACCTGAAAGACAATAACGTTGTTGGTATATTTATATAGTGAGAGGATATAGCAGGTACCTAAAGTAGTAAGTATTTCGTGCCTTGTTTGTTTAGTGTTTCATTGGTACAAAAAAAGGTGTTTCAGGAGACCAAAGTTTTTCTAAGGAACCTGCCACCAGAATGGCTGAAATACCAGGTTTGTCGAATGCCAGGTTTGCGGAGTACCATGGCTGCACAGTCTTGACTCCACCTCGTGCCTCTTTCTTCCACCACCCTTTACTTTCTGGTTTCTCATCTTTTCTCTTGCAGTTTCTTTTTCATCTCTGCTTTCACTCTTTGGGCCCGATTACAAGTTCATTGGGCACATCGCTAGCCCGCCGCTGTGGCGGTTGAGAAAACGGTGCCATCACGACTGCCGCATCACAAGTTTACTGCAGGGCTGTGGTGTGCCGGTGACGCAGCCACAGCAGCGGCCTGCTTCAGCTCTAAGAGAGAGCCTGAAGGCGATGCTGGTTGCACTGCTGCACCTCCAGCAATTCGGGAGTACTATTGCCATGCACCATGTCATGCCTGGCAAACAGTGCGCGCACTAAGAGTGCAGGCATAGGGGAGCACAACATGTGCCCCCGGCCACAATCCCCATTGGCCACAATCTGCTGGGACTCTTTTTGTGGCCTTTTACCTACCTTTCCGCTGACCTTTTCATGGCGGGGACTGGCGGGGTCCCCGCCATGATAAGGTCAGTGGGAAGGCAGGTCATAATTTCAGTGGTGGTGCCCATGCCAGCACCGCCACCATTGACCGCCACTGTCCACACTGCCACCACCGCGGGAGCTATCTTGGCAGTGGCGGCAGTCTGGGGGCAATCCGACTGCACACATCGTAATCGGGTGGTCGGACCGCCAATAAGGTATCACAAACGGTACAGCAGTCCCAAGACCGCTGAAGTCATAATCAGCCCCTTTGTCACCGTTTTTCTTTCCTTCTCTTGCCTGTCTCCTTTTTCTTCCTTTCCCTCTCTTCCTCTTGGTCAAAGTCTCATGAGGAAAAATAAGACTCAGTCTCCAAGCGTAGGAGACGATGCTGACTGGGAAACATAATTTACAACGCATGCGATACATCGCATGCCATTAAAAAGCAAGTCGTTACAACAACGCGTTGTTACATCGCATCCCAGTACAACGCAAGTCGTTACAACGACTTGCTGTAGGGGGCAGAAGGTGTTGGATTTTCAATCCAACACCTTCCCTACTGTTGCACACACTTGGGTTGGAATAGTAAATTATACTATTCCAAACTCCAGCGCCCCCCCTACAGCAAGTCGTTGTAACGACTTGCGTTGTAATGGCATGCGATGTAACAACGCGTCATTGTAACGACTTGCGTTGTAATGGTATGCGTAGAAAACGCATGCTTTGTAACGAGTGCTATTCTGCTGACCACTACCAACTACCCACTCTTTAATTTTGCCTTTTTACCATGGTTTATTTTTAGCAAAATGTTTGTCTATGATCTGTAGATGGTGCAGATTGTGGAAGCTTGTGCCCAGGCTGGAAATAAAGAGAGAAAGAAAAGGATATAATCAGTAATGCAACCCCCAAAGGATTCTAAATAACCTTGTTTCAGGGATCCTGTCTTGTAGGAATAGCTAAAGGATCAAGAAATAAGACACGAGACAGAGAGCCATTCCCCCTAATTCCAATCTCCTGTGTCACAGATATGGGGAACTCAGACCAAATTATTTTTAAGAATCAGCACCACTTGGTCCTGATAAAACACTGACCCATCATCTATGGCAAATGAAGGCAGAGCGCTGACCAGTGCAGTAAGCCAAATACACATATATCAATTCAATCTTTATTCGAGTTTATGGCTTTGGATCATCTGCCAAGAACGACCCTTTATAAATTTAACAATTTAAGGCTAATGATATGGAACAGCTTTTGGACAATGGCAAAATCACTATTTTACCATAAATCTTATTCTCAGAAAGTGTGAGAAAAGAAAAGACTTCCCAATATTAAACCATCAAACACTCAAGTGTTTCCTAGAAACCCATAATTGCCTTGAACAGGAAACATACCTGTTAAATGCTTTCAACCTGGACCAGATTATAGCAAGTGCGTTCCTTGGACGACTAGACTTTTGGGCTATTTCTCCTCCAGAGGTTGATTGCCAATACAGAATAAGATGCTTCATCTGGAACACCAGAAATGTGTCCACTCTTGTGGTGTAGGTGAATTCATAAATACATTTTTTTGGCGTTTTAATAGCGCAAACATGACCCAAGAGCATTAGAGTGTTTTACAAGAGAACCCGATAACGTCACACATCTATTATTTTAGGCACAGGTATATTAAGTGATTTGCCCAAGATCACAGAATGTTTAGCCTATGCTGGGACTCAAACCTGGTTCTTCGGCTCCAAAGTGCTCTGCTCTGGCTGTTAGGCCACTTCTCCGTATTCGGATGTGCCATCTCCTGCAATGGGTCCCCACCCTCCATGCAAATGAGGGAATGTCTTCCTCTGTGTACATGCTCTCGTTGACAGGGTGGGGGAGGGGGCAGAATAGCGCTAAGTTCTTTTTTAAAAACTATCACTTTTAATAAGTATTTCCTAGTACAGTACTGTAATGTGACATATTAATGTCATAGCTTCCACATGTGAGAGAAATAATATTTTTTGAATTTTGTAATTTGAGGAGACTTTATCATATTTTATGTGATGTTTGATGTATGGTTTACATGGCAAACATTTTCAGGGCTCGGCTTGTGATCAGACTTGAAGAGCCCTGCCAGACCCCTGGTTTGGCCCTGGCTCGGCTTGCTCTGGTAATTTCTTGGCTCGCCCATCTCTAACCTCTGTGACCATAAGATAGGAGGACAGTCTGCAAGAGGAGGCAAGAGCCATACCATAAAATACCACCTCCTCTCATACCTGACCCCACAATCGAACCCATGTAAATATGTAGCATGAGTGCCGCCAGTTCAAGAGTGACCAGTGTGCAGCTGCACTCCCACACAAACCTTCTGTAAGATTATGGGCAAGGTGCACTGCATTCAATCTCCCATGTAGGCAAGCCAGTGTCCCCATGGGACAGACCACTCAGGCCACAGGAAATTATATACTGGGGCAGAGTGCTCTCTGTTATGTGGTTGATGCTTGATTCCTCTCCCAAGAGGGTAAACTCTGAAAGAGTCCTCAGCTTGCAGTCACAGGTATCACAGTGAAAAGTAGGATTGCTCCAAGTGGACCATAGTTAGGTTAATTCCTCTGGTTGTACGACGGTACAACGCAGGTAATTACTTTGCATGCCTTTGCCACGCATTTTTTAGCGCACATGTTTTTACCGCGAATATGCATTTACAACGCATGCCAATACCACGCATTGTTTTTAGATTTAAAAACAATGTATTTGTGGGGGGAGACCCCCCCAACTTACCTTAAATGCGTGGTATTGGCATGCGTTGTAAATGCATATTCGCGGTATAAATATGCGTGCTAAAAAATGCATGGTAAAGGCACAACGAGGTAAAAACCTTGTTGTAAAGGCTGTTTCCCATTCCTCTGTGGAAAATCCTACAATCACTGGATAAGTCTTGTGCTCAATTACACTGCAGCAATAGTCTCTATGTAATTCTTCCCATTGGTGTAGTAAAGCTCTAGTTTGGGTAGAATATGGCCGATGCTTTAAACGCTTTAAATATACCACAACTCACCTCTGCGGCCTAAAATTGATGTCTTTTAAAATTTACATTCAATGCTGATAGCCTTTCTAGATGTCAAAGTAGCTATTTACTAAACTGTTGGGTGCTCCTGGATGACGGTCTATAAGTTATTACCACAACGCAAATGGTGCTCTTGCTCAACCTCCATTTTTAGAAAAAACAATCTGAGTTATTGGACCTTCTTAAATATAAGGCCAGTGTCCAGGACTGCCTCATATATTGCCTCTGAGTGTCTGTTGTTTCCAAGGCCTGTTCAAGCTTCATTTCCATCAGCTGATTATCCCTTAAATATCACTCCAGATAAGACCTGTGGTCTTCTGGTACCAACCTCACCATAGAAAGTGAAGAACACCGTGGTACCCCAACTATCCACCAGCAATAAGGGAGGGAAGGATCATGGCCTACAAATGATATCATAAAATGTTCTTGATCAGCTAAGCTGCATGGTCATTCCAGTAATCTACAATATGAACCCCCACTGTGGCGTCCTCCATAACCGGGACCGCCAGCTTATTTCAATGAAACCCCTAAATAATACAAGATAGAATCCATCTGTACTGAACTCAGTTACTGCCATTTTAACCCCAGAAAAAGTGAGATGGCATCAAGTGCTGACCCTGATATCTGTCACTGTTATGTCGCAACCAAATTTGAAGCTCTTGTCCAGAATGCAAGAGTGGGGGAATACGTTACCCACTAAACTGCTCTTAGTTTGTGATGTTATTATTTTTGATTATGGGACTAACATGCAGTGATTGCTGCTGCTTTTTGCATGCATTATTTACTTAGCATTACATCTCTGCAATTATGGATGAAATATACATTATTCATGCATGATAGGAACTGCATTTACGAATAACAATTGTTTATTGGGTTCTTGGAAGTATTAAAACATTGTGCCTGGTTCAATATAATTTACTAGTACTAAAAGGATCACGACAGGAGAGTCTATTAAAAAATTTAACTACCCTGCCTAATTGGAAATACAATAAAATATACTGTACAAAAAAGACAAGTAATTGGAAAGCCTAGAAGGGTTAAAAGAGGACTATATAATCACAGAATTTTCCTATAAGAACAATCAGTATGTATGCAGTGGTGAACAACCTTTTGCCAGAGTACATCAGGAGCTACTATTCAAGACCAGTTCAAAACTATAACCCTGTCTCAGTCAATGGCAGTAACAAATGATACAAAGAATTATGAATCATGGAGTCAGATCAGAAAGGAATGGGCTCCTTATCACATCAAAGATATGTTGTTGATTCAGCAAGTGATTTATTTAGGTGGCTAGTGAATTTAGAAATTTCAGATGAATCGTGGAGCAGAACAAGCTATGGCGAAAAGTGTAAAGATATTGTGTTGCTGCAGGTTATTGTGTTTGCAACTTTCTGACAAAGGTTTCGTAGAGTGGGGCAAGACCACAGTAAATGTAGCATATCTCCTTTTGGACCCCCACATTGCCAGCAATCTGATGAAATAGTCTTTTTGTCTAGTCGATGCTTCTTGGGCAACCAGTGCTAATCATAAGGTCGTTTTGAAGAAACTGAGATTTAACCTAGGCCTCCCACAGGCCGTCATCATGATTGGCTAGTAGAGTGGACCAATCATCATCGGAGTATTCAATGTCTAAAGTAGCCTGCCATTTATCTTTCAATGTGAACCGTGGAGGTTTAGAGTGAATTTCTTTTATCAATGTGGTCCACAAAGTAGGGATAACAACGTTGAAAGCACTTCACCTTTTCAAGTATAGATGCATAGGATCAGGCAACAGTGATGACAACAAATTTAGTTTTGATCTTGAACAATGCTTTAGTTGCATCAATCTCCGTATCTATACCTTGTCAAACTGGAATTCCATTTGTTATGTGTAATTCAAATGGTACAATGTTGTGTCAATTTAATAATTGGCCAAGTTGATATTTCCCTTTGTCAGATCCTTCCTACCAGGGTAATGTTTGACCTCCAATGAGAAGGGCAGCATTGTTCCAGATCGGTGCTTGTCTGTAAGAAACCTTTCATTCGTAGATGCTTGTGCACACTTGCCATGTGGCGCCAGTTTCTTGAAGCAAGGAATTCTGAGTTTCTAGGGACAGAGATGTCACAGTACACACCCATGCTAAGCCTTGGAGGCTACCTTTCAAATGTTTTTTGTGCTTAACCAGTCCAGAGGCTCAAGCTTTGCAGAAAAGAAATATGCAAGGTGTACCAAAGGATGGGCTTTATAGTTCAGGTCCATACAGGGGAAGTCTAAAATATCCAGGAACTGCATTTTCAAATTCTGCTCAAAATTTTTGTAACTACCCCGTTGTGAGAAAATCAAGAAAACTATGTATTCCTATTTGCGTAGGTGTCGAAAATGTCGAACTCACTACTAATCAGGCCATAAGTCTTTGATCCTTATCAGGCCATGTTCAAAGCTGTTTTACGCCATTTGTGGGATATCTTTAGAGTTTTATTTAAAGGACTAAGATTGAATAGTTCATTCCTATAATGCCACATTTAAGACTTTCTGAGACAGTACACCTTTTGGGCCCATTTCTAAATCGTTTGAGGGCAGTTTTTAGATCCTCATCAGCAACACTTTTGGGGTTCCAAAACAATTATTGACCACATTTTAAGGAATATCGGACCTTTTGGGACCATATTGACACCATTCTGGGGAAACAGTTACTACTTTTGGGCCTGATGTTGAGTACTTGGGGCACAGTTTGCATAACTTTATGATCACTTACACACAACGTTTTTACCCTATTTAGAGCATGGTTTGAAACTTGAACAAGATCTCGAGATATTTTGGTGAAAGATGTCAACCATTTTAGGACCTTTTTAGCATTTTTTCCAAATAATTGATAATTGCTCCTACGTATTGTGGAAAAATATATCTTTCCACACCTCTATCTCTTTTTATTTCTCCTCCCCCCCTTCCCGCTTCTAATCATTATCTTCTTCGCCATCACCAAGTCAAGAGGCTGATGGAGGCATACAATTCCAGGAGGTTGTTATAGACACAAAAAAGTGTTATTGACGTTAATCTAATGCGTAAACAGTACATCATATGATCCTGATTTCTTTTTTCTCTAGATCTTCATGTGGTTGCTGGACAGACCGCAGAAGGCCGAGGAGATGCTCTGATGCTGAATTGGAGTTTGACAGCCAGAGGGGCCTGAATAGGTACTGTACTGTAATTGCATTTATATAGCGCTTACTACACCTGTGAGGCGCATGTTTTCTGTTGTCAAACCAAAATTATTTTTGAGGTATTTTTGTGAGAGGGAAAGCACAAATAAAACCTTGGGCGCATATTGAGCTGTGCTGTCTATGGGGTGAAACCCATGTGAGCTATGTTACACATTGGATAGCTCTGCCATCTGTTGTGTGAATCTGTGTGAGCTGTGCAACACGTAGGATAGCTCTGCAATCTGTTCTGTGAATCTGTGTAAAACAAGGGATAGCTCAGCAGTGTGTCATGTGTATCTATGTGAACTGTGTACCCAGACAGATTGCTCTGCCATCTGTCGTGTGAATCTGTGTGATCTGTGTAACACATGGGCTAGCTCTGCCATCTTTCATGTGAATCTGTGTGATCTGTGTAACACAAGGAATAGCACTGCATTCTGTCGTGTGAATCTGTGTGATCTGTGTAACACATGGGATAGCTCTGCCATCTGTCGCATGAATCCGTGTGAGCTGTGTAACCCAAAGGATAGCTCTGCCATCTGTCGTGTGATTCTGTGTGATCTGTGTAACACAAGGGATAGCTCTGCCATCTGTCATGTGCATCTATGTGAGCTGTGTATCCAGAGGGATAGCTCTGCCATCTGTCGTATGGATCTGTGTGAGCTGTGTAACACATGGGATAGCTCTGCCATCTGTCATGTGAATCTATGTGAGCTGTACAATACAAGGGATAGCTCTCCCAACTGACACGTGTATCTATGTGAGCTCTGTACCCAGACAGATAGCTCTGCCATCTGTTGTATAAATCTGTGTGAGCTGTGTAACACATGGGATAGCTCTGCCATCTGTCATGTGAATTTATGTGAGCTGTGTAACACATGGGATAGCTTTGCCATCTGTCATGTGAATCTATGTGAGCTGTACAACACAAGGGATAGCTCTACCATCTGTCATGCCAATCTATGTGAGCTGTGTAAGAGATGGGATAGCTCTGCCATCTGTCATGTGAATCTATGTGAGCTGTGTATCCAGAAGGAAAGCTCTGCTATCTGTCGTATGAATCTGTGTGAGCTGTGTAACACATGGGATAGCTCTGCCATCTGTCATGTGAATTTATGTGAGCTATGTAATGAGAGGGATAGCTCTGCCACCTGACATGTAAATCTATGTGAGCTGTGTACCTAGACAGATAGCTCTGCCATCTGTCGTGTGAATCTGTGTGAGATGTGTAACACATGGGATAGCTCTGCCATCTGTCGTGTGAATCTGTGTGAGCTGTGTAATGAGAGGGATAGATCTTTGTCTGTAGCGTGAACCTGCATGATCTGTGTTACCTGAGGACTTGCTCTGCTGTCTATAGTGTGACATGATGTGTAGAGTGTAATGCCAGAGTTGGTGCTTCTGCCACTTTATATGCCCAAGTGGTCAGAGTTACACAAGAGACAGCGCTCATGCCTGTGGTGTAACCACATATCATTGGTGTGATCTGAGGAATAGCTTTGCTGCCAGCGTTGTAAGCATTTATGGTTTGTGTAATCCAAGGACAGCCCTGTTGTCTGTCATGAAACCTTGTGTGATCTGTACATCCAGAGGACTTTCTCTGCTGTCTACAGTGTGGCCTTGTGTGATCAGTGTAACCAAGGAGACAGCTATGTTGTCTATCATGTGACTGTATCACATCTGTGTAACCATAGGTAAAATTGAGCTGTCTGTGCTGTGACCATATGAAAACTGTTAGCCCCAAGAGATAGCTCTGCTGTCTGTCATGTGACCCTCTACAACAGGGGTCTTTCGAGGGGCAGAGCCCCCCTAAGGGGACCTTAACTGATCCCAGGGGGGGCACCAGGCACTGGTCAAAATAACCATCATGCTGATAGCAGTGCTTTTTTTAAGCTAAAAACAAATGATCAGCAGCCTGCAAGTCTTTAATGGGCCCTTTTAAACGGTTTAACATAACTCTTACGTTTAAATCTAGACATACTTAAACATTGGAAATTGAATAGATTAATTGTGAAACATTCTGAGGGAGGGGCAATGATTTTTTTTATACTGGTGGGTTGGGGGGGGCGGCATTAAAAAAGTTTGAAGACCACTGGTCTACAGTCTGTGTAACCTGAGGGCTAGGTCTGCCGTTGACCTGCGCATTGATCTGAAGCCCCATGGGTAAGGACAACAGAAAAAGACCCCCGTGACCATTGGGTCCTCCCATTACAATACTTCTCGAGCCCCTTCTGAGTCTCCAGATTTGCCCCATCTGTCCCCATCACTTCCTGCATACTGTGAGTTGTGGCCTTGTGAATTTCTCTTTCTTTGCCCTCACCCATCACATGTTATAGTCCGAAAGCAGGCTGCTTCTGTGCCTCCTTCTCATAAGTGCAGTGTAGCATTAAATACATTCATTCCTATTCATTCATAGTTCCTGTGTTTTGGAACAAAAGCCAACATTCTGCTGTTGAGGTGTCATACGGAGTGACCGCAGAGCAAACGCTACACAAGAACACAAAATCGGAGTCTATTAGCAACATAAAACAAGCATTAGCAAAGCCAATAAGACTGGCCTTAGCACTATGGTGTGATGATTAAAAGATAATATTGCACGTATATGCCACAAAAAAAAGAATTGAAAATGCTGCCATTTAAACCTGGTAGCCAAATGCTTGAAATTATTGGCACCCAGAAAAAGGTACAATTGATTGATATATTGTGGTAAACCAAAGTTTTAGTTCAAACACACTATGATTGATTAGTGTTTTAATTACATTTATATTGCACTTATTTACCCTGATGACTAAGAAAAATAAAGAAAAAGGGTGAAAGGGTGAAGACTGGAAGGAAAAACACATTGGCAGAATAGAGTTTTGGCCCATCAGCCCTGGTACTGTAAACCACTTTTTCAGACAGCTGTGCAGAAGAGGTCAGGTATAATGTTGTCACTCACTGGAACAGAGCCAATAGCAGAAGTGGATTGACCCGATGCTCCATGTTGTATGTTGAGATTGGCGGAGGCACATTGTAAATGATAAGTGAAAACACTGGTGGCATTCGTGGGGCAGCACCTGCAGCCTCTGCTGCTCTTCTTCAAGGCAGGCGCATCACAGGGTGTAAGCGCTTCACCTACGTCCAGGCCGAGGATGAGCTCTGCCACTAAGAGGGGCGCTAGCACCTTGAATTTAGGGCCAGATGTATGAAGCCATTTACCGCTCGTAGACCGGTAAAACGCTTTTTGACAACGGGAGGGAGGGCGGGGGGGTAAAGAAGGCACGACAACAGGAGGGGGGGGAGAAAAGAAGGCACCAAAGCATGTCGTGCCTGCAGTAGGAGAACCTCATTAAAGAAAATAGTGCTCACAGTCTAAATAACACGTACCGTGTAACAATCGAAGTAAAGGGGCCAGTCGCCATGGGAGGTGACAAATGAAGAAGAGGCGATACTAAGGAGGGACTAACAAGCATATTGACAAATCAGAAGCCAGCATTTAGGACGGACAATGACACAAGCCAATGGCAAATGTGGGTGGAGAGTGGGCGGGGCTTCTATTCCCTACTCCTCAACAATAAGTCTGGCAGAGCAGCACATGTGCGCTGACTCTAGGCTCGACCTAAAAACGAGAAGGAAACGTTTAATTTTGCTTTTTAAATGCATCCCGTTTTCCTTTAAGGTCAACAGGCTGCATTTCAAAATAAAAAACTGCTTTATTTAAAAAGCAGTCACAGACATGGTGGTCTCCTCCCTGTGAGTGCTAGTTATTCCTAATGGGTTGTAAATTGCGACATGCCTCATGAATATTAATGAGGCAGGTCCCTTGCGACCTATTGTGAATCGCAAAGAGTGTAAAACACACTGTTATACATAGCTGTCTGCAATTTCCTAATAACAAAAATTTGCTATAAGGAAATCGCAAACTGAAGTCTATATACACCTGGCCCTTATTTCTCTGTGTTCCTTAAGACACGTCTAAATGCTGCAGCTCGCATTGTTCTAGAAAATAAGGTCTTCTGTAGTAAGCAGGTTTTTCAAGGCATGTTAATGTTAGCCTATTAGCAGTGAGATGACTGCATCTGCATTTGAAAGGCTGTCTGTACCCACGCACTGACTGGGCTGTTTAACTAGTGATTGCCTACAAGAAAAAAGGCAAAGTGTCAGGAAGGAAATTTTATTTTCGTTTCAGCAGTCTGCCAGGTGGCACTATGATATATATGAGCCTTTCCAGTGTTTTCAACCAACAGCATGATGCATTATGGAGCTTCTAGTTTTGCTTTTAGCAATTTCATTAGGGGCTCAAAAGCCCAGCATGCAAGCTCTAGCAGCAGGGGCAAAGCTTCGTGGGGTGTTATTCCCCACCCTAATAATGTATTATTTAGTAAATAGTTGGGTAGAGGAGTTTTCAATCGGGTATGGTAAGGTGTCTGTTGGATTTCACATGGGATGTTTAAATACTCACTCAGACAAAAACACACACACACACTCTTCTATATTGAAAGACTTAAAACATGGGTATTTTACTGTGTTTTAAGTTCCCTCACAATCTGCACTCCTTTTTCTTTCCATTGGCTCTTAAGCCCCCATCATGAACTGCATCTCATATATTAGTTAACATGATGCGTGATTGTTGGAAAATCTGAAAGCTCTCCCCCTCCGCCCCCCCAGTCTTACTGACCAAGCTAAGCCCCTGGCTAGCAGCTAAAATGCCAGAAGTGGCATAAAATGTTATACATAACATGAAGCCTCTTGTTAGGTATGTTCTCCGATTTTACAAAGTTGTCTACTCCATTTCAAAAACTGCTTGCTTCATATGTAAAACCAAGAGTAAACTGCTCACATATTTTGTGAGTATTCACTCTCTTTCACATCATACCTTAAAACCAGCATCAGTAATGCAAATCGTTTTTTCTTTTGTGTAGTGGAAAGTTTTGTATGGAGTTCACAACACAATAAAGGCACCATATGGACAGCAGCAAAGTATCCTTCTGTAATATGAAGGCTAGATAAAGGATAGGTGGCCATAGCAGAGGGAACATCACACAATTCTCTTACACACAAAGGACACGTACCACATAAGTAGCTAACACACTAAAGAGGGAGAGAGAGGAATTAAAGGATTATTGTACACTCTCTGTAAACAGACAAACTTCTAAGAAATAAAAAACTCCTGGAAAAAACTGCAAAACCACTTATGTAATTACCATACATTCTTGTACT
This sequence comes from Calotriton arnoldi, assembly GCA_963921515.1. Taxonomy (NCBI): domain Eukaryota; kingdom Metazoa; phylum Chordata; class Amphibia; order Caudata; family Salamandridae; genus Calotriton; species Calotriton arnoldi. The sequence goes on from CAWUFW010005205.1 coordinate 411,666, forward strand.
CATTTAGGATGATGAACGTTCACCTACCTAGACTGGTATGATTCATGAGTGGGTTCCATAGCTAGCACTAGGAAGGATCCAAGAGTATTATTCTTCACTGGTTGTACGGCCTCCTAGTTATTAGTTTTCTAGTTTGGGTGAGGTTATGTCCCTTTTGTCGACATTTATGTTCTCCCTTTGTCAGACCTATATTAAAATTGTATGTGGGTGAGCTAAAAATGTTTTTTATTGAGTTTCCCTATAGCACGATTAAAAGCAGGGGGTTCGAAGAATGGAACCTGCTTCTCTTTACCACCAACATGTTTCGGCACTCAAAGATTGCCTCTATGGGCTCTGGCGCCTTCCTTTGGAATATAGGCATCTCACATCAAATATTGTGCAACAGTCCCTGCTCACAGGGCATGTTATTCGAGTGCATTCAATATATCCTTTGTTTTTTATAAAATGGGGCAATAGCAGTGGAAACACCCCTTCTTCATAGAACAGGTACTGGGCAGAAACAGTGCAAGCATCCCTCCTCCAGCAGAGAGGTACAGCTATAATATGTTTTATATATCAATCAATCAATCAATCATGTCACTTATAAAGCGCACTACATACCCGCGAGGGTCTCAAGGCGCTGGGGGAAGAGGGGGGTGGTGCTGCTACTGATCGAAGAGCCAGGTCTTGAGGAGTCTTCTGAAGGCCAGTAGGTCTTGGGTCTGTCGGAGGTTGGTGGGGAGGGTGTTCCAGGTCTTGGCGGCGAGGTGGGAGAAGGATCTGCCGCCGCCGGTCATTTTCCGGATGCGGGGGACTGTGGCGAGGGCGAGGCTGGTCGAGCGGAGCTGGCGGGTGGGGGTGTAGAAGCTGAGTCGATGAGGACCTCCGTCTTGTCCGAGTTCAGCTTCCGGCGGCTGGTCCTCATCCATTCGGCGACGGCCTTCATTCCTTCGTGGAGGTGGGCTTTGGCGGTGTGAGGGTCTTTGGTGAGGGAGAGGATCAGCTGGGTGTCGTCGGCGTAGGAGATGATGTTGAGGTTGTGCTGTCGGGCGACGTGGGCGAGGGGTGCCATGTAGATGTTGAACAGCGTTGGGCTGAGGGAGGAGCCTTGGGGTACGCCGCAGATGATCTTGGTGGCCTTGGATCGGAAGGGGGCGAGGCGGACGCTTTGTGTTCTGCCGGAAAGGAAGGATGTGGTCCAGTCCAGGGCCTTCTCTTGGATCCCGGCGTCGTGAAGGTGTGTTCGTAGTGTGTGGTGGCAGACCGTGTCGAAGGCGGCTGATAGGTCCAGGAGGATGAGGGCTGCTGTTTCTCCGTTGTCTAGCAGGGTCCTGATGTCATCGGTGGCGGCGATGAGGGCGGTTTCGGTGCTGTGGTTGCTGCGGAAGCCGGACTGGGAAGGGTCCAGGATGTTGTTCTCCTCGAGGTAGCGGGTCAGTTGTTTGTTGACGATTTTCTCGGTGACCTTCGCGGGGAACGGGAGCAGAGAGATGGGTCGGAAATTCTTGAGGTCCTTGGGGTCTGCCTTGGGTTTCTTGAGTAAGGCGGTGATCTCGGCGTGCTTCCAGCTTTCCGGGAAGGTTGCTGTCTCGAAGGAGATGTTGATTATTTTCCGGAGTTGGGGCGCGATGGCTGTACTGGCTTTGTTGAAGATGTGGTGAGGGCACGGGTCTAGCGGTGAACCGGAGTGGATGGTGTTCATGATCTCGCTGGTGTCCTCGTCGTTGATGTTGGTCCAGGAGAGCAGGCGGTTGGTGGTTGTGGGGGCAGTGGTCTCGGTGGTTGCCGGGGCGGTCGTGGTGTTGAAGCTGTCGTGGATGTCGGCGATTTTGCGGTGGAAGGAGGTGGCCAGTGAGTCGCACAGGTCTTGCGACGGCTGGATGTCGTTGGTGTTGGAGCTGGGGTTGGAGAGTTCCTTCACGATGTTGAAGAGCTCTTTGCTGTTGTGTGCGTTGTTGTCTAGGCGGTCTTTGAGTGAGGCCCTTTTGGCGGATCTGATGAGGTGATGGTGATTGCGGGTGGCGCTCTTGTGGGTGGCGTAGCTGTCCGCTGTCCGTTCGTGGAGCCAGATCTTCTCCAGTTTTCGGCATGTTCGTTTGGAGGCCTGGAGGTCTTCGGTGAACCAGGTGGCTTTCTTGCTGGTGTGGCTGTTGGGCGGATTCTTGAGCGGGGCGAGGGTGTTGGCGCAGTCGTCGATCCACTGTCTGAGGTTGCGGGCGGCGGAGTCGGGGTCGGAGGGTTCGGCGGGTGGGCTCAGGGCGAGGGTTGTGGTTAGCTGGTCTTCCGTGACTCTGCTCCAGCAGCGGCGAGGCATTTGTTCGGTGCGGTGGTGCGTGGTGGGCTTCCTGTAGGTGAAGTGGATGCAGTGGTGGTCAGTCCAGTGGGGTTCGGAGGTGTGGTTGAAGGAGACGTGTGGGCTTGCGGAAAAGATGGAGTCTAGCGTGTGGCCGGCGGCGTGGGTGGGTGTAGTCACGAGCTGTCTGAGTCCGAGGGTGGCGAGGTTGTTGATCAGGGTGGTGGAGTTGGTGTCCTTGTTGTTCTCGAGGTGGAAGTTCAGGTCCCCGAGGAGGATGTAGTCCGTGGAGGCGATGGCGTGTGTGCTGACGAAGTCAGCGATGGAATCGCTGAACTGTGGTCGGGGTCCGGGGGGTCTGTAGATGAGGGTTCCTCTGAGGGTGGTGTTGGGATCGGTGTGGATCTGGAAGTGCATGTGTTCGGCGGTGCTGAGGGTGTCGTCGGTGTTGGTTGAGACTCTGAGGGTGTTCCTGTGGACGATGGCGATGCCTCCTCCGACTCCGTTGGTGCGGTCCCTGCGGGTGATCTTGTATCCGTCCGGGATGGCAATGGCGATGTCGGGGGCTGAAGCGGGATTCAGCCAGGTCTCCGTCAGGAATGCGACGTCTGGGGAGGTTGAGTCGAGAAGGTCCCAGAGTTCGATGGCGTGTTTGCGGGCGGAGCGGGTGTTGAGGAGGATGCATCTGAGGTAGTTGGGTTCTTTCCTGGGGGTGGTTTGGCGGGGCGGGTGCTGGCGAAGCTGCAGTTCCGGCAGGTGAAGGGCCCTTGGGTGCGCTTCGGGGTGGCCTGGTAGCAGGCGTGATCTTTTCCGGGGTTGAATGCGTGGAGGGTGCTGGCGTCGTATCGGCGTCTGTTGATGTGGCGGGCGCGGGGATGCCCGGACCAGGGGGTCTGGCGCTGGGCGCGGCCACGGCGCGGACGGGCGCAGACGGGCTTGCCTTAGGCGCGCCAGCGGCGCGGCGCGCAGCGGCCGCCATAAATGGGGAGGTGGGAGGGAGGAGCAGGGAATGGGGCAGCGAATGGGCAGTGAGGGGCGGGGCCGCAGGCGCAGCGGCGGGAAACAGGCACAGAAAGGAAAAAACGATCACAATCAGGGGCAGCAAGGGGGCACAGAAAGGAAAAACGATCACAATCAGGGGCAGCAAGGGGGCACAGAAAGGAAAAACGATCACAATCAGGGGCAGCAAGGGGGCACAGAAAGGAAAAAACGATCACAATCAGGGGCAGCAAGCGGGCACAGAAAGGAAAAAACGAGCACAATCAGGGGCAGCAAGGGGGCACAGAAAGGAAAAAACGATCACAATCAGGGGCAGCAAGGGGGCACAGAAAGGAAAAAACGATCACAATCAGGGGCAGCAAGGGGGCACAGAAAGGAAAAAAAAAAAAAATATATGGGAGACATCCTTTACCACGCAACCTTTACAACGCGATGCTTTTACATCGCGGTTTTCACAACGCAAGTCGTTACAACGACTTGCGCTGGATGGCGCTCTAACCTAAGGAATAGTATGATTTACTATTCCAACACCTTCCCTACTGTACGTAGACTGGAGTTGGAATAGTAAATCATACTATTCCTAAGTCCAGCGCCCTCCAGCGCAAGTCGTTGTAACGACTTGCGTTGTAAAAACCGCGATGTAAAATTCTGCGTTGTAATGGAACGCGTTGTATCGTCATATATTCTTTTTATATATATATACACACACACACACATACCCAACCCGAATCACTTCTACCTTTCTTAATATGTAATCTTGAGTGAATTTGCAACTTGCATATGAATGAATGATCATCATATAGAGCACGAACTTTGCCCAAGGGCGTCAGGGCTCTAGGGATAGACAGCAGTGGTCAAGAGTACCAGAAATAAGCCTTTCAGATACTATAGTGAGAAGAGCCATGTCCTTAGAGACTTGCAGAAGTGAAGATGCGACTCTTGACAAGAGATCGATAGAGGGAGAGTGCTCCAAAGCTTAGAAGCAGCAACAGCAAAGGCTCTTCCACCCCACCTAGCCTTCCTGAACCTGGGGACTACCAGACAATTTTTGTTGGCAGATCGCAGCTGTTTGGTACGGACGTACCGTTGGAAGAGTCGTTTGATTCCTTCAGGACCAGAATTATGAAGAGCCCTGTGTATATATGTAACTCTGACCACTAGTATCTGTAGTAGACTTATGTACTTACTACCATTCTTATGTGAGTTTAGGGTTTATTTCTTTGCTTCTTTTACGTAATTCATGTACTCTGAAGTCCTTATGTAATGTAACTGGTTCTATTGTAAAGCACTCTGACACCTTCGGGTAAAGTTTGCGCAAACAAAAATGCATAAATAAATAAATTAATTAATAAGCAGCTAGGGCAGCAGCAGCGCAAGCTTTCTCCATAACAGGTCAGAGACAAAGCAGGCAGCATCAATGCACGTTTGCCTCTCTTACAGAAAGCAGCAAATGGAATTGCTCACAGAATGTGTACAGTTAAGGCATGAGTGACATGTGGGTTACAGAAAGATCTCTGGATCGGGTGCGTAAGTCACTGAGAGGAATGTGTAGGTGGATGAATGACTACTTCAAAATACACGGAACACCAAAGAATCAATGCAAACAGAAGGTCTCCAAGTGACGACAGCAGGGCTTTCAGGACCCCAATGTTGAATATAACATAAGCGAGAATGGTTTCAGAACTATGTAGTATGTGATACTTTTTGGAGTAACCCAGCAATGGCTTAAGTAACTATGCACAGAAGTGCCAAACTCTTCTAAAAGGTTTTGAGTGCATGCACATTAGGCACTGTGGGGCTGCACTTGTCCAAAACGTTGACGGCCGCAAATGTGTAAACAGACCAATGGATGAAGAGGACTGACAAAGCCCATCTATGTATTTATATATAGCTATATACATGGGTTCGCTGTGTGGCTTTGCCTTGGAAGGTTTGCTAATGGTTATCGAATAGAAAAGAAAATTCGGTTTTGTAATTCCCTTTTTAATATTCGCCCAAACAGGACGTCAGTGCATTCTAAGAACCCAATCACGATGGATCCGAGAATCCTGTTTTCAGTTCAATATTCATTTTACACACACAAAGATTAAAATAAGGGTCAAATGTGTGGTGTCTGGGTGTGGAGCACACCATACACGGGGACTAGGCCGCAGGCTTTGGGGGCCGCAACGCTGCAGTGAGACACACACACTGGATGTGCACATTGGGCCAAGACCCCGAGCGGTCTTGCGCCCCTTTATTTAACCCCTCGGGCGAGCCCGCCCTCGGGGTGCGTGAGTGCGTGATCAGCGTACGTGAACGGGCCGGGTGGCTCCGTCACTACATCCCTCCAATCTTTTAGTTACAACAACTCTTTCCGGGATTGGCTCAGTCTCTCTTAACGCACCACGCAAAGTCTCTTAGTCTCTGACTGGGAACGGGATTCGGCCGGAGACCATACTTCTGGCTCCGGGAGTTCTTTCTTGATTCCGACCCTTCTGATTCCTTCTCTGGTTCGGGGGAAACATTTTCTGGGCTCCTCCCGTCTCCCACTGTGCCTGTTTCCTCGCCAAGTTGCGGTCGCACTTCCTGAGGCTGACCTCTCGAGCCTTCGACGGGGGCTGTTTCCTCTCCACCCTCCAGCTCCTCCATGGCCTGGTCAGCCACTGCCATGTCTTTTGCGACCTTCTTGAACCATGACGTGTTCCTGGTGACTACATGGGTTCCCCGCATGGCCGATACCATGGTACCTTGTACATTGACTACTTCCCACACTTCGGGCTCATACGGGGTGCGATACTTCCAGCTTGGGTGGCGGTCTTTTACCACGACTCTGTCTCCAACTTGGACGCTCATGGACCGGGCCCTTCGATCTTGGCTCGCCTTGTCATTGGACATCTTCCTTCTGTCCTGCGCAGCCCGTTGGTCTAGAGCTGGGGGACTCCAGGCTGGATCGGTGGGGACACTGTCTCTCGGGGCCCGTCGAAACAGGAGATGAGCTGGCGCACACCGGGTGGTGCAGTGTGGGGTTTGACGGTACGCACTGAGAAATTGTGAGAGGCACTGCTCGACATCATCTCCTTTGTCCACCCCAATCCTGAGAGCCCGGTTCATGGTGCGCATAAACCGCTCCACCTCACCATTCGCCTGTGGCCACTGGGGAGTGATTTTCCGGTGTCGGATGCCTCGGGAGGGCAGGTAGTTTTGGAAGTCTCTGCCTTGAAACGGCGGTCCGTTGTCGGACTTGATCTCCTCTGGTAGACCCATCATGGCAAATGTGCGATCCAGAGCCGTCTTCACATGGGAGAACGCCGTCGACGACACCACCTCCACCACCGGGAATTTTGAATGGGAGTCAACCAGCACCAGCGTGTTCCGCCCATCCGGGAATGACCCAAAGTCGATGCTTACTTTGGACCACGGCTCTAGACACGGGTCTTCACTGATCACTGGGTGAGGCGCTGTATCACCGCCGGTGATGCTGCATGAGTGGCAGTTGCGCACGACTTCCTCCACCATGGCGTCCATCCCTCGGAACCAAACCTTGCTCCTGAGTCGGGTCTTGGTTTTGGAGACACCCTGATGACCTTGGTGCGCTAGACGGACCACCTCTTTCTGCAAACTCTTCGGGATCACAAGGGAGGCTCCCCTCAGGATCACCCCGTGGGGCCCTTCGCTGAGTTCACTTTGCACCCTCCACACCTGTTGCCGGAACTACAGTTCTTCTGCCGTGAGAGAGCTGACACCGTCCAGGAAGTGGCGCCAGTTCCGATTGACCAGCGTGTTCTTGACTCTGACGAGGCACTCGTCGGACTCCGTTGCTTTTCCAACGTCTTCGAGCGTGAGTGCCACAGGACACGCTTCCAGGAAGACCATGCGAACGAACCCTTCCGTGTAATCCTCATCCATCGGTCCTATGGGTGATCGGAGGGGGCGAGGGTGTCGTGATAGAAAGTCGGCCGGGTTGTTGGCTCCTGGTCGGAAGAGCACCTCAAAATGGTACGTTTGCAGCTGCACTGCCCACCTCTCGATCCGTGGGGGGGCAAGCCTAGCGGTGCCAGCAAAGAGCGGGACAAGGGGCTTGTGGTCAGTGATCACTCGAAATTCGTGCCCATACAGGTACAGATGAAAATGCTGGCACGCCCACTTGATGGCCAGAGCCTCACGCTCTATCTGCGCATATCGCATTTCTGTGGCGGTCAACGCCCGACTGGCATACGCGGTGGGGACCCATTCTCTGGATTCAGTTTCCTGCATCAGGACTGCCCCTAGCCCTACGGGGCTGGCATCTACCACAACCTCCGTGCGTCGATGCGGGCGAAAGTATGCCATGACCCGGTCGTCGACGAGGGCGCTTTTGACTGCCTGAAACGCCAGATCTTCTTTGGCTGACCAGGCCCATGGTTGGCCTGCCTTCGTGAGGACACGGAGTGGCTCGGACAGGGACGCGAGGTTGGGGATGAACCGGCCACAGTATGTGGCCATTCCCAGGAAGCTCCGGACTTCAGTGGCTGACGTGGGTCTTGGGGCAGATCGTATGGCCTCCGCTTTCTTCGGGTCTATCCGTAGCCCCTCTCTGGAGAAGATGTCCCCGAAGATGTCCACTGACTCCTGATAGATCGAGCATTTAGATCTGTGCAAGGTGAGTCCATTGTCTGCGAGTCGTTGCAGGGTGGCTCGAAGATGCTTTTTGTGTTCTTCCAGCGTCTTGGAGAAGACAAGGATGTCGTCGCTCAGATTTATTACCCCTTGCAGTCCTGAGAGTGTTTCTCTTATGGCGTTTTGGAACATTTCCGCAGCTGAGGAGACGCCAAAACTCAGTCTCCTGTAGCGACGTAATCCAACGTGCGTGGAGAATGTCGTGATATTCCTGCTGCCGGGGTGCAGTTCCAGCTGATGATACCCCGCGTTGAGGTCCAGTTTGGTGAACCATTTGGCACCGTTCAGGTCGGCCACAATGTCGTCCATCGTGGGCGTGAGATGGCGTTCCCTCTTGACGGCTCTGTTCGGTAGGAGCATGTCGACGCATAGTCGAATGGCTCCTGGCTGCTTTGGTTTTGGTGCCACAACGAGGGGGGACACCCACGGAGTAGGGCCCGACACTTTCTCTATCACCCCCAGGTCTTCCAGCTTCCTCAGTTCTTCTTCCACTTGCGGCCGCAGGTGGAAGGGCACCCTCCGGTGCCTCAGCGCCATGGGCCGGACCGTCGGATCCATGTGCAGCTTGAACTTCTTGCCCCTCAAGCATCCAAGGCCTTCAAACAGCATGGGGAAATCCTTGAGCATCTCTCGAGCGTGCAGATCGTGCACTTGGTTCGCGAAAAACACGAGTTCCAGGTCTTCCGCCGTGTGGCAACTGAGTAGGGTGCCCCGTCTTCCCTTGGTGACATGGAATTTTGTCCTCAGACTCCGGCCTTCGCTGGTGACCTCGACCTCCATGACTCCCCGCAGAGGCAGCGGCTCGTCACTGTCGTACGTGTAGATCCTGGCTTTGGACGGTAGAAGTGGCGGGCATGGCCATAGCTGTTCATACTGGTCACTGTCCATCACGTTGACGGACGCTCCGGTGTCTATGAGGGCGTTTACGGGGGACCCTGCGACGGTGATGTTGCACCTGGGCGGCGGTCGGCGCTTAGTCCCTTCTTTGCCGACCAACGACACAAAAAATACCTCATCTTCTTCCGTCCCAAAGTCGAACTCTGGCGTATGGGTGTCCTCCTGGTCCTTGGGATCTTCCAGCGTCAGGCGTCGTACGGTGGTCGCGAGCCCACGTGGGCTCGGGGCGTTGCTCCGTCCTCTTCCGCTCCTGCAGACTTTTGCGAAGTGGTTGAGTTTCCCACATTGCGAGCACGTCTTCCCTCTTGCGAAACACTTCCCCCCTGGAGGGTGATCCAGGCCGCAGTTTCCGCACGTGCTCTTCTGTGGAGGCCTCGGGGCTCCTCTTGGCTGAGACGGTCTTCTTTGAAGCACCTCGACTCTCTCCTCCTTGACTATGGGCGTCCGCTGCGTCACTGAGGGCCGGTTGAGGGCCGCTTCCATTTTGTCCGCACGCGCGTTGGTCAGCTCGTGGGACCTGGCGAGCACCAGAATTTCGTCCAGAGTGATGCCGGGTTGACGTAGGATTAGGCGTCGCAGCGTGACTGAGCGACATCCTTGATTGAGCTGTGCGCGTATTTCCGCCCTCTGGTCCGGCAGCGTGCACAAACTTGCAAGTTTCCGTAGGCGGGCGTAGAAGATGTCTATGGTCTCGGCTTCTCCCTGTCGTGCCTGCCGGAGCTTGAAGCATTCGAAGTCCGGGTTTATTTGGGGATCGAAATGGCGGTTTAACGCTGCGACGGCCCCTGTGTAGTCATGATCTGCCCCTCTATCGGGCAAAGTCTCGAAAAGGTCATACAGTTCAGCTCCTCCATAGCACATGAGGAGGGACCTCTTCACCCTCCCGTCCGTCTCCCGCACGCCGATGAAATAGTGGTCCAGGCGGCCAATCCAGGACCGCCAGCGCGCCGCGGCAGTGGACGGGTCCGAGAGCTCACTAAAAGGCGGCAACGGGGCAGCTGTGGCGTGACCGGGCTGAGCGGGGGCCTGTTGGGCGGCCTGCTGAGGCGGCGGTGCTACTTGGGGGGCACCCCCACCATCGGCGCCTTGGTTATTCATCTGCTCCGGTCGGTTGGGTCTCAGGCGTGGCAAACCCAACAGGTCGTCAGTGCAGGGCGACGCGACACTGAGAAGCCCAGGGCCGCTGTAGGCTGTGCTTGGTGGCCTTGACTGAGAGTGGGCGTGCAGGTGTCACTTGAGACCGTCTTGGCTGGTGTAAGTGTTCCCTTGCCCCCACAATGCCTCCTTCCATAGTGCCCTGAAGTGTGGATGCTCCCTGAAGCTTGCAGCAGGTGCTGGCAGTCTGCTATTACTGGTGTGTTGCAGCAGCCCTTGAAAGCGCTAGGGGGCGCTGTCCTGAAGGCCTCCAGTTGCTGAGGGCTGTGCCTGACGATCGCGCGTGTGAGCGCAGTCTAGTGAAGCCTGCCGCAGGCTCTGCAGGGCTTCACCCGCCGGCTCAACCACGTGACCAGTGGGAGCGCGGTCGGGCAGAGGTGATGCAGGGAGGCGTTCGTGTGGGAGGCGGCGCAGCTTCGGGCCGGGCGGTGCTCGCGCACACGCGCAAGGGGGGCAGGCCTCACCTCGGGCGCCGACCATGCGCCGAAGACGCCAGTCTTGGATGACGGCGGCAGCGGGGGCGCGCCTGCCGACGCAGCGCACACCAAACCCCGCTCCGCTCCTCTGCAGGCAGCCAACACCACTCGGGGTGAGCACCCGTCTCTGGCACAGCGCGGACCACACCAGCGCCGGGGTCCAGCGGCGGGAGCTCGACGGGGGAGCTCGACGGATCCCTCCAGGTACCGGGGCTGGCAGGCGGGAATCCGGCGAGGCGTGGGATAGACCCGCCTCGTCGCCAATGTGGTGTCTGGGTGTGGAGCACACCAGACACGGGGACTAGGCCGCAGGCTTTGGGGGCCGCAACGCTGCAGTGAGACACACACACTGGATGTGCACATTGGGCCAAGACCCCGAGCGGTCTTGCGCCCCTTTATTTAACCCCTTGGGCGAGCCCGCCCTCGGGGTGCGTGAGTGCGTGATCAGCGTACGTGAACGGGCCGGGTGGCTCCGTCACTACAAAATGCAGAATACCATGCGCGAATGATGTTATTCCCCATTTTGTAGTGCCAAATTGGGCGCAATTTACTCACCCACTAATTTGCGCAACTCTTGAGAACGCAAATTAACTGTTGCACAATTTGCACTTAAAATGTGCAGTCCTGTCGTGTTTAGGCCTTAGTATGGCCGCTATCGAGTGCCCTTTCTTACACCGACGGCGGTTGGAGCAACGGGACACGCGGACAGAGCTGGCGCGAAGCTCCCACGGTGCTGTCCTCAACTCACCTTAGCTCAAGGACACCGCCTCAGCGTTCATCCTCGAAGTGGAGGGACGGACGGCGGAGAGGGGTGGACGCCTGGGTGCCATCAACTACACAATTAAGGCGCTTGTATTTTTCCGGTGTCCGAGCGTTTTTCCGCCGTAGGTGTTAACTGAAATATTGACTCATTCCAAGGGCTCGGCAGGCGTTCTCATTCCAGATCCAGGCAGGGAGCATGTACTTCCGCAGGGGGCAGCTTCTTTCACCGCTGTCGGGTCTCAGAGTTCGCGGTCTCTTACACAATGGCTATTTCTCTTCATTTATTTGCTCCCATAAGACGGTTTTAGTTTCAGAATTGACCTTTTTTTTGGCACAGCTCGAATGACGCCTATCACGGCTTCCAATCAGCATGTATATAACCCTTGTGCCAAAGGCCAGTTTGTAGTTTTGTCTTAAACCGCTGCTCTTGGCAATTTGTACAGTAAAATATTTAATCAGCAACCATCTGAAACGAATAGGCACAATTGCAGTGTTCACTTAAAATAAGAAATTAATCAAACCTGAATGGAGTGGGTAGTGGCAAAGTAGGGAGGGGATGGCTTGAAAGGTTGGCTAATCACTACATTTATTTTTGCATTTATTATTTTTTGTATTGATGTGTTTGTTTAAAAAAAAACTATTATTTAGGTGTTTTGTATTGTACCAGCATGCTGCCTTCCGGCTGCTTCCGTCTTTTTGGGGCACTGTAGGCATACGACGAAAAAACAGAGACATCTACATAATTTAGTAACACCCAGCATAATTGCCCCCAGCTGATTTTTGGTGGGTCAGAAAGTCAGAGCAATAAATAAAGATGCCTTTAAATTCTGTGTTTAACTTGCCACATTAGCCTCAAAGACAGAGGTCAAATGTCAGGCTGCTTTATTATATTAACAGGGGGATTGGTGTTTACTTTTCTTTTTCAGACTGCAAAGCAAGATGACTTTATAAAAGTGAATTATGTGGCTATGTAGGATGTCGATTTGTGCAATCCATAACAAAATATGAATATCTCTAAATGAGCTGTATGCATCCAGCAGTTAGAAAAGCAACAATTAAGCACCTCTTTTTGTAATTCTGAAGTGTTCTGGAAACAGAGATTCCAATTGGATGAAAACAAATCAAGACACTTACTTGGTCCAGCACAAATGTTTAAAAGTTTACAGAAACCAGATTTCCATAGATTATCATTTGTGTGCTATATAGTTTTATCAGTAAAATTGTATGTCTGTGCAAATTCAGTGGCCATTTCAATGGAAAATGTGCTGTCTGTAAATGACAATGCGCTACCACACAATGCTTTTGCTACAGTCAAAAATCTCACTCCTCCAGTCCAATAAAGATAGGTGGGTTGCAAAAGTTTGTTGTTCTGAAAAGCTAGTCATGGTTCTAAAAAGTCTGGGAACCGCTGATCTTTGATTAATAGTGTTCGAGTGTACCACAAATCCACAAGACCAGAACCGGAAGAAGATACTTCAGCTACCTCGCAGCCAAGACCTGGAACACTCTACCCCTCCACCTCAGGCAATCCTCGTTGTTGACCCAGTTCAGGAAGGACCTCAAGACCTGGCTCTTCGACTGAACCTCCTCTTCTGATGGATTGAAAAGCAATTGTGAACCACCAGGTCAAAAAAAACTAGGTAACTAGCTGTGTTTGGGTGGCAGATGTATATCATCACACAGATTCGCCAATTATATAAACCATACCATATTGTCAAAGTAACATCCAAATCATAACGAAAAATTGCAGATATTCAGTGCTTTGACCAAGCTGACTCTAAAAATATCTGCCTGCTGGGAATGATGCATCTGCTTTTCTGATTGCTCTCATATGCTCTAAAATCCTTTTACCACAGGAAAAATTGTACACCCCAGATATAACAGATTACAAGACCATTTTAATACATACATGCTATAATCTGCTGCTTTGTGGGATTGACATGATTGGGACTAAGAGGAATGATAGATGAAGAAACAGGGAAAAATCACTGAGATCTCTTGAATCAAAATACATTTTGGAATTTAATACCAAGAAGTCATTTGGGCACATCATGGACAAAGAACTTTTGGTATATATTTTGGATAAAAAAGGCACCCATATGCACTGATTGTAATATTCAAGACTTTGTACTGTTAATGATTTAGGCGTTGAAAATATGGTATGGTTTCCATAACACTGATGTCCCTAAGCAATGGTGTTGAGATATCCAATTTATAGCATAGAATAATTTAGCTAGGTATAACTGAGTGCATACTGAAATGAAAAGCATTCTAAATGGTTCCTCTAGAAAGTAGGCTCACTAGTGTAGAAATGCTGCCATGTTAACCAGGACTGATTAATTGCATTCATTTATTCCTTCCGAGCGTGGTACTCAACTTTTTATTGTTATTTATTTGTTTGTGTGTTGCACAATGGGATTCACTTGAAATATGGGACAATCCAAAATTCTTTGCACATCAGTCGTTGGATGATTACGCATTTAGTTACTGTACACAACTTGAATAAGGTTTGTAGCTTGTTGTCCAGTGTAGCAGCAATATTGTCTTGATGAGTAATTAGAGGTATAAATACTCCGGGACCATTTCCGATATACAGTGGGAGCACTGTGAAGAAAGACTACGTGTATAACATGTTACTTGTCTGTTATGTATCAGCAACTCCATATGTAGTTCGCTATTTTAGATGGAATATCATGAAATAAGTGCCATGTATGGCATATGCAAATCATGCAGATTAAATCATTAGAGCAATGTGCCACTATAAGCCGCTATAACAGTGCTCGTCAAACTTTTTTAATGCCACACCCCCCCCAGTGGGGAAATAAATATTCACTGCCCCCCCCATAATTTTTCACAATTATTCTATTAAACTGGCAATGTTTAAATATATAGAGACTTATTTAAACATCGCAGTGAAGTTATGTTACTCTTTTTACAAATGCAATCAAATATATGATTGGCAAACATACTATTCAGGTCAGATAGGCCTTTCTAACGTGTAAAAGTAGCCACAGTGTGATTATTGGAAATGGGGGTGAGGGTTTTGAAGAATATTTGGAGTCCCTTTCCTTTTGTCAACTTCTGCTAGCCAGCATATAAATGACAAAAGTTGTTAGTGATGGCCCATTACAGAGCAGCTTACTGCTGCTCATTTTTGTTTCTGCTGAAAACAAAGGACTGTTATCAGCAAAATGCTTCTTTTAGCCAGAGCCTGGCGCCCCCCCCCCCTCCCCTGGGATCGCTTGAGGCCCCCCTGGGGGTGCCCGCTCCCCAGTTTGAAGAGCTCTGCGCTATAGGTGGAATTTTGCACCGGTTGTCTTGTTTCATGCACAATTGTGGTTTTATTTGTGGGAAATTGGGCACACCACTGTTCGATGAAGGCTATAAACTGAATGCCTTACCTGCAACAATAAATGACCTCCTAATTGGAACTCTTGAGAGCCAGTAAGTTTCTATACCCTGAAACTTGTCTTGTGTAATATTTAAATGGGAGCAGAACCCGCTACTCGGTGCACGCACATGCACACGCACACACATACACCATCAAGGTTTGAAGTTAAGAACAGTAAATCTATAATTTCCTATTATATACTTATCTTCACAAAATAGTGGTTGTTGAAATTCTGAATATGAATAGTTTTGTAGGACGATAATATATTTTTGTGCCCGATAACCCGACAAGCTACATCACTCACTCCACCATTTGCGAAGAGGTTAATGCTGTCTAAGTTCTTCTGTAGATCTACTGCTACAGTTTTGAAAAGGGCTTAAAAACTTTAATATATTTCCTCAATGCAAACATTTCTTCCTAAAATGCAGGGGGAGGGTATAACTGAAGAATTCTACCCAATTATTGGTATCCAGTCAAAATATCTTCTTGCCTTTTAATCCTAACTGTGCTTTGAACCCTCTGCTCTTGAGCATTAAATTCTGGGTCAAAAAAGGAGGTCTGAAAGTATGTGTCAGGGCTCAGTGCTGAATGTACCTTCAGTATTTCTGGAACAGAGCTTCTCGCTTAAGTCTCAGAGGTAGTTTATTCCTAGGAACTGAGTCTCATTAATGGCTTTCTTTGGCAAGGGCAAGCTGCTGGCAGATGGTTGCAAGTGAGCGGTAATGCCCTTATGGCACATTGGTTTTTCAGCCTAATTCTTCCCTCCACATCATTGGCATACTGAGTATGAATGATCTGTTCAGAAAGGCAGAGCTGTATCTAGCGAGACCATTACAATGGGCTAATTAAAGATACATTTTCCTACCTACTGATTTATTATGATAGCTGGCTCTGCTCAATGTTTCCTAAAAAACTGCTGCGAATGTTCCAATAGACGAGGAATAACATATCAAACAAGCATTGGCAAAGCCGATAGGTCTCTGCAAGCCAAGAGTTATTAGCGTTAACAATGTTGTTTAGCCGAGTGTTATGGAGTGGATGTATGTGGTGTGGAGCTGAAATATGTGGCATGGTGTGGAGTGGAATTGGGTGGAATGTAATTATGTTGCATGCTGTGGATTTACATGATGTGGTGTTGTGTGGCGTTTTTGCTTTACTTTGGTATGAAGGGTCAGCCTATATTTATTGTTTGTATTTATTATTGTGGTTATGTCATTTAATTTTGTTATTGGGAATGCTAATTGAGTTGTAATACATGCAATAGACGTTGCTTACCTACCTATACATACCTGCATATAACCTACCTTCACAATATTCCCATATTTCAGCCAATATTTTGGTCATCGATATTATGATATAGAAACCATCCGTGTCATCACATAGTAGACTGCCTCACCTGTACTGTATAATCTCCTCTCTTGTAAATTGAAGCTTCAGTGTCTGATTACTTTGTGGGTAAGAAAGAATTGTTCAGTCACCAATCTGGGGGACAAGAGTTGTGGGTGAATCATGCACTTGAAGGAACAGGAGTAGGCCGGTGGCTGTGGCGTGTTAGGAGTATGCCAGACCGGTGACGACTCCCTCTTTGGCCATCTGCATTCAAAAATCATTGACAAAGCCAAAAGACTGGTGGCCAGTGCCAGGCCTATAGGCTTTGACAAAAAATCATGTTAATTTCTTTAATCACTGTGTTGTCACTTGTTAGATGTGGACAGTGGAGTGCATAGATATGGGAAACCGTGCCAGGAGCTGCTAGTCTTACCCTGCCGTGGAGTGTAGTGGGGAGTGATGCGCGAGCCTGTGGCAGGATAAGCTGAAGAATGCTACGTGTGCTCAGACATGTCCATGCACCAGGAGCACCTTATCTTTATTGACCTCTGACGCAGCTGCACTTCTCAGAGCGATGCACGTGAGTGCAGGTGTCCCCTGTCTTGAATGGGGAGTACCTGCCAGTCTAAAACGAGGTCCCTAGAGTTGATGTTTTTTCTTTTGCAGTTTTATATAGTGCAAACTCGACCTGAAGGTTTTGGAGCGCTGTACATGAGCACCAGTTACATTACACAAGGGCACACTCATTTTTTGTAGGCACAGGGAGATAAAGTGATTTGCCCAGAATCACAGGATGTTTAGCCAAAGCAGAGACTCAAGCCTGGCTCCCCGGTTTTAAAGTCGGCAGCTCTGGTTGTAATTCCACATTAGAATGTATGTACAGTTGCAGTAAAACATCCCGGAAGAGGAAGCTGTGTTCACAAACATAACCACATGGTTTGATGGATGGCAGTGACCATCAGTGTCATGAAACTTCGATGTCAAAGCAACAGTGACACACATATGCCAGGAAGCGATAGTTTGAGATGCATCAACCCCCCCCCCTTGTTATTTTTTATCAATGCCTCA
This sequence comes from Calotriton arnoldi, assembly GCA_963921515.1. NCBI lineage: Eukaryota > Metazoa > Chordata > Amphibia > Caudata > Salamandridae > Calotriton > Calotriton arnoldi. Next base: position 428,653 of record CAWUFW010005205.1, read on the forward strand.
TCCTTATCAATCTTTATGAAGGATGTGCTGCTCTGCGTATCAGCAAAATTACGGGTAAGCCCTTCAGAAGAGCTGCTTCCGTCTACTGACCTTCGGGGACGCTTCAGCAGGGCAGAGTCTTTGGTGTGAAAGCTTATAGATCATAAAGATAAGCAAGAGCTGCTGCCAACTAAATATGTGGTTACATACATTTATATTGCTTCTTGTATGTTTGGGCGATGAGGTGAATTCTGAAGCCGATCTGCGAAAGAAAAGAAGCAACAGGGTTGGGGCGGGTGGGAGGAGATGGAGTGAGAGAAAACATGAGCACTCGTGTGGAGTGTTCAAAGATAAAGAAAAAAGTAGGTCCTAAAACGGGAGCAGTAGATAGACACAAATACTTGGTCCATACTCTGGGGAAGGGCCAAACACAGGAAGAGGCATGACGCATTAATGCTAAGGGTAAACGGAAACAAAGGATACAAGAGCAATGATGGAGTAAACAAATGGTAAGCCTATGGGCTGGCTGAAGCCTACTGAATTGAAAACAACATGTCTTTTCGAGACAGCGCATGCGCTGTATAAACCCAGATGTGTACCGTTAGCCCCCGCCGCCCGGAGTGTGGGGGGCCTGAGCTCCAGGGGGCCAACTTCTGTGCTGTGCACCGGCAGTGGGCCTCTAGTTTGAGAACTCCTGGCTGGGTCCTATGCATGGGGGGCCCGCTCCATGCACTTTTCAAGGGGGCCCCCTCAAAGGTAGTTTGCCACTGGTTTAGTCGAGACCTAAAAAGGGGGAGCAAAGTTTGTTTGTGCTTGGGAGCTGCAGAAAGCATGTTGCAGAGCTCAGCACAGTGGTTTTCTTTATGTGGCTTCATATTAGTTCCTCATAAATGTAAATGAGTATCAGTTCTTTTCGGGGTGGTCCTGTTGCTTCGGAGCTCAGCCTCAAGACCCATTTCTTGCGTTCATAGGATTGGGAAACAAGTCAAGCGGCAGCACATCATGAAAATATGACCCAATTTACAGCACTGCATTTCCAGGTGGAATAGCCTGAGAGAATCCAGAGCCCATATTCCATACATTGTTTCTGTGCACAATTTTCCACCCATCTCTGCTACACCACTGAATCCAAACTTACCTTCACATTGCCAGTTCATTTTGTTTTGATGGTTCAATATTATGCTCCAGACAAAGGCATGCATTTGCAGTGCTTTCTGGAGCCTAACTACCTACACATAGGAAGAGAAGGATTAATGATGTGTCAGGTAAGCAGGGCAGTCACATGCAGAGTGACAATTAGAAATACAAGATTAGAGCAGCAGGATGAGTGAATAATAAATGGTCAGACTGTCAACATAGCTATCAGTTTCCGCTTCCAAGGAGCCCACCCTTCACTAAACGGGATATCCGGCCCTGAAGATTAATATTAACACAGAGAAAATAATAAACAAGACAACAAAATGCAAATAAGTTTCCTATTAATATTCCCCAAACAAACAGATCAGAGGATGTCCTTGTCACTGCCTCTGTACCAGAATGTCTCTTCCCTCTTTCGGTCTCATTTTCAAAAAGTGCATTTGATGATAGTTAATGAGAGAATTATAGCAGACACCTATTAGTAAAATTCAATTAAGTCTTAAAGTCAAGCACTTGAAATGGGTTAGTACAAACACTGCTCCAAGACCTCTTGGGGAATTACAGTTTGGTCTTAGAAATATGACTGTCTTTGGAAATCATTGTCTCAATATTGGTGACAATTTCAAACATGAATCCTCACTTGAATCTGGAAATTTGCATTTTCTTCTCTTTTCAAAGACTTTTATAGTCTCAACCTAAACTATTTCCAGGGGCGAATGATGCAAACAGTCTTGCTTTTCTGTTTGCATCACTGTCTTTTTATTTTCCAAACAATCCTTGTCAAAATACACGCACCCCGTTGACGTCCAACCACCATCCAGTGGTGGCACTTAACCTCCACACCGTGCTTGACATGCCCGTCACTGTGTAAACAAGTCTGAGCATAAGTTGGGCTAACTCAAACAAGGCTCTTGTGGTGTGTACTACATATAAGTGAAATAAATTCAGTGTCTAGGCTGAGTGATCCTAACACGCTAGGTTTTAGCAGGGTGAGTCCAGCAGCTGTAGTCATATCCGTGATCTACTTTATGGTAGTGCAGTAAACTTTTGTTTTTGTTTCATCTCCACCATTACCTTATGACTCCCACTAACTCTTTTGGTCCCTTGGGCTTCCATACTCCAGCCCTCGCCTGTACCACAGCTACAAAAAGACAACCCTCCAATCCACTTGTATACACTCAGACCACAGAGGAGACAACTACTGCGGTTCTTACTTAGCTCATATCTCTACTAAGGAGGTTAAATACTCCTACCAGTCACAATTAACAGCATGGATTCCAATAATATACATTCCGACCTCTGCCGTGCAAGGAAACTTATCAACGGCCTGGTGCCCCCGTGCTGTTACACGAGAGTCTGCAGTAAGTTTCCTAACAGAAATTAGTTTTTAAGACACGACTTGTTCTGCATGCGTTTTTTAATGGAGGTGCATAAATGAAAATATGTATTTTAAGCTGACACTTTCTAATGGTGATAATTTATGTTGGTGTTAGCGACGTAATACTGCTGTATGTATGTTTTTCTTTTACAGACTATGGTCTTAATAAACTAATCTTTCATTTTAGCTAGTGTCTTCAAACCTCCTCCTTTCTTGTTTGCTGGGCCTCTCACTCCTAGGGTCCAACTCTCCTCATGTCCCAGTGACACCGGTGATTCCAAGAACCCCTGCCTCCTCAGCCCCTGTGAGCCCCAGTGTACGTCCTTTCCTCTTCCGGGAGACAGCCAAACAGTCACATACTGCAGATATAGGCGTCACAATGAGTTGACCAGTTATCGATGGTGTATGCAAGGAAGTAGTGCTTGCCAGAACCACACAGTCCTTCATATAGTGAGCAAAATTAGTGAGGAAAACCTCGGAGGCATTAAATGTTGGGAATCCGAAAATGTGAACGGCTTTTGGGAGCAAAAATTTGAGTGAAAATGTCAATTATTAAAGCCCTATAATTGTTGTATTATAGTAAGCGATATCACGATTTGTAGCCTTTAAACATAAGGAGTTACATAAAAAAGTCACTAAATAAGATTTATTAAGCTTCCCTGTGGCATTCTGTTGACGTCAGTGGTGTAACAATATACCCCGCGGTACAAGGGGCCCCCAGCTCCAGGGGGCCCCCTCCAGCACTGTGCACCGGTGGCAGGTTTGCCTGCCCTGAGCGCTCCTGACTGGAGCCAGAGCGTGGGTGGGCACCTCCATGTACTTTGCAGGGAAGCACCCTCAAGTTTTGTTACGCCACTGTTTGACGTGGGCACAGACGCCAGAAGGCACATAGTTGGAGCCTCCTCTCACCACAGCACAACACACATGTAGGCAAAGGCCAGCAATGATGTGACACCTGTGGAAACCACTGCTAATTTTGCCCGTCCCTTAATGAGACAGATGCAACCACTCCAATCGTTGCCTGTACTACTATGAGATAACTTCAACCCGCGTCTGTACAATCATGAAACAGACACGACATTTCCAACCCTTACCTGTATCATGACAAGTCCACTCTAATCCTCTCCTGTAGAGCCATATAAGAGGCATAACCCCTCCAACCCTCGCCTGTACCACCACATGAGCATTCCAGCCCTCACCTTTACAGTCATGAAAAAGGCACCACACATCCGACCCTAGCCTACACCAGCAAAACACCACTACATCTCTCCCTTGTACAGCAATGAAATAGATGAAAACCCCGAGCCTTGCCTCTGGCATCACAAAACCACTCCAACCTTTACCTGTACAGTCATGAAACAGGCACAACTAGTCCAGCTCTTGCCTGTTTCGCCATAAGAGCTCTTCAACTGTATCCTGTACAACCACGAAAGTCACAACCCTTCCAGCTTTTACCTGTACCATCACAAAACCACTCCAACCCTCACCTGTACAACCACAAGATCACTCCAGCCCTCGCCTGTACTACAAGAGTTCATTGAAAACCACTCCAATACTCAGCTATACCATCATGAGGCAGGCAGCCCTTTCAACCCTTGCCTTTACCACGCAAAATCACTTCAGTCCTTCTCAGTGTAGCCATGCAATAGACACAACTCGTGCAATCCTCGCCTCTACAACGACTACTCCATATCTCTTCCACACGCCATGAAACAGACTCAACCCCCAAGCTAAGCCTGAACCATCACAAGACCTCTCCCAACTTCACCTGCACAACCACAAGATCACTCCATCCCTCAGCTGTACAAACATGAAATAGACATAGCCACTATAACATTAACATGTACCACACAAGACTATGCTGACTGCTTGAGACAGATACAAACATTCCAGCCCTCACCTTTACAACATCAAGGGCACTTCAACCCTCACCTATACAATCATGAAACAGACACAGCCACTGCAATACACCCTGTAGCACTACAAGACCACACTAGCCCTCTTCTGTACCACAAGGATTCGCAATTACCCCTACCAGAACTCACATATACCATCATGAGAAAGACACAACCTTATCACCCCTTGCCTATATCATCCTGAGACCACTCTCCTGTAACAACATGATCAGTCCAACACTCTCCTGTAAAGCCATAAAAAAATACAACCCCTCCAACGCTCGCTGATACCACTACAAAACCACTCAAACCCTCAGCTTTGCAGCCAAGAAACAGCCACAACCCAATCAGCCCCTGCCTGTACTATCATGAGCCCAGCACTCACTTATAAAACCACAAGGTCATTCCCACCCCCTACTGTGAAGCCATGAAACGGACACAGCCCTCCAACCTTTTCCTGTACCATCGCGAGACCACACCAGCCCTTACATGTACAACCACAACACCACTCCAGCCTTCGCATGTACAACCATGAAACAGACAAGCCACTATATCACTCACAACCCATTGATAAGATACAGACACCAGAAGGAGGTGGTTCCTGATTTGCAAAGTGAAAGCTTTCCCTGTAGGACTGGTTTCCTTTGGAAATGGTTTTGGGCAGCCTCGAAAGGAACAACCACTGCCAGCTCCACCTGACATCTTTCCTAGCAGTAATTTTTTTTTTTTCTTTCTTTATAGCAACATCTATGCCTTTGATGGACGCAGATAGCTGTTAAAGAAAAAAAATATTTCCAGTTTTAAAAGGAAATGGAAGAATGGTGGTCTACTGTTTCTTGCAGGCCGCCAGTTCTACATTTGGAGCCATTCATATGGCCGGCAATTGCAACCTCCATGGTTAATATTCATGGGGCATGTCATTTTACAACCCCCTGTGAATGTACAATTGCAATGCAAGCTATTAGCACATAAGTCGCATCTCAAAAAGCATACCCAGCCTCAACCCAGTTGGTGTGCAAATTTAAGTTCCTGGTTTGTGAATGCTCCTTTGAACCTCGGGCTCTTAATTATTTGCCAATGCAAAAAGATCAGGCTACTCCCAAAATCATGACTCAGCAACCTCATGGACTACAATTCACTAGGGACCTTATTTATATAAAATTGGCGTAGGGTAGCGCCACAAGTCCTTTTCCTCTGCTGCCCTACTTCAATTCGAAAGGGCAGGAATGCATGCAGTGCGTTCCTAGCCTTTCAGCCAGCGCTGGTGCACATTTTGCAGCTGAGCGCCAACGCAGGCGCCCTTGCACCATGGTGTAAGGGTGTCTGTGTTGGCATTATTGTTTTTGTGCAGGAAGGGACACCTTCCTGCACAAAACAATCACAAGAGGCGTTTTCCGAATTCGATGTGTGCTGCAGAAGCAGCACATGTGGAAAGAGAAAAAAAGGAGGAGAAATTAAAGCATTTCTCTTCTTTATGCCTGCTATGGGGAAGCGTAAGTTTTTGGCGCTACCCCAGGTTTACGTCATGTTGTAAATCTGGGGCAGTGTAAAAATCCACGGGTGTGGAGTGGGAACACCCACAGCAACGCACATGGACCGCCTCCTCGGACGCAGAGTAAGGCACCTCAGCACTTTGCGCTGCCTTGCCGTACTCCATAGCTATGAGGCCATGCAAAGCCACGCAGAGTGGCTTTGCATCGCCTCATAGATATGATTGAGAGGCCTGCGCCAACCGAGCATCAATAAAAGTGACGCTCCGGGGGGCACAGGCCTCTTGTAAATAACCCCCTTGCTTTGTGCAAATACCTCACACTTTTTTTGCCACTGAATCAAATCTGGAGCACACCTCTGGGCTTCGCTCGCAACAGAAAACCCTCCACTAATAAGTCCTTATGCTGAGTCAGCCAGAGAGGTATCCCCTGGAGGGATACGGCCCTGGGTGATTCTGGTTGCCCGGTGTTGCCACACCTGAAATTATTGGGAGAGAATACCCCTGGCCTGCTTTTACAGCGTGTAAAGCTGCATCCAGTAAAACCACCTACTGCGCTGGGCCAAAGAGAGTGCACAGGTGCATTCCCTTGATGCCCTCCAGGGCCGGACTGAGAACCCAAGGCAGCCCTGGCAATTTTGTCGGACCAGCCTCCCCCGGGGGGCAGAGGGGGGAGTGTGCAAGTGGGCACTGCTGCTTTTGTTACTGGGGACCGATATTGCAGCATCGCTGCAAAACCGCCCCCCCCAGCAACGAAAGCAGCCCCCAATGCTAAAAAAGCACCCCCCACCCTTCCAGTCTCCCGGGAAAATGCCCGATGCCCGCTACGGTCAGTCCAGCTCTGATGCCCTCTGTTAGAAATGGGATTTCTGGTTGGCTAGGGCATGTGCCTAAGCCAGGCAGAAACCACCACTCTAGTCAGGGCAAGGGAGTTACACGCTGAAGATAGCCCCTGCTCACCCCCTTGGTAGCTTGGCATGAGCAGTCAGGCTTATACCAGAGGCAATGTGTAAAGTGTTTGCGCAACACACTCACACAGCAGCGACACACTAGGCACACCACAAAAGAAACTCCACACAAGGTTATATAAAAAATAGCCTTTGTATTACTCATAATCACATTAGAGTGCAATCACATATGTACACTGTGCCACCCGATACTAGGTATTGCTTTACAGGGGATTATATACAGTGCAGGGCCAATCGGGCCACTGTCATAACCATTAGGAAGCACAGTTAGCAAAGCAGCCAGTAACTACTGGTAAAACACTGTACTCCGCATAAACACATTAGGCATACATCATAGACAGCAATGCGTTATTCCCCAACACATCATGCCCCTCTTAGGCATAAACGTTATTGCTGTACATTACACTGGCGGAGTGCACACATTAGGCATAACCCCTCATCACCAGAAAGTAGTGAAAATAAACCAACCAGCAACTACTGGTATTAGCACTTATGCATAAACCACATTAGACATTCACATTAGGCATAAACACATTATGCATCCACGTTAGGCATAAACACTTTATGCATGAATCCTGAGGCATAGATATCCTGAACTAGCCCCAGTACACCACAGTAACAGTGATAAGGTGCACACAGCTCATTAGCCCCTCACGGGTGTAAATATCACTGCTCACATAATGCCCCCATGTCCCCGGGAGCCCACTGGCCCCCAAATGGCAGCCCTAGCGCCTCTGCGCTCTTTACCCGGATTGGGTTGTAGTTTGGGCAATGTTTCCTCCTCCACCCTGGCTCAGGGGCCTCCGTCAAGGTTTACCCCGAGCTCCCAAGACCTAATAATAAGGCCTCCAAATTGGCCCGCCAAGTAATGGGGGCGAGGGTGCCACTCACCCTGGTTTTTTTTGTGTCACCAAATGACCTCCCCCACGTTGCAGCTGCCGCGCTGTGAAGTCTTTCCCCACTGTAAGAAAGGGGGGCGGAGGTAGAACACACACCCCGTCTCTGAAAATGGAGAGTGCCCCCGATATTTAGCAAAAGGAATGCAGCTACCCGCGACCATGCGGCGCAACTGCGGCAATGCGGGAAATCTCACCAGGGCTCTTTGATCAACTCTCCGGCATCATCGTTCTGGGGAGGCGGCCCTGCCCACAACCAGGCTGTCTCCTGCCTCCCGGCGACTCAACCTCTCCTTCGGCCGGGCCCCCTGATGTCACCACACTGCGGCCCGGGTGGAAGCAAGAGAAAGAGGCTCAGCCCCACGTTGCAGCTGCCCGCGCTGACTTCTCCTTAGGCACTCAATGCCTGCGAGGCTCCGTCTCTCTGGCCGGTCGCCCCGCCCACAGTCAGGCACGAAGTTTGCCTGACTTCCGGCTTCCCCACCGCGGGTTCTTCCGGGCTCCGTAGAGGGTTAGGACACCACCCCCCGAGTGACGTTGGCCCAGGGTTCTCCTCCTCCACCGATGCCGCTGCTCCAGCTGGTGTGTGCGAGGCTCCTGCCTCGTTGTAGTCACGTGCTGGTGCCACAGGTGAGGTCTCAGCCCAAGGTGGCCGCTCCCAACGTACGGGCCTTCAGCACTTCCCCCCTCAGCGCTGCTCTGCCGCCAGGCGACTGCTCCTTCCGCGGAACGGAAAGAAAAGGACACACAGCACCAGGGCGGGTAATTAGCGCTCAACACGCGCTTCACCAGGGCCACAGTAGGAAAAATAAAGCGCTCATCCTGCGGCCAGTTCTCCCACCTACAGGGCAGACCACCCGGCCCTGGTAGGTCACTTTGGGACACCTAGCCAGGGTAGGTGCAGCAGGCCAGCACACAGAGTCCTTCCTAAGAGCTGGTAGTCCTCCTTGCAGCCCCAACAGGGCACAGGCAACAGGCAAAGGGACCTCAATGGCGGTTCCCCTGCCAGCATTCCAGTCCCCCCTGGCCAGGTGCAGTCTGTAGAGCCAGCAGCCGCTGGCTACAAGTCCACGCAGTGTCTTCTCAATTCACATGGGGTCACAGCCCCAATACTTATACCCCTAATGTCTTTGTTCTTCCCCTGGCCCAGGGCTCTGCGCCCAGTCCAAACCAGTTCTGGGGGCACTCACACCTTTCTCTAAAGGTGCACCACCACCCCCTTTGTCAGTGTAGGCTCTGGCCCCAGACACACCACAGGGGGGCGGACCAGCATTGTGGAAGGCAGACACAGTCCCATTCAGGTGCAGGTACTACTCCTCCCACTACTCCAAATGCAGATCGGCCTATTCAACCTAGTGCTGACTCACCCAGCCCCTCTGGAGCCACTGCACCTCCCCAGCCCCTGTCATCCAGAGCCAGACATGCAATACACATCAGGCAGGCACAAAGACACATAGCACACAGAAATGCCCACTTCTAAAAGTGTCATTTTTAAAATAATGATAATAAATCTGCGAACACCATTGTGCAGCATTTATTACCACTATTCCAAACATACCAAACTTGGCCACTCTACTCCTCTCATAGCAGGAATTACCACTGAAACACTTATCAGGGAATCCCCAATGCATTCCTATGAGAGGGCAGCCTCACAGTAGTGAGAAACCAAAATGGCTGTTTGTCACTACCAGGACTTGGCACACAGTTAAGGCACATGTCCTACCTTTTACCTACAATGCACCCTGCCCATAGGGCTAGCTAGGGCCTACCGTAGGGGTGACTGATATGTAGTAAAAGGGGGGTCATAGACGTGGCACCCATTTTATGTGCCACGTCACAGCGGCAGTAAACTGCTCGCGCAGGCCCTGCAATGGCAGAGGCCCGAGACAGGTTTGAAAGGCTACCTTGGTGGGTGGCGCAATCAGCACTGCAAGCCCACCAGTAGCATTTAATTTACTGGCCCTGGGTATCTGGGATACCGCTTTACAAGGGACTGACAGGTAAATCAAATTAGCCAAACAGGTGTAGACCAATATTACCACGTTTTACCATAGAGAGCACATGCACTTTACACTGGACAGCAGTGATAAAGTGTCCAGAGTCCTAAAACCACCAACACCATGTCAGAAAAAATACCAGGAGGAAGGCAAAAAGTTTAGGGATGACCCTGCAAAAAGGGCCAAGTCCAACGCCCTCCTCCAGCACATGGGGAGGGTGCAACACTCTGCCCTAGGAGGCTCTTAGCCTGCCCTGCCCCGCCCCTAACACTCTCACAAGCCCCCCGACCCCAATTCCCATTTGCACCCTGCTCAAAGCAGGGGGTAAACAGAAGTGGGAAAAAAGCCCTGAAATTGGGTTAACAATGAGGGAAAGGACCGGGTAATCCTGGGTCCAAGAGGTAATTTCCTAATCTGGGGACCAAAACTTGTAATGCCTGGCGCTAGGGGGTTGGGTGGATCCCGCCTGTTATTTGTAATCTCGGTCCTGATGTACCCCCAGTTAAATCTGCAAAGAAACCCATAGTAGACACCTCGTTGAACTTCTTCCTCCAACCTTGGTTTATGCTTGTGGCCAAAGCGCTATAATTATTTCATCAATAGCACGCAAAGGCTGGCACTGAATCTGTGCTCTATAATCAGTCAATAAAAATAACCAAAAAAACAAAACAGGACTGCCGTCAACAAAAAATACAATCTACCGAGCCACCCATGTTGGCATTCTCCATGCAGCGAGACATCTGCGCGTGCGCTGTGATGTCGCGTTCTGCAAGTGCAGTGAAGCATCTGGCGGAAGGTGCAACGAGCCGCCCGCGCGCACTGAGCTGAAATAATGATAAGCTGCGCGGGCCCGTGGTGCGCAGTGAGCGCTCTGTCACTGCTCATCTGACCATCAAGCCCTCCGACCGCGAGCCGGTTTAGGCAGGTCGGTGACAACCAAAGCATGTCGCGTCTTCGGCTGTGGCGCTCATTGTGCGCGCGGAGCCGAGAGCTGCCCGAGGATTAGTCCTCGATGACGCTGACAGAAGATTTTGACCTTTCTCGTTTCTAAGGAACAGGGGAATGGAAATGTGTGGCAAGAGCAGGCAAATGAATGCTTGGGGCTAAGCATTAACAAAGAAGCAAGTCGCAGTTATTGAAGCAACTTTGATGGAAGGAATTATTTTGTGTGATGCTCACCTGATTTAGCATACACCGAAAGTTGGGCGCGGGGTGTGCAGTGGGCACACGGTTCCAGGCACTGCAGTGCTGAATCCTGTGCTGTCTTTTTCATCCAGAGGGAGACTGATCAGGTAAGATCTTACCTCTACTGAGAAATAGGATTTAATTCGGTAATTTTTCAATACTTTGCATGAGTGTCTTGGGGGCAAAAACTAGGAACTGAGCCTTGCATTCTAGGAATTGTAGTACTGATTTTACAATAGCATTAACAGAACTAAAGGAATCCCAAAATAATAAATTATGGACTAGAGCTTTGAGCTACTTAAGAACTGGGAACTATGAGAGCTCTGAAGGAAATGAGGAGTGAGAAAGGGTAAGTAACATAACTGTATTTGTCTCGTTCGCCCGTGGGCATCTTGGCGCTAAATAACAGATGTTTATTGTTATCCAGCCTTACTCATTTTATCACCCTCAGAATGATGAAAGGCTGAGCGGACCCGCCGGGATTTGAACCTGTGACCATGAGTCGAACATAGGCCACTGCAGTGGACACATTAGTCCACTGAGCCACCAGACGGAGCAATAGGGACTTTAATAAGCCTTACATATGCATTTATGTATGTAAGTGATAATTGAATAGCCTGTACCTAGCCAAAAGACAGCAAAGCGCTGTACATGGCCTAAGGCGCTGATGCAGCTGAAGAGTGACTGGCTGAGTAGGCCGCAATCAGCTTCCGGTCAGGAGTAGAGGCTGATGGCACAGTTCTCTCCCTCAGCGCAAACAAACCATGTGACCATCAGAGACGTAACACAGACCCCTGCAGCCACTGAGGTGCAGGGCAGGGTGCAACCTTTCAGGCCCCCCCAAACCCTTCAGAGGGGCCTCATTCCACCCAAAGCCAATGAGTATTTCTAAGATATGGGAGTTTCACGGACCCTCTTCACATTCTACAGGTGGTACCTATCATTTTACGTTATGCCACTGGTGACCATTACTGGCTCGAGGGATGGGCAGACATGCGCTCCGTACTGTCGGAGCACAGCATCTAACCTTTGCTCATATGCTGGAGAGGTGAGCCAATGAGAGGTAAAACAGGTCATTGGCAGTACAGCAACATTCAATGGCAGATTGGGAGTTTGCAGCTTGGTGGCCGAAAGCAAGATGAGTGAACTGGGAAACAGGTGTGAGAAGCAGTAAGATGTGCTACCTACACCCCTCCTGCTTTTATCAGGATATTTAACTATCTTGTCTCCCCCAGCCCAAATGATTACAATCACTGTGATACAGAGACTCAGGGGCGTATTTAAAAGTCAATGGCGCAGCTAGGTGCCGCAAGCAATTTTTCTGCGCCGAGCTGCATCATTGTCTGAGTGCAGGAACGCGCCTTATTTACAAGAATATGGCACATTCCTGTACTCACCCTTGCGCCGGAGCACAAACAGTGGCCATGCGCCAACGCAGACACCCTTACACCATGGTGCAAGGGTGCCTTGGTTGCAGGGATGATTGTTGTTGTGCAGGAAGGGACACCCTCCTGAACAAAAACAAACATAAATGGTGTTTTGCTTCTTCTATGTGTGCTGCATTCTGCAGCACACATAGAAAGAGCAAAAAACAAGGAGAAATAAAAGTGCTTCTCCTCATTGGGCCACCCTTACGTCTCACCTGGGGAGGCGTACGTTTTTGTCGCTGCCTCAGATTTACCATTCCTTGTAAATCTGGGGCAGTGTCAAAAAGCCATGGGTGGCAGGGAGGATCTGGCCATTTCTCCTTTTAAGTACAAGGATTGGAACAAAAAACTGGGTTTATATGCTGATGACATTCTCGTTTACACCACAAATTTGGTAGATACCTTAGAGAGGATCATGACTCTGACGACTGATTTTGGGAAGGTCTCGGGTTATGAGATCAATAGGGACAAAACGGAGATTATGACCTGGAACCTAGAGGTGGAAGGGGTGGCCAAGAAAGAAGAAATGAGATACCTGGGAGTCATAATAACACAGGACATCAATAAATTCGAGAAGGTAAAAAAGGAGGTTTGCAGACTTTTAAAGATATGGTCCCACCTTCAGTTATCTCTTTGGGACGGGTGAACTTAATTAAAATGATAATCCTCCCGAAGTTCACCTTTCTTTTTGATACAATTCCCTTGCCCCTCAGGAAGGAAGGGTTAAAGAACACGCAAAGCCAAATCAGTACCTTTATTTGGTCGAACAAAGGCCCTAGAATAGCATGGAAAAAACTAAGAAGGAAGGTAGAGAAGGGAGGCCTGGCTTTGCCGGACCTGCTCTACTACTCATGGGCTTTTCTTTTAAAGAATGGAAGAAGTTTGTTTGGCAGCCCAAGTACAACCAAGATGGGAGGCATGTGGGCCATGATGGCAAATTTAGAGCCAGGAGACGAACAAGGTTTTCTGTTCAAATACGCGGACGCAAAGTACTTCAAAAAAGTAAGGCTGAAAATTCTAAAAGGTTTGGCTGAAATTTGGTATAAGATCAGGAAAATTGCAAAAATTCCTTACCATAGTTTGCTGGCTCCCATCTGGGACTCTCCAGGTTCCCCAGAGTGGACGAAGGACGCTCTAGCAAGACCACTATTAAATGCAGGCTTAGTCCGTTGGGAGCATATAATTACAGAAGGGGTGCTGATTTCATGGGAAGTGTGTAATCAACAAACAGATTATCAATTGTCCAGATTTAAATACCTGCAAATGAGAAGTTGGTACCAAGCCACAGGTACAATAATTGGGGAACAAAACGATCTGGAAACACGTTTGATGTCAGAGACCGTACTTAAGAAGGAGCTGGCGGCAATTTACTGGCTGCTGGTCGATTCGGAAGAAGGAGATTTTACTCTGCCAACAGAATTATGGGGAAGATACTTGCCGGAGGCATCTTTAGAACATCAATGGCAAGTATCTATGATCATGTTATTTAAAATAGTCAAGCCTGCATACCTTAGAAGGAATCACCTCTTTTCCATTCACAGAGCTTATTGGTCCCCCAAGAGACTGTCAAAGTTTGGGAGAGGAGGCGATGTCGCATGTCCAAAATGTGGTAGTATGAAAGAGGATGACGTTCACATGTTTGTGACATGCCCAGAACTTCAGGTCTTTTGGAGAGACGTGTGTAAGGCTCTGTCTGAATGTATGATAATCAACATCGAGGTAAGCGTTATGCTTGTTATTTTTGGGCAGATTGATTCACGGGTGAAGACTACAAGGGACCAGGCAAGGCTGATTTTCTACAGTATACTATTGGCACGCAGAGAGATCTGTAAGCTATGGGTGTCTGTAATTCCTCCAAGAGTTGAAAACTGGGTTCTTTCTGTTAAATATATAGCTTCCCTGGACATGTTGGGTGTCAGCAATCATGATTTTTGGCTCCCGATACTTGATTGGTGTGAAAGATGAGTGTTAACAAGAAAAGGAAAACAAAGATGTGGGGGTCCAATGATTAAGCCTGGACGCCTCTATTGGTATTTCTCTATGTTCCCTCTCGGTACAGTGTGGTTGAGAAACGATCAGAGGCCGACTATGAAAGATGAAGATCTATTTCAAGGGCGGTACAGTTGGGATCTCCATATCTTTCTCTTGTGATCTCTCAGCACATGGAGTTTGGACTACTCCCATGCAACAGTGCAAGAGATAGAGAGTGCACTCTCTCCATTGAGGCAAATGAGGACTTTAATAAAAAAAAAAAAAGCCATGGGTGTTGCTGGGAACGCCCACAGTAACACCCATTGCACGCCCCTTTAACCTAGAAAACTGCTTCAAAGGGAACTATATTTACAGGGCCGCGTTAAGCCACGTAAAGTGGATTTGCGCTGCCTTGTAAATATGGAGCAGGACAGAGCGCCACCGGAGCGTCGCAAAAAGTGACACTCCAGTGGCACAGGGGCCTTGTAAATGAGGCCTTGACTTTGAAAGGAAGCTTTATGTTAATGTGCTGCCAGTACCGGTGATATTCTGCCAAGCTACACAAGTCGATATGTCACACTAGTGCATTCAGGAAGGGACAAGACACCCTACTCCCTCAACATGAGTGTGAGGAAATGCAGTTTTTTACATGGTGTGGTTGTGCAACCTCACAATGTAATAAACTCACAAACCCATCTTGGGTCCAGTCATGCTCGTTGTAAAACATTAGCACAACCCTGGGTAGTCGTGGTCTCGAGCAGTAAGGCTTTAACAAAGGACAAGTGCAAAGCATTTAGGACTACCAAAACAATTGAATAAGAAAGACACGCAACACTAAGGAAATCCAACACCATACTATACAAATAGTTCTTTTATGAATTTTTGGAGACCATAATAAATAAAATCCACTGAAGGGTTCCGGAGATAAGATTTTTTAGCACATCATAAATCAATGCTTTTCACTCAAAATTCAAACAAGAACTGGCAACTACTGTGGTTAGCGGTTACTTGGAAAACTTTTGGAAACTTTTAGTAAAGTTGTGTTCAGCTATTCCGGCCCTCTTTGTGCAACCAACTATGGCGTTGAGCAAGTTAGTGGGGCCAGTAAGTCGTAGGCAGACGGTTACTTTGCAGTCAGAGTGGCTACGTCATTCTCGATGTCTTCTAGCTCTTTTTGCGACCTTTGGGAACTTTTCAAAACTTTGCAAACTTTTAACAAACTTTTTACAAACTTTTTTAAAGTTTGCAGGCTTTTAGAAACAGTACTTAGGAGACTCCAGAACTTGACAACTTGGTGGGAAATTACAAGAACTTCCTTATAGGCATCGACATGGCATATTTTTAGCAGTCTCAGACTTATTAACTGTATTGTACTGCTAGACACAAGTTCTGGATGCCCAGTCGTAGACATCAATCTGAGGAAATGCAGTATATCATATGGTGTGGTTGTGCGACCTCACTGTCTAACAAACTCACATACCCGTGTTGGGTCCAGTAAGGCTCGTTTGTGTAACCTTAGTTCAACCCTATGAAGTTGTAGCTCCGAGCAGTCCGGCTTTAACAAATGACAAGTGCAAAACATTTAGGAGTACCAAAATAATTCAATAAGAATGAATTGCAACACAAAGGAAATCCAACACAAATTTATAAAAATAGTTCTTATTTTTTTAGGAATTTTTAAACGCCAAAATGAACAAAATCCATCGGAGGGTTTCAGAAATATGAATTTTTGTAGTAATGCAGTCCAGACATGTTGATGTAGTTCAGGATGATTTATTGTTTTAGGTTACATGTCCTGTAGATCAGCCCCACCAGGAGCAGCCAGCATGCTGCTCAGCCCAATATCAACTGTGGCTTTTCTTAACAGACTCCCAACATTACGTAATACATCATCACAGTAACATTCCACTGGCTGAGCATGTGGTGGAAAATGGCATACATAAACCTGGACAGGAAACTAGGATACTACATATGCCCTTTCTTATATAACACAAACAAATAAGATGGAAACCAAAAAGGGAGAACCATAAAAGAGGTGAAAAGAGAGAACCATGAATGAGGAAAGAAAAAGAGAAATACAAAAACAGCAAAAATGACGCAAAGAAAGGAACAACAAGGAGGGAACATGAAGATAATAGGAGTAGAAAAAGAGGAAACAACAAATGAGAAAACAGATAAAATTAACCCATCCTCCCTTCTATAAAAAACAAATGAAGAGAATAAAAAGACATAGCATGAATGCACCAATGACTACCCCCCAGACACACCAACTGGCCAGGAAGGCGAGCGAGAAGGCAAGGCATAGCACAACACAACAAAACACAACCAAACACCCACACAGTGGAGAAGGAAGAGAAACTTCAAGTACAAGAAAGGACAAAACAAAACCAACACGATAAGAGAAAGAGAGAAGACAAAGAAAGATTGACAACAAGGATAAAGTCCAGAATCCACAGATGACGAGAATAAAAGACGTCAGAGGAAAACTGAAGACGCGAAAGAAACAGGGAAGATGAGAGGAAAATACAATAAGATCCCTTATCCAAACCCCATTACCATATTGACAAAAAAAATTTAATATGAACATAACATTACGTTGCAAAATTGACAATGTAATATATAACAAAAATATTACTTTGAGAAAATAACACAAATGGGACTGAAACCCACGAAACACACCCTATATAAGGGTAAAGTTGTACGCAACGTATGTGTGAATGGGACAACCTTGTAAAGAGGTAACATGCTGTGCACTGTAGTAGTGGGACTATAACCCATATGACACACCCTGTGTGAGGTAACAGTATAAACAGTCCGCGTAAGGACAACCTCGTGTAGAGGTCACATTCTGTGCACTGTAGTAATGGAACTATAACCCATACGACACACCCTGTGTGGGGTAACAGTATAAATAGTCCGTGTAAGGACAACCTCGTGTAGAGGTCACATACTGTGTACTGTAGTAATGGAACTATAACCCATACAACAGACCCTGTGTGGGGTAACGGTATAAGAGAAGACTGAACCTGAACCTATTACTTACCCCGAAACGTAAGGGGGATTAGCTATGGTCAGGTACCGTATATGGGTCTGAACCCATGACTTATTCCAACACAAAGCAAGTAAGCTATTGTTAACTAGTGTATATGGGTGTGAACCGATGACTTGTCTCTAAGAATGAAGTGTATAAGTAATGCAAATAGGACTAACACCTATGCATAAATGCCCTGGGAACAGTAAGTAGCCCATGAAGGCGAGTGTATAGTGTGCAGATGGGACTAGAACCCATTGCTATCCCTAAGTAGGGAAGAATAGAATGTAGATTGCATGCATGAAAAATAAAATAATGAACTCTTGACGGTGTGTACCTAGAGTCCATGTACGTAAAAACCCCATAATACAATCCTAAGAAGGAAAAAAATGGAGAAAAACAGTAACTTCATGAAATGTGCTACAAGCCTTGGTAAAACACAACCACTATAAAACAGGCTTAAAATACAATTGACATTAACATTTCATTTGCAAACAGTTACAACTATGTGTGTATGTGTCACTGTATCCATGTGACACACACACAAGTTAAAAAAAATACTCTTAGAAGACATAGACCAGTAACGACAGACACATTGGCAATGGCATCGTTATAAAATAAAATGATCACAAGGAACACCGTCACGACAAATGTCAGATTCACCCAACAAAAGGAAACACAGCTTTCCTCCAACTGTGGTTGAAACTAGCAAAACGAACGATGTAGAAAATACATGCAGAACTGTTGGTTCAAAAGATGTGCCATGTCCTTGTAATACTCGATGACTGCCTGAAAATATCATACTACCAGCCAACCAAGAAGACAGGAAATGAAACTGGGTACCCATGTGCATTGCCAGCTGTAAAAAAAAAAAAAAGTGTCACACGCCATAGAAAATGGGTATACTGTTAGTGATGTGTGTGTCAACGCATCAAAAGGACACACGGGTGAAAGACAACAGAGTTCTTCAGCAATCCTGTACACAGCATGGCATACAAAAAAAACCCACTGTGTAATGGAAAAAAGATACTTCGGCATACCTTTCCAAAACATGGCATGCTGCGTGTGACTGTCCATTCTGTAGATAGTTTCATCTTCAGGTCCTCTTATGTTCTCCAGGTCCCTGAAATCACTTGTAACACATAGGTAGTCACCAAGTCGTCGCCATAAAAATGTAGTAATGCAGTCCAGACATGTTGATGTAGTTCAGGATGATTTATTGTAGTAGGTTACATGTCCTGTAGATCAGCCCCACCAGGAGCAGCCAGCATGCTGCTCAGCCCAATATCAACTGTGGCTTTTCTTAAAAGACTTCCAACATTCCGTAATACATCATCACAGTAACATTCCACTGGCTGAGCATGTGGTGGAAAATGGCATACATAAACATGGACAGGAAACTAGGATACTACAATTTTTAAGCAAATCGTAAATTACTGCTTTTCACTCAAAATGCAAACAAGTATTGGCAACTACCGCAGTAGGCAGATACTTGGAAAAAGTTTGAAAACTTTTTGGAAAGTCGTGTTCAGCCACTCCAGCCCTCTTTCGGTGACCAACTCTGGAAGTGAGCAAGTCAGGAGGGCCAGTAAGTCTTAGTCAGACAGTTACCTTGTAGTCAAAGCAGTGTCCAGTCCAGTTCCAGGCTCTATGGGCCTACCGCCATACACATCAATGAAGTGGTCCTGATGCAAGGGATACAGGATGCTGAAGATACTTAGGATGCTCATCCAGTTGACAAGGGTCTCCTGGGACCACCCCTTGGTTTACAAACACGGTGGGGCAACTTTGGCCACAGTGGTCAATATCCCTTGATGTCCAAGTGAAGTCCAGTCAAAAGCCAGTTGCCACTGGTTTACTGGGCTCTGGTAACAGCGAACCAGTGATTCTCTTTAACTGCAGCTAATGTCCGTCTTAGGCGACCAACCTGCACTTTGACTACTCTCCCAGGTCCAGCAGACTGAGGTGCAGCTTTTGATTCTCATGGTTCAGTCTTCCGGGCTACGCATCGGTGGTCAGAGGCGAACATGCAATTGTGGTCACAACTTTGCCAAGGCAGCTTCTTCAGCTTTTGTGGCCCTGGAGCTGGAACAGGAAGTTAGCCAACGGACTCTTGGAGTTCACCTCTTCTGTCTGGGGCTTGAGGATGACTTTCCTTGAACAGGGCAACAGAAATACAGTCCTCTCTTTGCTAGCCCAGGAGCAGCAGGTGCATTCCAATCTTTGGTGCAATCTCTCTTTGCCAGGTCCTGGCAGGGGCGTCTCCTCCGCTATGGCAGAGGAGCGTCGCCCCACTGCTTTTAAGCAGTGCGTGGCGTACATAGGAGAAACATAAAATGATAATAACTTTGCGTTATTATCATTTTATGCTTCCTGCTGCTTTGCGGGTGGGCGGGGCTGATCTGCTCTCGGAGCAGGGCAGGGGAGGAGTGGTTTGCCCACTCCTAAGTGCGCAATGACTGTTTGGTCGGCCCTCTCGAGCTGCCCAAACCAGTCATGCGCACTTTCCCCTTCTCCATGCAGACTGCATCACAGCCTGCATGGAGAACATACCCACCCCTCCAGCCCCTGACTGAGCACGGTGTCATGGCCCTCAAACCAATCACAATGCTTCATTGCAGCATTGTGATTGGTTTAGGGGAGGAAGCCTGGCTGCCTGTTTCCTGTTCCTGGAGCGGAGACAGGAGAGCAGGAGCAGAGACGCGGGACCCGGCGGAAAGGTACGTTTCTTTTAAAAAAAAATGTAAATTACATTTTTTTATTCGCCCCCTGCGACACCCCGCCCCACCACCCGCGTGACATGCTGGCTGCCCCTTGGTCCTGGAAACAGTAGAGCAGTCCTTCTCCAGTATAGTTCTGATCTGAGGTTTGGATGCCTGAGGTGCCACTTTTATGCCCAAACTTTGCCCTCCAGCAATGCTGTGACTGCTAGTCAATGGGCTATCAAGTCCCCTCCTGCCTGTTTATGACTTCCTGCAGCCTGTGGCATCTAGTTATCCCAGAATGCATTATCCTTCCCACTCCTAGGATGGCAGAACCCTTCTCTCTGTGTGTGGAGCTTGGTAGCCCACCCTAGAGGCTAGATGCCCATGAGAAAACTGATTTGGCTACCATTCCCGCTTTCTGTCTCTGACACTAACCTGCCTACCAGAACAAAAGAGCAGCCCCTTTCAATTGTGTCCACCATTTGTCCTTCTAAGGTGGCTTCCCCTTTTAAACTGGCCTTTTGGGCTCACACCCTGCTTGGCTTCCTGTCAGAGATCGGTAACACCTCTTCCAACGGCAGTTCTCTATTGTGCTCTTTCCTGGGAGTCATTTGCTACTCTCCACAGAAGGCCAGATGGCTGTCTTGTCACCGACATCTGCAAATGGTCACTGGAAAACTTGGGCTACAGAGTGTCAACTTTTTAAAGTTGCCTTTCACTCAAAAAGTTACATTAAATTCGATTCAGGCATCAAGTTGGGTTTAATGTAACGATTCTTTTGATACATTGAAGAATCAACTTTAGTAGTCTCATTCAAAAGTTATCAAGGCTGAATTGCCAACTTTTAACCCTGTACTCACCAATGGGGCCCCTACCCTCTCCAAAGTAAAAAGAGCAATTTAGGGTTTTTACTGTTAGGGCATATAAAAACCCATGTCCTACTTTTTAATATACAGCACCCTGCCCTAGGGCTTGACTGGCTTACCTTAGGGGTGACATATGTATATTAAAAATGAAGGTCTGGACTTTGTCAGTAGTTTAAATTGCAAAGTCGAGTTATTAGTGTAAACCTGATCTACCAGTCTGCAGTTGCAGTCTGGGTGACATGTTTTACTTTGTCACAGTCGTGGTGGCACAATAAATGCTGCAGCCCACAAGAAACACTTTAGCTTACAGCCCCTGTGTGCCCCTGGGTACCCCTGGTACCTTATTCTAGGGACTTATAAGTAAGGTACCTTATGCCAATGAGGTATACAACAATGAAACATACACTTTTACGTGTCAGCAGGCCTCAGTGCACTCTCAGTGTCATTACTTCAGTACCTAATGGTCAGGGGTTGAAACCCGCAAAAATCAATTTTCTCACAATGAGGACTGACGTAGCACATAAAATGAAAATATTTTAAACATTAATGATCAATAAGGTGGTTATTACCAAGAGAAAAGGATCACCCAATGAGTTATGCCTAGTAAGAACTGAGTCCAAAAACACATTTGGACTTCCGAAATTCCGTATGGCCCTCAACACCTGGCTGTTTGAATAAGCCACTGAAGCCTGAAAGTGCCTGGATACCCTATTGGGTGATTAGCCGCCCTTTATAAATCCTGATTGATTCATTGATATTTATGAAAGCATGTATTTAAAGAAACACCAGCCTATGTTTTAATGATCTATTTCTGTTATAACTGGCAGCCGGTAAAAGGGGGTGTGAAAATCGGATCTTCAGGCAATCAGCATAAAGTGCCCTTCACCAGGGATGGATTCCTTGCTAACTCACGTAGCACACAGCAGAGGAGCCAAAGCCCTACTAAAAGTTTGCAGTGCTTTCCTTCTGGTTTATAGATGCATCACGGCAAGTGTTATCTTTCCTCTTAGTATCATCACACATGGTAAACTCCTGTTATACACCTTGTTATGCAGGACACCCTTGTGTAGCAGCGTCTTCCTCCCAGTCACCATGGAAACAGATACTACTCCCACCTTGTAAGTACTTGGCACAGCTTGTGTTCAGTGTAAAGGGCAACATGAAGGGCATCCCACCACTCCACTGCACCTTTACCAGTTCTCCACATTCACCCCCTGGTGCTAACAAGACACGTAGTTAGAGTCCTAAGCAGGACTGCCTGAATTCTGAATGCATGTCTTCACAAAGAAAAGAAAAGAGCAGTTCACACCCATCTAACTTACTAGCCATTCAGTTTAATTCTTAGTTTTTTTATTGATCGTTTGACTCGGAGACAATTTCCACAAGAGCAACACATTTTAAAACAGAATCACATCATATAATAATAGATCTATCTGCCCGAGTAGCTAGCTATACAAGTAACCTCTTAGGGCACAAGTCGGTGGTGTACTCGGGTAGATGGCGTCCACCCACTATTTTCACATGCTGGATGCTGTCTCCCCTGCCAAGAAGTTGGCCCCAGTGAACTATGCTGAACGTGTCATGGTGTAATTTTCAGATACCGGGCATGTTCAGCAGCTCCTGCACGTTGTCTGTTTTCCATCCCCAGCACCAAGGGTGCTTTTTATCTTCCCCTCTAGCTGGGCCAAAGATTAAGGCCTAAGTTAAGGGGTCATCAGCCATCAGTCCTCCCTTTTTTCCTGTATCCTGTCTGGGTGAGGTCTGGAGCCTCACACTTATATACACATTCAACAGATGGGAAACAAAGGCACAGTTTCTCACCTCACAGGTACTTAAGAGAGGCATGCTTTTTACTTTTTTCATCCTCTGTGTATAAGAGATATACATGCACTGTAAGAATGTCAGATGTGTTAGTCTATCCAAGTATTTACCCAAATAACAATTCAAATACCACTATTTAGTTGTATTAGTTTCAAACGCTACTCATCCCAGAGCAGCGTGTCAGGGAGCTTTACATCACACATACACGTTATACATTAACAATAAATGATATGTGTATAAATCAATACACAGGATGTGCTACATAAGAGAGTGAGGGTTACAAGGTGTAGGAGTCACATGCACTTCCTAGCTCACTGTGCTATATTAGGACTACAATTTATGAGCTGTAAGTAACAAAATGATCTCTGTGTTAAAAGCAGTAACCCACTTACCGATCTACATAAAATAAAAATTTGTCATCTGCATGTTACAAGATGTGCTTTGCAGGAGACACATTAACCCTCTATGGTACTTTGACTAAAATCTGGGACTAGACAAAACACAGATCTCTCCAGCAAATGCGTTAACCTCCACAGTTATCTTACCCTTATTACTATTCCCTGAGAGTTACTGGGCATACAAAGATCTCTGCAGTGCCTTAACCCCAAAAGACATATTAAAATGAAGACTTTGCAGCCAATTAAGCAGGACAGATCTGTTGCCATGTTTCTCCTCCTGGACAATTTATTTGTGACAGAGTTAAAAATAAAAAAATGTATAAATTGAGGACCAGATGTTGCGTTGGGGTTGTGTTACTTTTTTGTCACTTTTATTGCACTACCCTGACACAAAATCTCATTTGTTAAATCTTGTAAGGCGCTTAAATATAGTCATGATAGTGTTGTAATTTCAATTTCCTTCTGCATATTCACACAAATGAGAAGAAAGTGTAAATATTTAATCTATGTATTAATAATCCTATTGATATCTTCCTCCACCCCTTTTCTGAACATGGTGTACTACTACAGTTTTGAAGCTCAGGATAGAATGTTGGTCAAGGGATCAATTGGCTGGTGTTGTGGTGTTGAGCAGAGCGCGGAGATATCACTAATAAAGAATTACATTTTAAAACCATCTGATTGCTTACTTTTCTGTGATCCCAACAGATAGACCTGCTAAACATATGTGTGAGGTCCTAATATCTGATGCCACTTCTTGTGAGGTCATGGGTTGTGATGCCATTTTCTGTGATACCAAGTTCGATGTCAGGCACGTGACATCATGCTCTGTAATGTCACGCGCCATGATGTCACTTGCATATATACTGCCTAACTTGGTTAGTCCTCACACTTCTCTTTTTTTAAGACATGTGCCCTGCTCTTTGTGCACAGAGGCAGGTTTTCACCAGCACGAGGAGCTATCCAACCCATCTGTCAGACTGCATAAACATGGTTGCAAATAAATGAGGTGCTATGTCTTGTGGCAGTATGTAGAAGCCGCTGCGTAGCTGCATCAGATTTTGTATACAGAAGTGTTATTAAAGTTTGCAGGTGAGGGTTTTTTTGGCATTGCCAGCTCCCACCGGTGTCATGTTTCCCCTAAATCTGCCCTTGTTTGCTGGTGTAACCTTGTTTGCTGGTACTTATCTTAAAGCTACCTTGACTTTACTGTAATGGTCACGGTGGCACATGTCACATATTCAAACAGACAACTAGCCATCAGGAAGACTTTATGAGCTTAATGCTGACTTTTGCCAAAAGCACTGATCTGAAGGTCACAAGTTCGAATCCTGCAAGATAGGCTCAACCTTTCATCCTTCTGAGTTCATTAATTTAAGTACATTGATAGATGATTGTAACATCAGTTATTGGCAGCACTTAGAAGCATTAGAAGTGCAGCATGAAGGGGGCGTGGCTTGAGCGCCGATGAAGATGGCGGCTGGTTGACGCCGCTCCGCGACACAATCTGAGGATTGTAAAGTATCCGTTCAGTGGAAGCCTTCCGACACCGGTTTCGCATAAGGGACTTGCTGGCGGAACCATCAGTGCATCTGAAGATGCTTTTTGTCAGACGCGGTAAGCCCGCATTTTGGCGCCTTCTGCTTTAATCCTGCGGCGCGCTCCGTGACTGGACCGCGCACCGCCATTTTGTTGAAACCTGCAACGTTTTCTCTTGAGGTGCGTTTTCCTCACAAGTTACCGCTGGTGAAGGGCAGAGATAGCAGGACTCCTTGAAGGTCTGTTTTATGTCAGTTCGATGTATTCTGTTGCTAAACATCGTGTGAATCATACTTTTAAGCTGTAGTCTGCATTCTACTATAACAGCTGACTCCTTAATGCTGGGAATGCTGCTATCTCTACTGGCTGCACTTCACCCTTGAATCATTTGATAGTGGTACACAATTTTTCACAGGACTGATATTATATTTACCTAATAACGCTGCAATACGCCCAGCTCTTGGCATTTCTTCGCACAGCCTGTATTTCCTGGTTGAGTATTCATGTCTATGGGGAGAACCAAATCTGGTCGGGGCACTGTTTCATCTTACGCATCTGCTTTACGCCCAAAGTCTACTGCAGTGCCTACGTCTAACCCCTTTTCAATATTACAGAACGACATGGAGGATTCAACACAAATTATTTTGCCCCATCTTGCTGAATCTTCTTCCAGTGCTTCTACATTTGCGCCTACTTCTAGCTCTCATTCACCTCAAGTCAACAGTAAAAATGCGTCTAAACCAAATTCTTCGTCATTACTTTTTTCCACTAAGCGAGTTAAAAAAGACACTTCTTCGCCAGTCACCTCTCCTCCACCAGCTTCACTGGAGTTACTTCTGGATGAAATACGAGCTCTCAAGCCATATATGGAGGAGACAAACACCCGCCTACAAGCTCTAGAGGATAATTGGTCTTTGCTTCAAAACAAGATTGCTTCTGTGGAATGTCAAGTCGAATCTTTACAAATTTCTTCACAACAGATTCCTCCTATGAAAGCAGAAATACTTCAGCTTCAGAAACAAGTGGAAAACCTTGAGAACCGTAGTAGACGCAATAACCTACAAATTTATGGCTTAGTTGAAGGGCTGGAAGGATCCAACCCTATAGCCTTCTTTCAATCTTTTCTTCCGCAGGTACTGGAAATTCCAGAATCTCCTATACTGAACATACAAAGAGCACACAGACTTGGTCGTCCTCAATCTACTTCCTCGTCTCAACGTAAACCAAGAGGTGTAATACTTTACTTCTTAGAGTATACTGACTTGTTGAAAGTTCTGCAGGCAGTTAAATTTAAACGACGTATCTCCTGGCAAGGTTCACAACTATTCTTCTCACAAGATTACGCCAAAGTCACTGCAGATAAAAGGAAAAGTTTTCTTGCAATGAGACCAGCGCTACGTGATCTAAACGCCAGATTTGGTTTGAATCACCCTTGCCTTTTTAAAGTAACATATAAGAATAAAACAACCACCTACGACGATCCAGCTTCACTTCAATGTTTTCTCGATAACTGCAGAGAAGAATCTATGGAATTCACAAGAGCGTCTTCTACATGAAAATAATACTGTCTTTCCTGTGCCAACTATAATTTTTACATTGTTTTTCTTTTCCTTCTTCACGACCGAATTGTATTAATTACTCCCTTTTTCTTAAGTCTTGCTTTTCCAGATGTCGGTTCCTCCTGTTTCCACCCTCCATTGTATAATACCGTCTGGACCATATCTCTCCTCGTGATTCCTCCCGGAGTTGTCTCGCTATTTATACGTCTTCTCGTTTGTCGCCTCAACACCCTCCATCCATGTTTGAGTCTTTGGTATGTTTCATTGTTCTTCTTCTATATATATTCTATATTTTCTCTTTTTTCCTTTTTTTCTTCTTTTTTTCTCCTTTCTAGGCTCCTCTTCTTTCCTTTTTTCCACACTTTCTTTTCCCATTTCGTATCCTTTTCCATTTCTACTGAGCGTTTTACTAACGGTTCTTTTGATTATTGCAGGTTTTTTACTATGTTCATATTTGCTGTAAATTTTTATGCATTCTTCTCTTTTTCTTATATTTTTGGATAAATGACGTTACGTGTTATTACCTGGAATGTCAAAGGTTTGGGTACACCTATTAAAAGACAGAGGGTTCTTGCCCATTTAGCTAATTTAAAGGCAGATATTGTTTTCTTACAAGAATCTCATCTTGTTACTTCAGAAGTTTTGAAACTTAAACGTCAATGGGTGGGAACTGTGTTTTCCTCTCCTGGTACAAGCAAGAAGAATGGGACAGTGATTCTCTGTCATAAAAAACTTAAAGTTTCCTTTTGGCTGAAGATTCAGACAATGAAGGTCGTTGGTAAATTGTTCATCTTAAAGTTAATGATGTTCCTATTTCTTTGTTTAATGTATATGCACCTACTAAACCTGACAACAATTTTTGGCCTCATATCTCCACTCTTTTGATATCTATTCCTACACCATATGTTATTTTTGACGGTGATTGTAACCGAATTGTTGACCCATACATAGATCGTTCCTCCAAAGCAACTTTCATCCCCTCTCCGATGCACCAACATTTCAACACTTTAATTTCTCATAGATCTCTCGTTGATTCTTGGAGATTCTGCAACCCACAACTTCGTGAATACACCTTCTTCTCTCCTACTCACCTCTCCCAATCTCGCATAGATTATCTATTTGTCTCTAAAGCACTCACACAACACATAATACATGCAGACATTGGTTCTATATTGATTTCTGACCATTCCCCAGTGATCTTAGATTTGGAATTACTCCCTGTTAAAGAGTCCAACAAAAGGTGGTGATTTAATACATCTTTATTAATTCACCAGACTTTTACTTCCTCTTTGAAACCTTTATTACTGATTTCTTTAATCGTAATGTATCCTCTGTTTCGTCCTTCGCTACTGTATGGGATGCTTTTAAAGCCTCAGCCAGAGACTTTATCATCTCTTATGTCACTAAAAAGAAAAAACTAAACTCCCAGAGGGCTCTTGAGCTTCTTAAGAACATCAAATTGTTGGAAACACTTTACACTACCTCTAATTCTAAAGCTGATTTAACAATCTTATTGTAGAAAAATTTAAATACAATAAATTATCTACAGAAAATGCCAGCTCCTATCATCTTAAAGGTAGTGCTCGCTATTATGGTGGTCAAAATAAAGTTGGCAAGCTCCTTGCTTCTTATCTTAAAGTTAGGAAAGACCGCACAAATATTGATTATATTCTAAACTCTGACTCTTCCAGAGCAACCAAGAATCTAGATATTTTAGAGGAGTTCAAGAAATACTATATGTCACTCTATACTCCTGATGGTACCCCAGACTCTATTCAAATACAGCTATACCTTGATTCGATTCCAAAACACTTTCCCACTGATATTGATTTTTCATCCCTAGAAAAAGACATCTCTGTTAAAGATATTTCCCACACACTACATCTCATTAAAACAGGGAAAGCACCTGGTCCGGACGGATTTCCTGTGGAATTTTATTCTCAATTTTCCAAATCGCTTCTCCCACATCTTCACTCTTTATTTACATTTTTCATTTCTTCTAATGCCTCTTGTGGCACTTTTCAAGATGCCCTCATTTGCTTAATTCCTAAAGAGGGGAGGGACCCCCATCTTTGTAAAAATTACAGACCGATATCTTTAATTAATTCCGATTATAAATTATTCGCTAAACTACTTGCACTTCGTTTAGAACCCTATTTACCATCTATCATTTGTCCAGAGCAATCGGGCTTCATTAAAGGTAGATCCATCTCTGATAATACTAGGACCTTTTTTTAATATTCTGCAGAAATCAAACAAATATCCTCATTCACTCGCGGCTATCTCGCTTGACGCAGAGAAAGCTTTCGACCGTATGGATTGGTCTTTTATTTTTCATACCCTCTCCTGGTTTGGTTTTGGTCTTAAATTTATTTCTTACATTTCTTTATTATATACATCACCCAAAGCTTCCATTTTTGTTAACGGTTCTATTTCCAATTCTTTCGCTCTACACAGAGGGGTTCGCCAGGGTTGCCCTCTTTCAGGTCTTCTTTTTATCCTTGCTCTGGAACCCTTTCTTGCTACAATTAAACAAAATCCTAATATTATTGGTTTCCAAAATGATAAAACTCATATTAAAATGAGTGTCTAAGCGGATGATATTTTATTATATCTATCAAAGCCAGACATTTCTCTCTTAGCCTTTTCGGCAGAGGTTAATTCCTTTTCTTCACTTTATGGTTATAAATTAAATCCTGATAAATGTGAAATCCTCCCTCTTAATGTTTTATGCTTTAGACATGACTTTCTTTCGACTAATTTTATATGGAACACCCAAAAGATCAAATATTTAGGTTTATGGTTTGCCCCCTCTATTAAACTTACTTTATCACTGAATATGACTCAAGTCTCCACTACAATATCCAATTCTGTTTCTAAATGGCACTCTCTATATTTAACCTGGTGGGGCAGACTTGATACTATTAAAATGATGCTTGTTCCTGTGATTCTATATACAATTTCTGCTATCCCCCTTACTGTTCCCTCATATTTTTTCAAGAAAATTTACTCTATTCTATCGGTCTTTTTATGGAATAAAAAACACGTATGTCCCTTGCTATGCTTAAACGTAATAAATCACTTGGGGGTGTTAATTGTCCTGATTTTTAGATGTATCACAAGGCTTTTCTTCTTAAGCAACTTTCTAAATGTTTAAATCATTCATCTTCAGATACTTCTCCACTATGGAAGGATGTCGAATTTTCCTTTCTTTCCCCTTTTTCAATTCAAGAATCTTACGTTTACTCATAAAATACATTTTTCATCCTCACCTATACATAATACTTCTCTTAAATTATTTCAATCAATAATTACTTCACACCTCTCTGATGCTGACCGCTTTCTCAACTCTTCGATTTGGCATAACCGCCATATAACAATTAATAATAAACCTATATTCTGGAAATCATGGCGAGATAAGGGTCTGCTTTGGGTTCATCAGCTTTATTCACATGATACCTTTCTCACTTTTCCTGAAGCACAGACACTTTATGGTCTTCCAAACTCATATTCTAATAAATTTAAGGCATTGATTCATTCTATACACTTGTCTTTATCCTCTCAATTTTTGACTTCTCCCCCTTTATCAACTCATTGTAATATCCTCCCATATTAAGTGCCCAATCAAGTGCTTCCTCCATTTATAAATTCCTTTACAAACCCACAGAACATAGAAGTAAATCCAAAGTGGAATTACAGTGGGAACATGAATTTCATACTTCATGGTCCGTTTTGTTTTGGGATAAATTATGGATCAAAATTCGTAAGACCTCAAGATCGGCTAGCACAACGCAAACACTTTTCTTTTTATACAATAGACTCATGTTTACTCCAACATCTCTACATAAATTTATGCCTACAATTGCTCCAAATTGTTGGTCTTGTAATGCTTCCAATACAGATTTATTTCATATGTTATTTTCCTGTGCCTATACCCACTAATTTTGGTTGAAAATATGGTCTCAAATCAATATTATCTTTCACACTCAATTTCCCTTTTCCCCTTTAAACATTTTTCTAGGCTCACTCTCCGAACAATGGCAAACTATCACACATAATACAGACATTGTGGATTTACTAATTGCAATTGCGTTCCAGCAAATCACCAAAAACTGGAAACAATCCACACAATTATCCTTTCAAGCTTGCTGGTATAGTGTCTGTTATAACCATCAACTAGATTGTGCCTATATTTCTCCTTTATCCCT
Organism: Calotriton arnoldi; assembly: GCA_963921515.1. Taxonomy (NCBI): domain Eukaryota; kingdom Metazoa; phylum Chordata; class Amphibia; order Caudata; family Salamandridae; genus Calotriton; species Calotriton arnoldi. The sequence continues at coordinate 459,102 of CAWUFW010005205.1, forward strand.
ACTTATCAAAAGAGAACACTTGTGGTCACCTATTACTATTTTCTTAGATGCTTCTGCTCAAAAATGTACCCAATACCGTCCATTGCTGGAAGAAGTTCCCAAACCTCCATGAACGGATTTCCCTAAGTTTATGTATTGTATTTTTAGCATTATTTGTCTACATCTGCTTTACAGTTATTTATATCTATTTTTACAGCCATTACTTCCTAATTGCTCATATTACTTTATATTGTATTAAGCTCTCCTATTCCTTCATTAGATTATGGTTAGATTATTATTATTTTTTCCCCCTTTTCGCTCTTTTTTCCTCTGTTATAGTTCCTGTATCCTGTTTACATATGCAACTGTTTGGTTTTTGCTGATTGTTTATTAAGTCATCATACCATTTACAGTTATATAAACACATTGTAGTTCTTGTTAATTATGTATGTTCTGTTGCATTTTTTCAAAATATACTTCATTTTAAATTTAAAAAGAAGTGCAGCATGAAGCACTACATACAAAATGTTATAATTAGCACAAGTGTTCCTGGGGTAACTAGTAAGCAGCATTAACTGTCAATGCTGAAGCTACCCGCTGGCTGCTAATTTTCTAAAAAGTAATGCATAGACTTACTGTCTGGTACTCTGTTGAAATATTCAAATGGGCATGTTAGACACAACATTACACCCGCATCCAACATAGGATTATTATGTCATTCAAAAGGGGCATCGCCGTGGTCACAACGCCCTGCATCTCTAATAACGTCACTCACATAATATCCAGCAGTTCATGGAAGACAGAAAGTTGCGCACACATTTAACACAGAACCGCACTCCACCCCAGGATACACCATGCACCATCTCTGTATGTTAGTTTGGTTTTAATGTTTGCGGTTCTAGTTTATAACAGAATATATTAACATTAATTACAGACAAGTATCCTAACCACCTATGCACTCAATATCATGCAATGTTGGGGCAAAAATAAAATTCAAATAAAAGCAACATATCTCTGCAAGCAACAGAAAAACACAGTCCATGCGATTTTTGTATGAGGGAAAAAAGTGTAAACAATGATGACAACTGATTTTTTTAAAGGTTTGAACGTACCGTAAAACTCTGAAAAATCCAGTGAAACTCAAAACAAATAGAAACTGAAACCAGGAAAGCTTAATCATGGCCTAATGTTACCTCCCAAGACACTTCAGCTGCAGGAATCATATACAACTTTCTGGTGGCAAAGAGCTGCAAATGGGGAATGACCTGCAGAAATCCCTGCAGCAGTGCCCCTTATTTCCACAGTTATTTGAATGGTCCAGCTCACCTTGGCCCTGTAATCCCATGTCCCGAAATTACCAATGCTGGCAGTATTAGTAATTCCAGGCGTAAAACTACTGCTTTGGAACTCCGGTGAGAATGTACTGAGGGCCTAAATATTTTATTACAAGAGACTGACACAGCTAGAGATTACTTTCTAACAAAATCACAGGGAACTGTACAGTATTGTAGCAGGCACGTTATGTTTCTTGCTCATAAACTAGCAATGTTTGAATCACGTTGAATACAATGATTTAGGTGACGGTGTATGTGTGTCTGCATTTTGCTACAGGAGTGGTATGTGTTGAATATTCAGAAGTAACTATATATTCATCTTTAAGTTGTTGAGTGTGCACAACTGTTGCAGGTAGCAGTCATTTTGACTCCGTGTGGTTATGTTGTAGACATGTACCCCTGGTTTGTGAGTGGAGAGAGTTGTGAGGAAGTTGGGATAGTGTTAGGAAACAGTCCCCTTTCTGTCCATTGTCCGGTTGTAATTTGATTAGTGTCATTGTGACATAGTACAGTCAAGTGGCATATACTTGTGATTCCACTGAGGGCCCATGTTTAAGGGAAAGAGAGCACCTCTTTTACTTTCTGCTGTGTGTGCTATATGTAAGTGGGGGTTAACACTCAGCACATCTGGCTGAAGTACATGCAAGTCTTTCCATTTTGTGTGACAATATCATTTATGACAGTGGTGACTTGTAGCCCATTGTGAACTGTTTGTGATTGAAGTTTGTTTTTTGTAGAGAGTTGGTCTTGTATCGAAGTTTGGCTATTCCACCTGCGTGTACTGGACCCAATCACCACTGTGTACCAATCACAGGATTCAATAGGTGCTCAGGACACGAAAAAAACACAAAGAACAGATTACTAAAATAAAACTTTATTCAGTCATGAAATTTCAGAAAAGTTTGTGCAAAATCGTAAATGCGCCAACAAGGTTTTGTGAAGGTGATAAACTTCACAACTTCAAGAATTTGGGCAGCCTTATACCCGTGAGTGAAAAATCCCCCCCAAAAAGTGTTTGAGGATCTATTTTATAGAGGAAACTATTTTTGTGAGAACATGCTCACACTTAAATGGGGTTACGCAACAATTGTTTTGTCTAAAAAATATTTTGCCAAAGTTAGAAAGTGTTTGCAGAGAATTTTATAAAGAATACGATTTTAGGGAGAAATTCTCTCACAAAAAATGGGTCATGTTTTCTGTTCTATCTATTTTTGAACATTTTTTCCTGCAATTTTAGTTTTTATTTCCAACCTTTGTGAACTTAACGAAAGCTTATGAGGCAATCTTTACAAAGTTTGCAGAGTACACTCGCTTGCACCTTCACACACCCTTAGTTGCAGCCCACCAACCTCTGAAGAAACTAAGGTATCTATGCAAAGAAATTCCATATCAGGGCTCACAACACGCACACCCTTGCTACATGTGCATACAATAACAGGCAACATAGAAAACAGTATTTTTGCATTGGTATCGAGTATGGAAACCCAACCATGGAATCCAAGATCACCCGGTTTCAACGTCCAGTAGAGAAGAAGCCTTTATTGAGAACACTGTGCTGGGAAGCTTGGGTTCAATATGTGGAGAAGGGACCTGGGAATATTAAATTAAGGTGCTAGGAATGAAATGCCTAACAAATACCTTCATTCCCGCTTGGTGACTGTCTGAAATGAATACAACCGGATGTGACCACATCAAGCCCTCTGTCTTCAACCTGAATGTATTCCCCATTTGTCCAGCCTGTAGCCACAGAGGGTGCCTTCGAGTTAGCATGGGTTGAGGGACCCTTACATTCTTTGGGTCTCTGGGGATCATTGGAACGGAATCTTCATTTTAATAAGGCTTCAACAAGAAATTCTCTGTCAGTTATACAGGAGAACCTGCTGACAAGTTTGAGGTCATAATTAGATTCAATAATGTGTCATGCTATTGTTCAGTCTGTTCACGGGCTACCAATCTATGCACAAATGAATGTAGGACTTTGTGTAAGGTCACACAATGCACTACATTATTATGCCTACTTCTGTGATGCTCTTTCCTTTGTGTTAATCAATTCCCCCAATAACTCTTAGGCATCTGTCCGCTCATCTCCAGCACTATGATGCCTCCACGGCTGATTTATTCTATGTAAAGCCACCTATCTAAATACCTAAGTAAAAGTGTAAAGAAATAAGAAGGAGTAAAATTATTACAAATTACTATTAGGTCTAAAATTATCTTAGTGTGGTGGGATTTCATGATCCGTTGATTTTTTTGTTCAGAATTCCTTGCCCGACACATCTGCATCAGAACTTGAAATTATATTGCGAGAAATGGGACTTCTTTACATGTCCATTTTAATTCACCCAAAGTGCAGTCAGGCATTGCAGATTTTGAGTTGGAGAATTGGGAGGGCAAGACTTACATTGTTTGCATCAGAGAGGCGATGAGCATGTCCAGTGGAAGGGTTCACTGGATTTCCTTGTGGGAGGAGCATTTATCTGCTTCTGGGTGGGTTCTCAAACCTACCTATAGCAGGATTGCATGAAGCGCTGGCAAGTGGGCCCATCTGTTTTCGGACAATGTAAGTTATGTCTTAGCATTGATGTCTTATCACTTTAGCCTCCATTCCTGATATATATTTTTTTATCTTTTCTCGCCTCGTCTCATCTTATCTCACTTCCATACCATTTGCAGTTTCTTAGTGCTCAGAAGCTCAATGTGCAAAAACACCAACCAGACCAGTGAGGATTTTTGCGTCAAATAGCTATATTTTCAACTGTTTTCTCTTAGATTCTGCGAGAGGCTGTTCCATGCTTGAAAGGAATGAACACAAAGCACACAACCCCTACCATGTCATAATAAGACCAAGACCAGGTGCTGTTGAGTTGGTCAAAGGGACCAAAAAGGCATTAATTATTTGTTTAATTGCGAATGAAGACTTGGCCATCCTACTGGATCACTCACTGTATCATATTGACAACTTCAAATAAAATGTGCTCTCTGATTGGAAGTCTGTGGGCTGTACAGAGTGCCAGGGTGCTTTGATAACATTGGTATAACTGGTGCAACATGAAGGCTGGGGATTCTATAGATTTTCTAAACTATGTAGGAACCCTTCAGTTAAACTCATAGGTGCCATTTCCATATGCCCATCAATTTACATCACATCGCCCCTCATTAAAAGAGGCCCATAATTCCCAGTGCTGCTGGTAACCATGTTATCAGCCCCACGAGGAATTATGTTGTCTGTGGTTTTGCCACAGACGTCATATTTTTGGATCACCGCAGACAAGAATACATGTCTCAGGCAATCAGGCAATTCTATTGGCTTATGGATGTGTCACTCTGTCTTCTAGGAAATCATTCCATTGTAATCCCTGAGGGACTATTTCACATTTGAAAAGTGCAAGCAATCATCACACATTTTGTCACATTCAGTTCTTTACCGCATACATGCTTTAAACAAAAAAAAATCGTTTTGTTATTTCTTTTCACTGCAACACACTTTGGTTCACTTAACAGCAAAATAAATGAATTGCTTGAGCATCCAAAGGGCCTTTCCTCTAATGGTATCCAGTCCAGGAGCAACATTGTGGCGCTATAGCAACCACATTCATATTCCAGGCTGCTGATGAGATTCAGTGTACTTGGCAGATGTCTTTCTCCTGCTACGTGACTGCCCCTGCAATACAAATTCACGCTTGGTGGAGTAGCCAGAAGATGAATACATAAGAAAATAACATTCCTAGGCAACAATGGACTAAGTAAATATCAAGTCCTAAACATGACACATTGTTAATCAAATAGACTCAGTGTACTAACAAAAAGTTAAAATATTGATCATTTTATTCATATAAGTTAAAAATTTGGATATACAATTCCATACCTACATATAACAAACACCACATACAAATATCATATAAACATAAATTCTAAAGTTGAGGACAAACCAAAATACACAAAACAGATAACCTAAATGACATGATGTGCAACAACATTCAAAGTGGCTTAAAAAAATTTATAATTTTTTTGTAGACAGATGGTAGTTTTCTACGCGTGTTCGGCGTACTGGACGCCTTCTTCAGGAAATGCCACATAAATTCCTATACAACAAAGAAAAAGACAATAAAATATATATATATCTCAACACACCATAATAATACACGTACACTGAGGCTATACATGATAATAGGCTGTCCCAAACACCAAACCTACAACATACAACATAGATAATAAAATTGGCTCTCTTTAGATGAAAACTTAATGAAATAAACCATAACAAAACACCGTGCTTACAAAGAAACAAATGTGAAAAGATAATATCCCAATTATACCCATTTTACAATCCTACCAAAATTTTTCAAAACGGACCACTAAATGATATGGTTCTACAGACAAATGAGGGAAACCTACTTGGGAGTTAATAGGATGCAAACTCCAGCTATTGAGAACGTAGGCTGATATGAAGGAAAGGACCCTTGAGAGAGATCGCCCTAAAGAAATATATCAAAATTATTTTTAGAAAATGTAACTCGAGGGTTCATTTAATTAGAATTCAAATCTGATCTCATAAATGACGCCATTTACCTGAAAATTGGCTGGCAGAGATGATAATTCAAAGCTTGAGGTCTGATCAAGAAACTGCGATCGTGTCAAATATAGCTACAAAATTTAAATGGAGAACATATCATGTTTGAGGAGGGATATATGCCTCTACTCGCGTGCAGTTAAATGATATAGCTAGTATTGATAATTACCTAAAATTTCTTCAAGTCAATGTTCGTGATAAAATCGAACATGAAGGGTGCTTGAGTTCAAGTCACCAACAGAAGGCAATCTATGCTAGCAAGAACCACGTATATGTTCTGAAAGGAATATAAATAAAAAATGAATCATAATCAAAACAAAAATAATATTGAGACAAACTCCAAGGGTAAAATCAAAATCAGACATCTAAATATCAAGCCTGATGAGACCAACTATAAGATTGAATCAGTAGGAAAAACCTCAAGTATGTAAACACAAAACCCCAGTAGATTTAGGGTGCAGTGTATATGAAAGTAATATATTTCATGGAAGTTGGTAATTGGAATTACAATTAAATGTGCACCAAATGGGACACCTAAAGAGCTGAAACATTTACCTGTAGCTGTATTGAATCGTGTCCGGATATCCAATACAGGTCTTGGATACTGGATGTGAAGAATGATAAACTAGAATGCCCAAAAGATAATGGATGTAAGTTAATTACATGATATCTAAAAAAGTGCCGTTTTCGAAAAACGGCAACTTTCGACATCGCGCAAAAAGACATATGCCGATATATTTTATTTAAGGAGTATAACCGCTATATAGAGCAGTCAACAAAGATTTACTACCGAGGAAGGTAGTTAGATATTTAGACTAAAGTTTTACCTCGATTACACAGTTCTACTACATAGCCCTTACTCCCGTGAAAAGCGCCGTGCGCCCCTCTCTCCTCCAAGGTTCAGGGAAACTGATTTGCGCAAGGAAACATATGCCGATGTATTTTATTTAAGAAAAGAATAACCACTGTATAGAGCAACCAACACAGATTAACTCCCGGACGAGGTGGTTAGATATTGAGGCTACAATTTTCCTTCAATTACACAGTTCTACTACATAGCCCTTACTTCTGTGAAAAACGCCGTACGACCCTCTCTCCTCCAAGGTTCAGGGAAGCTGATGTGTGCAGTGTGCCTGCTATTTAAAATGGAGTCGGCATATGTCTTTTTGCGCGATGTCGAAAGTTGCAGTTTTTTCGAAAACGGCACTTTTTTAGATATCATGTAATTAACTTACATCCATTATCTTTTTGGGCATTCTAGTTTATCATTCTTCACATCCAGTATCCAAGACCTGTATTGGATATCCGGACACGATTCAATACAGCTACAGGTAAATGTTTCAGCTCTTTAGGTGTCCCATTTGGTGCACATTTAATTGTAATTCCAATTACCAACTTCCATGAAATATATTACTTTCATATACACTGCACCCTAAATCTACTGGGGTTTTGTGTTTACATACTTGAGGTTTTTCCTACTGATTCAATCTTATAGTTGGTCTCATCAGGCTTGATATTTAGATGTCTGATTTTGATTTTACCCTTGGAGTTTGTCTCAATATTATTTTTGTTTTGATTATGATTCATTTTTTATTTATATTCCTTTCAGAACATATACGTGGTTCTTGCTAGCATAGATTGCCTTCTGTTGGTGACTTGAACTCAAGCACCCTTCATGTTCGATTTTATCACAAACATTGACTTGAAGAAATTTTAGGTAATTATCAATACTAGCTATATCATTTAACTGCACGCGAGTAGAGGCATATATCCCTCCTCAAACATGATATGTTCTCCATTTAAATTTTGTAGCTATATTTGACACGATCGCAGTTTCTTGATCAGACCTCAAGCTTTGAATTATCATCTCTGCCAGCCAATTTTCAGGTAAATGGCGTCATTTATGAGATCAGATTTGAATTCTAATTAAATGAACCCTCGAGTTACATTTTCTAAAAATAATTTTGATATATTTCTTTAGGGCGATCTCTCTCAAGGGTCCTTTCCTTCATATCAGCCTACGTTCTCAATAGCTGGAGTTTGCATCCTATTAACTCCCAAGTAGGTTTCCTCATTTGTCTGTAGAACCATATCATTTAGTGGTCCGTTTTGAAAAATTTTGGTAGGATTGTAAAATGGGTATAATTGGGATATTATCTTTTCACATTTGTTTCTTTGTAAGCACGGTGTTTTGTTATGGTTTATTTCATTAAGTTTTCATCTAAAGAGAGCCAATTTTATTATCTATGTTGTATGTTGTAGGTTTGGTGTTTGGGACAGCCTATTATCATGTATAGCCTCAGTGTACGTGTATTATTATGGTGTGTTGAGATATATATATATTTTATTGTCTTTTTCTTTGTTGTATAGGAATTTATGTGGCATTTCCTGAAGAAGGCGTCCAGTACGCCGAAACGCGCGTAGAAAACTACCATCTGTCTACAAAAAAATTATAAAAATTTTTTTAAGCCACTTTGAATGTTGTTGCACATCATGTCATTTAGGTTATCTGTTTTGTGTATTTTGGTTTGTCCTCAACTTTAGAATTTATGTTTATATGATATTTGTATGTGGTGTTTGTTATATGTAGGTATGGAATTGTATATCCAAATTTTTAACTTATATGAATAAAATGATCAATATTTTAACTTTTTGTTAGTACACTGAGTCTATTTGATTAACAATGTGTCATGTTTAGGACTTGATATTTACTTAGTCCATTGTTGCCTAGGAATGTTATTTTCTTATGAATTATTTCCCTGTCCTAGGAGCGTCTAGTAATTACAGGGGGCCCTTCTGTCTCAGTCATTGAAAGTAGCCAGAAGATGAAAACACCCCCCACTTTGAACTAAACCTCTAATAGCACCAAGCAAGCAAAGCAAATTAGCTCAACTCTCTCTCAGAACTCCCTTGTCTCTTCCATCCAAGGATCTATCCATTCAACCGTTCACTCTTCCATTCACCAGCTGATAGCCACTATATCCACTTCACATTCTGTCATCCATTAATTCTTTCATCCACCATTCAATCTATCCCTAGTCTATCCATTCATCAACTCTGCCATCCAGCCATAAACTCTGCCATCCATTGGTCTGTTCATCCATCCACCCATCCATTCTTCCATCGATTCATCCACTCTGCCATCCATCTCTCCATCTATCCACTCTGCCATCCATCCATCCACTCTGCTATCCAGCCATCCCTCTCTCCATCCATATTCTCTGCCATCCAATGATCCTCTTTTCCATCTATCCATCCATCCACTCAGACATCCATCCACTCACTCTGCTATCCATCCTTCCATCTACTCACTCTGCCATCCATCTATCCAGCCATCCACTCTGCCATCCACCACCCACACATCCATCCATCCATGCCCTCTGCCTCACATCCTTCCATCCACTTTGCCATCCATCCACTTTGCCATCCATCCACTCTGCCATCCATCCACTCGTCCATCCACTCTGCCATCCTTCCATCTGCTCTGCCATCCGTCCATCCATCCATCAAGTCTGCCATTCCTTTATCCATTCCTTCATCCATCCATCAATCTTGCTATCCATTCGCTCTGCTATCCACTCATCCACCCAGTCATGCATTTGTCCATCCACTCTGTCATCAATTCCCTCATCTTTTCACCCACTCATCCATCAATCCTTTTCCTCTGCCATCCTTTCACCTGCCCATCCACATATCCATCCTTCTACTCTGCCATCCTTTTACTTGTCCATCCCTTATCCATTCACTCATCCTTTCCCCCTCATCCATCCATCTGCTCATTCATCCACCCACTCATCCATCTATTCTTTCACCCTTCCATTGAATATGCATTCCATCGTTCCCTCTTCTATTGACCATTCTTTTGCTCTTCCTTGTCCCTGCTTGTTCTCTTACTAATGCTGTATTCCTTTATAGCGGTAGTTATATATATGTTTGCAATTATATAGCGCTTACTACCCCTGACGAGACGTCGAAGCGCTTTTCTGGCGAGTAGCACGCTACTCCAAAACCCATAAATGATTAGTAGTGAATTAGTATAGAGAAAATATGAAAGTAATTTGAGTGGTGGATATGTTAGTTAGTTATTAGTTATTTGGATTGAGAAGGATAGTGGGGGGATAGAAGAGGGAAAAAGAATTGCCTTTATATAGCACTTACTACCACTGACGAGGCATCGAAGTGCTTTTTATGCGAGTAGGGTATATCAGGCTTTGTCTGCAGAGTTGCAGACAGAAGAAGCCCATAAAGAATTCCCTTCCCCCCCACCACCCCCGTTGTAACTGCCAAAGGGGGGGAGAGGGGAGGGTTCACGATGCCTTGCTTGGTGGCTTCTGAAAAAGGGCCATATAACTGAAAATGCAAGGCCTGTTGGCTTTGGCAGTGCTTGTTTTAGCAAGTGAGCTTCCAAAGGTTATGTGTAATGCTCATGGTATTTTGTTATGGATGTCCCAGTTCTAAATGCAGCATAAATGTTGACATTCCATTGTGCATGGATCAAATTACTTTCTGCACAATAACAATTTATTCTTTTCCCGCCATATTTCCCCAGATCGATCAACTGGGCTCCGCAGCGATCCCTCTTTCAAAAAGTCATGTTTTCCTTTATTTTCTGTTTCTATTAAACGTAATGCCATATTTAATGGTATATATTTCCAAATGATTTGTGAAAGTGTAGAAAACCTGACTGGTTAAGTACAATATAGTTAGCGTCTTGGGAAATCATGAATGAATGGTTGGCATATAATTAGATAGTGCAAGCATCGATTGATGACAACACCGTGCGATCTGCTTTCAGGAAGTTTCAGCTGAGACTGCGGGGTAAGTAAGAACTAATACACCACAAGCCATGTCTTACAGGATTTCACGCCTGCCCCTAATGTCTGCTAGGCCCAAGGTCTTTGGCCCGGTGCCACCAGCGTCCGGGAAGGATTAAAAGAAAATGTGTAGCAAATGCCTTGGCTTCATTGATCTGCTTGTAGAGCAGGCAAAAATTAATTCCTTTATTCAGTAAAATAAAGGCATTGGGACTGATTCAGAGAGTGTCCTGGGAATTTGAGTATTTCATTCCATATGTGAGTTACGCCACGTACTGTGTGTAATGTAATGCGTTTTGGGAATTGTCATTTATTTAGTTGAAATTATACATTTCCTAAAATATTTTTTTACAAATGGATGTGCAATTAGCCAAAGGGAAGAGCATTTTGAGCACCGACCATGCCTGAAGTTTGTATTTGTTTATAAGGATTCCATAAACCTCTCAGGCCTCTCTTGCTCATTCCAGTGAATAGGTTGCGCGTTAGGCGAATACGGGGGACACACAGCAAGGTTTTAGCGCAGGATCTTAGACTACGGCAGGGTGCATACGCTTTTTTTCTATTCCGAAGATAAAGCGTGCCTTTACCCTTTAAGGCATTATATGTAAGGCAGCAAATCTTAAAATAGGAGCGTTTCTTCACTGGCAACCAGTGTAGTTCTTTCAGCAGAGGCGCCGAGGAAGTGCCAGAAGGGCGGTTAAGAACAAGCCTGGCTGCAGTATTTTGAATGACCTGAAGTTTAGAAACTAACGTTTCACTGACGTCTGCCAGGAGGGCATTGCCATAGTCTAGTCTGCTTATTACTATGGCCTGGACCAGAGTTCTACTGGCAGAAGTAGGGAGGTAGGGGAAAATTCTGCGCAATAGGCGTAGACTGTAGTAGCATGTGCCAGTGGTAGTCAAAATGTGCTCTCTCATCGTTAGGGCTTGGTCCAGTTTTATCCCCAAGTTCTTTACTGCTTGTTTAGGCATGGGAGTGGCACCCAGTTGATGAGGCCACCAGTCATCTGTCCAGACAGAGGAGGCTTTGCCAAATAGCAGGATCTCAGTTTTATCTGCATTCAACTGGAGATAGTTCTCATTCATCCAGTCGGAAATAGCTAACATGCCTGAGTAAAACGCTTCTTTGTTGCCATCAGGTCATGGCCAAGTGTAAACATCGGCTGGGTGTCATCCGCGTATGAGATTATATCTAAGCCAAAACGCTCCGCAATCCCAGCCAAGGGAGCCATGTAGCTATTAAACAAGGTAGGGGTCAAACATGAGCCCTGCGGAACTCCATTGTTTAAGATTATCTTGCGTGAAGAGGAAGGGCCCAGGGTGACAGTTTGGTGTCTGTCTGTCAAAAAATGGTGGAGCCATTTGAGTGCCAGGCCCTGTATGCCAATTGCTTGTAGCCTTTCCATCAGCCTCATATGAGAGATGGTATCAAAGGCTGAAGAAAGGTCTAATAATACAAGTATCATTGAGTTGCCTGCATCCAGACCCAGGCGCAGAAAGTCAGTCACTGCCAGGAGCGCCGTGTCTGTGCTATGACTTTGGCGGAAGCCGAGTTGAGAGGGATCAAGAATATGGTTAAGTTCGAGGTATGAGCTTAACTGTTTATTAATAAGACCTTCAAGCTCTTTGCCTAGAAAAGGTAACAAGGATATAGGGCTGTAGGTACTCAGAGAATTTTGGTCCAAAGTAGTTTTTTTTAAAATGGGCCGTACACATGCCGCCTTCCACTCTGGCGGGATAGTACCTGTTTTGATTGAACAATTGAAAATCTCTAGAAATACTGGAGCACAGAGGGTAGGCAGCGAGGACATTATCTTGGGTGGGCAGATGTCCAGGGGAGAGCAGGACTTTGCTGACACCAGGGAACTATGGATTTCATCCATGGTGAAAGACTCGAAGCTGTCTAATGGATGAGGGGTAGCCTTTAACTGATCTGCCTCGGAGGTAGGGATCTCTGTAGCCAGAGGAGGCAGTATGAAATTTTGTATAAATGTTGGATATTTTAGCCTGGAAGAAATTGGCCAAGGAATCGCAGAAATTCTGGGATTCAGAAGGAGACTGAGTGCATGCCTGAGGAGTGATAAAATCATGGACTATATTAAAAAGAGCTTTGGAGGAGTTGCCTGCCTGCTCAATTTGATTAATAATAAAGCTATGCCTAGTGGATTTGATGTTATGGTGGTAACAGAACAGAGCGAGTTTATCTTGAGGTTCTTTGCTTGTACGCCATCGCCTCTCTAGATTCTTGCACTTTGATTTCTCCATTTTTAACTCTGGCGAGGACCAAGGGGCCGAAAGTCGGTGATAAGTGGAACAGTGATTTTTATGAGGGACGGTTGCGTCCAGCACTACCGTTAGAGCAGAATTAAAGGACTCCAATCGCTCAGAGACCTCAGGATTACTTTGTGGGGTGCTCGTGTGAAAAGCTTCCCGGAAAGCTTCAGGAGTGAGTTTATGCCACGGTCTATGGGTCACGCGTGGCGATCTGCTATTACTTGTTGTTAACGGGGAGTGAAAGGACTGAACATCAAAAGGGATTAAATAATGGTCAGTCCATGTAAGGGGAAGTGGTACCTTACAATCCAGACGTTGAATGTTGGAGAATAGTAGATCAAGTGAATGGCCAGCTATATGCGTAGGACCTCTGACTCTTTGGGAGAGTCCTAGTGTTTCTAGGTCCGTTAATAGCTTCATTACTTCCAAGTTAGTGAGGTCCTCCCCGTGAAAATTGAAGTCACCTAAGAGAAGACATTTATTTGAGGCTAAGACATGCGTGGCTATCTGTTCCATCAGCTGTTGACTGAAGTTGGTCTTAGGCCCTGGGGGGCGGTAGATCAGAGCTCCGTTCCAGCTATCAGTTGCGGAGAATTTTATCTTAAAGATGCCTAATTCCATAGAGTCGGAGATGATAGCTGTGATCCATGTCACGTTGATTGTGCTTTTAAAAACTATGGCGATACCTCCGCCCATTTTTAAGCCTCTGTCAAGTTTAATGAGTTTATAGTTATCTGGAAAAGCTAGCGTGATAGATGGGAGGTTAGAAGAATTTAACCATGTTTCTGTTAAGAATCAAATGTCCGGAGACTGAGAAGTGATTACGTCCCATATCTCAGTTTCATGCTTAGCTAATGACCGTACGTTACAGAAAAAACTTTTTAGATCATAATTAATTAGAACGGAGCTGGGGTCCTTCCCCGTGCGGTTCCCTGAATCGTTGTTACTTTGAAAATGACAATTATAACAGGCCACCGGGCCCTCTAGGGTATGGAGGTAACAATTGGTACTTAGGAGTTGTTGTGTTGTGCTGGCCTTATTCTGTGCTCTCAGTTGGTGTAAGGTAGCCGCTGAGTAATAGTGGCAGTGGATAATATTATTTTTTACCTTAAGAGAGCCAGGGGTCATGGCTCCTGGCAACAACCAGGCACAGACGGGCGCAGATGGGCGGAGCCCAGTTGATCGATCTGGGGAAATATGGCGGGAAAAGAATAAATTGTTATTGTGCAGAAAGTAATTTGATCCATGCACAATGGAATGTCAACATTTATGCTGCATTTAGAACTGGGACATCCATAACAAAATACCATGAGCATTACACATAACCTTTGGAAGCTCACTTGCTAAAACAAGCACTGCCAAAGCCAACAGGCCTTGCATTTTCAGTTATATGGCCCTTTTTCAGAAGCCACCAAGCAAGGCATCGTGAACCCTCCCCTCTCCCCCCCTTTGGCAGTTACAACGGGGGTGGTGGGGGGGAAGGGAATTCTTTATGGGCTTCTTCTGTCTGCAACTCTGCAGACAAAGCCTGATATACCCTACTCGCATAAAAAGCACTTCGATGCCTCGTCAGTGGTAGTAAGTGCTATATAAAGGCAATTCTTTTTCCCTCTTCTATCCCCCCACTATCCTTCTCAATCCAAATAACTAATAACTAACTTTGCACCAGCGGCACGCCTTCTGCGCGCCAACGGCGCGCCTGCTGCGCGTCCGTCCCGGCATCAGTCTTATGGCCGCGTGAGCTAGAACACTAGAGCGCTAGCTGAATTCCAACCGGATGTAGGGCCAGAATGCTTTCTCCACACAATCAGCACAGAGCTGTGGTGGACCGGAAAGGAAAGGCTCTGTGGATAACAATGTGAGGAGATAAGGCTTCGCAGAGCAATTATTGAAAACGGCAGGTGAAGAAGTAAAATCAATTAAAAATATAGGAGCAGCGGAAGATAGCGCATGAACAGTGCGTGCTGTGCAAATATTTAAAAAGGGGTATTCAATTGTGTTTGGGTGGTATGGTTTGCATACAATATAATTAGTGTGCCAAGCATGCCACATTGTACTCTATGGCATGATGTACGGCGGTAGTATCACTCTTTGTAAGCAGGCTGCAAAAACGAATCTTTGTATAACCCAGTGCTAAATTTGAGCTGGTGCTCAGCACTGGCACTTAATTGGTTTCCGGTGCTTGGCACCGGCACTTAATTGGCATCACCACACTTAAGACACTCTGCCACAGTGACGGCGCTGCTCATCTAATTTAGAGATGAGTAAACAGCGGTTCTTTATGAATACAATGTACATTAAAAATACTAATACCTGCCTTCCCAGCCATTCCTTTAACTTTGGGGACCTGGAATAATCTGAACTGTTGCACTTGCAGGCGAGAGAGATGGTTAATAGTTGTTTTGGTACTGTCATTGGTAGTGATGACGGGGCAATGAGTGGTGCAAGCTGCAGTGGCCTCCTGGTCAGGGCCCTGGCACTTAGCACTTATTATTTTACAAACTAAGCACTGATATAACCTCCAGCTCCAGGACTCACTCTTCCATCACTGCAATAGTTTCTTATATCACCAAGGCAAACACATAAAAACAGGTTTGTGCTTGACCAAATATTCAGGCAATTGAGGCACACTTTGTAATGTCCTCACCATAAGTCTTGGCTCACAAACTCATTTTGTCAAAGCTAGTTAATTTGACATTCAAAAAGGAAAATGTCAGAGATGATACAACACATGCTACCTGGTGATATTCTTGCAAACCTCAACATAAAACCGAAGCTCAGTGGGTCCAAATCTGAAATGGAGGTTGTGTTTCTTCATAGCATCAAGACCTGTTACCAGTGGTAACAGATTCATTTCTAAATGTTATGAATAGAAAGTGGTGTGTAGCTTCTTGGTGTCCTGATTCATTTCTTGCAGGCTAGTGCACCACATACCTGAACGACCTAACATTGATTGTATTAGAGAGTTACTGTGTCCTGGAAGATGTTCATACAAGTGCTGTTAGACTTCCTGTAAGTGTGAAGTCTGAACCAATAAAAATCTTGAACCATGCTACTCATGAAGTAATGCACATTTGCACTGGGTTCAGTGGTGCACGACGCCTGTTCCAATGGCATAAGGTGTGTCCCAAACATTCGCAATAGTTAACTTCCATTGTAGCTTAGCCTAGTGTGTACCTGCTGCCAGCCATCTGTCTCGTTCTCTTTGTGAACACTGAGGGACATATTTACTATGAAACTGTTGGAGCGCGGCATTAAGCCAAGAAGGCTAACGCCGCACTTCGACAGTTTCTAAACGCAGGGATGTGCCATATTCACAAGAATACTGTGCACCCCTGTCTTTCCCTTAGCGCTGGCGGTAAATGTAGGTGCCTAGCGCCAATGCAGGCACTCATGCACCATTGCAGACACTCATGCACAATGCAGCACACATGGAAACAGCAAAAACGAGGAGAAATAAAGCATTTTCACCTCGTTTCGGTATGTTAAGACGAGGTTTTCCCTGGTCTTAATTTTGGCTCTGCCCCATATTTACGCCACCCTTGTAAATATGGGGCAGTGTCAAAATCGATGGGTGTTGCGGCGGAATGCTCACCGCAACACCCATTGCACGCTCCTTTCACGCTAAGTGTAACGTGAAAAGGAGCCTTATTTAAAAGGCAAAAAGAACAATTGATGGACAGAATGCAGAACAATGTCATACATTCACCCCAGTACAGAGATCTGGGCCTAAATCCATCGTTTTTTTGCTCACCATGCCATTCCAGTTTGGACCCAGCCATATGCAAATCAGTCTTGACCCTGCACCCAATGGGAACAGTCCAGCCCGAACTGCCAGGCCAGGTCCTCCTTGGACTGGAAAGAAGCATCCTAGGACCGGTTTCGGACTTTCAGCCCTCATCAGCCAGGATAGCTTGACTCCAGTGGCATGGAGAGCACGGGACCCCCGTCTGGGCATACCCGTCCCACCCGGGGTGACAAATGCAAAAAGAACAATTGATGGACAGAATGCAGAACAATGTCATACATTCATCCCAGTACAGAGATCTGGGCCTAAATCCATCGTTTTTTTGCTCACCATGCCATTCCAGTTTGGACCCAGCCATATGCAAAACAGTCTTGACCCTGCACCCAATGGGAACAGTCCAGCCCGAACTGCCAGGCCAGGTCCTCCTTGGACTGGAAACAAGCATCCTAGGACCGGTTTCAGGCTTTCAGCCCGCATCAGCCAGGATAGCTTGACTCCAGTGGCATGGAGAGCATGGTACCCACGTCTGGGCATACCCGTCCCACTCGGGGTGACAAATGCAAAAAGAACAATTGATGGACAGAATGCAGAACAATGTCATACATTCACCCCAGTACAGAGATCTGGGCCTAAATCCATTGTTTTTTTGCTCACCATGCCATTCCAGTTTGGACCCAGCCATATGCAAATCAGTCTTGACCCTGCACCCAATGGAAACAGTCCAGCCCGAACTGCCAGGCCAGGTCCTCATTGGACTAGAAACAAGCATCCTAGGACCGGTTTCGGGCTTTCAGCCCTCATCAGCCAGGATAGCTTGACTCCAGTGGCATGGAGAGCACGGGACCCACGTCTGGGCATACCCGTCCCACTCGGGTGACAAATGCAAAAAGAACAATTGATGGACAGAATGCAGAACAATGTCATACATTCACCCCAGTACAGAGATCTGGGCCTAAATCAATCGTTTTTTTGCTCACCATGCCATTCCAGTTTGGACCCAGCCATATGCAAATCAGTCTTGACCCTGCACCCAATGGGAACAGTCCAGCCCGAACTGCCAGGCCAGGTCCTCCTTGGACTGGAAACAAGCATCCTAGGACCGGTTTCGGGCATTCAGCCCTCATCAGCCAGGATAGCTTGACTCCAGTGGCATGGAGAGCACGGGACCCACGTCTGGGCATACCCGTCCCACTCGGGGTGACAAATGCAAAAAGAACAATTGATGGACAGAATGCAGAACAATGTCCTACATTCACCCCATTACAGAGATCTGGGCCTAAATCCATTGTTTTTCTGCTCACCATGCCATTCCAGTTTGGACCCAGCCATATGCAAATCAGTCTTGACCCTGCACCCAATGGAAACAGTCCAGCCCGAACTGCCAGGCCAGGTCCTCATTGGACTAGAAACAAGCATCCTAGGACCGGTTTCGGGCTTTCAGCCCTCATCAGCCAGGATAGCTTGACTCCAGTGGCATGGAGAGCACGGGACCCACGTCTGGGCATACCCGTCCCACTCGGGGTGACAAATGCAAAAAGAACAATTGATGGACAGAATGCAGAACAATGTCATACATTCACCCCAGTACAGAGATCTGGGCCTAAATCAATCGTTTTTTTGCTCACCATGCCATTCCAGTTTGGACCCAGCCATATGCAAATCAGTCTTGACCCTGCACCCAATGGGAACAGTCAAGCCCGAACTGCCAGGCCAGGTCCTCCTTGGACTGGAAACAAGCATCCTAGGACCGGTTTCGGGCTGTCAGCCCTCATCAGCCAGGATAGCTTGACTCCAGTGGCATGGAGAGCATGGGACCCACGTCTGGGCATACCCGTCCCACTCGGGGTGACAAATGCAGAAAGAACAATTGATGGACAGAATGCAGAACAATGTCCCAGGATGCTTGTTTCCGGTCCAGGGAAGACATGGCTTGTCAGTTCGGGCTGGACTGTTCCCATGAGGCACAGGGTCAAGACTGATTTGCATGTAGCTGTGTCTGAACTGGGGTGGCGAAGTGAGCTAAAGAACGATGATGGATTCAACCCAGATCTGTGACTGGGGGTGAGTGTCTGAAAAGTTTCAGCGCTTCGTCCATCATCTCCTTGTGTTTGCTTTATTTAAAAGGCGGCATTAAGCCACGTTAAGTGGCTTAACACCGCCTTGTGAATAAGGTGAAGCCCCTATCGCCACAGGAACATCGGAATAAGTGACGTTTCAGTGGCGATAGGGGCCTGTAAATATGCCCCTGAACTCTCTTGAAAATCCTTTTTTGTTGCTGCCATCAGGTCCTTTTGCTGAGCAACATCTGCAAATTGATGACATCATGCCTCAGTCTTTTTTTCTCTATAGGAGACATGTCCTGAGGTGTGGCTAGTAGCTGGATGCAGTGACGGCTGGGGACATTTGAAAGTGATGGGGCGTAAACATTAGGGATGAATTTTACATAGTGAGCGAGTTTGATCGACATAAGGGGGTTCAGCTCATGCATCATCCATCCAATCATTCTCCCATTAATTTTTCCATGTTTCCATCATACTATGCATTCACCTGTTCCTGCATCCAACCTTCTAGAGGCTCACTCATTCACTTATTCACCCACCCATCCATCCATGTATCCATCAACCAGAACATCATATATTCATCCATCCCTTTCTCTATCATACAGAGCATATATCCATTTATTCCTATATGCACCCATCCATTCTTCTGGACACAGTCTCCTGTAACTCCTCTGCCCACCCATCCATCTATGTATTCATTCACCACTGGTCATTCACCACAGCACCCAGCCATCCTCATACAATCTCCCATCCATCTATGCATCCGTCCATCCATCAGTCTTTCCACTCACCCATCCATGTAGCATCGATTCAATTTCACAAGCTCTCCCATCAAACGATCTACTCAGGCTACCATATCGAAATAACAGAGTCTTCAAATTGTCTTGCCATTCATACATTTTCCTTATTTTTTGTGTGGTCACAAGAAATTTGCAGTTTGAAGAGCACCAAATGAAAACAACCCTGTGTGCGGTGCTGACAACTAGTGAGAGCCTTCGTCGTTGGCTTTCAAATCCCCATGCATGCTATTCACATACAATAATTCTACAAGAGTATTTAAAATACAATAATGGCTGTTGAAAATCAAGGAAGCGTTTAAAATCCCAAATGGAAAATAAGTGCAAAGTAGCCATGTTGTCCCCGTACCAGATGTACAGAACAGAACCAGGCCTTTAGGATACATAACAGATTAGCCTGACTTTTGAGTAGCAGAGGGGGCGTATAGCACAATAATGCACGCCCTGATTGAAATGGCCAAATACAGGTATATAATATAGTAATAATAATGTAATGACAGGGTTCAAAGAAAATGCTTATACTAGGCACAACTGTAGTTTTGAAATGTGCCTTGTTTATCTACTGCTCATAGACTGAAAATGAATCCCAAAGCTGCCATAGACAGCTAGGAGGAGCTGGACTGGGATCCTAGCATTCTATACTATAGTGCACATTTAGCAAGAAACGCTCAACGCAACACAGTACGAATATTTCTTTTGTTTCCTTGTGTGAATGGCCAATGGGACAGGCGTGGGCCAGACTCACTCAAGGACCGGACTCACTCACCCACCAGGCCTGAGTGTAGGCCAGTAGGACTCGTGACAACACAGAAGGCGACTGCTATTCTCAATTCACCTCATGCACGATGTTGTCACTGGCGCTGAGCATGATGGGAAAAGCAGCGCCATAATGTCACCTTGAATGAAACATGAACCAATCACTGTGTGGCATTAAAATAAAGCCACAGAGTGACTGGTTATATCCTTAGTGATCCCCTCCCTGCTCTGCCTTGAAAGCCTAAGCCCACGGGTACAGATTAGCCTTCCCCAAACCAATCCAGGGTTTGCTCTCATACTTCTTATACTTAAAGCTGCATGAGAGCAAAGCAAGGATTGGCTGGGACAGGCAAACCCAGATCTCCAAAGGAGACCAGGAGGGCTAGGCTGTGTTCCCCCGGCTCCCTAGTAGAGTGCTGGTTCAAGGCCAGAAATGCGCATGTCGGGCTGGCTGCAGTTCAAGACCTGTCCAACCCGACATGCGCACTGAATTTCAGCTGCCGGCATTCCCAATCACACACATTGGCCTATGGAGTGAGCAGGCAGGCGCCCAGTCCTGGGACAGGAGTTATTTCTAAAATTAGGCACTGGCGCCTCACACTGGAAAGGTAGCGCCCTACGTCCCTGAAGAAGAGTCACCCCTGGCTAAATGTGTAGCCTGTGTAAATAATTAGTGTGCGGAAATCCATCCACTGTGATAAATGCTACTATTAACAGTGTCACCGGGCATTGCTCCGCTGATTTGGCACAGATGCCGTTCCAGTTAGTGATTCCAAACAATTCAAGGAGCAAGTGTTACTGATATCCCAGCAGGGAAGTATCAAAATGCTGTCAACCAAACGGGAGAGTGCCTGGGGATAGATGAGCCTCCAGCATGGCAGGGAGTATAACTAAAAATTTGGGGCAGTGTGACCAGAGGTGTTGAGCCCTGTGGAGTCAGAGTGATGTTGTGTGAGCCTAGAGGGGGGGTATCGAAGCAGCTGTATGGGCTGTTTGGGTCTGGAATTGAGGACTGCCCCTGAAAACCACATTGATATTGTCTCCCTTACGTTAGTCTCTTGTGGGTAGGCCAAAGGAAGCTGGCTGAAAGTGTGACAGAATCCGAGTTGGCTTTGTTTGCCATGAGCCCTACAGTTCTTGACATGCAGAAGCAGTTGGCAGAAGTCCGAATTAGAATCTGACATCTTGAAGATAGAGTAGATTATGCGGAAGGACATTTCTGATGTAATAACAAAGGAGTCGTGGGGTCCTGGAATGTTCTGAAGGCCCCAGCATTAAACTCTTCCTGAAAGAGTGGCTCACTGGCAAGGTAGTAACCAAGGGCTGCACAAATTCGACATGGTGGAAAGGATGCACCGAGTGCCAGCCCCATCCCCTGAGCTGCATCACCCCTCCCCCAGGTCAATTATTGTGTACCTGCTGAACTTCAGAGCCAGAGATCATATACTTCAGGTGGCCACATGCCAAGGGTCGTAGACCATCGCAGTAGTGAGGAAACTATTTTTCCCACCTACACATGTGATGTGCACTACGGCAATAGTTAAATTCCTTACTTGACATCAGAAAGAAGATGTGCCAACTTTGACTAAAATATGCTCCAATGTTTCCAGCCAAATTGAGGATTATAGAAAGGTACTTACTACCTCAACAATTTTTCTGAAGCTTGGGCATGACAGGAAGCCAAGGGGGTCTCAAGGGGAGACCCTCAGGGTCATCACTCTCGCAATGCAGGTGCTGTGCCAGGAAGGGGAATGAACTTCGCCTTTCAGGTGGACCTGCTGAGGAACAGGCGGAACCTGAGAGAATGCCTCTGGTGGCAGACATAATGCCGCAGCATGACCTGCAAACTTTTGACAGGAGCAATGACCAGGATGCTTGTGTGGATCACTCGGAGGTTGAAGTTGTGCTCGGCCTAGTAGCCACCCCATGATTTCAAATGACATTATATGACCCATGAAGTCTCATGCCCCCCCGCCCCCTTTTAGGAACATCCTAACTGGACAACAATCATTTCAAAGCTTCGATATACGCAAGGTAAACAACTCAACAAGCATGGGCTTGAGATATTGGGCTAGCGGCTGAAAAGACACTCCTCAATTTAGCATCCCCATCATCCCACATTAGTCGCTAGGAGAGGGCATGTTATTGTACATTGTTTTGTTCAATTTTTATGGTCAGAATCTTGTGACTCTGATCCGAGTATGGGAGTTGGGTAAATGTTCAATTGGGTCTAGTAATTGGGTAACATGGATTGATAAACTAGAAATGCATGAGGGAGGGCACCCGGCCTATTGGGTGGGTAGGAGACTTAAGTCACTGAGCACACATACAGATACATCATGGGTGTGGCACCCGAGGCAATGTCCTTGTGCGCAGCTCTCAACACAACATGGCAACGCCGCACAAACACAGCTTTGGGATATGGAACGTGCACTCTATGGGCATCCCCCTCAAATGCTATAAAATACACTCTTAATTAAAGAGTAGGCGAGTAGAAGCAGCATAGCTTTAAGAATTTCACCTCTCTAAACAGGAACGTTCCTAACTCAGATGAGAAATGGAGAGGGCACCTTTTTGGCACAACTCATGCGGCTTACACTTGGGTGATACTGATTTGGATAGCACCAAGGTTTCCGTGTGTTGCTGGAAGCAGTAGATTTGTCACCCTAGAGGGAGAAATGAATGCTGAGTCTGTGTCAAGGGAATAGCCAGAAAAATAAAATTGCCCCATTTAAACCACATCCAAAATGGCAATAAGCAAGTGAAGTTAACAAGCCCAACAAGCTTACAGGGAGAGCTCAGGAACTACTACCATTCAGGAAAAAGCTGAAGACATGGCTTTTCCCAAGGGAGGATTAATTCTGAGCTATCACTCATTGCAGGCTGGGCTAATTGTCCGTCTGTTTTGCATCCATACATCTTCTGGTCAGTCTCAGCGCCAGGATACCCTTGGGGTGACAGCTGCGCGGTATAAATATATTTTACATTACATTACATTACATTACTTCATGCCCCATCCCTCTTTCAGTCTTTTTCATCCTTTCCTTCCCTCGATCTGTATTTCCTTTTCTCTTTCTTTCTGTCCTCCTTTTACCACCTTTGGCATTTTTCTATTCATTCTTTATCTTCCTTTCCTTCATTCATCCATTCCTCTCTGCAGTTGTCTTTCTTACTTTCTTCACCCCTTATCCATACATTCATGCTTTTGCACCTCTCTCTCATACATCCTGCCTTCCTTAAACCCTTCCACCAATTAGTCTCTTTATCTATTCACCCTTCTCTACATCCATCCACTGATCTCCATTTATTCTCTCCATCCATCATCCATCCTTCTGCCCATCCACCTCTACACCAATTTCCCCATCCATCCTCCTCTCATCCCCCTTTCTCTTCTGTCCTTCCAGGCTGTCTTGTGCCATTTGCCCCTCCACGCCACAGCGCCTTTATACTTCTCTCCTACAGTGGCATTTATCAGCTTCACTTCCTAAGCTAGCAGTCTCAGGTCAAACACAAAAGAGCTATAAACTAACAATTTAATGTTTCATGTTAATCGGACCTGCTCAGTGGCACTGACCCCCTGCTTGAGTTGCTAAAGTGGGGGATTGATGACGCCCCTGGTATGTGACCTTAACAAGCAAATACACTCCGAACGCCAACCAGACACAATTCTTTGACACATTAGCCCTAATTTTACTATGGAAGTGGACATGCCCAAGCAACGAGGGGGTGAGTACATTTGGGAAGGAAAGGTCCACAGAGCCACTGCATGGCCTTGCGAGATGCAACACCTCTTTCAGATTTACTGACTGACTGGAGTAATGGCAGCAACTAGTCTTTTAGAGGTAGACGCACTCAAACCCACGTGAATACTCATTCATATACCAGGTATAGGATTTTTACACCTGACTACTGTTCCTAAGTACATCCCACACGGGTCATCTCTTACTAAACTCGTGTACCTGGAACGCACGTTGTCAAAACACAACCTGCTACTGGTGTGGGGGAATCATATTATGGCTATACCCACCTGGCGCCTACAGGCAATGGCCATGCAGGACTCTGTTTAGACAAATGGTGAGGGAGGCCCTATTTCATTACTTTACGAGGAATGAGGTATCAAGCAAAATAACAGTGGGTTGCCTTTAAAGTGGTACTGAGAGGGGTAAGCATTAAAATCACGCATGAGGTCAAAAAGGTCCTTTACACAAGAAACTCTTGGGCTTGAACAGATAATATGTCATCTAGAGATCGAGTTGTAGAGCAGTGAGAAGCCCACCGCCTCCTGGAGGTCAAAGCTGAATATGTGACTCTACTGGAAAGGGTGAGGGACCTTGACTATGAGCAAGGGTGCATTCTTCAGCGAATCCCAGACAAAGGAAGCAACAATAGTAGTGCTGCCAAAGCTCAGGCGGGACCTCCCTGAAGTCAGGTCTTACCACCCTTTGTATATTCTCAGTCTGGATTATAAAGTATGAGGGAAGGTGCTAGCTAACGGTTTACTGTCACTCCTCCCAGCACTGATACACCATGATCAGAATGGCTTTATACCTGGCTGAAACACTGGTTACAACCAGAGGCAACTATTCCTCAGCATGGGCGAGGCCCTTAATGAAGGATGTGGTTTCTGTAGACAAAGAAAGGCACTTCTGAACTCTCATCTGGCTGTACTCGTTCAACGTCCTAAGAAAAATTGGGTTCAGGGTAGAAATATTTAAGTCAATAACCCTCCTATATTCAAGTCTGGTGGCCTGAGTGCACACAGGACTGCTGATCTCCGAGCAGTGGTCGATAGGAAGGAGCATCAGAACATGGTTGCCTGTTGTCACCGAGTGTAATCATCCTAGCTGTGAGACCCCTTGTGTGTATTTTCAGATCCAGAGAGCCACATTG
This sequence comes from Calotriton arnoldi, assembly GCA_963921515.1. Classification (NCBI taxonomy): domain Eukaryota; kingdom Metazoa; phylum Chordata; class Amphibia; order Caudata; family Salamandridae; genus Calotriton; species Calotriton arnoldi. Next base: position 484,321 of record CAWUFW010005205.1, read on the forward strand.
GGGACTACCATTGTCCAGTAGCATCAGGTGCTATCCTTCTGTGTAGACTGTGCGCTACTTACCTGTGTGATGGGAAGTGGCGTCCCAGATGCCATGGAGACCCTAGAGGACCATGGTGAAAGGCCAGGCCTAAGAGTGAAGTGGGAGAAATCCAGTTAATACCCCTTGAGATCACCAGAGAAGGCAGAATGCTCTCGGCTCCCTGCGTCCTCTTTTTGATGTGAATTTGACTTGTTCAAGTATCTTGGGGTACCAAACTACAGCAAGAGTGACAGTTTCACTGATAGGAACATTGACAAAGCAGTAGTAGGAAGTTGTAACTCTGTTGCTACACACTGCCCCCTCACACATAGGGATGAGTTGTGATATCCAAATACGAGATAGCCAGCCAGTATATCTTCCCTGCTTTACTGCTCATAATACATTGTAGGCTTTTTGCTGAGTTATATGCAATATTATCCAACCTTATTTGGAGCGAGGGCACTAAAGAAAGTATTGAGCCACACGGAGAAAGGCAATATAGAGGGAGGGAGAGAAGCAACACGGAAAGAGGGAGGGCTGGAGGCAACATGGAGAGAGGGCGGGAGGCAGCACAGGGTAAGGGAAGCAGGGGTAGTGGAGCAGACAGACAAACGAGGGTGTGTTGGAGGGGCTGGAGCAAGCAGATGGACAATGAAGAGGGGGAGGGAGGGGCTGCGGCAAGCACAGGGGCAATGGAGGGTGGGAGGTAGGGATTGGGCCTGGAGGCAAGCGGGAGGGCAGGTCTGCAGGCGAGCACGCGAACGGCGATGGTGGTTGAGAGGGACTGGATGCAAACACACGGACAATGGAGAGTAGTCGGAAGGGTCAGGGGGAAAGCAGACGGACCACAGAGAGAGGGAGGGTCTCGGGGCAGGCAAACAGACAACAAAGGGTCGGTGTTTGAGAGAGACTGGGGAGGTACACAGAGGGAGAGAAGTACATGAGGGAGTCAGCTGATAAACATGCCCTCTTGTAGAATGCTTAAACACAAATAAAAAATTAGCACCTGAAAAAATGTGCAGTGGAAGGACACAACTAATGTGTCGATGCTCCAGGGAACAGACAAACACAAAGAGGAAGTAAACCTATGGAAGCTGACCAATAAGAAGCAAGCTAATTAGATTGACAATGGAGCCTACCAGCGGTAAGCAATGGGCATCCTCTAAGCCTCCCTGTAAGATAACAAAAGGTCTCACAAGAGACAGCGCATGCACTGTCTTAGGCAAGACTTAAAAAGAGCAGTATGAACAAATTTGTCAACCTTACCATGGTTGAAGCGGAGAGGAAAATAGCCATTATATGGAAAGCAGCAACAACCCCCCCCCCCCCGGTCAGTTGGTGTGTAAGAGCCTTGAAGACGTAAGACGCCACTGAAAACAATACACTCATGTTCCTGAAAAGACAGAAAAGAGGTGGGGTTAATTGCATCACTGGGACATGATCCTACTGGCCTTAGCTAACAAGCCTTGAAATACCAGTTGTTTTGGCCTACTTCTGAACACTCAGTAGATGTACAAACAGCAAGATAATTATAATTGTGACCTGCACACAAATGATCGGTGGATTTGTGTGCTTTGCTGCACAGGGTGAACCCCCCAAACCAACACAAATGAAAACTCTTATTCTGGCAGACTGAACGCCCCCTACGGAACAAATGCAAGTTAGTGCAGAGAACACTGCACAGTGGCGGGGTGAAGTGTGTCCAGGCCTGCACCACTAGTTCATTGGGGAATAGCTCTCGTTACAACGCATGCATTTACAACACATGCCATTACAATGCAAGTCGTTACAACTTTGCGTTGTTACATCGCATGACATTACAACGCAAGTCGTTACAACGACTTGCTGTAGGGGGGGCGCTGGAGTTTGGAATAGTATAATTTACTATTCCAACCCAAGTGTGTGCAACAGTAGGGAAGGTGTTGGATTGAAAATCCAACAAATCCAACACCTTCTGCCCCCTACAGCAAGTCGTTGTAACGACTTGCGTTGTAATGGCATGCGATGTAACAACGCGTCGTCGTAACGACTTGCATTGTAATGGCATGCGTTGTAAAAGATGCGTTATAAATGTTGTTTACCTCACTGGGAGCAGGATGAACAGGCCACATGCATCATTGATCCAACACTGAAAGGTTGTGCCAAGCAGGGTTTAAATGTGCCGGGTCCCTTTGGGTCTCAGATCGGTAGTAATTAGAAACAGGTATTGCAACTAGTCCCTATTGGGCCCTACAGACGCGCCCTTAACTGTAATGGCAAAACACTGATCGATTTCTAAAACATATAAAAAAACCTTGAGGTAATCCATGACAGCAGTTTAGAAGCTGCCTATATTTCACGTTTTACTTAATTTTGCATTCCCTAAGAGCGTTAGCTATTGCCAGGATATTGTGTTTGTGTATTTTTTTAATATAGCATATTATGCTTGTATAGTGTATACTTTTAATCGATTCTCATCCATCTGTTTATAACTCATGATTAAGAGCACTGGAGCTGAGACTGAAGCCAGGGTGAATTTCGCACAGTGCCTCAAAAGAGTTTCCGGATACATGGTCATCCAGTCTTTGGCATCTCTGTAGAGCACACAGAGCAATGGTCACATATTCCATTTGCAGTTGTGATTCTATGCAAATGTGTGTGAAGGAGGTACATAGTTGTCAAAACACTGACAGGCGAAAGTAAAAGAAAATACAGTTATCAGGAAGTGGATCCAGGAGAGAGTGAAAAGATGGCGCTGAAGAAGAAAGAGATGAGGTGTAAGATATGCATGTCAAACATGAAGTGAATATAACATGAGTGATTGAGACACTCTGAAGACCACTACCCATTCTACAAGCTTCAGTAATGTTTACTTCAGTCTCACAATTTCTGAATTCAAAACTTTTCAATATAAATTATTTACAACAAAATCATTGCTGTTACTCATTTATCTTAAACAGATAACAACCATTGACAAAGCCAATAGTCCTGGCTGGTTTTCAGTGTGTGTCAGATGTTGTGCTCTATATCTGGGGGCAATAACAAAAAGCTCAGAGAAGAACCAAAATATTAGTTGGGTGACACACTTTGGAAATCACAGAAATTTTGTTTTACGTGTTTAAGCCATACCCTTAATTAGGCCACACCCCTTTTAGAGGAACCTCCCCCCCCCCCCCGCCCACACATTTTTCATCCCTCTTAAAGCCCTGGTTCCAAGTATCCAGGCCATGTGACCCATGTTTTGTTTCCTCCGTGGAAATCGATGAGGAATGTTAGTAAATATTTCCCCAGCTGGGATTAATGTGACAACAGCCCTCAAAATATAAGAAACAGTACTGGAGGAACACACATAATTTTGTGTAGAAAAGTAGGTAAATTGCCATCCCTCCCAATATCTTCCAGGAGCTATAGTCACTAAGGGCCAGATGTATCGAGCATTTTTCCGGTCTCAAATGGCCCGATTCGCAGAATCTGTCCGTTTTCGACCAGAAAAATGCATTTTGGTATGTATCGTTCCCAAATTGTGATTCGGTAACATGTTACTGAATCGTAATTTGGAATTGTGAATACATCAGTCACTGAAGATGCAGGTAAGAGCAGAGGGGCGGGGCGGGGGTGAAGTCGACAGACGACGAGGAGGGAAAATAAGATTAAAAAAAGAAAACCACTTACTTTGTGCTCGCCGCATCGCCGCGATGCGGTGAGCGCAAGTTGAGTGTTTGTTTTTTTTTTTTACATTTTATTTTCCCTTGTTGTCGTCTGTTGACTTCACCCCCCCGCCCCTCCCCGCCTCACCGCTCATACCTGCACTAGCCGCGCCTGAAATACATACCGATTCGGTATTAGGAAGGAGTGTGTTTAGGGGGTCCCTTTCAAATCCCAAATCGCAGTGGTTTTAGCGATTCCTAATGGGTCGCAAATTGCGACCTACCTCCTTAAGATTCATGAGGTAGGTAGAGTTGCGACCCACTAGGAATCGATAAATGAAACTCTATGGGTTTCATACATTAGCACTAGCAATTACCTAATTGCAATTTGCAGAGAATCTCAATTAGGTATTCTCAATATTGATACAAATGCCCCTAAGTACGGGATGGGGCTGAAACTATGAGAACTTACTCCAGGGTGGCTTTTTAGCTCCCAGTTCAATGCTGAGGTCTATGGCACATAGCCAGTTGCGCCCTCAGGTGCTCATTATATGAAAATGCAGGGTGACTGCTGATCTCTCAATGTGTAGGTCTCCCCAAGATGAGAAACTTCAGGCAATTCACTTGTACTCAAAGGCATAGCATTCTTTCCCTTGCTTACACTACACAACTTTCTGAAAGGATTGCTCAGTCCCAACAGCAAGATTACCTAGTTCAACAAGCACTGGCGGAGACAATAGTTCTTGGCTTTGTGACTTAATGGCTTTGCCAATGGTTTTAGCCATGGTGCAGAGCATCGCCCATGCTTGCAGTGTGGCTAAAGTTTAGAAAACAAAAAGCCTTTGGCACAACACCGCACATATGTGCGCCTACAAAAGGACGTTGGTGTTTTTTTATTTTCTTTTTAGTTACCAATTCGAGTTGGCTCCGGAAGTATAAAGAAAATATTGCATGCAGAAGTGTTTTTTAATGTGAACAGGGGTAAGGGGGTATCGGAAGCAATGTGGGGGTAGAAGCAAGATGGAGGAGGACGGGGGAACACAGAAGCAGTACGGGGAGGGTGGAACATAGGTGTGAGCAACACGCAGAGAGCGGTAGGGATGGGGAAGCAACACAGGAGTCGTGGGAAAGCAACACGAAGGGCACGTTTGTGGGAAAGGAACAATAGGGAGAGAGGAGGGCACAGGTGGGTGAAGCAATGCAGAGAGCATGGGGAGGAATGGGCAGAAGCACATGTGCGAGGGCTACAGCATTGGGGGTGGGGAGAGGCTCTCAGGTGACAGAGATAAACACAAGTGCGAGGGGAAAGAAGTACACAAGGGAAACGGTTCTAAAAAATATGCACTCTCACGAAGTGCTTAACACAAAAAATAATAGTGCTTGAAAAAAGCAGTGGAAGCAGAAAAGCCAGCCAATCCAAGAGATAGTAAAGAGGAAATGTTCCATAGGAGGGACCAGCACAAGAATTAAAATCTGGGACACAAATTAGAAGCAGGCAAATGAGAGTCACAGGTATTTCAACCAGTAGTAAGCAATGGGCCGGCTCCAAGCCCCTATCTGTTCTTGGTAAGCCACAATATGCATCTCAACAGACAGTGCATGTGCTGTCTAGGAGACTGGACCTTAAAATAGAAAGAATGCCTAAAGAAACATTTGGAGGCAGTGCCAACATATGTCACCACCTAGTGCACCTGCCCTATCAAGCTAAATCTGCTTGATAAGGCATATATATATTTTGCAGAGGTAGCACAGAACCAGGAACAGTGTGGGACCTGGAGCAAACAGCCCTGGCTAACCCACCTCCACCCTTGTTATAGCCCTGACAGTAAGTCACACCGGCTCACAGTAAAGTCTATGTGACATGGGGCCTCTCTTTTGAAGCTTTTAACTGAAGGAGGATCATAAAGCAATGGAAGCTTGTTTTTGATTTTTTTTAAACACACAGTGCTTCGATGCCCGCTGTTTCTGCGGATGATGATTCAGGGCTTCCTGTGCTCCTCATTTCTTACGGGAGCAGATTGTTGGCCAAGGGGTGCAGTATGCCGGGAAGTGATACCTGCTGTCTAGCAGTGGTCATCTGTGTACCAGACCTGCCAACTCACACTGTGCCACTGTGTGATACACGATATCGGCTCCCATCACACTGTCACCTGGTGAGGATCCGATATCACACAGTGGCAGGGAAAACGAGCTGAAAGCCTCTGTAAATAGTGGATTTCCAGCTTGTTTTCCGAGGCTTTGAACTCCCGACATCCATTAAGGGGTGTGAAAAGACCCCAGGACATCGGAACCAGCCTTAGCAAACTTCTTGTTTTTGGAGGAGGGGGGTATGGGGGCAGGATGGGAGCAAAAGTGCCTCTTAGGTACTTCTCTGCAAGAGGCCCCGCCTGCTCCAGGCCTTTCCTCACAGGGTGAGATTTATTTTCCAGTTGGCAGGTATGGTGTACCACTGGGAGAAGAAGGCCCTATACCCCTTATCATCTGGTTTCAAGTTACAGAAAGGGCACTGGCACATCCAGGTTGGAGAAAGGTCTTGTACTTCCAAGGACATAAGCAAAATAATCTTGGCAGCCGCGGCTTGCCGGTGCCCGAAATTAAATATGGATGTGCTGAGGGTGAGGGTGCCGCGCAGTCGATGCCGGACTCAGCATGAGAGAGAGGGAAATGCCAGCAAGAACGAAATCAGTAATCCTATCTGAAAAAGCTTTGTGAAATTGAATACTTAGAGTTCATTTTTAATTTTATGTCTGAGATATAAAAAGGGATGAAACGAGGGTAAAGACCTGCCTCGCGCAGACAGAAAAACTGCTGCTGAATTTTTGATTGGATGAGGGTTTTGGATTACTGGTGTAAGGAAGAAATTGAGAGTGCTTATTCCATAGGCATTCCAGAATAAGTCAAGGTGAAATGCCAGCGCGTGAAACATCGCTGAAAACATTCCTAATGTAAAAAAAACAGGACATAAAGTGTACCTGTGTATTATGGTCCCATAAAGCTAAGTTCTGTTAATATGGGAATGGTAGCAAGGAGAAATAGTCGATTCTAAATATCAGGACACCGGCGGGGATTATTGGATAATGCAAAAAAGAAATATTATCTATTTTAAATCATATCATTTACTTTTGCTTGGTTGTCATAAAGTAGATTTTATTTTGAAACGAGATAACTTTTACTGTAAGCAATAAGTTGATTACTCTCTATATTTGATTGGATGTTATTGATGGTGGCGTTATAGGAACAGATTCTTAGTTTATGTCCGTCATTAGGTGTGAATTTAGTAAAGGTGTTTTTGTTGGTTTACACTAGACTTCTCCAAAGAGTAGGTCCTGAACTACTGATCTCTCTCTGGCTACCTGCCAGTGCTCTCCTGTATGCAGCCCAGCATAATAAATTAGGCACTTTTGCTTGGTTTAATGAGTATCTGTATACCAAAATCGAAAAGCATGGATGTGTGTATTTTCAGAACGTTTTTTTCAGAAAATGTTTGGTGAAAAATGGCTGAATTTGCAAAACATATTGAAAGCTGATATATGAGTGGTAAATCATGCGGGACGGGGAGACTTATTACTCATATTATTACATTGGTGCTAGGGGCATTGTTGCTATGGCTGTTGTGCATTAACCATGTAGATGCATTCCAGATTGATAAAACCTTTTTTAACATTATTGCTGGCAACCCTGTCTGATGCACTGAGGTGTATTCAACAAGAACATTGTCTACTTAGGTTTCATTCAGAGTATAAATTTGCAAAACTCAGGCTGACTGAGTTTTGCAAATTTGTATTCTGAATGAAACCTGTTTGGACATTGTTCTTGTTTAATATGCTTTACCCGAATGCTCCTGTTGTTGCATGATGCACTGAGGTGGTCACGGCTGACAATGTTGCATGGGGTGGCCAGTAATGGAATTGTGTCTGATATGGTCACTATCACAACACTGATAACATTAGTAGAACGGTATGATTTTCATTGAACATAAGTAGCTCTTCCAACAGAAAAGACTGGAGCCCCTGGTGTACAGGCATATTTTGTCTGTAAAAGTGAAGGGATTAGCAGTTGCCCTTTGCATTGTTCTGCTACCAATGAACCAATTCCTTGCATTGTTGATGTTTTGTTTAGCATTCGTGGTGAGAATTCTGATTGATTGTACAAAGGTCAATGTTGAAGTAAGACAGTGTAGTTTGAAGTTTAAACAACTCAAAAGATGTTGTAATGCTTGAAAACTAACCAAATGGTGAAAATGAAATCCAACCGAGAACTTCATTTTGTAGGCTTACTATTTGTTGAAATTGTGTAAATCAGGGAATTTATGTAATTCTTGTGAGTTATAAAAGTTAATGTATGGGTTGTCCATCGTTACTTTGAATTATGGAGTTTTACACAGCGGATTTATTTGCACTATCACTAGTGAATGGTATATCTATTGTTTTTGTACATCACCTACTGCCACAGACACCTCTCAATAAAACCATTGGTATAGTATATTACTAGTAAGTAATTCATTGGTACTCATTTTATATACTTCAGACGATTAAATGTATGAGTCAGCCCACTCAAAAATCGCTCATCAGTGATATTTGTAGTTTTTAATCTACTGAGCTATCCTTCGAACAAAGGTTGATAGTATTCCACAGTACTCGCCAGACAGAAGTGCAAAGGGCTGCTCTGGGGGTGTACAGGCAACTCACATCCTCTTAGAGAGATTGATAGACTAACCTTATCAGTGGCGTAACGAAAGTTGAGAGGGCCCCCCTGCAAGGTACACGGAGGGGCCCCCGCTCCGGATTTAATCCGGAGTTCTCAGGCCCTCCAGCTCGGGGCCCCCGCTCACCGCGGGGGCTGCGTCGGCCTGTGTTACGCCCCTGAACCTTATATAACCAATACACCGAGTATTAAGTAAAATGGAGTTAGAGGCAATGGCGGTTGCTTCCAAATAGCATTAGTGGGGAGGGGGGCGTAAAGAAAAGAAAAACACTTGCCTGCCAGCTGGCCGGCCGCCATCTCTCCTTGATCCTCTGCGTCCTCTTCCTTCGTTCTGCTTAACAGGAAGCACCCACCCAGGCTCCCCTGACCAATCACAATGCTGCAATGCAGCGTTGTGATTGATCTGAGTGCCGTGGTTCGGCGCTCAGCCAGGGAATGAGAGCCTGGGGCCTGGGTGGAGAACATGCAAAGTGTGCATAAATGTTTGGCCGTCCCTCTTGGGCCGGCCAAACATTCATGCTCACTTGGAGTGGGGAAACCACTCCTCCCCTGCCCTGCTCTGTGAGCAGAGCAGCCCCACCCCACCCACAAAGCTGCCGCAGCACGGAAAAATAAAATGATAATAACATCGCGTTATTATCTTTTTATTTTTCCTTTTTTTGCAGTGCTGAAGGCAGTGGGGCGACGCTCCTCCAACTTAGAGGAGGAGCCACCCCTGGTTAGAGGCCACAGCGCTGTGTTTGAGCCATTTCTATGTATTTATGAATTACAACGCTACCTTCGCACAATTCCACCCGACCACTGGGCCACATCTAGAAATGCATATACACATTGCTTTTGAGAGAGACTAGCATATAGTGAGGTTGATAAAGCCCCTTTGTACTCTTTCCTTCCTTATGCAGGGTGCTTTCACTCAAAGGTTTTTCAGAGAAACATACTTTAGGCACAGAGGGCCATTTCAGCTTGAAATGAAACACAAATACTCTAGAAAAATTTGGTAACAGCTCTTGGTCCCTATGCCTCACCATCAAGCCCCTCCACTAATGCCCACGATCCCATTCCAGTAACCTCCAAAAATAAAAATTATTATGAAAATGTTATTTTAAAGCAGGGGTTCATTCCCGAGACATCAGTGTCCTGTGGTTGCCAGGGTCCGTAGTGTGGGCTTCATAACATTGCATATTGGAAAAAGTAATCTTTAGAAACTGAAACTGGTCCTGGGTTGCTTGTGTTCCGGTTCAGAAAGGACCTCGCTTCGCAGTTCAGTTTGGACTGTTCCTATTGGAGCAGGACAAGGTTGATTTGCATATGGCTGAGGAGGGATGCTGATTTTTTTTTTTAAATGGGGGTGCTGGCCAGCGACATCTCCTGACTTAAATGCCTTGATTGTACTTGTCATGCTGCTGATATATACTTTAAGATTTGTGTATTTTACTTTGTAAAGCAACCATATCTTTATTTATATATGCATTAGAAAATCTTTGGAATGCGTTTGACAACTACTTTCACTTGTATCCCAGCAATCGTGTCACTAGTTAAAATTATAAAGCACCCTTATATTCAAGTAGACAAGAGACAAATAGGCACAGCTCTTCATTTTAATATAGTTGGTCCATTGTCACACAAATTTGCCTGTTGTGAGACAGATTGTAAACACACAGTATATGCTTCTGGGTTAATAAATAAATACCTCTGCATTACTACCCCAAGTGTATTCCTTCAAGGATTCAAGGGGGTGCCACACCCATACTGTCAGCACCACTGCAAGTGACTAATCTGAGGTAGAAGGTGGGCAAAAAAATGATGGACAGGAATGTGGCTCTGAGTTACTACCAGTGGCTGAGATTAATTCACACATTCCCCCAATCCGCCTCTGTTGTGTTTTTTTCTGGAATTCCATCATTGTTTCCTAAGAGCATGCTTGTTATGTGTTTTGTATTCCACTGTGAGCTGGAGCTGAATGGGAAGCTGGACAGAGCCAGCATGTGTATGTTGGTCCCTTCTCTCTCCTTGGGTCACTGCTTGTTTCTTTCTCATCAATGGCAAATATACTCACAAAGGAACAGGGCATTAATGTCGCCTCAGGTAAGGACACTGCAACAGCAGCCGCGGCTCGTACAGGGAGGAGTGGCAGGGCGGTGGGGCCGGGTGGGGGGGATTTTGACAGACGACCACAAAAGAAAATTAATTATTTCATTTTCCCTCATGGTCGTCTGTCGAAATCTCCCCCACCACCCTGCCGCTCCGACCTACACGAGCCGTGGCTGTGCAACAGTGCCCTGCCTTTGCATGCGCTCCTTGCACCCAGGGTTCTGAGAGGATCTACTGATGTTGGTAAGTGCTGCTTTCCTTTTGTACATTTACTGCTGTAGTGATCACTGTGGAAGTACGGTTTGTGCACTCATTGTATTGTCTTTTCTGTGAGAGGTCCATTCACCAATTGTCTAACACACATATGTTTTCATTTAGTTATCTTCCCATTCTTAGGCATTCATCCAGCCACCGATCTACACCCATACACCTCTGCTTTCATCCACCTGTACCCATGCATCCATTTTCCACTCACACTTATGCACTCATCCAACTCATTCATTCTCTCATGCATTTATAGAGCCGCACTCATACATGCATTCATTGTCTGACCTTAACCAAACGTTCATGCTTCATCCAGCCACCAACTCCCATAATTGCATTTATCCAGCTCGCACCAACACCCATCAATCTATCCAACCATCATCTGCTTTAGGCGGAGACAGCGAGAGGCACACAGGTGACACAGTCCAGATACACCGAGAGAACCCTCTCAAGTGACCCTCCCTGATCTCATGGGATCTTACCCTACCTACTAAGGGAATCTCTACTCCTTTCATTTATCCGGGGGCACCGAAATTTTCGGGCCACTGTAGATATAAATTTCTTATTCGGTCCTGACGAAGCGCCCTGGATCTCCCCCTGAGACCACTGAAGCGCGAAACATGTTGACCATAACATATGCCCACTAGGGACATATAATCACCCAGCTACCAAGGGACATAATACCCCTTAAAGCAGCTCCATACACTTTGTTTTAATAATGACAGAGGGATCACTTTATTAAAAATTAATCACTCTCCCTCCAGCCATTTTTAGGTCGAGCCTCGAGTAGCGCGCAAGCGCTGCTAGGCGAAGACTTTATGTAAGGGGGTTTCAGAAGCTGACCACACGCTCGTGCGTCGTGGCCTTTTTCGGGCGGTTACGCGCAAGCAAAAGGCCATGGTGCACGAGCGTGTGGTCACGCCTACTGCTCGCAAGCGCACAAGCGCGCGCGACGTGCACTACAGCGCGTGAATACCCTCACCCCTCCTCCCACTCCCTCCTCGTCAGCTTCATTTTCCTTTCACTTTCGCGCCGCGCGGCCGTGTCACTTTTTTAATACACTTTCTAGGACTTCACTGCCACTTACACCCACGCACCCATACGGCTTCATCAAAAGATCTCCGAAAAAGAGACCCTTCGGGGGACCCGTAGGCCATTGCAGCGCCGGCCCAACGAGGAGCAAAAGCCCAATGATGAAGCATGACATCCTTCGGGGTGTGTGAGGGCATCAAGATGAGGACACCCTGCCTCCCACAAGCAGAGTAGCACACGACAAGAGTACCCCCTACTTCCCTCCTCTCCATCTCCACTCAGGAATGGTGACTCCCTTTGGTATAAGTTTAATTTCGGGAGCACGGGTCACCGGACCTTTTAGAATAGCTCCTAGAGTCCCTCACTTTTGATAAATAGGGTCAACAGCATACAGCCATCTGTTCATCAATTATTAAACCCACAAAGCCATCAATCCATCCATGCATCCATCCAACATCTGCAAGTGTCTGCATGTGCCAGCATGTGCCTTTTTGTTACTTCATGTGTGTGTGGGTGTGTGTGTGTGTGGGTGGGTGGGTGTGTGTATGTGTGTAAGAGAGAGAGAGACTGTTTGGGTTCAAGTATGTTTGTGGGTGTGCCTGTGTGTGTGTGTCTATGTCTGTCTGTCCTATGCATTGAGGTGTATAGCGGACATGAATGGAGGCTTCTGTCTACTTCATACAACCACATCAAACAAGAAAGTAGAGCCATTCCAACAAAGAACGCGCACCTAAAATAAGTAAGACCTTTTGGCTTTTTAATGCTTGTTTACTCTGCAGCCATTGTTTGACAATAGGCTTTCCCACTGATATGTGCGGGAACTCCTGTTACTGCACATATCGCAGTCATTACTGCACCCCATGAAATGTTCGTGAGGCAAACCCCACAGGCCAAACCTGGCCAGTAAAACTGATAACATGCAGAATTCAGTGAAATAAGTTCGAAATAGGAGGTATGTACCACGCCTGGTAAATCTCTCAGCCTGGGGTGCCGGGATTTATCAAGTGCTCCTGATCTAGCGCTGGGCCGACCCTCTTACCATTGGTTATCTGATAGACCTTTTTGTGCGACTGAGAGATGATGGGAGTTAGCACTTGGTGAAACACATTTATGTAACAGTGTAACCCATTCGGCCACACAAAAAAGGCCAGGAATCAGTAAATAAAGTTAAGAAGTTTGATTACAAGTTAACAGTCAGTTTAATATAAATCAATCTCAATACCATGCTGTAAAGGTACAGAATCACAACTGAATAGTCAAACGTGCTGAAGAAGTTCAGGGGCATCAGTGTGAGGCAAACAAGAAGTTCTGTCCCAGCAATGCAAAGAATTAACAGTAGAATCTGATGCTCAGAGAAGAGTCCTAGATCTTCTCGCCTAAACATGAGTAAAGTCTAAAGTCCTTAAATCCAGAGTCTAAACTAATGAGGATGGTTAAGTCTAAAATGATCTCAAAGGTTTGGGAAAATCCTGAAAAAGAGAAAAATGCGGCAAGTTGTGGGAAGATGTCAGCATTTCAGAAGGGTGATGATTTAAATGCTTAGGTTTGGGATTCTCTGACAATATCAAATCATGATTTGAGAAGTAATACTGAAAATGTCCTTGCTCATATAAAAGACTGATTAACAAACCACAAGTAACACCATAAGTCATAGGAATGTGATGGTACATGATACCTTCTTCAGCTCATGCAGGTAGTTGCGTATAAATGTAGCAATCCCTAGCATCCGCAGTGTTAATATACTCATAAAGCAATTTGCAATATACATTTAAAGAAAGATCACGTTTAGAAACATCTATGTGTAAGTCTTTCGCATCTAGTGAGTGCCTTCTATCATCAGTAGAAAGTGGGGTGTTAGGGGTATGTGTAGACCTAACCTTCTCTAAACTAGAAGAGTTGGGTACATATAATCCCACCAGCAACATAATTAGTACTATACGTACAGCTATTAACATACCTGCTATTATGTACCTACATCTATTTGTGTTATTATTATTAGGTTTCATGATTTCTCTGAATTCAGACCACTTATGTGAAAGCAGCAGCAGCAAAAGTCTTCTTTGTTAGTTTACAACTGCTCAAATAGCAAACAATGTCCAAGCAGTCAAAATGCAATTATAGTATTTACAAGGTCTTTGTCAGTCTTCCTTAGCCCTACTCTGTGTTCTTCTAAGTAACAACCTTAACTCTCCTTCAGCAGACCCAGGCCTAGGTCTCTTCTTAATCCCTATAAAGTCTATTTTTATGTCTCTAATAAATGCACAATTCAAATTCACTAATGATCACATCAGGATTAAGTATGTCAGTCTGTTTGGTGGCAATGCAATTTCAACACTTAGTTCAGCCACAATGTTCAGTTCAAGGAGGCCCTATTGGATTCAAATTGTTATAACAAAATGTCCAAAATTCTCTCTTCCAGTCATTAACAGCAAGGTATGTCCATTCAGGTGAGTAATACCTCCAACATGGTACTCTTGCTCTCTTTGATCTACTTACTACTGGCCCCTTATCATCACTGCCACTTAGGCCATGTTCCTCATTATCTTCTGGGATAGTGTGTGGCACATGCACTTCAGACAAACGTTGTCTTTTTTACTCTTATCGTCTTGGCCACTGGTCTCCAGGCACTACTCACGTTACTACTGCACCAGGCCCTTTGCCAGGGTCTGATTCCAGCACAGTGAACACTACAGAAGGGGACCCTCTGGTACCGAATTCAGCTGTTGTCTCATTCAAACCCCCCTCGGGCCAAACATGTGCTGTCCCAGACTCTTGCTGGTCCCCAACAGCTTGACTAACCTGATCCCTTTGTCTCACTGTACCCACTGGCACTTCAGGAAGAGGTGCTGTTACATCATCAAGGGAACAAGAGAACTCTGCAAGTGTGCGCCGCATGCACCCAGTTGGGGAGACCTCCACACTTCACAGCTGTTGTAGTGACCGAGATAACCTGGTAAGGCTCTCGCCATCGAGGCTCCAAACTGGTCTTGCGCATGTGCTTTTTCACAATAACCCAGTTGCCGGGACTGAGGTCGTGGCAACTGCTCCTGATGAGGTGAGCCTGTAGCCTCTCCAACCTGATGTGACACAGAACACACCACATCAACAATTCCTTTGCAGTAATCAAGAACTATGTCATCTGTAATGTTCATAAGTGCATTTGCAGGCACAGATAGCAATCTCATGGCTTTGCAAATTATTATCTCATGGGGAGACAATCCTGTCCTTCTATCGGGAGTACTGGGATGACTTATCAACACAAGGGACAACGCATCAAGCCACTTCAGAGATGTCGAAGCACACACATTAGCAAGTCTGAATTTCAGCAACCCATTGACTTGCTCCATGATGCCTGAAGCCTTAGGTCAGTAACTGCAATGTAGCCTCTGCTCCACTTGCAGTGCTGCACACATGTTCAGGATCTCTTTATTAAAATGAGCTCCTCTGTCTGGTTCCAGAGAAATCAGGAAAATCGAAACTCGGAATTAACACCCTCAACAACAACTTAGCTACTGTGAGACTGTCATTTCTCCGGGTCGGGTAAGCTTCAACCCAACGCGAGAAGATGCACACAGTCACCAGGACATATCTCAGCCCATCGCACACAGACATCTCGATAAAGTCCAGTTGCATCCTACTGAAGGGACCTCCTGATCTCCCAATGTTACTGCAGTTTTTCCATCCTACATTATTCTGCTGACACACGATACACCAATGACACAACTCTTTAGCCATTTATCTGAACCTAGGATTAAACCATGTTTGCCCAAACAAACGCACCAAGGCATCCCTACCTACATGAGCAGTTCCATGATGTCTCGTCATTGGGGGTAACAAGCTATCTGGCAACACAGGTCTTCAATCTTCTGAAACCCAAACGTCATCTTCATCTCTCTTGACACAACCTGCTCTAACCCAGCCTTGCTGTTCTCCTCATGACACTTCCATCTAAAGTCCCCTAACTTCCTCCCATATATCAGCTGTGTTTAGCAGGAGGATGTAATTGGTCTCATCTGTTTTATTTTGGTATTCGCCATTAAAAGTACAATCATTCAGGGCACAATAGCTGTCTCTCTCTTCCGCATACCTATTGCCCACTGTTGCGTAATCATCCCCCTTGCGGTGTGCGAAACACTTCTCAACCACAATCTGGGCAGGTAACTGTAAAGCCTTCAACAAGTTATGCACACTTTCTCCATTGCCAATCTGGGACCTTGAAGAGGTCATAAATCCCCGTTATGACCATACCAGTCCGAAGTCATGGACGACACCAGAGCCAGATTGATAATCAGTGATAATGGACACTTTCAGCTGGTTTGAAACACAGCATGAAACCGGTCCCAGGATGCCTGTTTTCCAGTCCAAAGAGGACCTGGCCTGGCAGTTCGGGCTGGGCTGTTCCCATTGGGAACAGAGTCAAGGCTGATTTGCATATGGCTGGGTCCAAACTGGAATGGCGTGGCGAGCAAAATAACAATGGATTAAAGCCAGATCTGTGACTGGGGGTGAATGTTTAACAATGTTCAACATTCCATCCATCATCTTTTTGTGTTGCTAAAACACAGCATGCCCTGGTAAGAGCAACAAATTTGGCTACTTGTGCAGAAAGCACTCCTTGAAACCAGGATGCTTCGACCACACCTAAGACAGTACAAACTGTGTAGGCAGCTTTCAGGCTTCTTTCATGATCTTGTAAACAGGAACCATCAATAAACATTCCTTAATCTGATTTGATAGTGGCACATCTTGTATGTAAGGTCTTGATTTGGTGCACAATTAAGTAACATCGGGACAGTCATGCTCAGCTTCACCCTCAATAACATAATTTACAGGAACAGGCAACAAGTTAGCAGGTTTCAGTGTAGTATATCTCTTAAGGGTTATATTGTCCGCCACAAGTATGGCTTGCTCATACTTGGTCATACGGCTATTGACAAGGTGTTGGGTCATGGTATGTGTGAACAATATTTCCACAGAATGGGGGGCAAAAGCTGTTCCAGGTTGACCCATAACAATGCTCTCACACTGCTCAATCCTGACACCTGTGGAGGCCACAGCTTTGAGACAGCCAGACAAAGCAGCAGTTACTAGATCAGGTGTAGCTGGAAAAGAAGTGATGGGTCTTCAGTGTTCCCATGCATCTGAGTTAGCACTGTCGAGAGTGCAGCCCTCTCTCTCACTGCTAAACAAGCTGAAACATTTATTGTAATCAGGCATTCCCAGTGGAAGGCATGGATGCAAACGTCATCCCATGGTACCAGATCTGACACATCCTTGTGTGTCAGCCTCTGCAAAGGCTTGGCCACTAGGGAAAAGTTGGGAATCCACCTTCGACTTTCCGTATACCCTTGTGGGACTCAGCACCATGCCAAAATATCGCTGCCGAACCGAAATGCAAAGAAGAACTTACTATCCTCCTGCAATGTTATGGGAAAGAAACTTTGGGACTAATAAATGACAGTGAACCTCTCAACCTCACATGGAATCTGAAATAAAATCACAGCTGGATTCAGTACCACAGGATAACAAGGGACAACAATATGTTGATCTGTCTCAAATCCTGCGCTATGCGATATTTGCCATTAGGTTTCTGCAAACCCATAATAGGCAAGTTACATAGACTCCCCATAATCTCCTTCAGAATGCCTTGATGAATCATTGAATCAATTACAGGAGTAATCCCAGCAATTGTTTCAGGGGTCAGATTATATGGCGGGATCCTCAGATACTCAGCATTAGGTTTCACTGTTATGCAGATTAGTTCAACACCTTTAATGAGCCTATGTGTTTCCCTGGAAAAGTCCCACACTTCAGATAGCACTATGTCTCTCAACTCTAAGGGCAAATAATTAACATAGGATACAGACTGATATCTGAACTCTGATTTACAAGTTTACATCATGAGTTTGAAACTCAATGCCCTTTCGTGTAGAGTAAATGGAACAGTTTATCTTGCACAAAAGACCTCATCAAGGCAGATTTACGGCACTTGAATTACACAACACAAAATGGTGATTCTCCTCAAAAGACCCTATTTTAACGGGTACTGCTTCAGTAACAGGGCTAGTTATTTGTTTTTTGGCAACTCCTACGACTGGGATTATTTTTTCCAAGAGGGGTAGATTGGGAACCCCTGCTGACTCACAATAGAGCAGGTAGCACCAATATCAATCAAGAATGATACGGGGTGGCCAGTCATCTCACCATCCATGATTGGACCACTCTGGTCTACCTCTAAGTTTGCGCCAAGCATGCAATCCTCCTCCCCCTGAGGCGCCGTCATTGAGTCATATTCAATGGTATGGATTTAAGACCACACAGTTGGAGAACCAGAACCCGGTTTCTTCATCGGCAAAGATGATACAACTTTAGAGTGTGTGATTTATGTTATATGTCTTGTATTGTCTTGTTTGTCAACTCTGAGAATCTTTTAAAGGGCAGCACAACACTATACACGATAATGTTAGGATTATCCTGGCACAAATGAAAAATATCCAATCACAAAGGAGGGACTGAGGGCTTTTAGGACAGGTCCAGCACACATGCCCTAACAATAATGAAGATACAAAAGGTATGCTGTTCCTAATATCGAGACAAGGAAAAACTGGTTTTATGTGGTCATGAAGTGTAGGAGGATGAGGATTCCTCCTCTTGGAATATAGGGCCCTCACACACCCGGCAAGGTGTCATGCTTCATCATATGGGCTGCTCCTCGGCGTTGCAATACCTGACGGGCTCCCTATGAGGGGCTCTTTGGCGGAGATCTTTTATTCCAAATGCAGTTTGGTGCCATGGGGGTGAGGGGCCTAATTAGTGTAGATGAAAGTGTGGAGGTGTATAACCTGAAAGAAATTTTAAAACAGGTAAGGGAGTACCAGCGAAGACTATTTTAATCAATGGGTCTCCCACCCTGATTAAAAGAAACAAAGGCGCATGTCTGAGATTATGTCTCAGGTAGGGCGCTCTATTGTGCGGTCAACATGTTTCTCGCCTGGTAGTTAAACAATCTGGTGGCGATTCGTCAGGACCTAATAAAATCAAATCTATCTACACGTGGGTGGTTGTATGGTGTGATCTACCCTTTTAAATCAACCTAACACATGCTATGTGTAGTACCTGATAGCATATGACCAACCCTAGTTGGGTTTCTCTATCTACTTCATCGATACCCGGCAGGTATCTCACAAGGAATTTCCTTGTGTGGTTTTGCAAAGTCCGCAAAAGGCCGGCTGACCTACCTTCTTTTGCCGTGTGTGTTTCTACTTTCCCCACTTTTAATAATACCAGCTATATTATTGAATAAATATTTGTTTCCCATTTAGCTAGGTATTTTTGAACCCACTAACAGACCCTCCCACTCTTATACCATCATTTACCTTATAGTTCACAACTTACAAAGTGCTCCCACGTCGGTCGCAGCACGCCCCATCCTGCAGCGGGGCGGTAAGAACCAAATGATGAAGCATGCCACCATGGGACATCGTGGTGGGTGAGTCTTATTTTAAGAAAACTTACTGTTTTCCTTAAACTATAAAGGTCACTGGGAAGATAGCCAATTCTAATACAGTGGGACTCTTCTTGGTTGTTCGATTAAGTAAGGAGGCGAGTCCTCTGTAGCCTGACCTCTTTCTCTCCCTTTTTGTTTGACTCGTCCTACATTTATAGTCATATAATGACCTGAGGTATGCTCAGGTGGTGCCTCTTCTCCTTCTCAAACAGGTATCTTTATATCTCCCCTAAACATGTCTCGTACACCTTAAAGAATTTCATTTTTCAACAGTAAATTATGAAGTTCTTTTAGTCTCAAACCAGGAAATAATTTCTTTACCCACAGTTCTAGTTTAGCGTCAACAGCTAATACCAGCACGGCACTCTATGACATAGACAGACAATCTCAGCACGGCTTTATACCAACCGACCAATCCAAGCACGGCACTCTGTGATGTCAATCTCACTAGTTACAGTGACTCACCCTCCTTTACAATTCTTCACAAACGTGTTCTCTCAGAAATGTTCACCAAACAAATGCAAGCAATTTCAAAATCTAACTTTGTCTGCTCTACTAAAGAAATCAAAATATTCATACACACAAGAAACAGTCCAGAGTAACACTTTCCGACCTATCCTGACGTCCACTTCGAATAAAACCTCGACGAACGGGGTCTCAATCAGATTGTTACAGTTCCTCCCTGTGCACTGAGATTCACTATCCCAACTACACCTCACAATCACACAAAGATAAGTCCCTTTCTCAATTGTGCTGTCGATGACGTTTAACGATTAGCACCACTACACAGTAGACAACTACAATATAGTGTATTCTACACTTTTAAATACCATTAGGTAACGTCGGACCCGATAACCACTTCAACTTCTCTGTAGTACGCACCACATTCATACAACATCATAAAACATCTCCGCAGAACACCACACAATCACTGCAGGACACCACAAGCTAAGCAAAAGCAATTGCAACATTCAACCCTATTAATACTTACACCTCCTCTGTTACAACTCACTCTAGAACCACTGGAACTCCATCAATCCTTTGAACAAACCATGGGCTTTAGAGTTTTGGTTTGGGCAATTTCCAAATGGGAAACCCTAACTCCCTCACTTCAGTGACAACCATCCGACAATGCTACCAGTTGATCCAGTGCTGGTCCTATACTCTTACCATTGGTTATCTGATGGATCTTTTTGTGCGACTGAGCGGTAATGTGATCAAACATATTTAATTAACAGTGTAACCCATTTAGCCACACAAAAAGGACCAGTACTCAACTAATAAAATTAAGAAGTTTTATTACAAGTTAACAGTCAGGTTAATATAAAAGAATCTCAATACCATGCTGAAAAAGGTACAGAATCCCATCTGGACAGCTAAACCTCCTGAAGAATTTCAGACACATCAGTATGAGGCAAAAAAGTTCAGTCCCAGCAATACAAAGAATTAACAGTAGAATCTGATGCTCAGAGAAGAGTCTTCGATCTTCTCTCCTAAACATGAGTGCAGTCTAAAGTCCTCAAATCTAGAGTCTAAACTAATGAGGATGGTTACGTCTAAAAGGATCTCAAAAGGTTGGAAAAATCCTGAAAAAAGACAAAAATGCCAAAAAATTGTGGGAAGGTGACAGCATTTCAGAAGCTTGGTCAAGAGTCTTCTAGAGATAGAGAAATAAGTGTTAGCCTAAGCACACTCAACAAAAAATCAAAAGGGTAATCATAGAGGTCTGTACCTCTCAACGTCCAAGAAAAAGTAGCCAACATCAGCCTATGAAGACACTAGTTAATACCACACAAATCTTTGGGTAACACCCTTTGATCACACCATCAGGGGCTCCATTGTCTTTTCCATTCTCACGTTGATCTGCAACGTTATTGAACTCTTCCAGGGCAGTTCTGAGAACGACATTGTCCTTGGGTACCTGTGACTCCTCTGAACATTGCTGAACAAAGCCTGTGAGTTAATACTCTGGCTCTCCATGTTCCTAGTCAAGGTCTTCTTCACAAGCTCTATATCAATAGTACAGAGCTACATGTATTCTTAAACCAACCAACCATGTGAACATACCTGCAAGGGAAAAGTCACACAAGCAGAAATGGAAATAGTATTTTATGCAGAAAGAAATACAGGCCTATTCATGTTGACTTAGTGTATTAACTCAATGGTGCACATTTAATGTACATGTGCACATACAGCTACAAATGAATACCACATCAGTACATTAGATTCATGTTGTATTTCAATAAATGTAAAATAACTTAAAATGTGCAAATAAAAGTGTCACTAAGAACTACATTTTGAATACCAATGCAAAAACATTAATGCATACTTTAACATAACTCATTCTCGTTTCCGAATAATAATTAAATTTTACTGTGTGTGGATAGTTTTTATCAAGTCTCTAAGGAGTATATATTATTTTTAATAATGCTAAGGCACACAGTATGTATGATTCCTAGTTCTATAGTGAATGCACTCCAGTACTGAGTTCAAGTGCAACACCTTTACATTAATAACGTTAGGACACACAGGTATACAGTGCTAAGTGCACAAATAGGTTGCGTATTTGTGACGTGCACGAATGGAGCCAAAATTATGCTGCTTCACTCCCCACTCGTAACGGGGCATAAGGCATAGACACCTACCTTTAGTTACACACTTCCGAGCAGACTCTTTTGTTATGCTTGCTTATCAGAAAGCGATTTGCTTTTAAACTCTGCTGTCTGACACATAAGGCACTTCACAAGGCTCGCCCAGCCTATCTGTCACTATCTGCCTCCCAAATGACTAAGGTCCTCAAACAAAGAGTTGTTGCTGACCCCACGCATCCGTACCTCAAGATTCGCGGGCAGATCCTTTTCTTATACTTTTCCATTCCACTGGAATAAACACCCTCTTTCTCCTTGCATTTGCCTAGATTTTACAAACTTTAAGAAGATGCTAAAAACCTGGCTGCTTTAGAATATCCTCTCTTGGCATGATCAGCACAGCGCCGAGATACTCCTCCAGGAGTGAGTTGTGCACTATACCAAGGAGACAGGAATAAATAAATAATAAATGTGTATTTGTATAGCACACAACTCACCCGGGAGGGTACCCTGGCACTGGTGCTGCTCTGCCCCCTCCCGTCTCCTTGCATCCTCGTTTGTTCTTTTCCGCCAGCGTCAGAGGGGAAGTTGAGCTCCAGGTGGAGAACAATAACAGCCAAGAATGAAACAAGCGTGGCGACAGCATTGAAACCATTGCGCATGAATCCCTTCCCTGCTTGGAGATAATGTACTCAGTACCCCCCACCCCGCGCCTCCCTACCCGCACTCACTTGTTACTGGGATCCCATTGAGAACAGCTGAGCTTTGTGACTTGAGTGTGCGGCACAATGAAAAGAGGCTCTGCGGCACGTGCCCTGTGTTAATAGGTGTACCAAGGAGGACTCTTGTGTCTGAAAAGCATGTCTGCTGGGGTGTTCTGGGAAAAGGGGGGAGGCAGCTATTATATCTGCTGTTCAATATACGCATCTCTCTCAGAAAACCTGCAGAGTGAGGTCAGACCAGGTCTGCAGCAATGAAGATGATGTGAGTGTCAATCCCATTTGTGGTACACACAAGGAAGATTCAAACTGTCAATTAGTAGAGAGAGGGGATAGAGGTCCAGTGGAGAGGTGACGTTGCAGGAGCGAGAGAGAGGCGGTGCAAGTGAGAACTGGAGGCCATAATAACTCAACATATGAAGGTTTGCATAATGAGGTATGTGTGATAGCTGTACTGCAAATTTTGCAGGAGACATGCCAGGCCTGTGGAAAAAGGATGGGGTCAGACAACGAAAGCAGTAGTATAAACTGGACTAAAGAGAAGGGGGGGGAGAAAAAGAGTTACATCTATTCCTAAAGTAACTAATCATGTGAACGTACCTAAACCAAAACAATACCAAATGACAAAAATCCACAATACAGTTCTCAAGATATTCTTACAAATAGGTTATTCACTCAAATAAAGCTTGTAGCAACAAATAACTCCACTTGGAGTTACAATGACGTCGTGACCGGTGGAAAAGCCAAAGTACGGCGCCGACCGCGAAGTGCGCGGCGTCGGGCCCGGAGTCAAGCAGACCCACAAAGAACAGTACCTTGGAAATGATGAAAGCAACAGCAGTTTACGGCGTCGGGGAGGTGCGGCTTCATAGGCGCTGCGCGGCGTTGGTTCCTTGCGACCCCAGGGGAGGTGTAGCCTCTGTTCCTTACTGCAGGGGAGGCGAGACAACGGTTCCTTACTGCGTCGGGGAGGTGACGTCACGATGGCGCCAAAACCACTGTTCCTTACGATGTCGCAATGTCGATGGATTCAGGGGTCACCCTTGTCGAGGATCGACTCCGCGATGATGAAGTCGGCTTCGGAGTCGATGCAGCACAGCAGCAGGCGTCGGGCCCACGTCACAAGTCGGAGCAGCGCTCACGGCTTCGGGCAAGTTACGGCGTCGCTCGCTGGTGTCGATGTGGCACGGCAGCTGGCGGTGGGCCTGTGTCGCAAGTCGGAGCAGCGCTCACGACTTCGGTGCAGGTTACCGCGTCGCTCGTCGGCGTTGCAATTTCCTTCTGTAGCAGCTAAAACAGCAGTTCCAGATGCAGGAAGACAGAAGGGGTGAAGTCTTTGTGTTCCTGAGACTTCAGAACAGGAGGCAAGCTCAGTTTCAAGCCCTTGGAGATCTTCTTCTTCAAGCAGGTGACAAAGCAAGCAGCAAAGTCCTTTTTCTCCTTTTCTTGGCAGCAAGCAGCCACTGCAGGCCAACCCCAGACAGCAAACAGCATAGGGGCAGTATTCCTCCTCAGCTTCTCCGACTCTTCTCCTTGGCCAAGGTTCCTCTTGATTTCCCAGAAGTGATCTAAAAGTCTGGGGTCTGGGCCCCTCTTTTTATACACACAAATTATTTGTTCTCTGAAGGCAGAGAGTGTCTGTACCCAGCCAAAACCAGTTCTGTCCTCACTGGTGCATCTTCCTGGCAGGAGGTGGAGACAGCATTGTTGAAAGCAGACCTGGCCCAGGCAGGTGAAAGGAAATCTCCTCCCCCTACTCTAAATTCAACCCAGGTCCCATTCAGCCCAGCCCTGACTCATCAGACTGCCAGAGCCGCTGCTCTCCTCCAGCCACTGTCATTCAAAAGCCAGACATGCAATACACAAACCTAGCAGAGGCACACTGGATGAATAGGCAAGAAAATACCTACTTTCTAAAAGTGGTATTTTCAAACACAGAATGTAAAAATCACCCACACTAAAAGATGCACTTTAACATTCTGAGTTCAGGCATACTAAACTTTATTCTCCTATCTTGTTCCCAGGGTCAGTTATGTTTATAAGATGTTATAAACAAACTGCCCATTCTGGCCTATGGGAACAGATAGCTTTGCAATAGTGAAAAACGAAATTGGCAGTATTTCACTATGAGGACATGCCACACACTTCAGGGCATGTCCTACCTGTCACATACAATGCACCCTGCCCACAGGGGTACCTTAGGCCTACCTTAGGGGTGACTAACATGTAGAAATGGGAAGGTTTAGGGACTGGCAAGTGTGTGCACTTGCCAAGTTGACATGGCAGTCCCAGACTGCACACAGGCTCTGCAACGGCAGGCCTGAGTCACATTTTACAGGCTGCTTCTGTGGGTGGCACAATCTGTGCTGCAAGCCCACCAGCAGCATTTGATTTACAGGCCCTGGGCACACATAGTGCACTGTACTAGGGTCTGACAAGTAAATCAAATATGCCAATCATGGAATCACTAATCCATAACATCAATTTACAAATAGAGCATATGCACTTTAGCACTGATCAGCAGTGGTAAAGTGCCCAGAGTCATAAAACCACCAACAACAGGTCAGAAAAAATACAGGAGGAAGGCAAAAAGTTCTGGGATGACCCTGCAAAAAGGGCCAAGTCCAACACATTCCCCTTCCAGCCTAAAGCCAGGGTAGACTAATCAGTACCTTGATAGGCTTCCCTGCTTGGGGCGATAGAATATGGACCCTGGCCCGCAACTGCAGGGTCATACTCCAGTTCTACGCCAATCTGAACCCATTTGGATCTCTCTGTCCATACTCTCAGGGCCCACTAAGCTAACCCATGGGGAACCCTTTTCCTCGCCTGTGGACACCATCTGTGCAGCACGGTTAACCGTAGCTTGCTCACAGGTGTGTCCCAACAGACAGACAGTACCCACATGGCCAACACAGAGGTGTGGCCCAGTCCACCCCCGGGGTGTGACTCCTGTCCCCCTCCCCGGGGGCAACTCTGTCCACCAGGACAGCAAGCCACAGTGGCCACTAACAGCTGTCATTGATGAGAACCAGGCCCCAGGCCTTTCATGGTTCTCCAACCTCTGTGGTGTCAGAGAGTGGGGGGCAGTAGCCCCAGGTGCCTGACACCCTTGGTCCACTCTCCCTCCTGTCAGGTCAGGTATGACATCTTGACACTGACCCACCAGTCCCGGGCCTGTACCCAGTGACTGGACAGGAGACTGGGGTGGGCTTTCCCGCACCCGGTCCTCCTCCTTGGGGCTCTGCACCCTCCCACCTCGAATGGTACCCCATTCCAGAATTGTCAGGGCACCTGTGGCAGGTGTCCTGCACAATTTGCCCACCAGTTCAGGGGTTCTATCCTGCAACTGGGATCCCAGCTTAGGGTCTGTACCCTTAGACTGGGCAGAGGTCAGGGGTGAGGGGTGATGCTGCCCTCTCCCCGCCCCCCTACTGGGGCCCTGCACCCTCCCTCCTGGAGCGGTGCCCCCAGAAGACAAACCGGTAGGGGCACTGTTAGCAGTTGCCCTTCCCTCCAGGTCAGGCAACACCTGAACCTGGCTTCCCAACCCAGGGACTAAACCCTGCGGCTGAGCACCCCCCTGGCACACCAGGACTTCCTGGGGAGCACGCAGGCCCCCCCCAAGGGTAACACATGACTCATGTGTTGTGTGACAGTCCGCCTGGCACAGATCTCCAGACCCCTGTCCATCTGACAGTGCGCGAAGATCCCCCAGGACAGAAGTGGTGTCACCATGGTCACTCCTAGGAGGCTCAGCCCTTATGGCTGGTCCCTGACCCACTGGTTCTTCCACTGGGGAATGCATCCCCCTCTCACCCCTCCATCTGGACTTCTGCACCCTCCACTTAGGAGTGGCACTGCCAGACCCCAGAACTGATGGAGGTCTGCTTACAGACACTCCAAGTTCTCCTGACACTAGGAGATCCCCCTCAATGGATGTCCTACCAATACAGACTAGGCTCCCTACCTGGTGTTCCCTTAAGGAACCCTCCAGGCCCTGAGACTGAGGTTGGGGCACTACGGGACGCATCCCAGTCTCACTCCTTCTCCTTGGAGACAGGACAGAAGTGGTGTCACCATGGTCACTCCTAGGAGGCTCAGCCCTTATGGCTGGCCCCTGACCCACTGGTTCTTCCACTGGGGAATGCATCCCCCTCTCACCCCTCCATCTGGACTTCTGCACCCTCCACTTAGGAGTGGCACTGCCAGACCCCAGAACTGATGGAGGTCTGCTTACAGACACTCCAAGTTCTCCTGACACTAGGAGATCCCCCTCAATGGATGTCCTACCAGTACAGCCTAGGCTCCCTACCTGGTGTTCCCTTAAGGAACCCTCCAGGCCCTGAGACTGAGGTTGGGGCACTTCGGGACGCATCCCAGTCACACTCCTTCTCCTTGGAGACAGGACGTGAGGCCCTACAACCCTCCCGTTACACCGGGACCTAGCTGGGCTGCTCTGAACCTCTCCCACCACTCTGGGCTGGGAAATACCTGAGTCACTCCTCTTAGGGTCACTCCCCAATGCCTCTTCAGACCCTATGGAATCCACCAAAAGGTCTGCCTCCAGTGTGAGCTCCCTGGGGTCAGAGAACTCACACTCCACCAGGCGTTGGCATAGCTCTGGAAAACAGGGTCTTAAAATATGGTCTCCACGAATTGAATCATACAGCCCCACACAGGTGTTAACCAAGCTATCCTTTGCCTTACCATCCAGGGCCTCGCACACGTAACCCACACCACTCTCCTGAGATTGGCAAGACAGTGTCTGACTGTCTATATCACTCAACCCACCCTCTTGTGGGCGGTCTCCACACACACACCAGGACTTCTACCATGGGGGAACCCCTCTCCCTGCACCTCTCATCTAGAGTCAGCAGAGTGTCGCTCCCACCACTAGGACTATGAACCCATGTGCCAGTTCCCCAATCCACCTCAGGGACACTGCGCACCACTGGAACTACCTCATATCCTTGAACCCCCCGGTGTATGTTAACCCCCTCCTTCAAGTCAGGCGCCACATCTCTGGGTGTGTGTATTGCTCCCTCATCACTAGATAACTCAATTTCGCTGCCACCATCTGAGCTGGACTCCACCTCCAACCCAGCCAAGCTCACTTCCTGAGCTACACACATTTCTTCTTCTTGGGGTAAGGCCCTTTTGGTCTCAGCCCTCTCGAGTTCCTTATCAAGCTCTCTCAGCCTCTGCTCACAAGCCAGAAGCCAGCCATCTTTCTCTGTTTCTTCCTCACTTTCAGAGAACTCCTCCTCCTCAGACTCAACTGGTAGTGTTGGCCCCCAGCGGGGTAACTCATAATGAAATAGGGATGCCTCTAGATCCTCCCTGGGTCGTCTCTTCACAGGCAGCCCCCTTTCCTTGCAGAACACATGTAGCTCCCTCATTGTGTAGATGAACATGTGCCAGAAGTCAAGTTCCATTTTGCAACAACTAACCAGAGTCTCAGTACCAAAAATACTCCCAGGAGGACACCAGAAAACAGAAAAAACAGTATGTGGTTGCGTAATGGTCTGCACTCACTAGTAGTGTACACCAATCACTGTATGTAAGTCACAAATTCAAGTCCAGGATCCCACCGCTGCCACCAATGTTAGAAATGGGGGTCTCTAGTTGGCAGAGGTAGGTACCTTTGTCCAAATAGGGACCCTTGCTTCTAGTACGGGTAAGGGGGATACACTTCTAAAATAACCCCTGCTCACCCCCTTGGTAGCTTGGCATGAGCAGACAGGCTTATCTCAGAGGCAGTGTGTAAAGCATTTGTGAACACATACAGTAACACAGTGAAAACACTACAAATGGGCACCACACCAGTTTAGAAAAATAAATAATCTTTATCTAAACCAAAACAAGACCAAACGACAAAAATCCACAATACAGTTCTCAAGATATCCTTAAAAATAGGTTATTCACTCAAATAAAGCTTGTAGCAACAAATAACTCCATTTGGAGTTACAATGACGTCGTGACCGGTGGTAATCCCAAAGTACGGCGCCGACCGTGAAGTGCGCGGCGTCGGGCCCGGAGTCAAGCAGACCCACAAAGAACAGTACCTTGGAAATGATGAAAGCAACGGCAGTTCACGGCGTCGGGGAGGTGTGGCTTCATAGGCGCTGCACGGCGTTGGTTCCTTACGACCCCAGGGGAGGTGTAGCCTCTGTTCCTTACTGCAGCGCAGGGGAGGAGAGACAACGGTTCCTTACTGCGTCGGGGAGGTGACGTCACGATGGCGCCGAAACCACTGTTCCTTACGATGTCGCAATGTCGATGGATTCAGGGGTCACCCACGTCGAGGATCGGCTCCACGATGATGAAGTCGGCTTCGGAGTCGATGCAGCACAGCAGCAGGCGTTGGGCCCACGTCGCAAGTTGGAGCAGCGCTCACGGCTTCGGGCAGGTTACGGCGTCGCTCGCTGGTGTCGATGTGGCACGGCAGCTGGCAGCGGGCCTGCGTCGCATGTCGGAGCAGCGCTCACGACTTCGATGCAGGTTACGGCGTCGTTCGCCGGCGACAGTGTTGCAATTTACTTCTGTAGCAGCTAAAACAGCAGTTCTAGATGCAGGAAGACAGAAGGGGTGAAGTCTTTGTGTTCCTGAGACTTCAGAACAGGAGGCAAGCTCAGTTTCAAGCCCTTGGAGATCTTCTTCTTCAAGCAGGTGGCAAAGCAAGCAGCAAAGTCCTTTTTCTCCTTTCCTTGACAGCAAGCAGCCACTGCAGGCCAACCCCAGACAGCAAACAGCACAGGGGCAGTATTCCTCCTCAGCTTCTCCGACTCTTCTCCTTGGCAAAGGTTCCTCTTGATTTCCCAGAAGTGATGTAAAAGTCTGGGGTCTGGGCCCCTCTTTTTATACACACAAATTCTTTGTTCTCTGAAGGCAGAGAGTGTCTGTACACAGCCAAAACCAGTTCTGTCCTCACTGGTGCAGCTTCCTGCAGGAGGTGGAGACAGCATTGTTGAAAGCAGACCTGGCCCAGGCAGGTGAAAGGAAATCTCCTCCCCCTACTCTAAATTCAACCCAGGTCCCATTCAGCCCAGCCCTGACTCATCAGACTGCCGGAGCCGCGGCCCTCCTCCAGCCCCTGTCATTCAAAAGCCAGACATGCAATACACAAACCTAGCAGAGGCACACTGGATGGTTAGGCAAGAAAATACCTACTTTCTAAAAGTGGTATTTTCAAACACAGAATGTAAAAATCACCCACACTAAAAGATACACTTTAACATTCTGAGTTCAGGCATACTAAACTTTATTCTCCCATCTTGTTCCCAGGGTCAGTTATGTTTATAAGATGTTATAAACAAACTGCCCATTCTCGCCTATGGGAACAGATAGCCTTGCAATAGTGAAAACGAAATTGGCAGTATTTCACTATCAGCACATGTCACACACATCAGGGCATGTCCTACCTGTCACATACAATGCACCCTGCCCACAGGGGTACCTTGGGCCTACCTTAGGGGTGACTAACATGTAGAAAAGGGAAGGTTTAGGGACTGGCAAGTGTGTGCACTTGCCAAGTCGACATGGCAGTCCCAGACTGCACACAGGCTCTGCAATGGCAGGCCTGAGTCACATTTTACAGGCTGCTTCTGTGGGTGGCACAATCAGTGCTGCAAGCCCACCAGCAGCATTTGATTTACAGGCCCTGGGCACACATAGTGCACTGTACTAGGGTCTGACAAGTAAATCAAATATGCCAATCATGGAATCACTAATCCATAACATCAATTTACAAAGAGAGCATATGCACTTTAGCACTGATCAGCAGTGGTAAAGTGCCCAGAGTCATAAAACCACCAACAACAGGTCAGAAAAAATACAGGAGGAAGGCAAAAAGTTCTGGGATGACCCGCAAAAAGGGCCAAGTCCAACAGAAATGGAAACCAGTATTTTATGCAGAAAGAAATACAGGCTTATTCATGCTAATTTAACGTATTAAACAGTGACGGCTCCTTTGTGGAAATGTCGGGCGTTGCCCCCTATGGTTGGTCCCCCCAGCCCCCGAGTTTGGTGCAAATTATAATTACGGTGGATATTTGTTTTCTAACCGCGGGCGCTGAGCATTTTATTTTGTTGATCAAGAGCCACTGGAGCCGGGTTGCTTGGTGATGAGTGGGTGGGGTTAGACTCACCTCGACGCACACTCGCACTTCAAATTGCACCTGTCAGGTTGGCTGACTGACTTTCTGTGGCCAGCCATACATGTGCAGAGGAAGCCTATTACTATCTGTGCATAGTGAGGAGGTGGGGAAGGCAGCCAAAGCTCCCTACATTCAGAATGAGCTCTGGGTCCACCTGCCCGATCAAATCCTGGTGCTGCTGTCAGCAAGGGAGCAGCGTCTGTATTGGCCAGGACTTGCGGTGCTGAGCATGCTGGGTTGTTCTGTTTTACAGAAGGTTCTTGCGGTTCCTTTTCATGATCAACAGTACAGTGGTTTTGGACACCTTCTACTTCTAGGCGATGGCCATGAGTATTTTGGCAGCAGAAGTGAAGGTAGGCTCTAACCAGGGCTCTGGCGAGCTGTTGAATGATACGTCTTTCTTTCTGAAGTGAACAACAATTGCAGATTCGGTTTAAGGAGACGGAGTTATGATCAGATATGACCCCTTGCACTGTGTTTTTGTTGTGTCAGAATCCAGAAAATAATCAGTCAGCGTGCAGAATCATCACTTGCATCTGGCAGTATGCTAGTCTGCGGAGTGGCATCTCCTGTCCTGTGGGTAGGGTTTTGTAGCTGTCTGGCTGATGGTGACTGAGGTCCGTCAGCCCATGAGGACAGTGTAGCTATCCCTCTCCCAGCATCCATCACGGTTGGTTCATCAGGTGAACGCTGCTATCAGATGCACTTAGCTGTGTGTTAAGGCTGCAGAACGGCCTCTTTCAATGCACTGCCCGACATGTTGACTGAAAAAATCCGTAGTAACACGAGGCCGTCCTTCATATAACAAGGCTCCATTTTCCAAGGTTCATTCCTGCATGTGATATAAAATGCCCAAGGTTAAACGAGGACCCGTGGTTGTTTAGAAAACTAAAGAATGTTTTAATATTATTTTGGAACTGTCTTTGTGCGTTGTTACAAAATGCATTTTCTGTATTTGATCCACGATCGAGACCTTCGATCTCAGATTTAGAGCACACATGCAAGGCTGGTGCTGCAGCATTTGTCTTGTGGCCTATTCTGAGCCGGCTGCTTTGACATTTTTGTATCATATTGCATGTACTAGACGTGCATGCAGGGTTTTCCATCCTGCAATAGGGTGTGTCCTCCCACAATGGAAAGATAATTTGTTGCTATGATTGACCGCCACCCAAGGGGCTGGTGCGTTTAAGTCTCAGGGTAGCCAAAAAGTGCTCGCCATCAAGCAAGTGTCACAAGCAGTTTGGAATTTTGCCGAATACTATTTCTTTATACTTCCTTGAGCCATCCGCTGAAAAGGAATTGTTTCCCTGTTAGGAAAATGGTTTGAGTTGGTAGATCGGAGAGAACGGGGGATTGCTAATTATGATCAATCAGTAGATTTGTAGATCGCTACTTGCCACCCGTGAGGGTATCCAGGCGCTGGACAAACAGCAGAATGAGAGATCATTGTATTGGTGACTAGTCTTACCATTGTTGCCTTTGTACCCCCAGGTGTGGCCATTTGCTTATCTTGCATAATCTACCATGCTGATTACAAAAATGGCGAGGAGAACCCCCAAACTCCCCTTATGGTGGTCGGGCTCGCTCGCTAGGCTCACACGCCACCGGGCACTCACCCCGAACTTTTACGCCTCACCACTTTCAAATGTTGCCAGTCGCCACTGCGTATTACCTCAATGGTGCACATTTAATATGCGTGTGCACAAACAACTACAAATAAATGACACGTCAGTCCATTAGATTCATGTTACATTTCAGTAAATGTGAAATAACTTTAAATGCACAAATAAAAGTGAGACTAAGAACTACATTATGAATACCAATGCGAAAACGTAAGTGCATAGGTTTACATAAAACATTGTAGTTTCTAAAGTAAATACATTTTAATAGTGTGAGGATGGGTTTTATCAAGTCTCTAATGAGTTTATATTATTTTTAACAATGTTAAGGCACACAGTATATATGATTCCCAGTTCTACAGTGAAGGCACTTCATACAGAGTTCAAGTGCAACACCTTTACATTAATAACATTAGGACACACAGGTATATAGTGCTAAGTGCACATATTGGTTGAGTATTTGTGACGTCAGAATGGAGCCAAGATTGTGCTGCTTCACTCCCCACTGGTAATCTGGGCCTAAGGCACACACACCACCTTTAGTTACACACTTCTGAGCACACTCTTATGTTACGTGTATTTGTATAGCACACAACTCATCCAGGAGGGTACCCTGGCACTGGTGCTGCTCTGCCCCCTCCCGTCTCCTTGCATCGCCGTTTGTTCTTTTCCGCCAGCGTCAGAGGGGAAGTTGAGCTCCAGGTGGAGAACAATAACAGCCAAGAATGAAACAAGCGCGGCGACAGCATTGAAACCATTGCGCATGAATCCCTTGCCTGCTTGGAGCTAATATACTCACTACCCTCCGCACCCCCCTCCCCGCACTCACTTGTTACTAGGATCCCATTGAGAACAGCTGAGCTTTGTGACTTGAGTGTGTGACACAATGAAAGAGGCTCTGTGGCACGCGCCCTGTGTTAATAGGTGCACCGAGGAGGCCTCTTGTGTCTGAAAAGCATATCTGCTGGGGTGTTCTGGGAAAAGGGGGGAGGCAGCTATTTACATCTGCTGTTCAATATACGCATCTCTCTCAGTAAACCTGCAGAGTGAGGTCAGACCAGGTCTGCAGCAATGAAGATGATGTGCGTGTCAATCCCATTTGGGGCACACACAGGTAAGATACAATCAATGGATTAGTAGAGAGATGGGACAGAGTTCCAGTGGAGAGGTGACGTTGCAGAAGAGAGAGAAGGGCATTGCAAGTGAGAACTGGGGGCCATAATAATGCAACATATGAAGGTTTGCACAATGATGTAGATGTGATACCTGTGCCTCAGAGTTTGCAGGAGACATCCCCCCTGGCCAGTGGAAAAAGGATGGGGTAAGACCACTAAAAGCATCAGTAGAAACTGCAGTAAAGAGATGGGAGGGCGAGAAAAAGAGTTACATCTATTCTTTTTTTCCCTGTTTAATAAGCTATATTAATAATACATGTCACAATGAGCTGGCAATAAAGATAACATGTGAGAGCAAAAGGTACTTAATAAGCAAGCCATAAAAACAGAGCAGAAAGCTATGTACATTTTAAACAGCATCTGTAAAAACTGGGAGGAGGGTAAGGGGAGGGGGTAAAATATTCTCACAACTGGAGATCGAGTATTATTGCATAACAGTAAACATCAGCGAGGAATTTGCAATACCACTTGAAAAATATAACATAATAATAAAAATTAAATAAGAAAGATCAGAGAAGTTTGATAGTTCACTGAGGTTTAAAATGTTCAGAATAAGTACGAGAAATTTGGTTTTTGCAATCTTATTTTGATAAGTTGTTAATGGTAACCAGTATAAGTCTCTGTTAACAAATAGCTTGCAGGAAGAGGCAAAAGCAATACCTAATCGATGGTAATGACATAGATTGTTCCACCAATTCTGAACCGAAAGATTAAATGAGTTTTTCCAATTAAGTGCAATTTGTTGGAAGGCTAAAGCCAACATAAGGTACAATAAACCATGTTCATTCTTAGTCAAACACAAAGTACCTAATAAACTCCCTTTGAAAATATGAAGGACATGTAGGACCAAACCTTTTCCCAAAAGGAGGAAGTAGAAGGACAAAGAAAGAGGAGATACATTAAATCAGCTGAGGTAGAGTGACATGTCCAACAGCACTTATAATTTGTTTGAGAGACAATAGCTATATATATAGGTGTGAAATATAATCTGTGATATAGAACAAACATAGATTGAGTAGTAGATGCAGATCTAGAAAGCTTAAGTGATCGGGTCCAGACCCTATTCCAGAAATTGATGCTCCAAACACAACCCAAGTGCGCTTCCCAGGCAAGCTCCACCTTACTCTTACCAGGAACAGGATCAGAAGTTAAGAAGAATTTATAAATCAGTGAAGCTTTAGGAAGAACAGTAAGTATTTTAAGAAGATAATTTTCCATAGGATGAGTTTCAGTCACAGGAAGCGAATAAAAGGTCTCCAAAATGGCTGCCATTAGAATGGAGAATTTGTACCAAAACGAGCGAGGACACTTAAAAGTAGTTTGAAATTGAGAGAACGAACAAGGGGTTATACCGTCAAATAGATCATGAACCCACGTTATCCCCTGCAATCGCCAGGACTTCCAATAGAGAGGCCTGTTCTTGATAGTAATGAGGCGATTATGGCAAATCGGAGATTGCAAAAAGGAGTCTCTAGACGTAATCTTCAATTGACTGAGCGGTCTCAACAGGGAGCAAGTATGTTTAAATAGGGGGAGAGAAGTATGAACATTGTTGGAAGAAAAGGTCAGTACCT
Organism: Calotriton arnoldi; assembly: GCA_963921515.1. NCBI lineage: Eukaryota > Metazoa > Chordata > Amphibia > Caudata > Salamandridae > Calotriton > Calotriton arnoldi. The sequence goes on from CAWUFW010005205.1 coordinate 519,400, forward strand.
CTTTTGTATTTTGTAGAGAAAGGAGCAAGTAAAGAATTCAATGGTAAGCCATAAAGGTGTGAAGGGGGAAGATTCCAAGAGAAGCCATTTAGAGGCTAAACTGAGGCAAAAAGCTTTATGATAAATTTAAAAGTCAGGAAAGTTAACACCCCCACTAGATTTTGGTTTCCGGACTTGCATTAAAGAAATTCTAGATTTTTTATTTTTCCAAAGAAATTTGGAAAGGAGAGAATCTGTTTTCTTAAAATGAATAGATGGAATATAAATGGGAAGCATAGAAAAAAAGGACAATAAAATAGGCGTCACCATCATTTTAATGGCGTCCAAACGTCCCCACCAGGAAACAAATAGAGGATTCTAAGAAGAAAGGAGTTTATCAATGCGAGAGATAGGTTCTTCGATATTAATTTTGACTGAAGTTGAAATTGAATTATTAAACCAAATGCCTAAATATTTAATTTTGGAGCTATTCCACAATAATCCAGTGGATGTAAAAGAATGCTGGGCACAAAATTTGGTAAGAGGAAGAATTTCTGTTTTATCCGAATTGATCTTACAGCCAGAAACGAGAGAAAAAGCTGAGATTTCTTGTAATAAACAGGGGATAGAAGCCTCAGGGGTGGAGATAAAAAGTAAAATGTCATCTGCATAGGCAGAAAGCTTTAAATGATGATCACCATAAGGAAATCCAGAAATAGTCGATATTGTGAATAGAGGATAAAAAAGGTTTAAGAGCTAAAATAAAGAGAGGAGGGGAGAGGGGACAACCCTGACGAACACCACGTTGTAGAGGAAAGTATTGGGATGTACGACCGTTAACTTAGACAGAGGCCATAGGGCAGTATATAGCAAAGAGATATGAGAAATTATCTTAGGACCAAAACCATGCCAATTAAGGGTCTTAAATAAAAAGGACCAATCCAACCTATCAAATGCTTTTTCTGCATCTATGGAAATTGCAGCCAAAGAAAAAGAAAGAGAAGGTGTCTTATTAAAAAATAACCAAGAGTTATCAGAGGTCAATCTGCCCTTAACGAAGCCACATTGTTCTTTACCAATCAAATGCGGCTTAAGGGGCTCTAACCGTAGAGCAAGTAATTTAGCAAACACTTTACAGTCAACATTGACTAGAGAAATAGGATGATAGTTCTTACAATACAAAGGATCCCGACCCTCTTTAGGAATCAAACATATCGTGGCTTCTTGAAAAGTACCTTCTACTTTACTAAAGATAAAGAAACATTGAAAAGGCTGTAGACGTTTAGGAAGTAATAAGTTAGAAAAATGTAAATAAAATGTCACCGTAAATCTATCTGGACCCGGAGTTTTACCCATTTTGAGTAACTTTAAGGCTTTAGATGTTTCCGAGGGCGATAAATCAGATGCAAGCTAAGAAAAATTGAGATAAGCACGAGGAGGAGAAGGAATCCTATTGAGATAGGATTGAATGAGAGAAACAGAAGGAGGAGATTCTGGTGTATATAAATCTTTGTAAAATTTCATGAATTAATCTAAAATATCCTGATCCTTATACATAAGCTTACCATTTGCAGTGTGTATGGAGTCAATTAATACTCAATCCTTCCGGAATTTATGATAATTAGCCAGAATCTTGCCAACTTTATTACGGCCACCATAGTAGCGAGCAATACTACTAAGTAATATAGATGCAGCATTATCAGTAGTTACTTTGTTAAAATTCAACTTCACACGTACAAGCTCATGTAGAATAGAATCTGAGTGTGAGGTGTAAAATTTGTGCTCCAAACATTTAATATGGGCTAATGTAGATCTATGCTGTTGAAGAGACCGCTTCTTCTTTTTAGAAACATAGGGGCCGAATCCGATTCGGGCCGGAAAAAATACCGACCGACTCGGTACGGGATAATAGTCCGACCGACACGTACCGGCGTTGCCCGACCTGGGAAGTACGATGAAATGCATGGGAATCACGACCGACTCGTACGGAACTCAAGGCGAACGACCGACCCGGCCGGAAACAAGTTATCCGGCCGGGAAACCACGCGAATCGAACCGACCGACACGCATCAGGAAATAATTCGAACGAAACGTACCCGCGAACTCCGACCCGCACAGTACGATGCAATGGGTGCAAATTCAGACCGATTCGTACGGAGCCCAAGCCGTACGACCGACACGCATACCAAACCCAGCCGAACAAACACAATACTCCGCGACCGACGCGTACGCCGCATATGAAACTGAGCTGAAACACAGCGGGAACGAATCGGAGAGGCGCGCACGAGACAACTGCAACGTCCTACTCGGTCAGAAGAACGACTCCTACATGCACAATAATCACAAATGAAAAAATACAAAAAAAAAGGGCCAAACAAGCAATGACAAAGCCAATAAATACAGGGGGGGGGGAAATGGAACAAGGACACACCCTCAACTCCACCTACATAAAGCCCACAAATCCCTACCATGATCCTTTGCAAATCCCACTGACCTGCCAGCACAGAACACCATCACACAGCAAACACAGACACACACACAGCTCATCCAACACAAAAGCCACACACCATTAGCACCTCAACAAATAGCACCCTCACACACACACAGCAAAACCTACACACACACACCCTCACTTGCACACACACACATCAATCACCACCACCACCACCCATCACCATGCCCCTAAAGAAGAATCCAAAGTTCCTAGATAGTGAATTGGAAGTCATGGTAGACGAGATCCTGAGGGTAGAGCCACAGTTGTTTGGCACATTGGTCCAACAGACCCCCATGTCGCAGAAAACCAAGATGTGGGCGAGGATCGTCGACAGGGTGAACGCACAATCACCATGTTTGCGCACAAAGGAAGACATCCAGAACAGGTGGTATGATGTGCGCAGGAGGGTCAGAGACCTACTCAAGAAGGATTAACACCTGAGCCAGCACACCGGCAGTGGCCCTCCTGAAAAACCAGTATACCTCAGGCCCTGGGAGGAGAAGGTGCGGGCCATCCTACCACCAGTGAGCGTATATGGACTAACAGACATCCCAGAGCCTGGTGAGTACACAACTAATATACACAATATTGTGTGCCAATACACACACATCACTGTCAAGGGGACAGTCAAACCATCCACCCCTAACAAATCAACAGCAACCAAAAGATAATCATCCCAAGATGTGTATGTCAGTTAGATAAACACAATACATGCCATCTCACAGTGATATGTAACTGTGTCATGACATGTACAAACCTAACAACAAATAGAGCAAGGCAGTGGCACAAATATAACCAACAAACACTGCCTGATATTTTGCCACCACTAGAACACCACCTCACAGGGAAGCTCACTTAAAGGAAGGAATTCTGTGTATGCTGGTGAAGTTAGTGTAGCCAATAGCATGATGGGAGTTGGAGTCACAGATACTGCTCACCCTCACAATTGGCCCATCAACACCACTCTGAACCATGCTCACATCACAGGGAGTGGATAAGGACTGACAAGATGGCTGACACTGGCTACTGCTGTGGGGAGCACAAGGCCCTGCTGGGAACTGTGCACCAACAAACAGCACAACACCACTGCCTGACATCCTGAAAGCCAACTTGCACTCTCTGCAATGCAAGCACGTTGCATGGTGGGATATCTGGCTAGTTGGGAAGGAGGACTCACAGCACTGACCATAGTTACAAGCAGCTCACCTCACACACCCCCTCAACACAAACTCCACATAACCCACCTGGGAGAATGCAATGCCTCACATACCAAATGAAGATCCCACAAAGAAACATCACCCTGGGTAATGCTGTGTGAAGCACAGGGACACACCTGGGACTTGTAGCCAAACAAACACAAGGACAACACTGTCAGCCTTCCTGTCAGCACAGGCACACTACCCCACAGGGAAGCAGAGTCCAAAGGAAGGAAGTACGGGCATGCTGGGAAGGGGGGTGTAGGCAATAGCATGATGGGAGTTGGAGTCACAGATACTGCTCACCCTCACAATTGGCCCATCAACACCACTCTGAACCATGCTCACATCACAGGGAGTGGATAAGGACTGACAAGATGGCTGACACTGGCTACTGCTGTGGGGAGCACAATGCCCTGCTGGGAACTGTGCACCAACAAACAGCACAACACCACTGCCTGACATCCTGAGAGTCAACCTGAACCCTCTGCAAGGGTGGCATGCTTCATGGTGGGATAACTGGGCCAGGTGGAGAAGGATGGCCGGATGTCCACCAAATACAACCAATGCTGGCCATGCACACACCTCAACATTCATATTGAAATGCCCCAGGTATGCATGACAATGTGCGACACCAATATCAACCTCTTACTGTGGCAACTTAGGACAATGCAATGTACATGCCCGCATCCAGAGGTACAGTCACAACTGTCAGGTGTGTGAACCATTGATGTCTGTAGAAACATTACATACAATGTGTGTCTCTTCCAAATACAGGTGACGATGATGGGGACACAGCAGCAGGCGAGGAGGAGTCCCTGTCCCAGGCTCCGGGGGACACAGAGCTCACTGGTGTGGAACAGCCTCTGCCCTCCTCGGATGGCGAAGACCTACCTGGCACCTCCGGTGTGAGTCATCATGCAGCACCAGCTGGACCAACATCTGCACCCCCTGCACCCACCCCTCCAACAACTGCCAACATACAGACCACCCCCGCCGACACGCACAGACCAAGGACCACCGCTGACAACAGCACAGGGCCCCAGGCCCACCGTGGAGCAACGGATGACAACACCACTAACAACCCCCAAGTGGGCCTTGGGTCACCTGTGCATGCCACCGCAGGTCCTGCACGTGTCGCCAGGGGTGGTGGGAGGGGTGGTAGACATAGGTCGCTGCTTGCAGAGGGGTCTGGACTGCATGATGACCCACAACTGGCACGCATCGCTGATGCGTACCAGGATAGCACCGGAGAGGTCAGACAGGTAGTGGGGATCCTCAAGGACATACAACAGCAGCAGGCTGCCCATCATACCCGCTTGGACTCCCACATGGCCCGTGTGGAGACACACATGTCGGGCATGGAGTCCAAGTGGGACACATTGCAAGAACTCACAGCGGTGCATAGGGACATATTGACATGCCTCCGCCAGATTAGCACCAACATGGCCACACCTCCCTGTGTGCCCACAACATCTGGTGCTGCAACAACTGACACCGCCACAGGGAGGGAGGAGGACTCTGGCGGAGAGTCCCCTGCACCTCCGCAGCCTGCACGTGAGGGTCCCCCCCAAAGAAGAGGTGTCGTCCGAGGAAGGAAAACTGAGAGGTTGATGGCCACGTACATCCCCCAGGAAGCCAACACCTGTTCCGGAAATTCTCCTTTGTGTGCAAACGTTTCACCCTGTCGAATGAAACACTACTTATGTGGGGAGTTCAAGTTAGACTAATGTATCATATGACTGTGGACTCCACTCAGGACATTTCTGCTACTAAGACTTCCAACTCATCTGGGAACTTTGGATCACAATCCCAATGTACAGCACCCACCATCCTGTGCACTATACACACACACATTTCTGTAAATAAAATCACTAGTACACCATACTTGCCACTGTTGTTATTCAAATGTGGATACTGTTATGGTGATGATGTTCTGCTAAATTACACTGTGTATGCTAACTGCTACAGCAAGTACAACACCGTCGTGTGAGTCATGGTGACGTGACACATATGAGGGAGACACACCACTAGGGCTACACAACACAGACACCAGGGCTATCGGACTCATCGCCCACAGTGATGTTGCCAGGAAATACAGTGGAATGCACAGACACCACACCTATTCAGAGTCTGTGTCAACTAGCCCACAGGTGCAGTAAGCAAATGTCAGTCAGATGTGTGACCACAGACAACGCACATCCCAAAGTGAAGCACAGGTTTATTACACATTTGCAACATGTTGTTTCCACTACAAATGCAAGGTTTACCCACGTGGCAGTGGCCACACAGTCAACAAGTGCAGAAGATATGAAGTCCAGGGGTGTGTGGCACATCACTTGTAGGCCAACTACTGCTGCCACCCTGAAAGCTGAATCATGGTGTCGTGGGATCCAAGTTGACCAAAGTACTCAGTAAGCACCCTGTGAAGGACAGACATGACACACAGTTAAAATCACTGTAGAACAGGACAGTACTGCAATACTCATGCCCAATACATGACACAAAACCAAGTTAGCATATCAAAACTGTTGGGGAGTTCAGACTACCTGGAAGGACACATTGCTGCACGCATCCAGTCAAGTAGCACATGGCCACACTCAAACAGCAACAGAGCACCACCAACACATATCATGCAAACTCAAATCATTGACATAACATCTCTGTATACTCACATTCAGCTGAAGAAGTTGGTGATGAGCTGTGTGCGGACATCACCATCATCATCATCACTGGCATCGTGGTCCAGGCCAGGATCCTCCACAGGTGGCGGACGTTGGTCATCGTCATCCAGGATGAGAGGCAACTCCTTCCGCTTTGCCAGGTTGTGTAGCATGCAGCAGACAATGACAATCTTGCACACCTTTGCTGGGGCATATGGGAGGGCCCCTCCTGTCTTGCCAGGCAGCGGAAGCGGCTCTTCAGGAGACCAAAGGTCTGCTCTATCACTCTCCTGGTCCGACCATGTGCCTCATTGTAGCGCATCTGGGCTGGTGTCACAGGGTTCCTGAGGGGTGTCAGCAACCACGGCATGTTGGGGTATCCGGAGTCACCTACGGACAGACAAGAGCACATTAGCTGATTTGGAAAAGTGGGTGGAATACTACAGATCAGAACACACACAATGGTGCAAAGTCAGTACACACCGACAAGTCAGGCACGCTGGTTCTGCATCTGTGCCATCATCCTCGGGATGCGACTACTCCTCATCACGTAGGCATCGTGTGCTGAACCAGGGAAACGGGCGCACACATGTGTGATGCTCATATCTGCTAAACATACCACCAGAGCATTGATCGAATGGTAATGTTTACGGTTCCGGTAGGCCTGCTCATGTGCCTGTGGTGGTATCAAAGCCACATGTGTCCCATCAATGGAGCCAATGACATGTGGCATCCTCCCCAGGGCATAGAAGTCACTCTTGACGTCAGTGAGTTGTTGACGTGTTGGGAAATAGATGTACTGGTTCAGGCATCTCAACATTGCCTCCAAAACATCGCGTAGCACACAGCTGAACATAGTCTGTGACATCCCACCGGCAGTCGCAACAGTGTGTTGAAAGGTACCGGTGGCAAAGAAGTGTAGGGCTGCCATTACCTTCACCTTGGGGGTCAGTGCCGTAGGGTACGGCCGGCCAGGTTGCAAATGTGGTGCCAAGCGCACTGCCAAATCCTCAATCAGCTGCCTGGTGCGGCGGTACCGTCGGATGCTGTCACGTTCCACCATCGTTGCCAGGTCAGGGAATGGTCTATGGACAGCTGGAGCCCTGCAGTGCATAGGTTGAAGGAAGAAAGATTGTCAGTCACCCCACATATGTGCCATTCACCATACTCAATTTCACATGATACATCATTACGTGACACAAGTACTTGAAGTGTGTGCCGTTCTGTCGGACATAACTCGCACCTACATGGCCATCATCTAACTTCTCAGTACAACATGTGTGCACAACAGGTGCCAGGTTGTGCTATGGGAAACCATTAGGCTGTGTCACAGTACCCATTTACTGCTGTCATGTTCCACACACACACCACAGTGACATGTCTGGACAGATGCGCCACAGGCATCACAGATCATTGACAGGTAGATTCCCAGTGACCCTGTCTTGCCACATGGACACTGGCATGACATGGCGTATCATGTACACGTCAGAAAAACAAACATGACTCCCACAGGTAGTGGCCCCTGTTGCATCCGCAGGACAGACATGGACGCTAGTGACGCACAACATCAAAGTCCATGCACAAACAACATTGATGTGGAGACTGTCTCCCATCGTGCACATGGAATCAGTGACATCGGAAACACAACATGCACACAGACTGTGGAGGGACATCACTATTGTGGCAATGGGTCATCCTGTGACGTACATGCCTTCCCACATGGGACTCTGGGGGTATGTGACATGTCATACACATACACAACCTGGAAATGTGACCATGCCACATGCTCCAAAATGAACTGTTGCACATCACAGTGGTCATGTGCACAACACACCAAGGACCCTGTCCCCATGAACACATGCACAGCCTGGGTGTGGCTGCCCACAAGTGCCACCACAGAAACCACATGTTAACCCCCATACACAGAGAAGGAAATGCAGCCTTACATGCCTCAGGAAACAGTGTGGACTGGGTGTGGTGTTGTAGGTGTGCCCCTGGGTCTCTGGCAGGCATATGTGGCTGGCATACGTTCACCAGTGACAAGCATGATGACATATGCGACTGACCTGTACAGGTACGCGTTGTACAGCAATGGACCGATCGGTGTGCCCGGCCGGCCCATTGCATATGATGTGTGCGGGTACGCATTGTATCCCGAAATACGCGTTGTACAGCAATGGACCGATCGGTGTGCCCGGCCGGACCATTGCATCTGTTGTGAGCGGGTACGCGTTGAACAGCAATGGACCGATCGGTGTGCCCGGCCGGCCCATTGCATATGATGTGTGCGGGTACGCGTTGTATCCCGAAATACGCGCAGTACAGCAATGGACCGATCGGTGTGCCCGGCCGGCCCATTGCATATGATGTGTGCGGGTACGCGTTGTATCCCGAAATACGCGTAGTACAGCAATGGACCGATCGGTGTGCCCGGCCGGCCCATTGCATCTGTTGTGTGCGGGTACGCGTTGTATCCCGAAATACGCGTTGTACAGCAATGGACCGATCGGTGTGCCCGGGCGGCCCATTGCATCTGTTGTGAGCGGGTACGCGTTGAACAGCAATGGACCGATCGGTGTGCCCGGCCGGCCCATTGCATATGATGTGCGGGTACGCGTTGTATCCCGAAATACGCGTTGTACAGCAATGGACCGATCGGTGTGCCCGGCCGGCCCATTGCATCTGTTGTGAGCGGGTACGCGTTGAACAGCAATGGACCGATCGGTGTGCCCGGCCGGCCCATTGCATATGATGTGTGCGGGTACGCGTTGTATCCCGAAATACGCGTTGTACAGCAATGGACCGATCGGTGTGCCTGGCCGGCCCATTGCAACTGTTGTGTGTGGGTACGCGTTGAACAGCAATGGACCGATCGGTGTGCCCGGCCGGCCCATTGCATCTGTTGTGAGCGGGTACGCGTTGAACAGCAATGGACCGATCGGTGTGCCCGGCCGGCCCATTGCATCTGTTGTGAGCGGGTACGCGTTGTATCCCGAAATACGCGTTGTACAGCAATGGACCGATCGGTGTGCCCGGCCGGCCCATTGCATCTGTTGTGAGCGGGTACGCTGTTGAACAGCAATGGACCGATCGGTGTGCCCGGCCGGCCCATTGCATATGATGTGTGCGGGCACGCGTTGTATCCCGAAATACGCGTTGTACAGCAATGGACCGATCGTGTGCCCGGCCGGCCCATTGCATCTGTTGTGAGCGGGTACGCGTTGAACAGCAATGGACCGATCGGTGTGCCCGGCCGGCCCATTGCATATGATGTGTGCGGGTACGCGTTGTATCCCGAAATACGCGTTGTACAGCAATGGACCGATCGGTGTGCCCGGCCGGCCCATTGCATCTGTTGTGAGCGGGTACGCGTTGAACAGCAATGGACCGATCGGTGTGCCCGGCCGGCCTATTGCATCTGTTGTGAGCGGGTACTCGTTGTATCCCGAAATACGCGTAGTACAGCAATGGACCGATCGGTGTGCCCGGCCGGCCCATTGCATCTGTTGTGAGTGGGTACGCTGTTGAACAGCAATGGACCGATCGGTGTGCCCGGCCGGCCCATTGCATCTGTTGTGAGCGGGTACGCGTTGTATCCCGAAATATGCGTAGCACAGCAATGGACCGATCGGTGTGCCCGGCCGGCCCATTGCATCTGTTGTGAGCGGGTACGCGTTGTATCCTGAAATACGCGTAGTACAGCAATGGACCGATCGGTGTGCCCGGCCGGCCCATTGCATCTGTTGTGAGCAGGTACGCGTTGTATCCCGAAATACGCGTTGTACAGCAATGGACCGATCGGTGTGCCCGGCCGGCCCATTTCATCTGTTGTGAGCGGGTACGCGTTGAACAGCAATGGACCGATCGGTGTGCCCGGCCGGCCCATTGCATATGATGTGTGCGGGTACGCGTTGTATCCCGAAATACGCGTTGTACAGCAATGGACCGATCGGTGTGCCCGGCCGGCCCATTGCATCTGTTGTGAGCGGGTACGCGTTGAACAGCAATCGACCGATCGGTGTGCCCGGCCGGCCCATTGCATCCGTTGTATCCCGAAATATGCATTGTACAGCAATGGACCGATCGGTGTGCCCGGCCGGCCCATTGCATCTGTTGTGAGCGGGTACGCGTTGAACAGCAATGGACCGATCGGTGTGCCCGGCCGGCCCATTGCATCTGTTGTGAGCGGGTATGCGTTGTATCCCAAAATACGCGTTGTACAGCAATGGACCGATCGGTGTGCCCGGCCGGCCCATTGCATCTGTTGTGAGCGGGTACGCATTGTATCCCGAAATACGCGTTGTACAGCAATGGACCGATAGGTGTGCCCGGCCGGCCCATTGCATCTGTTGTGAGCGGGTACGCGTTGAACAGCAATGGACCGATCGGTGTGCCAGGCCGGCCCATTGCATCTGTTGTGAGTGGGTACGCGTTGTATCCCGAAATACGCGTTGTACAGCAATGGACCGATCGGTGTGCCCGGCCGGCCCATTGCATCTGTTGTGAGCGGGTACGCGTTGAACAGCAATGGACCGATCGGTGTGCCCGGCCGGCCATTGCATCTGTTGTGAGCGGGTACGCGTTGAACAGCAATGGACCGATCGGTGTGCCCGGCCGGCCCATTGCATCTGTTGTGAGCGGGTACGCGTTGTACAGCAATGGACCGAACGGTGCGCACACATTGGCTGGGGCCTGGCATGGCAACGGACGCGTTTTCGAAGCTCCAACGAGTCTGATGCAGTGAATTCAGTTGGCCAGCCACAACAATGTTGCAAAATCATGGGTGTCATGAAGTTGAAGATTTGAAGGATGCTGTGGGCGTGTATTAGTGCTGCTATTCCATGGATTGGTCAGATTCAGAAGATGCAAACGACTTGGACCTATCACTTTGGACACATGGGACAGTATCTGCCTCTGCAGCACACATATAATGCTGGCTGTTCCCCTGAGTGCTCACTTGCCTGCACTACATGCTCCAGGACGACATCTGCCACCAACACTGCTGCTGTTTATGCATCCTCTGGCTCCTGCAATGGCACGTACTGTGGAGAGAGCCCCAGCCTTCAGCCTTGAGGAGAACCAGGCCCTGCTGGACAGCCTCCTTCCACAGTACAGCAAGCTGGGGAGCAGGTGAGTGTGCTGTCCACTGCCTCACTAATTGTGCATGTTGTCTGACTAGCAGGACTTTCAGTGTGCACACCACTGGCTAGCATGCCCACTGAGTAGTTGTCACACCCCAAAGTGTGTAGTTACATGCACTGAACTGGTACAGTGCAGTAACAGTGCATTCCAACTAGGTTTACTTCCCATGCAATGATACCATGTAGTGACTGCTGGCAAACTGTTCATAGCCATTGTTGCACTGCCTGTGTACATCATATGCCCCTGTGATTGAGACATGTATATCCAACTGTGTGATGCACGTATATGTTGCATGTGTAGTAATGGCCTTTTCACTTTGTCATCCTCACAGGTTGATGCCCACCAGAAGCAGGAAATCTGGCTGACCATCGCCCGGAAAGTAAGATCCGTGGGGGTCTACAGGCGCAGGATCCGCAACTGCCAGAAGAGGTGGCAGGACCTTCGTGGCTGGACCCAGAGGATCGCAAGGGTCCAGCTGAAGCTGTCGCTCCTCGCAGGAGGGGCGGACACCGGACCCTGACCCCCCACATGCTCCGGATCCTGGCGGTGGTCTTCCCTGACCTGGATGGGCAGCTGAAGGACAGACAGCAGCAAGGAGGGGGTGAGTCCATGACTGCACTGTGCACTTTGTCTGACATGCTATGTGCCCTCCTCTGGCCTGGTTAAACTTCCACTGTACATCAGTCATGTGGTCCAGGATCCATGTCCTCATTTGTGACATGCCCACTTCTCCTCTGATACGCATATGTGTGGCCCTTATAGTCAGGAAATTGTGTCATTTGGGGATTGTGTCATTGCATTTAGCTTTGCTCAAGGTGGGGGACAGCATTTGTTCCCGTGACTATGTTGTGCGATTCATGGGTGGGTCAATTGCTTACACAATGCCTAAGTTCTGACATGTAATCTGGGTGTAACTTTGATATGTGGTCCGCTTGCTGCTCTGACTCACCACATGTCCCTGGGGAATTTGGCACACACCCATGCTGCTGGTGGGAACAATGTTTGGGCCACAGGAGTATGTGTATCCAGTGTGTCACACATGCTTAGCCACCTGCCTACTGTCCAGGACTCATCCCTCTTACAGATGGAGCTGGACAGTCATGCCTACTCCAGGGCATACAATACACTCTGTACTCCCACTCCCGTGTATCATCTGGCATGTTGTGATCAGTGAAATGTACCCTCAGGTGTCTGCCTCTGTCTCATTGTGCTGTGTCTTCGTTGTCAGGACTACTGGTATGTTTATCGGTTAGGGCTCAGCATGCCATCTGAGATGTGACCATGATAGACGATACTTCTGTGACTTATAGGTGTCTGATCACTTGACTGTGCACACAGGTGTTTGCGACTGTGACTTTCAGGCAGCTGTATTTTCATTCACAGCACACTGTGAGGTGCTCATGTTCAGAGAGTTGTGTTTCATGTCCCCCATATGTCCAGTTGGTATGACGTGGACAAATAGTAGTACAGATGATGTGGTTTTGGGGGATGGACATGTGCACTTGTCAGTCACATAACTTGCATTCGCCATGCCCTCGGATTGTGACACAGTGCAGACTGTTGTTGGCTGGCTGCCATGGCCATGTGACTTGAGACAGTAATGTATGACTTTGCACGCATTCCTGTGTCATGGCATTCAACTTCCTGAGACTGATCCTGCAGGGGAGTGACATGTGCAACATGCACCCCATTGTGGCATTGACTATCCGGACATGGGTGCATCATGGTGTCTGGTGCTGGTATGCATCACATGCATTTCTATTTAGACTCTGGCCATCCCTTTCTCCTGACTCAGTGGCAAGAGATGTGATGTGTGCATGTTCACATACTTCACTGTGTTCCCTGCAATGTCCAACAACTGTGTAGGTGGTGCATGTGTCCACACTGGGGTCTTACCATCAGACAGGCACCAGACAGATGGGTGCAAGGGCAGGAGGGGTGTGAGTCCCATGGTTGACCATCAGACTGACAATTGGCTTCCCGAATCTGTGTGAGGACTTTAGGCAATGTTCAACTAAGGATGCCAGGGCTTGCTCTGTAATGTGCTGTACTTACTGTGGTGTGTGCGGTCAGTGCAGGTGACTGATGTTTGTCTGTTTCCCTAATTGTTCGCAGATACATCCACGGCCACAGGAGGGGACAGCTCCATGGACCAGGAGGAGCAGCGGAGCCAGACTGGGTCAGCATCCGACGAGTGGTCAGAGGGACCCAGTGGCACGGAGGGCGAGGGGAGCCACACTGAGGAGTCCTCAGCACCATCCACCTCAGCTGAGGACCACAGCAGCTCGGAGGATGACTCCCTTGTGGAGGCGGGTCTCAGCAGCCACCAAAGGCCAGCTAGTCTGTCTGGCCCCGCCACCACCACCACCGCCCTCCCATTGGCTCCCATTCCTGAGGTCCGTGGAGGCTCCCGTGCTCTGGAGCGTGTCTCCTTCGTGCCAGGCACCGCACCCCCTGCCCCTGTGTCCCCTGCTGCCCTGAGTGAGGAGTCTGTGTACCTCCTTCGGCAGCTCCATGTAGGGCAGACAGCAATGCTGAGTGTCCTCCATGCTCACACCACTCTGTTGACACAGCTGGTGTCGTTCATGGAGGGCATCTCGACGGGTATGTCTGCCCTACAGAGGAGCAATAAGTCCATGGACTCCTCCCTGACGGCCGCAGTGTCCCTCCTCCAACAGTCTCTCACCCCTCCCACCTCTGCCCCATCCACACTTCCTGCCCCCTACCTGTCCAAAGCACATGCACACCTGCACAGTCACCCAAACACACAGACACGAGCAGCACAGACACACCCAAGAGAAAGGCAAGACGTGCACACAAGCATCCTCAGGGGACTGATACCACAGACACAGGGGATGGGGAACACACACACACACAGGCATCCACATTCACTCCGCAGTCCTCCAAATCCTCTCCCTCCAAGACCCCTTCCCTTGCCTCGCCTGCTACCCCACCTACACAGCAGATCTTCCTGTGTGACCTCGGCCTCTTCCCTCCAATCCTGCTGATCCAGCATACCGGGGGAAGAGGAAGTCCACCCACACAGAGGGGAGTGCCCTCGCCCCCGGACACCCTCCCCCAGGCGCAGGCAGACACAGGACCCCATTCGGAAGTCCCCCCGGACCAGGAAGAGCAAGACCCCACCACCACCACCACGCAGCTCCACCGCCCAACCCAGATGCTCTGCCTGTTAGTGGCACTGTTGTGGAGACCGGGTCCCCCCCCTCTGTCCTGCCCACCTCATCTGCCCACCCTTCCACTCCCTTGGAGTCATGCACTGTAGTGGAGTCCCCAGTCCACTACATCAGTCCAGCCCACTGCAGTGGTTGCAGCACCCACACCAACTGACTTGTGTACCACAGTGGTGCCGGCCCCCCCTGAGTCAGACACCTCCACTGCAGTTGCCGGTGACACTCCTGCACCCACCACCCCTTCACTGCCTCACTCTGCCATCCCCTGATCCTGTCCCTGCGGTGCCTGGCCTGCCCCTTGTATGCCCCTCCAAGGGGGATGTCCCCTAACCGTATCAGTGCAGGCAAGCAATGTGTGACCAGTTGTCACTTCTCACCCCGTTGGGACTGTGATTTTGGACTGGCCATTGGCCTTAGTTTCTTTTGGACTTCCGTGTTTACCCTGACATTTGCTGAATAAAGCCTCTTTTTGTTTACTTGTGGGTTTTCTTTTGATGTACATGATGTTATGTTAATATGTTAATAAAAATTTCTATAGCGCACGTACACCCAGAGGTTTCACGGCGCTTAACTTGATCAGTGTCACAACAGGGGCGGATTATGCATAAGCCTTCTCAAACAGCCATGTCTTGAGCATTTTTCTGAAACCCAATAAATTGTTACAAGATCTGACCGCTAGTGGGAGAGAGTTCCAGAACTTGGGGGCCAGATAGGAAAACCTGCACCCTCCCTGATGTTTGAGCCTATAGGTAGGGATAGTTAACAGCTGGAGATGTGCAGATCGCAGATTACGGGTGGGAACATGTCTTGATATCATGCAGCTGATGAATTTAGGGCTCCTACAATGAAGGGCCTTGAAAATTAAACACCCTGTCTTAAAGGCTGCCCGCTGGATGATAGGGAGCCAATGAAGTTTTGCAAGTAAGGGGCTGGCAGATTGCCATTTTGGCCGTTTAGGATAAGTCTCGCAGCTTGATTCTGTACCAGCTGGAGACGTTTAAGTAAGAACAATGGGAGGCCAAGGTAAATAGAATTGGAAAAATCAAGGCGGGAGAGAACCAAGGCCGTAACAACCTGTATGAGAGCGGTATGAGTGAGCAAATGGGCAATCTTCCTGATTTTGCGTAGTTGGAAGAAGCATGAGGAGACCACTGTCCCTACTTGACCTCTAAATGAGAGATCAGCATTTATGGTGACTCCTAGGCTTTTTACAGAAGAGGACGGGATGGGGGGAGGACCCAATTCAGTTGACCAATAGTGTGGGCCCCAATAGATCTGGCCTTTTCCGGGCAGGACTAATTCGGTCTTGCCCGGATTAAGTTTGAGATGGTTATGATCCATCCAACTCTGGATATAGAGCATGGTATCTTGAAATTCCTGAATTGAGTCAGGAGAATTATCGATAGTAAAAACAAGCTGAAGATCATCAGCATAATTAAAAGTAGTCAACTTCCTATTCCTTAGGGAATGAATCAAGGGCAGGAGGTAAAGGTTAAACAGGTGGGGGGACAATGATGATCCCTGTGGGACCCCACACGTGATAGCGGTCATGGGGGCGGTAAAAGGAGCAAGGCGGACTGCTTGGGAGCGGCCCTCAAGAAATGACTTGATCCAATTGAGAGCTGCACCTTGAATGCCAGCCTGTCTGACACGGTCCAACAAAATTAGGTGGTCGACCGTGTCAAACGCGGCCGACAAATCCAAGAGCACCAAAGCCTGAGGGGTACCCTTGTCTGCGTTAGCTCGCAAGGCGTCTAGAACCGCGAGAATAACAGTCTCAGTAGAATGAGCGTGCCGGAAGCCTGCTTGGTGAAAGTCCAGATGTTCAGAATGTTCAATAAAATTGGATGGACACCTGGCAACATGGGCCTCCAATATCTTAGCTAAGAAGGGGAGCAGAGAGATGGGACGGTAGTTTGATGGATTAAGGGGGTCGGCGCCCGATTTCTTTAGAAGAGGGACCACAACAGCATTCTTGAATGCATTCGGGACCCTACCCTGCCCAAGGGACTCATTTAAGAAAGGAAGTACGGTATGTGGTAAGGCAGAGAAAATATCCTTTAAAATATAAGGGGGGCAGCAATCTCTAGGAGAGCCTGATTTAACTCGGACCAATAAATCAGAGAAAATCTCTGGGCTAATAGCAGGAAAATGTTCCATAGTAGCTGTATTAATTTTCATAATGCCAGGGTGCTCCACATGACCGGAAGGGAAAATGCTGGCTTTAATGCTGGCGATTTTGTCCACAAATTAGTCATTCAGGGAATTACATAGATCTTGAGTGGGGTCTGTTTGGGGATAATTCGCTCCGCATTACAAAGATCATTGACTATCATAAAGATTTCCTTCGACCTGTTTTGGGAGCTTAAAATTCTGGCCGAAAAATGGGCGGCCTTGGCTGCAATTATTGCGTTTTTATACTCTTTTCGAGCCTGAGCATACTGAGTTTTTCCTTCTAAAGAATAGCTAACTCTCCATCTCCTTTCTTTTTGGCGGAGATCTAATTTTTTCTTTTTTAACTCCACTGAGAACCATTTCTGAGCGTCAGCTGGTCGTGCACGATTGAGTTTAGTGAGCGGGGCATGTGTGTTACTAGCAACGAGTAACCAGGAAGAGATATTCTCTTCCTGGTGATGTGGATGAGTAGCATCCTGCATTTGCAGTTGTAATAGTGTTCACATCAGGAAAATGAAGTGTTGCAGTGATGGACTCCATGTGGTCCATGGGATATGTGTCCTGTTGTAGTCTGGATCTATGGCATCCTTTGCTACAGTCTGAGGGGTGTAATGTTCAGCATTTGACACAGGGATGTCCATTTTGCATTTGTAAATGAACATCTTTGTCTTACACTGATGCACATCTGGTGGGCTTACCACTGTTCAATGTTCCGATTTCCCTGACTGTGTGCCCAGCTCCACTGGACATGCAGTTTTGCACATCAATGTCGAAGGACTCATATGTGTATACAGTGCAACTTGCTTGACACGTGTTTTGTGTGTGTGCAGATGACTGACGTGACACTCCCGTACCCAGGCTGATGTGAGCAGAGCCTTCTGTGTGTTGTGGTTGTTGACTCACTGACGGAGTGTTCTGCTGACATGTTTGTGTCGTGCACAGACAAGGTTTGGCACAGCGGACCTTCCACAGGAGTGGAGTGCCCTCATGGCAGTGTGTAATCCGGTGACATTGCGTGGGCCTGTGTTGTGTGTTGTGTAAGCATGTCTGTGCGTGTTCCCTTCCCTTTTCCTACACAGGCTGTGTCCCTAGGGATGTTCCTGTTAGTGATGCTTGCTGAGTTGTTCTGTGTTCATCCAGCATCTTGGACCTGGTTTCTCCGTGATGTGGGTGCATGGCAAACTAATGTTCATGAGGTTGTCATACCAGGTTGTCTTTGTTGTCAGGGCTGGGGATGTGGGCAAACGCAGATGGGACACATTCAGGATTCCCCTTGGCACTTGTTGTTTACACGAGTCATGTGATTTACAGTTGTGGTAGCTTTCAGTGATTGTGACACGTTGTGTGTGTGACTGCTGCCACTTCTCAGGGTCAGAGCTGCAATGTTGGAAGTTGTGTACGTGTGTTCTTTGTGTGTCACCTTGGCTTCTTCGTTGGTGTGTGACTATGGCCAGGATCCCATTGATTGTGGTGGATTTCACATCATGCCCATGTACAGCATACTGTGCTGTGTGTCAGACATTGACGAGTCTTGTTGACTGGCCATGTGTGATAGGTTTCTGCACCTTAGTTCCCACCATCACCCCTGGGATTGTCATGGGTGCATGTCCAATGTCACCAGTCAATGTGAGCTTCACTGCTGCACATTGGTGGAGATCAGGGTGTGTGGTGTTGAGTGTGTGCAAAAGTGAGTTGTTGCACGGCTAGACCCCTACCTCCATATTGGCCTTGGCTGGCAGGCCGTGCTGATTGATTGGAGCTTGTCTAGGTGTGATGGTAGTTAGTTGCTCAGGACACAAGGCTGTGGTTCACAGTGTGAACGACATCTAACTTTGTCATCACAGTGGGATTATCATGCAGGCTAGTGTCAGCACAATGTGGGGTCCCTGGGGGAAGTGCTGTGGTGGGTCTGTCTCTTGCTGTGTTAGTTGCTGTTCCTACAAGCTTGTGTGACATGTGTAATGTGTGCTCCCTCTCATCTAACAATGCCTGATTGCCCACATAGGGGTATCCGATCCATGAGTAACCTTTGTATGGCACTGTATACACATCTGTGTGGTTGGAATTCAGGCCTCCTCATGTGTTGTGTGGTTGCATGGGGACACTGGCACACCCCCCCATCACCTGTTATGTTTGATATGCAGTGTGAGTCTGCCTGTTTGTGTTTGTGCCTTTGCACCACTGCATTGGCATATCTTGAGTGTGCCATTGGCTGTATGTTGTTTGGTGGCTTTCCCCTGCTGTCCCTGGGACTCCTAGGTCATCAGTCAGCACAATAATCATGGTTTGTATGTCCCATTGCTGCCATGGTATGGTATTTGTTCACCTGACATCTACAGTCTCCACAGGATATCTACATTTGTGTGTCCATTGGTGCAGATATGTGGGTCAGCATTATGATGGTCACTTCTGTCATTGTGTTATTTGTGAATGTTGACAATGTGGGCCCCCATGGGTGATGTTTGTATGCACATGGCCAAAACGATGTTTCAGTGACACTGCACTGTTTCCTCGACCAATCTATGTTGCTATGGGACACAAGCACTGCTATGCCACTGATGTGTTTGTTGTTGTGTGACCAGGATTCATCCATGCAGTTTGGCTTTGGCAGCTTTTACCATGACTACACTTCCCTTTTGGTCACTGTGGTGATCACTGTGGTGATGGGGCTTTAGGCCCCATTGCCACACTGTTCAAAATGTGCATCAGCTATGGACACCACACTTCCCTTTTGGTCACTGTGGTGATGGGGCTTTAGGCCCCATTGCCACACTGTTCAAAATGTGCATCAGCTATGGACACCACCCTTCCCTTTTGGTCACTGTGGTGATGGGGCTTTAGGCCCCATTGCCACACTGTTCAAAATGTGCATCAGCTATGGACACCACACTTCCCTTTTGGTCACTGTGGTGTTGGGGCTTTAGGCCCCATTGCCACACTGTTCAAAATGGGCATCAGCTATGGATAGCACACTTCCCTTTTGGTCACTGTGGTGATGGGGTGTTCGAGCCCATTGCCACAGTGGCCATGGTCGGCTTGCATTGTGGAGGCCACACACATTTCTGTGTGACACATGTGCTAGGGGGTCACATTGTATGTTCAATGTCATGTTCAGTGTTGTAGGCATTTGACACAGACTACACACACTTGTCATGGTGTTGGGGGGATGTAATCTTCTGTCATTCCTTATGTGGGAGTATGCTAGTTGTGTCATGCATTACCCGTCCTATGAGTAGGAGTGGTGTTAGTGGTAGGCATCCATCCCCCCATGAGTGGGGATGGTAGTAGTGACAGGCATCCAGGCCCCCTGAGTAGGGGTGGTGGTAGTGGTAGGCATCCAGCCCCCCTGAGTAGTGATGGTGGTAGTGGTAGGCATCCATACCCCTAAGGGTGGGGATGGTAGTAGTGGCAGGCATCCAGGCCCCCTGAGTAGGGGTGGTGGTAGTGGTAGGCATCCAGCCCCCTGAGTAGTGATGGTGGTAGTGGTAGGCATCCATACCCCTAAGGGTGGGGATGGTAGTAGTGGCAGGCATCCAGGCCCCCTGAGTAGGGGTGGTGGTAGTGGTAGGCATCCAGCCCCCTGAGTAGTGATGGTGGTAGTGGTAGGCATCCATACCCCTGAGGGTGGGGATGGTAGTAGTGGCAGGCATCCAGGCCCCTATGAGTGGGGATGGTAGTAGTGGTAGGCATCCATCCCCCATGAGTGGGGATGGTAGTAGTGGCAAGCATCCATCCCCTATGAGTGGGGATGGTAGTAGTGACAGGCATCCAGGCCCCCCTGAGTAGGGGTGGTGGTAGTGGTAGGCATCCATCCCCCCATGAGTGGGGATGGTAGTAGTGGTAGGCATCCATCCCCCTATGAGTGTGGATGGTAGTAGTGGTAGGCATCCAGCCCACCCTGAGTAGGGATGGTGGTAGTGGTAGGCATCCATACCCCTAAGGGTGGGGATGGTAGTAGTGGCAGGCATCCAGGCCCCCCTGAGTAGGGGTGGTGGTAGTGGTAGGCATCCATCCCCCATGAGTGGGGATGGTAGTAGTGGTAGGCATCCATCCCCCTATGAGTGGGGATGGTAGTAGTGACAGGCATCCAGGCCCCCTGAGTAGGGGTGGTGGTAGTGGTAGGCATCCATCCCCTATGAGTGGGGATGGTAGTAGTGGTAGGCATCCATCCCCCTATGAGTGGGGATGGTAGTAGTGGCAGGCATCCAGGCCCCACTGAGTAGGGGTGGTGGTAGTGGTAGGCATCCAGGCCCCCCTGAGTAGGGGTGGTGGTAGTGGTAGGCATCCATCCCCCCATGAGTGGGGATGGTAGTAGTGGCAGGCATCCAGGCCCCCCTGAGTAGGGGTGGTGGTAGTGGTAGGCATCCAGGCCCCCCTGAGTAGTGATGGTGTTAGTGGTAGGCATCCATCCCCTAAGGGTGGGGATGGTAGTAGTGGCAGGCATCCAGGCCCCCTGTGTAGGGGTGGTGGTAGTGGTAGGCATCCATCCCCCCATGAGTGGGGATGGTAGTAGTGGTAGGCATCCATCCCCCTAAGGGTGGGGATGGTAGTAGTGGCAGGCATCCAGGCCCCCCTGAGTAGGGGTGGTGGTGGTGGTAGGCATCCAGGCCCCCCTGAGTAGGGGTGGTGGTAGTGGTAGGCATCCATCCCCCCATGAGTGGGGATGGTAGTAGTGACAGGCATCCAGGCCCCCCTGAGTAGGGGTGGTGGTAGTGGTAGGCATCCATGCCCCCCTGAGTAGTGATGGTGGTAGTGGCAGGCATCCATCCCCCTATGAGTGGGGATGGTAGTAGTGGCAGGCATCCAGGCCCCCCTGAGTAGGGGTGGTGGTAGTGATAGGCATCCAGCCCCCCCTGAGCATTGATAGTGTTAGTGGTAGGCATCCATCCCCCTAAGGGTGGGGATGGTAGTAGTGGCAGGCATCCAGGCCCCCTGAGTAGGGGTGATGGTAGGGTGGTGTTGGTGGTAGGCATCCATCCCCCTATGGGTGTGTATGGCATTGGTGTTGGCCATCCCACCCCTATGGTTCTGCTGTTGCTAGTGTACGTTATTTGTGCATCCCTATGTGTGTGTGACATATTTCGGGTACGTGTAGTTTGTTTGTATTGTTGGTGTTTGACTTACCGTCTGCGCCGTACGCGTCCGTGCCGGTCCCGGTAATAGATGTAGAGTATAGGTAGGACCTGCGCAATGGGATTCATGCTTGGATCGCCTCGTTCGGGTTTCTCGTGTCTTCGAGTCGTACTCGTAGCAGGCTTGTTCGCTCTCGTAGCCGTGGATCGTCTTTGGCGTGAAACGGAGCTTATGTACGGCTCGCCCGGATGCTCAAACGTGCCGGACGTAGCGACGGGTTCGGCGCGTACGGATTGCGCATCGTACTAGTCCGGCCGGAAGGTGCTGTGTATTTGCTTCCGTGCGGCTCGATTCGGCGTTCACGGATCCGGCTCAGGCGGGGAACAGGAGCTGGATTGGGTGAGTACGGCTCGCTCGGAAAATGAGTTGTTATACGCATCGTACTTGTTCGTCCGGACGAGTGTACGAATCGGTCGGGGAACACGCATTCGGCTGGTATTTTTTCCGGACGAATACTGTTAGGTGCCCTACCGGCCGAGATCGGAATCGACCCCATAGTCTATAATAAATCTAGCTGTGGCTATAAAAGTGTCCCATAATAAATGAGAAGAAAAATTAGAGTCATTATTCAGCAGAAAAAATTCATCCGCAAAATAAATAAATGAAGGGGAAAAAAGTGGATCCTCTAGAAGAGATTTATTAAAACGCCATTGAGAAGACCCGGGCTGCGCAGGGAGCAAGTCAAAATCAACAACAAGCGGAGCATAATCAGAAATAACAATAGGTTCAATAGAGGAAGAGATGAGGTTTTGAGTTAAAGATTTAGAAAGAAAGATATAGTCTAATCGAGAGAGGGGACCATGAGGTGGAGAGAAAAAAGAAAAATCCATTGCATCAGGATGACATAATCTTCATGCAGCCACAAGGTGTGTCTGAGAAATGGTGTTAAGAAACTGTTTATGAGATTTATGGGGACTAAAGCAAATTTGGGATTTACGATTAATAAATGGATGAACAATTTGATTAAAATCACCCCCCCAAAATAAAAAAGTTAATCCCTAAATTGAATACATTTTTTTTTTTTTGCAACAGTAGGCCAAAAACAATAATCCGGCTGTGTCGAGCCATATACATTGAAAACTGTCAAAGAAATATTATTAATGAGCAGTTTAACTATCAACCACTTACCCTCAGAATCAGTCTCCTGAGAAACAACTGTACATTTAATTTTTTTATGACATAAAATAATTACTCCGTTTTTCTTGGTGGAAGTAGGGTAGACTAAAACAGAACCTACCCAACCCCGTTTCAACTTTAATTCCTCTGACTCCTTGAGATGTGTTTCTTGCAAAAGAACCAAATCTGGATTATTGGAGGCTAAGTTGGATCAAATTCTCTGTCTCCTAATAGCATTAACAAAACCTTTCACATTCCAAGAAATAACTCTGAATGTAAGATAACAAGAATACATATATAATTGCACGATCAACAGTGAAAAAACAGTGCAGAGACAGAATATCGAATCAAAAATATCGATTTACAGAAATATCGAGTTAAAAATATCGTGGGTCAGAAATATCGACATACAAATTCTCGTGGTGAAGAATATCGATTTTTTATTAATGTTATATATTTTAGTATATATCTTATATGTATGCAATTTATGTTTTTTTGTATAAGATTTGTTTGTATTTTTAATATATGTGTTACATTTTCAGTAGTCATTAAAAAAAATTAATTATTTGATTTTTGCATTTTTAGTTCTGTAGCGGGTTGTGGGTTTATAGGGGAATAGGGTGGGAAGTAATTTAATTATATTAACTGTATTGAATATTTTTTATTTATTATCATTTGTTTAATTGAGATGTTATAGTGTTAAATGGGTAAAGTAATTTATTATTAATTAATTAATAATTGGTTGTTAATTAATTTTAATTAGTTGATTGGTAATTAATTATGGTAATTGTGTAATTAATTTTAGGTGTGCATTGTGGGGTTTATAGGTGTAAAGGGGGAAGGGTGGGAAGTAATTTATTTTTAATTGCTGAATTAATAATTAGTTGTTAATTAATTTTAATTAATTAATTAGTAATTAATTATGGTAATTGTGTAATTAATTTTAGGTGTGTGTTGTGGTGTTTATAGGAGTAAAGGGTGGTAAGTATTTTGTGTTTAATTAATTAATATTTAGTTGTTAATTAATGTTAATTATTTGATATTTATTTTGTGTAATTGTTTATTTTTTGTGTGTTGTTTTTACTTTTAAAGGGGTAATAGGTGGGTATTAAATAAATTTGTAAATATTTAATTATTAGTTGTTAATAGTAATAGTTTTTCTTTTACAAATAATATTTAATTGTGTTTTTTATTTTATAGTTTAATTTAGGTGTGTGTTGTGGATATTATGGTGTTAAAGCATGTGTACTCAATAAATGTTATTATTATTTTTTTATTAATAAGATTTTTAATTGATTATGTTAATTATGGAAATACATTTATTTAAAAATGTTGAAGTGTTTTGTTATTGCTGTGGTGTTATAGGGTAGGAAATAAAATAAATACATTTATGTTTTAATTAATTTTTTGTTTGTTAATATTTGCTTCTTTTAAATAATTTTTTAATAAATGTATTTATTAATTTATTTTATATATTATTTGTAGGTTTTTGGTATGTGTAATTAATATTATAATATGTGTTCTTTTTATATGTTTAATATATTTAATTTTATATTTTTAAAATATTGTTTATATATTTTTATGATTTTTTAAATTTTGTAATAATTTTTGGGTTTTTTCAATTGTTTAAGTGTTATTCGTAATTTTTGTTCCTCTGCTATCCAACACTTTCCCTAATGTTGCAATCACTGGAATGGGAATCGTAATTTTTACCTCTCTTCTATCCAGCACTTTCCTTACTGTTGTATTCAATGGAGTGGAAATAGTAATTTTTACCCCTCCGCTATCCAGCACTTTCCCTACTGTTGCACTCAGTGGAGTGGGAATAGCAATTTTTACCCTTCCGCTATCCAACACTTTCCCTACTGTTGCACTCACTGGAGTGGGAATAGTATTTTTTGCCCCTCCGCTATCCAACACTTTCCCTACTGTTGCACTCACTGGAGTGGAAATAGTAATTTTTACCCCTCCGCTATCCAACATTTTCCCTATTGTTGCACTCACTGGAGTTGGAATAGTAAATTTAATTACTCCCCTATTCAACACTTACCCTACTGTTGCACTCACTGGAGTGGGAATAGTAATTTTTACCACTCCGCTATCCAACACTTTCCCTACTGTTGCACTCACTGGAGTGGGAATAGTAATTTTTGCCCCTCCGCTATCCAACACTTTCCCTACTGTTGCACTCACTGGAGTGGGAATAGTAATTTTTGCCCCTCCGCTATCCAACACTTTCCCTACTGTTGCACTCACTGGAGTGAGAATAGTAATTTTTACCCCTCCACTATCCAACATTTTCCCTACTGTTGCACTGACTGGAGTGGGAATAGTAATTTTTATCCCTCCACTATCCAAAATTTTCCCTACTGTTGCACTCACAGGAGTTGGAATAGTAAATTTCATTCCTCCGCTACCCAACACTTACCCTACTTTTGCACTCACTAGAGTGGGAATAGTAATTTTTACCCTTCCGCTATCCAATACTTTCCCTACTTTTGCACTCTTGGAGTGGGAATAGTCATTTTTACTCCTCCGCTATCCAATACTTCCCCTACTGTTGCACTCTTTGGAGTGGGAATAGTAATTTTTTCCCCTCCGCTATCCAACACTTTCCCTACTGTTGCTATTACTGGAGTGGGAATAGTAATTTTTACACATCCGCTATCCAACACTTTCCCTACTGTTGCTATTACTGGAGTGGGAATAGTAATTTTTACACATCCGCTATCCAACACTTTCCCTACTGGTGCACTCACTGGAGTTTTGGAGTAGTAAATTTAATTATTCTGCTTTCTAACACTCTCCCTCCTGTTGCACTTATTGTATTGGGAAATGTAAGTTTAATTTTTGTTTAATAGTTTAATGTTTTAATTTATTATAGAATGTTTTTTTATTTTAAATTATTGATATATATATAGATTTTTTTTTTAATTGATTATTATTATTTTCATTCATTTTATTGCATTGCGGTCGATAATAATATTTATGCATTTCTAAATCAAAGTTATGTTAATATATTTTGTATTTAACATAAGTGTCGGATGTTTTCTATGTCTATGGTGACGTTATGTGTACTTTAACGGAGTATTGAGCATTGACCTTTGAACTTGACAAAGGCCGTCAGGCCGAAACGCATTGTTCTTTTGTGCATTAAACCCACTGTGAATGCTACTGGTGTGCCGCCTCCTTGTTCACGTATAAGGATTGTTCGGACGATTTTGTGGATTCTTTGTCACCACGGCAGGCACCGGCTATGAAGGGCAGGCGTACGGCGTTTGGGCAAACACACGTGGACTTTAACTTTATACGCCGTCCCAGCCGATCCAGCCCGGATATCTAGCACCGGAGATTGAAGTGATTACCTACACGGGTGGTTGGTGAGTGTGAGGCGTGGGTCTCATGGGTTACAGACCACGGGGGTCGGAGGGCTCCAAGGGTCAGGACACTTTATGTGTCCCCTCGTCTCCTTCTCCCCACGGAGGAACTACGTACTGGTTATATAAATCTGGAGTTTTGTCACACGGCGGTGTTCCATCCTCACTGTCGTGTCGTGGCACAGCACGTGGGTTTGGTGGAAGACGGAATATGAATGCCTGGAAAAACAGAGAGGCAGGCGGTTGCACTTTCATTATTTAATGAGAACATTGACCCTGGCCAACCCACAAGTATCTCTGGAGCAGCTGTTGGCAGTACGGATTTAACATTAAAACAGAACTTGAATTTACTGGAGAAATTGGCTAAAAGGGAATTGAATAAATGGTGGGAAGTGACCTCCCTTACAAATTATATTGAGGTGGGTCATGTCCCGAGGGGATTATGGATTTCCATCATACCCACCTACGAGAATCCCAACCCGGAACTCCTTACTGAATGGGCAGTGTTTATGGCGACAACATGCAAGGGAATGTTGGAAATCCTTGTAAAATATGCTAAAATAGATCTGGATAAAACAAGGGAAGAATTAGTCACTGTTCGTTCCAAATTGGAGGTGCATAAAGAAGATAAACGCGTTATTGAATTTTTGAAATCTTTGGAGGGTCGCATGAAAGCATATGAGGACACCATTAAAGCCAAAAAATAGCGTAAGTTCCTGCGTGACAAAAGGGATTATGCAGAAGCAAGAATTTTGACCTATGCCAAACGGTTTGATTGGGCACAACGTGATCGTCAGTTTGTCCAACATCAGAGACAACGAGAAGAAATCTCTACGGATTCAAGTTCAGATGTAAGTTCAGACTCTGAAAGACTATCCACAGCCGTCCCTTTAGGCGTACGCCCCCTAACTTTCCTGCACGAGTTTCAATTACTCAAACAACAAAAGGAACAAAACGAACGCACACCATCAAAAGAAGAAGGAATAGGAAGAGGACGGGGAAGACCAAGAGGAAGGGGCGCAAACAAAAATAAAAATAAAGATTAACCAGGAGGGAGGTCGCAACAAATTCTGGTATAGAAATACCATGGAAATGAATACTGATGACAAATCTATCATTAATTTGTCTACATGGGGTTGACCCCTGAAGAAGAATCTCTCCTCAAGTTGGGTTTGTTGTTCTGTCCTGTTATCGACTGGAATTATGTAGATGCCAGGATTGACCTCTTCCTCTTTATAAGGAAACTCAAACTAATGAATTTACACCTTATGCCTAAGTATCATGCACATCAGAATCAGGCAATAATCCTTCAACCACCTTCCACGGTATCGACAAGATTTACTCTTGGTGAGGTCAATTCCATCTTGGATATAAATGAATTGGACAATAACTCTGGTATGAATACCAACACCAACGTGGGTGCTATGCTGAACGACTTAGGCTTTCCTATAAATTCATCTGGTAAAAGTGGTCTGAAAGTGAAATCAAAATTCAACCCCAATGTTCCACCTGATAATGTTGAGGCTTTTCACTCAGTTATGATGTATGAACTGACACATCTTAGAACCAACGACAAGTTTCGCATTAAAGATAATCTTGCCAGGAATCAACTAAATGCCCTGGACAATCTATTGTTAGATCCAACCATAATAGTAAAACCCTCAGATAAGGGTGGGAACATTGTGCTGATGGACATTGCATTTTATAAAGCAGAAGCGATGAGACAATTAAGTGATTCAGACTGCTATGAGGAAATCACGTGGGGAACCTATGAGAGTACCATCACAAAATATCACGAGATGCTACATAACTGGTGGCAGGTGGGCCTCATTGAGGATGATGAATTGAAATTTCTAAGGAACGATAATCCAAGAGTCCCCTGTCTCTACCTCCTGCCGAAGGTGCACAAACATGCCACCAAACCACCAGGGAGGCCTATTGTTTCATCAAATGGCGGACTTCTGGAAAATACTTCTATCTTTCTAGATTACTTCTTGGCCCCCTTTGTCAAAGATCTAAGATCCTACTGTCAGGATAGTTCAGATTTCCTGAAGAGAATTCATGATGTCAAATGGGATAAGGGCTTTTTGTTGATCTCTTTAGATGTGTGTTCGCTCTACACCTGTATCAATCAAGAGAAGGGGGTAGAAGCATGTTTATATTTCTTGCAACGGAGAACAATTGATCTGTACGAACACACAGTTATGCTGAAACTCATGGTGTTGTACTGTTTACAAGAAAACATTTTTTTGTTTGATAAACAACTGTATCGTCAAAAATCTGGTACCGCCATGGGCACCTGCTTCGCCCCCAGCCTGGCGAACTTGTTCCTGGGCTGGTGGGAGGAGCAGGTGGTATGGACAGACGCCAATGAGGAATTTACTAATCGAGTGCCATTATGGCTACGGTACATCGACGATCTTTTTATCATCTGGGATGGGAACAAAGAGTCAGCTTTGAAATTTATTGATTGCCTGTCCTGTAATGATTTGAATTTGAAGTTTACGTATAACATCAGCCAAACTGAATGTGATTTTCTTGATGTACACGTAGCGGTACAAGGCAGTAAACTGGTCACTAATCTTTTTAGGAAGGAAACTGCGGGCAATAGTACCCTTCACGCCCGGAGTCACCATCCTGTGTCCCTCCTTAACAGGGGAGCTACTGCGGGCTCGCAGAAATTGTAGTACTGATGACAACTATGAGAAGGAGCAGGACAGTATGATACAAAGGTTTAAAGCGAGGGGATACTCAGATAAAATCTTATCTCAGGCAGCCTTTAAATTGAAGAACATTAAACAAACAGATGTCTTGTTTAAATCTGACGCTGTAGTGGTTGAATAAGTGACTTCTAATATTCCCAGAATGATTACCACGTATAATGCTAGATCCAACAAGCTTAAATCAGTGATGAAAAAGCATTGGGGTCTTATACAGGCTGATCCCGTCATCGGTCGCAGAGTAGGCAATTCACCCACCATAACCTATAGAAGACCACCCTCTCTTAGGGACAAATTGGTTAAAAGCTATTATCAGATGGAACCATCTTCGACATGGCTTGATAACAGCAAGGGGTTCCATAAATGTAATGCCTGTAAAGCTTGTGCCACTAGCCAGAGTTGTAGAACGTTCAAAACTGCACATGGGAAGGAAAGAACAATATCTAAATTCATTACCTGCACCACCGATTTTGTTGTCTATTCCCTGGAATGCCCGTGTGGGCTCCGTTACATAGGCAGTACTAAACTGCCTGTAAAAAAACGGGTCTTGGAACATCTTAGGGCGATAACCAATCTGGATTTTAATTATCCAGTGGCCAGGCATTTTTATAATGTCCATAACAGCAACAGTAAACTCCTGAAATATGTGGGACTCGGTAGAGTGTTAAAACATATTAGAGGGGGAGACCGGGAGAAACAACTTTGTATTTAACACCAGAATACCCTTTGGATTAAATAAGGAAGAGGAATTGGCCACACATATAGGGATCTAACCACTAGCAGGGTCAGATATATTTTCCTAGGGTCAACTGCATATATATCAAATTAATTCTTCTCTCTGTGTATCCCGTACCAGTTTGGTAAGATACATTTTTTTTTAAACCTTTTTATCTTCTAAAATATTGCTTTACACATTTTGGGGTTTTTTCATAATTTTTTATTGTTGATAGGGTGCAATGAGAGCACATATTCCTGTGAGGCATGACCATGTACCATTGGTTGGAGATGGGGTAATTGCCCTCTGTGAAATACAATATAACATTGTGTTTTGAAATATATATATATATATATATATATATATATTCACTGAAAAAACCATAGGTTTTAGGGACAGTTATAGTTAGTTGGACATTGCACTCGTACAAAACCCGTGAAATTCCCACGTTATAGTTAGTCCAGCTAACTATAACTCGCGCCCCGCAATGCACTGCTGATGACGTCACATATTACATCACTCATGACATGGTCAGTGACATCACTGATGACATCACTGATGACATCTCAAATGACATCACTGTTGACATCATCCAGTGACTGTGTGTTTCTGTAAAGTTTAAATATTTTTAATATATATAGGAAAAGACGTATTGAAGAATGAGTGGGTGTGTAAGAGTCTGTATGGATGATTTAGTAGGTGCGTGACTGACTGTATAAGTGAGTGATTTAACGTATCTTACTGAATGCATGGGTTAGTGACTAAACTGGGTGAATGTCTGTATCCGTCTGTCTGTTGCTGTGTAAGTGGCTGCATGTGTTTGTGAATAGCTACATGAGTGTCTATATGAGTTATTGAATGCTTGTGTGAGTATCTGTTTGGGTGCCTGAGTGTTTGTGTGAGAGGGGTGTGTGCGACTCTGTGCATAGATGTGTGAGTGGGTGATTCACTGGGTGGATGGTTTCAAGAGTGCATCTGTGATAGACTGTATGGGTGGGTAAGTGTGTGTAAGAGTGTGTTAGTGAGTGAATGTATGTCCCAGTGGTACATGTGTGAGTAACTACATATGTGAAAGGCAGTATATATGTGTGTTGGAGTATATAAATAGCTATTAGCGAGAGTGACTGATTGTGATAGTGGCTGTATGGATGAGTGTGTGCTTGTATCAGTGATTGTATAAGAGCGTAAGAATGTGCTAGTATTTGGATGAGTAAGTGAGCTGGTGTGTGTATAACTGTATAGGTGAGTAAATGGTAGTGTGTTTAATTATTTGCATGACTGACTAGGTGTGTGAGTACCTCTATGGATGAGTGGCGGTGTTTGAGTGTCTATATAGGAGTATGAGTGCATATGATAGTCCTGTACTGAGTGACCGTAAGTATGAGTGACTGTTCGGGTGAGTGAGTGGATGTGTGCGTAGACCTAAGAATCAGTGAGTGGGTATGTAGTTATTGGTGTTGGAGTGTCTATGGTTTTGCGAATGGCAGTCTTTACTTTAGAGTGGGTGTATCAAAGGTTATATTAGGGTGTGAGAAGATGCATGAAATTATCACATGGATGATGTCATCAGTGATATCATCAGTGATGTCATTTGAGATGTCATCAGTGATGTCATCAGTGATGTCACTGACCATGTCATGAGTGATGTAATATGTGACGTCATCAGCAGTGCATTGCGGGCGCGAGTTATAGTTAGCTGGACTAACTATAACGGGGTAATTTCACGGGTTTTGTACGAGTGCAATGTCCAACTAACTATAACTGTCCCTAAAACCTATGGTTTTTTCAGTGAATTTCAAAGGTTTTTTAAATGCTAATTTGTAACTATAACGTCCCTGAAACCTATGGTTTTTTCAGTGAATTTCAAAGGTTTTTTAAATGCTAATTTGTAACTATAACATGTCTGAAACCTACGGTTTTTTCAGTGAATTTCAAAGGTTTTGTAAATGACAATTTTTAAATGTATTAATTGTTATATACATTTTTTAATACTGATTTACTACATTTTTAGAAACAATTTTTTTTTACATATTTTATTTTTAAATTACATTGTAATTACATTATACATTACATTACAAAAAATACTTTCTCAGAATGAATTACTTTAGTTTAAATACTTTGCACATAGGCAATAGACTTTTAAGTACAGTAGTTACAGTTGTTGCAATGGGCAACACATTTTCAAACACAATGCAACATTCAGCTCAATGTGAATTTCTAGTTAAATGCAATTAGTTACTTTATGGATTACTTTTTCTAACCACAGGACTGGATCCTAGATTCAGTCCTGGCACATCTCCTGTAAACAGTTGAGTAAAAGCGTTTGGTTACAGTCGTGATTTTTAAGGAATATTATTGTACTTTAAAAGTTGACACTTAGAAACTTTTTCTCATAGAATCACCAATGTTATCCTATGGAAGGAAATTCACTTAGCAGGTAAAAACTGTTATCGTTACTTTTTCTTACTCAGTGTTGGATCCTGGATCCAGCACTGGTGCATCTCCTGTAAACAGTTGAAAGAATGCGTTTAAGTCATACAGGCGATTTTTAAGGAATATTTATAGTTTGTGAAAATCGACACTTTGAAACTTTTCTGCTGAAAACCAGACAATGGATTCCTATGGAAGAAAATATAAGTTACTGGTAAGTACGGTTAAAATTACTTTTCAGGGTCAGTGCTGGGCTAAAAGATGCAGCACTGGGTTCTCTCCTGATAACAGGTGAGTAAATTGGAATTCGTACTTTGGTTGATTTTAGAGGAATATTATAAAGTTCCAAAACTCCACACTTAGAAGAATTTCCAAGTGAAACCAGTCAATGTTAGCCTATGAAGGAAATTCAAGTTACCGGTAAGTACGGTTAAAATTAATTTTGAGGATCAGTACTGGGCTGAAAGATGCAGCACTGAGGTCTCTCCTGATAACAGGTGAGTAAATCAGAATTCGGATTTCGGCTGATTTTAGAGGAATATTTTAAAGTTCCAAAATCAACACTTAGAAACTTTTTCAGCAAAAGCAGGCAATGATATCCTATGGAAGGAAATTCAAGTTACTGGTAAGTACGGTTAAAATTACTTTTGAGGATCAGTACTGGGCTGAAAGATGCAGCACTGAGGTCTCTCCTGATAACAGGTGAGTAAATCGGAATTCGTATTTCGGCTGATTTTAGAGGAATATTTTAAAGTTCCAAAACTCCACACTTAGAAGAATTTCCAATTGAAACCAGTCAATGTTAGCCTATGGAAGGAAATTCAAGTTACTGGTAAGTACGGTTAAAATTACTTTTCAGGACCAGTACTGGGCTAAAAGATACAGCACTGAGGTCTCTCCTGATAACAGGTGAGTAAATCGGAATTCGTATTTCGGCTGATTTTAGAGAAATATTTTAAAGTTCCAAAACTCCACACTTAGAAGAATTTCCAAGTGAAACCAGTCAATGTTAGCCTATGGAAGGAAATTCAAGTTACTGGTAAGTACGGTTAAAATTACTTTTCAGGACCAGTGCTGGGCTAAAAGATACAGCACTGAGGTCTCTCCTTATAACAGGTGAGTAAATCAGAATTCGTATTTCGGCTGATTTTAGAGGAATATTGGTATGTTTCAAAAATCAACACTTAGAAACTTTTTCAGCAAAAAGAAGGCAATGATATCCTATGGAAGGAAATTCAAGTTACTGGTAAGTACGGTTAAAATTACTTTTCAGGACCAGTACTGGGCTGAAAGATGCAGCACTGAGGTCTCTCCTTATAACAGGTGAGTAAATCGGAATTCGTATTTCGGATGATTTTAGAAGAATATTTGCACAATGGTGAAGGGAGGGGCGGGGCCTGAGGTGACATCTGTGCAAACGCGCCCCGTGGCGCGTTTTAAGTTGGGGGATTAAGTCCCCTTGAATCCTGAGGGTCCCTATGGGCCAACTAGCCCACCAGTAACCTCCAATATGCGCCAGGGGCTGCGTTGCAGAGACGTGTAGAGAGGCCACACCCCTTTACACCTCTCTGCAACGCAGCTCTGTGGCGCTTTCTGGATGTACCTGTTGGGCTAGTTGGCCCCAGGGACCCTCAGGATTGAAGGGGATTTAATTCCCCATCTTAAAACGCGCCACGGGCCTGTTTGCACACATGTCACCTGAAGCCCCGCCCCCTCCCTTCACCACTGTGCAAACGCGCCCGTGGCGCGTTTTAAGTTGGGGGATTAAGTCCCCTTGAATCCTGAGGGTCCCCGGAGTCCAACTAGCCCACCATATACCTCCAAAAGCGCCACAGAGCTGCGTTGCAGAGAGGTGTAAAAAGGGGCGTGGCCTCTGTACACCTCTCTGCAAGGCAGCCCCTGGCGCATACTGGAGGTTCCTGGTGGGCTAGTTGGCCCCCAGGGACCCCCAGTATTCAAGGGGAATTCGCTTCTCTGCAAACGCGCCAGGGGGCGCGTTTGCAGAGTGGTGAAGGAAGGGGCGGGGCCTGCGGGCCCGATCGTTTTTTTTTTTTTTTGTCCTCTGAAGGGGGCTGTGTGGCCCCCCTTCCTTTTTCTGTTTTTGGGCCCTGGGGACCCCATCCCCAGGGCCTTACCCCTTTTTTTAAATTACCAAAAAAAAAAACGGGAAGGGGGCCGCGTGGCCCCCTTCCCTTGGCCTGTATTGGCCCCGGGGACCCCATCCCCGGGCATGGCCTCTATATTTATTATTTTGAGGGGGCAGCGTGGCCCCCTCCTCTGGCCATTTTAATGCCCCGGGGACCCCATCCCCGGGGCCGGCCTTTCCATTTTTTTTTTATTTTTTTTTTCTTTTTTGGGGAGGGGGCCCCGTGGCCCCCTCCCGAGCCACTACTTGCCCCGGGGACCCCATCCCCGGGGCTGGCTCTCTCCGTTGGGGACTGTGGGGGTCCCCAATCCCCCACAGTCCCGCCGGCTCCCACGTCCCTTGGGAGCCGGCATTGCTGTTCCACATGGGGAGCAGCTGACATGCTGCTCCCCATGTGGAAAGCACGCTTTGGATATTGGAAGAGAGAGCAGGTTTCCTGCCTCTCTTCCAATATCCAAAGCAGTTTGATATGGCAGGACGGGAGCCGCGAGGCTCCCGTCCTGCCATAGCAAACTACAGTGTCCCGGGGGTAGGCACCCCGGGACACTGCAGGAGCCGGCCCTGGGGGTGGTGGTCCCCAGGGCCATCAAGGGCTCCAGGAGGGGGCCGCGCGGTCCCCTCCCATTCAGTACACAGCCCCGGGAGGTGGTGGTCCCCGGGCTCTGGGGTCCGTAACAGACCCCCATATTAAAATGTTTAGTGCCCCGGGAGGTGGCGGTCTCGGGCGTGTGGGGGCTGGAGCCCCCCACACTGGTTTTATTTTTAATTAAAAAAGCCCCGGGAGGTGGTGGTCCTCGGGCTGCGGGAGGGCTCAGAGCCCTCCCGCACCAGTTTTCAAAAAGCCCCGGGCGGTGGCGGTCCTCGGGCTTGGGGGCCCTTTGAGGCCCCCACACATTAAATTATCCCCCCACCATGCCCCCGGGACTTGGGCCACCCGGGGCCAATTAACATCGAGCGCGGAGACCGCGCTCGATTTTTTTTTTCTGCAGGATTCGCGCACCCTGAGCGCATCCTGCCGATTTAAAAAAAAGTTTTTTTAGTTTTGCCCAGGGGTCCTTGTGGGACCCCCTGAGCAAACCTAGGGGTCAGGGTGTTTCTACCCTGCTCCCTTTGTGCGCTTTGCGCACTTGTTTCTGTCCCTCGGTTCTACCGAGGGATAAAATGGCTGCCAACATTTCCTGAATCGGAATGTTGACAGCCAATTAACATGCAGCTCGTGGATCGGGACCGTGCGCGCAGGGTGCGCTGAGGGTACGCGGACCCTACTCGGCCATAGATATCACTAACTTTTTACTTTTCATTTTCTCAGCAACTACTGAACGGATTTACACCATTTAACAAAAAGGGTTCTTTCTGAACCAAGAACTACCTGTTTGCCAAATTTGGTGTAATTCCGCTCAGCAGTTCGGGCTGTAGCCGTGTCTAAAGTTTCCTATGGAAAAATGCATGGGGAAAACGCGTTTGGGACCCCCTTTTCTCGGCCCCCGCTGACGAATCCCCCGAGACTTTCAGGGTAGGAGCGGACCGGAGCGGGCCACAAAGTTTGAAAATTTCGCGAAGATACGTCAACCGGCAAGAGAGTTATCTCAAATAGAATGTCGTGGATTTCCTATGGATAATAGGTTGTAACTATAACTATCTACTGGCGACCGCCAGTAGATAATATATATATATATATATATATATATATAATTTTACCCAACCTTTGGACACAACAGAAACATTATTGATTATGTTCCTAGATGGGGCCGTCACATAGGCTATTTGGTCTTCTCCTCGTTCAGGATTAATTACTTTAGATCACGTAGGTTCTCTCACTGGTTATCTTGCACTGATGTATCATTACAGAGATACATGTTTTTTTTCTTCATTCTTCCCATCCCCTTTCTTGTAGCACAGTTCTAGTATACATGGGATCATGTATACATATGTGTCATGCTCTAACTACCGCATATTTGTATGATAATGTTAATCAGATATGATTTTCATCCGGAATTGCTGTACAGTGGATGAGTATATTGCTTTGGTGTAATTTTTGTATATATTCAAAAAACATTTTGTAGTGGGTGTTTGCAGCTGTCGAATATGAAATTGGGCTATGGACACAATACCTTGCAGCTTATATGTATAAATCGACATTTGCCAGATAGTATGTTATATTTATTACACAACCAAGGATGTCCTTTATCAATAGGCCCATATAATTATTTATAGGTGACTCAATATGAATTGTGCTATTCCTATTAACCCTTATATTTGTATAGGAAATAATATTGTTGCCGCTTTCCACATTGAGATAACTTTATTGTTTTGCGGGCAGGATTAGGACATTAGTGTGTATTTCTTCTATGTCCATTGAGTCACATGATCGGGCCTATCATGTTCTAGCTCACGGTTGTGTCTAATAGAATAACCGGCTGATTGTTGATGCCAAAAATACATGCATCATACATATGAATTTTACTGCAGATAAGGTAATGTAACAAATATGCAATGGTTATGCTGCTCATCACACCTTAAATATATATTTTTTTCTCTCCGCGTGAGGTGTAAGACTCGTCTAGGGATATGGGTCGATATCACACATGAATTGAGAATGTATATTGATTATTATTATTTTCATTCATTTTCTTGCATTGCGGCCGATAATAATATTTATGCATCTCTAAATCAAAGTTATGTTAATATATTTTGTATTTAACATAAGTGTCGGATGTTTTCTATGTCTATGGTGACGTTATGTGTACTTTAACGGAGTATTGAGCATTGACCTTTAAACTTGACGAAGGCCGTCAGGCCGAAACGCGTTGTTCTTTTGTGCATTAAACCCACTGTGAATGCTACTGGTGTGCCGCCTCCTTGTTCACGTATAAGGATTGTTCGGATGAAGAATATTTTAATTTCATATAATTTTAAAGTTTAAAAATTAAATAAAGATAATAGTTAATAAATTATTTTTAGGTAAGTATATGTATACATTTTTATGTTTGTGTGTTTATATTTTTTAAATTAAGTTTATTTGTTATATTTAGTAAAAATGTATATTAAATGTAATTTCTTTTTGTTAAAAAATAATATTAATATTTAATATATTTACTATAGAATATTTTATTTTAGATATATTTTTAAATCCAATATTTTTTTCATCTATATTTTTTACCTCAATATTTGTGATTTGATATTTTGTACATACCTGTTAAGGTATTGGAGTTGATATTTTTGCAGTCGATATTTTTTTTCGATATTTAGAACATCGATGTTTGTTACATCGATATTCTATCAGTGAACCGAAAAAACGAAGAGAATAGATAGAAGAAAAAGAAAGAAAAGAGGGAAAAGACTGCAATATTGTCATCAAATAGGAAAGGAATAAAAGACTAGAAAAGGAAAGGAAGGGATGGAGGGAAGAAAAAGGACAACAAGAAGAGACAGTACATGTCAGAATCTGTAATACGTACCTTCACGGGAAGACAGGAGGAGTAAGGAGTGGCGACAGACATATGAAGACAGCACATCTAACAGGGAACAAGGCACCACATCGGGATGCCATATAACACGCACAGGAAGCGGGTGCAAAGGAATTCCAAGAAAGCTGCAATAACATTAAGGAAACAATGTGAACAAAAAAGAAAACACTTATCAAGAAAAACAGTCTCCAGAGTAAGCAAAAAGAATAAAACACTGCAAGTGAAAACAATTAAAGTCAAGTTATAGAGGAAGGACCAGACATCTCCATCTAGGATGTAGAGTGAGAATTAATATATTTCCTGAGATCTGCAGGATCATCAAATGAAGAAGTCTTATTCTGAAAGGTAACCTTAAACAAACAAGGGTGGAATAAACCGTAGTGTGCACCGAGAGTGCGAAGCGCAGGGCGTAGATCTAGGAATTCCTTCCGTCATTTAGCAGTAGTTGTAGAAACATCTTGAGACAGAAACAATCTTGCGCCAGACCAAAGTAGTTGTTTCTTGAGCTTGGCTGCATTTAAGACTTGTATAGATCAGTGAATTCCAGAAATAAAAGAATTACTCTGCGGGGTTTTGAAGGAGCAGATGAGGAAAATAGGCTCGGACCTAGTCTGTGCGTACGTTGAATGTTTAATTTGGTCGATGCAGGAAGGTCCAGAAGCTTTGGAAGAAAGGCGGTAAAATAAGTAACAGGGTCATCTTCAATGCCCTCTGGAAAGCCATATAAGCGAAGATTATTGCGCCAATTTCTATTTTCAAGATCCTCAGCAGATTTTTAAAGTAGTACAACCTCTCTCTCCAAAGAAGTAATTCTGGCAGATGAATCCTGTACATCGCTGACCTGTTGTTCCACCAAGGATAAACGAGAATCAATGGATGACCATTTACTGTCCAGAGCCTGTAGACGAGTATTTGTTTCCTCAACAAAGGGTCTCAGAGCACGTATTTCTTCCAAACAATGTCCAAAGAGACCGGAGATAGAGATTTGGGCGGAGAAGGAGGATCCTGCTTGAGCCTTTTATTGGCAGAAAGTGGTAACTGTACTTTAGGCGTGGGAATAGGCGAAGCTGCAGGTCGAGATGAGACAGATTGCGCCATTTCCCCAGATGAATGCAGAGAATTAATGTAAGGAACAGTAAGCGTAGAGCTGGAAACGGGCTCGCTAATGGTATGTCTCTTCTTAGAGTGCAATAACTTCTTGCTTCTGCCCATGAACCGAATTGGTAAACCAAGAAAGACTTTTGAGGTAAAAAAACAAAAACGATATAGGGCATATAGCACTCAGCAAATAGCGAAATCTCTCTGGGAAAAACGTTCCCCCCGTGAGAATTGCAAACAATATGGCAGGGATCAGAGAGAGAATTAAATATACTGTGGAAATAATGTCACTGATCTAGGCAAGCCAAGCTCTGAGGAGAAATCCTCAAAATGCAAAAATACAAAATGGCGGCCGCTAGGCAGCCTTGAAAGTCACCTGGTAAATGTCAGGTACAGCAAGGAGCATTGTGGAGAAAAATACAGCAGCTTACATGGAGTAGGTATTCATTCTTGAGAAGGCACCCACTCTATAAGAAAAACGGCACGGAAACCGCTGTAATTACACCGGCAGCACACTGAGGCAGCATGGAGCTCCAGAGTCAGGCGGGCATCTTGGGTCGCGTTGCGCGCACCTCCCCCCATTACATCTATTCTTAAACGAACAAACCATGTGAACGTGTCTTCAAGGGAAAAGTCACACAAGTACAAATGGAAAACAGTATTTTATGCAAAAAAGAAATACAGGCCTATTCATGCAAAATTAACGTATTAACTCAATGGTGCACATTTTATACGCGTGCCCACATACAAA
The DNA here is from genome assembly GCA_963921515.1 of Calotriton arnoldi. Taxonomy (NCBI): domain Eukaryota; kingdom Metazoa; phylum Chordata; class Amphibia; order Caudata; family Salamandridae; genus Calotriton; species Calotriton arnoldi. The sequence continues at coordinate 559,193 of CAWUFW010005205.1, forward strand.
TACAACAAATGAATAACATGTCAGAACATTAGATTCATGTTACGTTTCAGTAAATGTGAGATAACTTTAAATAACTTTAAATGTACGAATAAAAGTGTGACTAAGAACTACATTATGAATACCAATACAAAAACATTAGTGCATACATTTACATAAATCATTCTAGCTTCTGAAGTAAATACAGTTTAATAGTGTGAGGATGGTTTTTATCAAGTCTCTAATGAGTATATATTATTTTCAATGATGTTAAGGCACACAATATATATGATTCCCATTTCTACAGTGAAGGCACTTCAGTACGGAGTTCAAGTGTGTATATTTGTATAGCACGCAACTCACCCGGGAGGGTACCCTGGCACTGGTGCTGCACTGCCCAACTCCCGTCTCCTTACATTGCCGTGTGTCGTTTTCCACCACTGTCAAAGAGGGAGTTGAGCTCCAGGTGGAGAACAATAACAGGCAAAAAGGGGGGGGGGAATCAAAATTTGATTCTATAAAAAGCCCTCACTCACCAACCTGGTTGGTGACATGCTTCATCATAGGGCCCCACCCGGAAGGTCGAATACCTCCCAGGTGTGCTTCGACGCCAGAATTACTGCGGAGCTGGTAAAAAATTGTTGTGACGTGATAGGGAAAAGTGAGTGTTAAAAATGCCTTGGATGTAACCAATAACTTTATTCGCCGGCCAACCAGGCACGGATAAAAACAAAGTAAGTGATGAAAAGCTGAAATAGGTATAAACAGCTAAATCTCACTACTAGTGAATGGTCAACATGTTTCTGCCACTGTCAAGCAAATAGCTGGGCATTCGTCAGGACCGAGGTGCGTAGACCCCGGTGGTATGAACACGCTAAGGCTCACCCAACCGTGAGTCAAATGTGAAAACAAAGAAACAGGGTGTATGGTTACAACCTGTTGTCAACGAAGGAATCCAACCTCATTTCGGAGGATTCCACATGTATCTGCGAAAAAAGAAGACACGAACAAACACATAACTCAGAAACTCGTATCATGTTTTAGCCATCATGCTCTCTTAGTAGTGCACTATAACACCCCTTCCACCAATTACCATGCTGATACCAAAATGGCATACATAGATGCACTCCTTGTGTTTACATTACTTCAGTGATACTATCCACAAGTATTGTAATTGTACCATGGTTTGTGGAAAAAGTATAGCGCACTATTTCACCTGCACGCCCTCTATGACGTCTATCGGTATCTATAGATCAATCGTACTTAGAAAATTGAAAAATTAAAAACCTTAATTACTAAGGTGTCGTGATAGCCCACCATCATGCGGTCCCACATACTCAATCGTAAAGAACCACTTTTCTTACACACTGGGTGAAAGCTCATCACACCATGGGTCTCGGGAAGGGGGTGGTGGCTAGTAGGCACACCCTGTCGGAAACAAAAAATAATTAAATCTATTTAGATAAAGAAAAAGCTACTTATCTGCCTCGATTACTGCCTACTGGTTTAGGATTACTCACGCCAGCAAAGCCAAGCACCCGCTTGGTACCTGTACAACCCTCTGATCACCGGACCCCGTCGATAGGCGGTTCGGTGACTCTGCCGGTTAAAAGCCTCACCCCGGCAGCCTCGATTGGACCTGCCCCTTGCGTCGCAACGTGCGGCGTCTCACAGGTGTCCAATCAGGGCGTCGGCAGCACATATGACTGCGGAAGTAAGGCGTTACAACTAGAACGCTTGCCGCTGTCCCGACAAAATTATTTCAACAAAGCTTTATAGAATCCTTGTAATCAACAGTAATGTGGCAGAAAAAGTAATGTAGCAAAAGAGGAAATGCACGTGCTATTTAGCACGAAAAACAACCAGTTATGAAAAACTGCTAAAAACAGTCTCCCAACCGGAAAAATCAGCAGAAGAAACAATCATGGATGCTATTTAAAAAGGGCCAGATATTCCAAAATGCAGGGAAAATCTGGAATAATAAACCCAATTTGATGATAAGGGATGGCAGGACGGTGTTGACCTGCAAAAGGTGGGGGCCCTCTGTATTGCAGAGACAACTAGATAATCATGAATAAACACGAGGAATGGTGGAAATCACCTCATGAAATCATGATCTACATACAATAACCCAGGAGGAAGAAATCCATAATATTGGGGAATTTATGCTCTTAAGACAGTAGCCCAAGGGATGGAATCATTTAACCCTCCTTATGCGTGCCAAGGCGATAAACCCACCTCTGTTCTTTTTCAAAGAGGGATTGTTGTATGTTTCTGCCATGGTACACCTGTTCAATCACAGTCCACCTTATATCATTAGGAGTGTGGTTGAATAAGAGGTAGTGTTCACTAAGTTTGGTCGTAATCTTTTTGCACCGGATGTTACTTCGGTGTTCAGTGATACGTTGTTTAACTTTTCGCGTCGTCATGCCGACATAACGCAGCCCACACGGACAAGTGATCAAATAGACCACATTGGTTGAATTACAATTAGTGTGGCTGCGCTGTGTCCATGTTTTGCCTGGTTCCAAACTTAGTATCTTAGTTGGTGTCGTGAGATGGCAGATACTGCAATTTGAGCAGGGGAAATGACCCACTATTTTCGGAAGACCCCATGCCTCAGTAATAGATATGGGTTCATTAGGTGGTAGGGTCCTCGGTCGAGTATGGACTAATGAATCTTTTAAACTGCGTCCCTTTTTAAAAGAAAAAAGGGGTTTTTTCCACTTCCTGTTGTTACTGTTGATAATACGCCAATGTTTGTTTATCGCTTTCTTAACCATTGTGGATGCAGTACTAAAAGTGGTGACACAGGTTAAGGGAATATCCTTAATTACTTTAGAGTTTCTTCCAAAAGAGACTCTCTAGGTTGATTACGAGCTCTTTTGTATCCCTTACTGAGGATTTTAGCTGGGTACCCCGAAATTTCAGTTTCTGGGTAAGGTCAGTTGATTGATTGCGAAATTCCTGGAGTTCACTACAGTTTCTTCTTAAACGGAGGAACTGGCCATAGGGAAGATTTTCTCGAAGGGGCCTTGGATGAAAGCTAGAGAATTCCAACAAGTTATTTTTAGCTGTCGGTTTATAGTGAGTTTTTGTAGTCAAGATTCCATCTGCCTTCTGAATGACCACATCCAGGAAGACCACTTCTTGTTTGTCCTGAATGTGGGTGAAATTGAGATTCTGATCGAGAGTGTTAATCCAACCTAGAAAATCTGAGAGAACACTATCGGGACCATCCCAGATCATCAGGATGTCATCAATATACCTCTTCCAAAAAATAATGGAAGAGGCATAGGGATTGCTGGTAGTGAGAATGAACTTACTCTCAAAGTTATGGACATACAGACCGGCCACACTTGGGGCAAAGGTACTGCCCATTGATGTACCAGTGGATTGGAGATATAGTTGACCTTTGAACTCAAAAAAGTTCTGTTTTAAGGCCAAAGTGGCACACTTAAGCACAAATTCTTTTGGGGTCTGGAACTCCCACGGAGTCCTCTCAAGAGCTTCGCCCAGAACTTTGATGGTCTCATCCTGTGGGATGCTCGTGTATAGACTCTCAATGTCTAATGTTACTAGTACAGTGGTAGTGTCCACTGAGACATCCTTCAGTAGATAGAGGAGACTCTTTGTGTCTTTTAAATATGTAGAGGTTTGTTGTATGAGAGGTTTTAAGAAAAAGTCACAAAAACGTGACAGCGGTTCAAGAAGAGAGCCAATCCCTGAAACTATGGGACGACCAGGTGGCGGTAGTCTATTTTTATGTGTTTTAGGTAATGTATAAAAATAAGGAGTGATGCTACTACCTTCCGATAAGAAGGCTGCCTCGTTTCTGGTAATATGACCATTATCTTCGGCCTCTTTTACCAAACCCCTGATATGTAATTCCAATTCAGGAGTTGGATCAGTAATGAGGGGAGTGTAATTCCTAACATCACTAAGAAGACGGAGACACTCTTTCTCATAATCTACAGTATTCTGAATCACGATCCCACCTCCCTTATCAGCTGGTTTAATCGTGATCATTGTATTAGATTGGAGGCCCTGGAGTGCTTGATACTCGCCGGCGTTTAGATTCTTGAATGAATTTGTCTCTTCATGAGACTCGATTTCCTGAAAGACCGCCTGCTCAAAAGCTACAATTTCTGCTGGGACTCTATAGGGAGGTGGGGTGAAGGTAGATTTTAATCTCAGTCCCGTGGTCACTGGGGCCACATCTGGTAAGTTGGTCTCTTGCCCCTCAAAAAACGCTTTCAGTTTCAGTTTCCTAAAAACTCTGCTAATTCACAGTGGAGTTTAAACTTATCGAGGCGAGCAGTTGGAACAAAACCCAGTCCTTTCTCCAAAACTTGTTTTTCAATAGGGGACAAGATGGTTTCGGACAAATTCGTGATTAGACTCTCCTGGTACTCGGGCCTGGATGTTGATCCTGGGACTTGCTGCGAGTATGATTGCCCACTGGGTCGTCTTGTTCCCACCTGACCTGGTTCTGGTTCTGTCCTCTTCTTCTGCCTCTTCCTCTGTGGCCCCTCTCTAAAAAAGGACGATACGAATTATGGGGAAGAGGGTGAGTTGGCATAAATGCTGGGTTCCAACCCATTAGTGGGTAAGGTGGTTGCTGGTAATGCATAGGGTGCATGGGATGCATACCTGGCCCTGTGGGGAAATGTGACCACATAGGTTGAGAATAATTGGATCTTGGTGTATTTCTAGTCCCTCCCCTCATCTTCTGTCTAGAACTCCCATTAGTAGAACCACTCGAGTTGGATGTGTTGTCATCGGAATAATCTGAACCTGCATTGTTCCTAGGAGGTGGTGTGAATACAGGATCAGCATAAGGATAGACTTGATTAAAAGTGAATCTTTTAAGATCCTTTTGAAATTTGGTAATCTTGGATTGGGTCAAATTATCTTTATACTCTGTAATATCTTTGTTAATCTCATCAAGTTTTTCTTAAACCCTGTGAGTGTTGTTTTAAAATGATTTTCTGTCTGTTGAATTTCAATCAAGAGGGCTTCTGATAGTCTCATCGCCGTTTTTATAATTAGCACCAGCCAATCGCGTGTGCAATGCCATGCGATCATTGCCCACTCCTTTCTGAAAGTAGCATCTTCCAGGAAAATACGTGGGGCATTAGAGACCAGAAGTCCCCTTGGCGCTGTATTTGTGCGCAAGTATTCAGTAAGAATGGTCCCATGCAAGATGGTTCTTATCCTGTCCCGCTTTTGTTCGGACAGTTTATCCCATTCGCTAGTATGTATGATAGCTTGGGAGATAGTTGCATCTGCAAACAAAGAGGGGCCCGCCAAAATAGCATCCACTTCTGCATCTGAATAAGAAAGACCTGGGTTATCCATAGTGTGTAAATAGATAAAAATAAGAGAAAAAGAAAAACGTAATAAGGTTTGGCAGCAGGCCTCAGATTTTCGAGATCCTACACCTACAAATTAACTCTCACAGCTGTACGCTGCTAAAACGCCATTTAAACAACAAGAGAGAGAGGGAAAGGAGCCGGTATTGAACACTCTTAGCCCCCAAAATCAATAATCTAAACAACAAAAGAGTGTAACCCTTGAACAAGAGAGCAGGCAAAAGGGGGGAATCAAAATTTGATTCTATAAAAGCTCCTCACTCACCAACCTGGTTGGTGACATGCTTCATCATAGGGCCCCACCCGGAAGGTCGAATACCTCCCAGGTGTGCTTCGACGCCAGAATTACTGCGGAGCTGGTAAAAAATTGTTGTGACGTGATAGGGAAAAGTGAGTGTTAAAAATGCCTTGGATGTAACCAATAACTTTATTCGCCGGCCAACCAGGCACGGATAAAAACAAAGTAAGTGATGAAAAGCTGAAATAGGTATAAACAGCTAAATCTCACTACTAGTGAATGGTCAACATGTTTCTGCCACTGTCAAGCAAATAGCTGGGCATTCGTCAGGACCGAGGTGCGTAGACCCCGGTGGTATGAACACGCTAAGGCTCACCCAACCGTGAGTCAAATGTGAAAACAAAGAAACAGGGTGTATGGTTACAACCTGCTGTCAACGAAGGAATCCAACCTCATTTCGGAGGATTCCACATGTATCTGCGAAAAAAAGAAGACACGAACAAACACATAACTCAGAAACTTGTATCATGTTTTAGCCATCATGCTCTCTTAGTAGTGCACTATAACACCCCTTCCACCAATTACCATGCTGATACCAAAATGGCATACATAGATGCACTCCTTGTGTTTACATTACTTCAGTGATACTATCCACAAGTATTGTAATTGTACCATGGTTTGTGGAAAAAGTATAGCGCACTATTTCACCTGCATGCCCTCTATGACGTCTATCGGTATCTATAGATCAATCGTACTTAGAAAATTGAAAAATTAAAAACCTTAATTACTAAGGTGTCGTGATAGCCCACCATCATGCGGTCCCACATACTCAATCGTAAAGAACCACTTTTCTTACACACTGGGTGAAAGCTCATCACACCATGGGTCTCGGGAGGGGGTGGTGGCTAGTAGGCACACCCTGTCGGAAACAAAAAATAATTAAATCTATTTAGATAAAGAAAAAGCTACTTATCTGCCTCGATTACTGCCTACTGGTTTAGGATTACTCACGCCAGCAAAGCCAAGCACCCGCTTGGTACCTGTACAACCCTCTGATCACCGGACCCCGTCGATAGGCGGTTCGGTGACTCTGCCGGTTAAAAGCCTCACCCCGGCAGCCTCGATTGGACCTGCCCCCTTGCGCCGCAACGTGCGGCGTCTCACAGGTGTCCAATCAGGGCGTCGGCAGCACATATGACTGCGGAAGTAAGGCGTTACAACTAGAACGCTTGCCGCTGTCCCGACAAAATTATTTCAACAAAGCTTTATAGAATCCTTGTAATCAACAGTAATGTGGCAGAAAAAGTAATGTAGCAAAAGAGGAAATGCACGTGCTATTTAGCACGAAAAACAACCAGTTATGAAAAACTGCTAAAAACAGTCTCCCAACCGGAAAAATCAGCAGAAGAAACAATCATGGATGCTATTTAAAAGGGGCCAGATATTCCAAAATGCAGGGAAAATCTGGAATAATAAACCCAATTTGATGATAAGGGATGGCAGGACGGTGTTGACCTGCAAAAGGTGGGGGGCCCCTCTGTATTGCAGAGACAACTAGATAATCATGAATAAACACGAGGAATGGTGGAAATCACCTCATGAAATCATGATCTACATACAATAACCCAGGAGGAAGAAATCCATAATATTGGGGAATTTATGCTCTTAAGACAGTAGCCCAAGGGATGGAATCATTTAACCCCTCCTTATGCGTGCCAAGGCGATAAACCCACCTCTGTTCTTTTTCAAAGAGGGATTGTTGTATGTTTCTGCCATGGTACACCTGTTCAATCACAGTCCACCTTATATCATTAGGAGTGTGGTTGAATAAGAGGTAGTGTTCACTAAGTTTGGTCGTAATCTTTTTGCACCGGATGTTACTTCGGTGTTCAGTGATCGTCCTTTTTTAGAGAGGGGCCACAGAGGAAGAGGCAGAAGAAGAGGACAGAACCAGAACCAGGTCAGGTGGGAACAAGACGACCCAGTGGGCAATCATACTCGCAGCAAGTCCCAGGATCAACATCCAGGCCCGAGTACCAGGAGAGTCTAATCACGAATTTGTCCGAAACCATCTTGTCCCCTATTGAAAAACAAGTTTTGGAGAAAGGACTGGGTTTTGTTCCAACTGCTCGCCTCGATAAGTTTAAACTCCACTGTGAATTAGCAGAGTTTTTTAGGAAACTGAAACTGAAAGCGTTTTTTGAGGGGCAAGAGACCAACTTACCAGATGTGGCCCCAGTGACCACGGGACTGAGATTAAAATCTACCTTCACCCCACCTCCCTATAGAGTCCCAGCAGAAATTGTAGCTTTTGAGCAGGCGGTCTTTCAGGAAATCGAGTCTCATGAAGAGACAAATTCATTCAAGAATCTAAACGCCGGCGAGTATCAAGCACTCCAGGGCCTCCAATCTAATACAATGATCACGATTAAACCAGCTGATAAGGGAGGTGGGATCGTGATTCAGAATACTGTAGATTATGAGAAAGAGTGTCTCCGTCTTCTTAGTGATGTTAGGAATTACACTCCTCATTACTGATCCAACTCCTGAATTGGAATTACATATCAGGGGTTTGGTAAAAGAGGCCGAAGATAATGGTCATATTACCAGAAACGAGGCAGCCTTCTTATCGGAAGGTAGTAGCATCACTCCTTATTTTTATACATTACCTAAAACACATAAAAATAGACTACCGCCACCTGGTCGTCCCATAGTTTCAGGGATTGGCTCTCTTCTTGAACCGCTGTCACGTTTTTGTGACTTTTTCTTAAAACCTCTCATACAACAAACCTCTACATATTTAAAAGACACAAAGAGTCTCCTCTATCTACTGAAGGATGTCTCAGTGGACACTACCACTGTACTAGTAACATTAGACATTGAGAGTCTATACACGAGCATCCCACAGGATGAGACCATCAAAGTTCTGGGCGAAGCTCTTGAGAGGACTCCGTGGGAGTTCCAGACCCCAAAAGAATTTGTGCTTAAGTGTGCCACTTTGGCCTTAAAACAGAACTTTTTGAGTTCAAAGGTCAACTATATCTCCAATCCACTGGTACATCAATGGGCAGTACCTTTGCCCCAAGTGTGGCCGGTCTGTATGTCCATAACTTTGAGAGTAAGTTCATTCTCACTACCAGCAATCCCTATGCCTCTTCCATTATTTTTGGAAGAGGTATATTGATGACATCCTGATGATCTGGGATGGTCCCGATAGTGTTCTCTCAGATTTTCTAGGTTGGATTAACACTCTCGATCAGAATCTCAATTTCACCCACATTCAGGACAAACAAGAAGTGGTCTTCCTGGATGTGGTCATTCAGAAGGCAGATGGAATCTTGACTACAAAAACTCACTATAAACCGACAGCTAAAAATAACTTGTTGGAATTCTCTAGCTTTCATCCAAGGCCCCTTCGAGAAAATCTTCCCTATGGCCAGTTCCTCCGTTTAAGAAGAAACTGTAGTGAACTCCAGGAATTTCGCAATCAATCAACTGACCTTACCCAGAAACTGAAATTTCGGGGTACCCAGCTAAAATCCTCAGTAAGGGATACAAAAGAGCTCGTAATCAACCTAGAGAGTCTCTTTTGGAAGAAACTCCTAAAGTAATTAAGGATATTCCCTTAACCTGTGTCACCACTTTTAGTACTGCATCCACAATGGTTAAGAAAGCGATAAACAAACATTGGCGTATTATCAACAGTAACAACAGGAAGTGGAAAAAACCCCTTTTTTCTTTTAAAAAGGGACGCAGTTTAAAAGATTCATTAGTCCATACTCGACCGAGGACCCTACCACCTAATGAACCCATATCTATTACTGAGGCATGGGGTCTTCCGAAAATAGTGGGTCATTTCCCTGCTCAAATTGCAGTATCTGCCATCTCACGACACCAACTAAGATACTAAGTTTGGAACCAGGCAAAACATGGACACAGCGCAGCCACACTAATTGTAATTCAACCAATGTGGTCTATTTGATCACTTGTCCGTGTGGGCTGCGTTATGTCGGCATGACGACGCGAAAAGTTAAACAACGTATCACTGAACACCGAAGTAACATCCGGTGCAAAAAGATTACGACCAAACTTAGTGAACACTACCTCTTATTCAACCACACTCCTAATGATATAAGGTGGACTGTGATTGAACAGGTGTACCATGGCAGAAACATACAACAATCCCTCTTTGAAAAAGAACAGAGGTGGGTTTATCGCCTTGGCACGCATAAGGAGGGGTTAAATGATTCCATCCCTTGGGCTACTGTCTTAAGAGCATAAATTCCCCAATATTATGGATTTCTTCCTCCTGGGTTATTGTATGTAGATCATGATTTCATGAGGTGATTTCCACCATTCCTCGTGTTTATTCATGATTATCTAGTTGTCTCTGCAATACAGAGGGGCCCCCACCTTTTGCAGGTCAACACCGTCCTGCCATCCCTTATCATCAAATTGGGTTTATTATTCCAGATTTTCCCTGCATTTTGGAATATCTGGCCCTTTTTAAATAGCATCCATGATTGTTTCTTCTGCTGATTTTTCCGGTTGGGAGACTGTTTTTAGCAGTTTTTCATAACTGGTTGTTTTTCGTGCTAAATAGCACGTGCATTTCCTCTTTTGCTACATTACTTTTTCTGCCACATTACTGTTGATTACAAGGATTCTATAAAGCTTTGTTGAAATAATTTTGTCGGGACAGCGGCAAGCGTTCTAGTTGTAACGCCTTACTTCCGCAGTCACATGTGCTGCCGACGCCCTGATTGGACACCTGTGAGACGCCGCACGTTGCGACGCAAGGGGGCAGGTCCAATCGAGGCTGCCGGGGTGAGGCTTTTAACCGGCAGAGTCACCGAACCGCCTATCGACGGGGTCCGGTGATCAGAGGGTTGTACAGGTACCAAGCGGGTGCTTGGCTTTGCTGGCGTGAGTAATCCTAAACCAGTAGGCAGTAATCGAGGCAGATAAGTAGCTTTTTCTTTATCTAAATAGATTTAATTATTTTTTTGTTTCCGACAGGGTGTGCCTACTAGCCACCACCCCCCTCCCGAGACCCATGGTGTGATGAGCTTTCACCCAGTGTGTAAGAAAAGTGGTTCTTTACGATTGAGTATGTGGGACCGCATGATGGTGGGCTATCACGACACCTTAGTAATTAAGGTTTTTAAGTTTTTAATTTTTCAATTTTCTAAGTACGATTGATCTATAGATACCGATAGACGTCATAGAGGGCGTGCAGGTGAAATAGTGCGCTATACTTTTTCCACAAACCATGGTACAATTACAATACTTGTGGATAGTATCACTGAAGTAATGTAAACACAAGGAGTGCATCTATGTATGCCATTTTGGTATCAGCATGGTAATTGGTGGAAGGGGTGTTATAGTGCACTACTAAGAGAGCATGATGGCTAAAACATGATACGAGTTTCTGAGTTATGTGTTTGTTCGTGTCTTCTTTTTTCGCAGATACATGTGGAATCCTCCGAAATGAGGTTGGATTCCTTCGTTGACAGCAGGTTGTAACCATACACCCTGTTTCTTTGTTTTCACATTTGACTCACGGTTGGGTGAGCCTTAGCGTGTTCATACCACCGGGGTCTACGCACCTCGGTCCTGACGAATGCCCAGCTATTTGCTTGACAGTGGCAGAAACATGTTGACCATTCACTAGTAGTGAGATTTAGCTGTTTATACCTATTTCAGCTTTTCATCACTTACTTTGTTTTTATCCGTGCCTGGTTGGCCGGCGAATAAAGTTATTGGTTACATCCAAGGCATTTTTAACACTCACTTTTCCCTATCACGTCACAACAATTTTTTACCAGCTCCGCAGTAATTCTGGCGTCGAAGCACACCTGGGAGGTATTCGACCTTCCGGGTGGGGCCCTATGATGAAGCATGTCACCAACCAGGTTGGTGAGTGAGGGCTTTTTATAGAATCAAATTTTGATTCCCCCTTTTTGCCTGCTCTCTTGTTCAAGGGTTACACTCTTTTGTTGTTTAGATTATTGATTTTGGGGGGCTAAGAGTGTTCAATACCGGCTCCTTTCCCTCTCTCTCTTGTTGTTTAAATGGAGAACAATAACAGCCAAGAATGAAACAATTGTGGCGACAGCACTGAAACCAGTGCGCATGAATCCCTTCCCTGCTCGGAGATAATATACTCACTTTCCCCCACCCCCCGTCTCCCCTCCCCGCACTCACTTGTTACTAGGATCCCATTGAGAACAGCTGAGCTTTGAGACTTGAGTGTGTGACACAATGAAAGAGGCTCTGTGGCGCGCGTCCTGTGTTAATAGGTGCACCGAGGAGGCCTCTTGTGTCTGAAAAGCATGTCTGCTGGGGTGTTCTGGGAAAAGGCGGGAGGCTATTTACATCTGCTGTTCAATATACACATCTCTCCCAGTAAACCTGCAGAGTGAGGTCAGACCAGGTCTTCAGCAAATAAGCTGCTGTGCGTGTCAATCCCATTTGTGGCACACACAGGGAAGATTCAAACTGTGGATTAGTAGAGAGAGACAGGAGGTGGAGTGGAGAGGTGAAGTCGCAGGGAAAAGAGAGAGCAAGGCGGTGCAAGTGAGAACTGGAGGCCATAATAACGCAACATATGAAGGTTTGCACAATGATGTAGATATGATAGCTGTACTGCAAATTTTGCAGGAGACATCCCTGACCTGTGGAAAAAGAATGGGGTCAGACGCAAAAACCAGTTGTAGAAACTGCACTAAAGAAAAGAGAGGTTGAGAAAAAGGAACAGGGAGATGTACGAAGACCTTGAGCACTCCAAGCAAAATATCCGTCTGTCGTTTTTTGAATCTTCCCGTCACCTAATAAAAAAGAACAATATTTGTTTGTTTTCTTGTAATTTGGCATAGTAGTACCCTTAGCCAATCCTTGGTAATGACGCAATTTGATTATTGCAATATCATATGCAATGGTTTCATCCATGATTTTATGGCAGGCTCCAGAAAGTGAGCCAACAAGATGTTAGACTGTGGGGCTTATTTACAAGCCCTTTGCGGCGCCAGTGCGTCACTTTTTCCCATATTAAAAAATGTGACGCACTATGTTTCAATCTCACAAGAAGATGATGTAAAACCAGCACTGAAAGCACCCAAATTGCTTATATTCAAAATACTGTTCCCCATTCATCGATTCTTTTAGAGCTAAGGACTGGGTGCTTATAAAAAGTGGTGCCTCAGTGTTTCTCACCCAGAGATCTTAAATCAACTAATTTGAGTCTGACCAACCAAAATGTTTCAAGCACTGGAAAATGGAGGAAGGCGGAACCGGCCTTTGCTTTGAAAGGCACCCAGGGAAAACCAAATTTGGCACCCTTCACATTCTTCTCCCACTCTGCTCTCCTCTATCTCTCCTCGAAGCGCTACCATTATAAGCACTTCACGTGGGAGGGCGCAACATCATTTATGTAGCGCGTGGAGATAAACAACAGGCACCAGTGGCCTGCCACAACATAAATCATTAAAAGAAGTGTTGTAGGTAAGCTCAGTGTGCCCCTCTGAAATTAGGTGCCCTGGGCCCTTGCCCAGCTCCCCCAGGCCTAAAGCCAGTCCTGGAGGAAGGTCTCCAGCAGTACTATGTACACTTTGGAATGATCTGTTTCCTAGCCTCACGGCGGAATCCAAAAGGAGGCCTGGTTATTACTGCATTACTCATCCAGCATCCCAGCTTAAAACCAATCTGATCTTTGACCCGGAAGCAATGTACTGATGTGCTTTTAGTTCTTGCAGGTTTATATAGTGCAAACTTGACCAAAAGGTATTGGGGTGCTTTACATGAGCATCACTTATATTACACAAGGACACATTCATTTAAAATTTTATTTTTAGCATAGGGGGATTAAGTGATTTGCCCAGAATCACAGGATGTTGACCCGGCGCCGAGACTCGAATGTGGCCCCAGGTCCAAAGTAGGCAGCTCTGGCAGTAACGCCACATCGCCTTCCTTGTCCAGGAAACATGGTCCCTTGTTCTCAACCCTGCTGTAAGCATAGTGTGGCATTATGAGCCCCTTCTAACTGGTTAAGCAGTGATGGTGGTAATCCAGTGTAAAAGTCAGGGTCAGCCCGTGCCTGCCCTGTCAGTACACTCACCCCACCCCTCCTCATGTCATGTGGAGCACCCATGATTTCATTATCCTGGTAACAAAGGTGGATGGTGCAAAAAAAAAGTGGGTTTAGAGGACCATTAAAAGCACATTGACCAGCAAAGCGAGACAGTAGGAAAGGGTAGTTTTTGATGAAGCCACATAGGGGAGACTGCTGCATGGCCGTAGGCACCTCCATTGGCTTCTCTGACTTATATTTGCAATAGTGTCTTTGGCCCTAGTGTAAGCAAAGAGAAGGAAGCTCTGCCCCTGTTCGGGTAGTAATAAACACTCCTGTTTTGCTGCAGTGGAATCCTTTCACCCTTGGGGCCTGCTGATGCTGCATAGGTTGCGATAAAGATGCTCAGACTTGTACCTCATACACTAAGCTCTTTACCTCTTGTCTCAAGGGGAAAGCAGCAGAAGAAGGAGAGCTCAATTTATTTTCTGCAGTGTCCACACCTTCTCTTTCCTCTGGTTGCCCAGTATTAAAATAGAAGGTTGTTGCGGGGCTAACCAATGCTTATTGTGTGCCAGTAGTTGCAGGTAATCATCACTGGCCCTCAATTTTTGGGGATCAGAATTTATTTGTCATTATCAGACGTTGACCCACCACAAAAGAGAGAAAGGTAGGAAAGGAAGAACAGAGGCGGCAGAGAAAGCTAGGAAAACAGTAAAAGAGAGAAATCGGAGATGGAAAAGAGCCCACAGTTGTGAGTTATCGAGTCACAAATTGTAAGGTCTTGGAGGTAAGAGGTATGAGGTGGAATCAAGACTAGGAAGCCTTGGAACTTGGCATGGCTCCCATGATGTGGACATAAAAAAACTTTGGCCCCCTACATTTATTTTAATTTTTTTGTAAATTAAGCACTGGCTAGCTATTGGACAAAGAGACGAAAATGTGATGTCATTGGAGTGGCTGTGATGGATGTGTGATGTTACTTCCTCTCCTTAGGGTGTTTTGGTGAATTGCTATCCATGACTGACCCAGATCAGCCAACCTGGAAACATTTTTCACTGTGTGAGAGAGGAGGCAGGCCCTTGGAGGGGGCCGGGTTGAATATAGGGTGGTGATTGCAATCCATCACAGTTTAAGCTGCCATGGATTGGCCGTGGAGGGGCTGAGCCTGGAGGGGGAGGATGATCACAACTACACTAACTAAAAACCAGAGATTCCTCCTGTGTGTTTACTGGGGAGGTTGCAAAATCTGTAATTGACTTCAAACCACATGATCTGGAAACCCACTCTAATAACCGTGTGAAGAGAGACGATATTGTGTGACATGCAGTGGCACCTAGGTGGCAAGTCTGCTGCCCATAGATGGAGGTGTGATGGAGAGAGGGCAGCGGGACCAGACTTGGAAAAAAATAGACTCGGGCGGCAAAATATAAGTGACCCCCATTAGCAAACCAGATAGCTAAAAAAGTGGCCCACATTTGCAAATCTTGCCAATTAATTTTTTTTAGACATACTGTATGGGTATTTTGCAAGGTATGTGAGACTACATGCATTTGTGTTTGTTACAGGCAATTGTTATGGGTATATCAGAGAAATCAACAGCAAAAACTAGCCCACCTTGCCATAAAACAGGCCCACAAACTGCTAGAAAACTGCCCCCCACACTGATCTATCAGACCAACCCCTCGGGCAGTGCCTGGTTTCCCTATAGGCCAGTCCGACCCTGGAGCGCGGACATAGTAAAGCTAGCAGAGTGCACAGAGACCATGGTAGCACAATCCGTCTCAAACAAGCAATGATGAAATCCTTGCACAGAGAGGAGGGGGTGTAACAGAAACAATAGATGTCCCATTTGCTCCCTAACACTCGTTGGATTCTTTTCAGGCAGACCAGATAATAAGGAGATACATTTCGGTAATCAGAGGCTCAGCACACAATGTCCACAACCAGCAGGAGGACTCGCAATCTCTAACCCTCCATGGATTAAGGGTAAGAACATTGTTTTGATAAATAAAAAAGTGCTTGAATATGTAATGAGGATGGAAATGTGAGGGGGATCGAGACGCGCTGCCTCTGAACTGGAATCCCTACTGAGACCACATTTCTTCCCGCTTCTTATAGTTAGGGCCAGTGGAATTATGCGATTTTGCGGCTGTGGCGTTTTCTGCATAATTATGGATTTGCAACTTTTGCAGCATAATCCACAATCTGCATTTTAGTTTTTAATTTTTTCTAGCTCGTATGGATCAAAAGTTACTGAAACGCGGTGGCACTTGTTGCTGTGAGGCGGAAGGCCCTTTGTGAAGTTTGGTTGGTCATCATTTATTTACCATTGGAGTATTAGAGTGTGAAACTGATACGAATTATGTGAAGCCTTTGCCGGGATAATGTTAAGTTGTGTAAAATGGCAAAATAATGAGGTAATACTATCACCATGTGTGCAGCATTATGACGCATAATTTGCCATTTCTTGCCGCATTATTTAGTCAGCCCGCCGCATTATTTGGTCCTCTCCTGCTGCATAGTTCCAGTAGCCCTGCTTATAGTGTCAGTGTAACGTGGGCACAGTCCGAATGAACTGCTGCCCAAACTCACGCTCATTTCCTATATCCACAAAGAAAAGGTGGTGTGTGCGGTATGCGTACGTGTGCAATGGCTTGCATGTATGAGAATGTGTAATGTAAATAAAAGGCCCCCCCTGCAAATGGGTGAGAGTTCCTATAGGCAGGGAAAAATTAAAGTGCAAACACCTAGGGCACCTCAAATATATTCAAAATTGACATATTTGTAACTTAACATGAACATATAGGGACAGCAATACCATATTGCAAACAAATACAAAATTATTTTATTCAAGCAATGTCTTATAAAAAGTGATTTATGTAATGACCATACACATCTCAATCTAGGTATGAGAATGTGGACATGAGTGCAGGTGCATGCATGTGTGTGTTAATGTGTGCATTGAGTGCACATGTGTACGTGCATTCATGTTTGTGCGTACATGTACATGCATGTATCTATCCAGTCTCTCAAATGGTGCTAGTAAAACTTGCCACCCACGCTTGCCTTTTGGGTTTCTGTGGGTTAGAACGGTATCTGTGAATTCGGAAAATTAATCATCTCTCTATGTTTCCACTTAATCTAAAAACCCAAAATCTGATTCATGCTGACACATCAAAGCTTGAAGGAATTAAGTGTAAATGTTTGATGGCTGTATGGCTTAAAGGATTGAATATGAGACTAAGAAGCTTTTTACCATATTATCGTTCCAGCCCATATTTATTTTTACATCGTCTACGCCTGGTTGGGCCCAGTTGCAGTAGCACATTTTCTGTTCCTCGCGAGTTTTATTTGCACCAAAATAGATTTTAAGTCAGAGTTGCACAAAGCAACTCATTGGCGTTAACTTTCCAGCACAAAAGGTATTGATCAAGGGGGTACTACTGGAACGTTACAGTACAAACACCCATAGTTGTTGAGGCAAAGCCCAATCTACTGAGAGATAGCCAGACCCAGATTTGCATAAAAAACTAACGCCCCCTTTAAACAGACGCTAACAAGAAAAGAAATGTTTACTATTCTCAAAAAACACACATAAATTACATGTGTTCTGAAGTTCACAGCACAAATTCATTGTATGGGATCCTACTATGTTTGTCTAGACTTAGGAGTTTGTACTGGGAGGGTATGCTTCCAGTACACACCCTACGCTAGTCTGTGCATACTGGACACTGCAATACTGTGCATTGCGCAAGGCAGCCTTCAATAGTGCCATCAGAGCAGGGGCGTAACCGTCACCCCTGCAGCCCCCACGGTGGGAGGGGGGGGCCCTGTCTTCTATACATAAAGTAGGGCCCCCCCAGCTGGTCAACTCCAGTGTATGGGTATTTCCAGGGGCCATCTCACCATCCCTTGCTGGGGGCCCCCAAGGTTTCCTTTCGCCACTGAATCACAGGTAAAGACGTAGCAGGCCAATCTTATTAGATGTGGCCCTGTGCTGTGCCCCCCCCCCTTGCGCAACACAGCACAGCAAATTTGGTTGCTGCTCTGCATTACATTAAAAAATAGGAAATCTCCCCCTAAGCACCAATTTGAGAAACGAAGTGTAAACCTATGTCCTCATTTAGACTATAGCGGACTCAACACCATGTCTCCTGGCAGCAGCGCCCCGCCTTTGCTTGCCCTGGGGTATCAACCATAACTAGAATACCCCGCTCACATGTCATCTAATTTTTACCGTAAATGCTTCCGCCAGTACTGAGGGAGCACTTCCGGCAAATTGTCCAATGCCCCCCTCCACCATACATTTGTGACATGGCGTACTGGCTAGCATTTTGTTGTACATTTTTGAATAGCAAACCCCTAAAGGAAGGGTTGTTTTAAAAAAATGTTAAGCAAATGCCCCCGATGTGCAGTAAATTTTCTTCCAGTGTGTGGTGGACAGTGCTGCTTTTTCCTATCTGCATTTTCTGTTTCCCCACATTATTGAGGATGGGAAAAGAGGCATGAGGCAGCCGGCAATTTTCGTGAGCATTACCTCTTTTGTCCATCCCTGCAAGTAAGACCCTTACTTTTTTATACATTTATTTTGTAGTTTGTTACCCTTTTCAGGCTGAGGCATTGATGTATAACAAAAGATCATTTGTATTTCGGCAACGAAGTCGAATACATATTACCCTCATACACCTGGTTGGTTCTGCCTTAAGCCAATCACGTTATGGCTTCCAAAAAGACCAGAGCTTTCCTATTGTGCAAAAGACATGCGTATGAGTCTGCCAAGATTTAAAGGGAAACGAGCATTTTTCCTTTTTTGTTGTCTACAAAAAAGTATGCAATATTTTGCTGGATTTCTCACACAAGGACATATGATTGCCAAATGCGTGTGTAGGTTTATATAGGATTTAATTCCCTGCGGGTGCTTAATCATTGTCAGCTCAGGTGTGACAAGTGTAGTGGAGCAAGAGACATTCGGGCACTGCTCATTAAATGAAGTAAAACAGCTCCAAAACAGTGAGCAAACAGCAAACACTCATTTCTATTTAATTTGTTTACCTTACATAATTCATAGATGGATGTAAGACATTCCGAACTTGATAGACTGGAAACAATTCTTGCTTGTGAAAGTGCTGGTAATTCTATTTTATTAAGCTGCCATATCTAGTTTGCCTCCATGACATATAAACAAGCCAGTGGGGTGGATGTGGCGTGAACTGTGTTTCCCTTAGCATTTCTGAACCCAACCCTATAACACATTTATTAATTTATGTATAAAGTACTTACTTGTTTAGTGTGCAATGCATTTGTCTAACTGCTATCATATCGCATGGCAATACAAATATGTTTTTAAAAAAAAGTATTTACTTGTTTATTTATTTATTGGTAAATTGCATATATCACGTACAAGGCTCAAGAGCATCAGAGTGCTTTAAAAGGCACTCTGTGCACATAGGACACGTATACAATAGCATCCGTATGCAAGACAAAGACCATATACACAAAAATATCTGTAAATAGTTCGAAGAAAAATTGAAGTTATCTGAAACACCCATTAGCATCTACATAGAGATTCGGCTAAGTGCAAGGATCTGGTGATCCTTGCACTGGTGAGACCAATCTGGTGAGACCAATCAAAGAACACTGTGAAGTACAGGTGGGCCTCATCTAATACCTCCCAGTGAGTACAGAGCAATGGAACATTCCAAGTGGGACTCCAGCAGACCACGAGGAAGTGGTCAGGAGACTGAAGAGGATAGAAGGAATTATTCTGAATCCTCCGGGAGAGAACATTTTCATTTCATTCGAAGGGTAGCAAGAGAGGAGATAATGTGAGTAGCCCGTGGTATGGAAATTCAGATTTTAGGAGCACATCCAGAAAAAGACTGGTGCACAATGTTTGTTCGTTGACCTCCATGCATGTAATCTTTGATCTTTTTAAAGATATTTTTGTGATATATAGTGATTGTCTTGCATGTGTGTAACCCACACATGTTTTATGCATATTTCCTAATACAGAAGGACTACATGTCAACTACATGCCAATTTATTCAGTAATAATCCAGGCAGAATAACCAGCGCGAGCTTGTAATACACCCTTGATCATGGAATGGAAGCCAACTCTAGGATTTCAAACTATACCAGACTTGTAGGACTCAATAGCTACTTGGATACAGGCCAGGACTCATTTCTGATGGTGGATCTTTGATTTCTGGCAGGAAATGTACAATAAGATAACATTTCTATCATGGGTGTCAGTCTGAGTAATTTTACATACCGCCCAGTAGCACCGCCCCCTGCATTAGTCATTACTAGGTAACTCCAGAGGGTGGAGACAACAGAGTATTACAAGTGCAGTCCTAAGGCTCTCCTTAGAAATGAGGTATTACCAGGGAAATCATCAATCTGGCCAGTCAGCTGGTAATTCCTCATTTTCACCCAGAGATTGAGGCTCCCTTCAGTAACCATAATCTCTGAATGAACCACCTTGCTTCCATGGATCTCTTAACGCTGATAGGATCAGTAACCAATGATACCGGCCTCCTTGGGATGAATAGGGACCTCGTAGTCCTGTGCCACAGAAACATGTCAATGGCACCGGTAAATCCAGAAGCACATTCGTATGGGTCTTGAGTGTAGGCGCACTAGATTTTAAATGTTTTGTGCATGGGCATAATAGATTCCAGAATAAAAGGAAGAGCGTTGAATAGACTGTTCCCCCTTTATGTGAAGTGGTATAGCTGCCTCTGGTAAACATTGATTTTCCAAACACATGGATATAAATAATTCACATTGTCCATTTGTAAGTATATTTACAGTATGTAAGAATGATAAAGTGTCCAAAAACTTTCAAAACCTGTATTACCTCCAGGAAAGTAATATGAATGAAGGCTCCACAACGAAATATATTCTGTTGATATCAAGAAATGGTGGATTTTGCCTCAAGATTGAGTAAAGTGCATCTGTTCTTGTTTTTTTTATGTGTTTTGACACTGAGGCCTGCTCAACAAGCCTTAGAAACGTGCTGTTTTAAAAACGCCCCACGCCCTCCAGAATCCCTGTGCAGCGCATGTATCATGGGACTGTTGTGCAATGTTATGACAGGTCAGGAATCTGGCACTGAGTGGTGACAAAGTGTCACAACTGAAACATTATAAGTTAACTGCAGAAAAGCAAACATCCTGTTTATGAATGAGTCTGTAAAGAAATGCATACATAAGACAGGGTGTAACTCCTATGAGAAGTATCATACAAGCAGGCTTCTTCCTTACAAGGCTTGCAACACAAACTGCAGCCCCCCCCCCCTGGCAGCTCCACCCCCTGGCAGCTGTTGGCAGAGAATTGTTAGGAATATATATTTTAATAGATCACAAATCGAGATTGATAGCAACGGAGCAATGTACATTCATGGGAGATTTGGGGGATGATATTATGTATATCAAAATGGGATCTGGATATTCGCACTGAACAACATTACATTTCACACATTGTTTTGAATTTCATGTATATTTATAATATTAGGGAGAGTAAGCGATTGTCCCAGAATCACACAATTTCCAGAGCGGTGTTTCCCAGGTTCCAGATTTTGTATGTAGCCAATAAGCCACACATCCCTATCGTTGTCTTTGTTTTGCAGAGGTGTGTTCAAGAAAACTGGGCTGAAGAATTGTGCAATGGAAGGAGGACAGGGAAGTATTTCCCATGGCAGGGAATACATCATTATATAATAGAAGTAGATGTGGTTTTGGTGGGAAATTGAAGGGAGCTGGTACTAGCTTTCCACCTCAGGTTAGGGGCACTGCAATTTTTTGATTCTTCAGCACTTTCTGCATAGTTGTGAATTTGCTACATTTGCCAATTAATCTGCCATCTGCTGCATAATTTGCAAATTCCGTCCAAAACAATTTTGTCTGTATCTCAAACGGATCAAAAGTTACCCACTATAAAGCGCCAAAATGTGGTGGTGCCAATGGCAGCCCCCTTGCAAAGGTTAACCGGTGACTTTCCGCTTCCTGATTGCTGCATTCAAGTGTTAAACTGATACTAATGAAGTGCAAGCGTCAGTGGCATAGCAAGGGTGCCGGGGCCCCCAATGCAGCCTTGTAAAATGGGCTCCCTTGCCTGCTGTTGGCTAGTATTAAAGATGCATAATTGGGGTGCAGATGGCTCCCGCATGGCACTGCGCTTGTTGCACCATTGATAGCTACCCCCCCCCCAACTATGTCCAGACATATTAATAGCTGTTGAAATGGCAACATTATGAAATAATGCTGTCACAGATTATGCTGCATTATGTAGCATTACTTGCCTTTTCTCTCTGTATAATTTTGTCATCCCTGCTGCATAATTTGGCAATTCGTTGCTGCATAATTCCAGTGCGCCTGCCTACGATATACAGGTATCCTGCTTAGGGCCCATAAACCTTGGAACCCTATAGGAACTTGGAAGATGAAGGAAGAAGCTGTGACCCTAACAGTCTCATAGGATTTCAGCACGAAATCTCTTGACTGACTCTAAGCGACAAAGGAGTTCAGATTCCTGGAAGGGCTTTGTCCTGCTTTAGATGCCTACTGCCTGCAAGAAACCTGTGTTTTTTTTTGAGTGGATTGAGGTCAGACTTTCGGTCTGTCCCATAGAACTCATTCCCTGTTGATATTTGGGTGTTGGCGAAAATCCTGAAACCTGTCGGGAAACCAGTGTAAGAGATTAGCAAGCAGGAAGAGTATCTGGAACACGGGGTCACACCAGGGTTCAACTTTGCTTTGTCAGGAACTACGAAAGGTTCAAGTCACTTGTTCGAGTCACTTGAATCTGAGCACTCCATCTTAGCTTGTGGAGCTCAAAGCAGCACAGAGGACCCACAGGATTGAAAGGGAATCAAAAGGAAGAACATCTGATTCCATTTAAAAAAAATCGTTTTAGTATTATATTACAAGAAATTGAACATTTTTGAATTTCCAATACTCGATTTAATATACTCAAAAGGCAAAAACAAACTTCCCCACTTTTTCAAACTGTACGACTTTATATTAATTTACATATATGAAAAACAAAAACAGCGTAGAGCCATTTACACCAATTGTACTGCTTTTGTATCAACACTAGGACAAAATATAAGGCGATTTCATAATCATTTTAATGTTTGAGTAGCAAGAAGTAGATAAAATGCATCCCCTCCACTTTTCAAAATGGTACATGTCTCTGTGAAAAAAAGTCTTTGTTGTAATTTTAAGGGTATTCAGAGATTATCGTGTCTTAGTTAACACATCTGCGATGAACGTAACCTGGTTTATTTTAAGTGATACATGTGTTGCACACGGGATAGTTGCAGTTTTTGAGTGACCGCAGGTTTTATCAGGAGGATATACTCATACCTTTTCTCCAGTCAAGCTTGGGTCATTCTCTAGAGATACCGATCCACCTTCTGGAGGCGAAAAGGAGAATCTTCTGACACAATCAGATCTATCTCTATAACAACCAAACATAGAAACAAAATATATTTCCTCCCATTGGTGCGCCTGTTCATGAAGGGTATGAGGCAGATTTGCTGTGACCCACACAAGATAGTGACAGTGGAATTTTCTTATCTAGCAACCACTCCTACCTTCCAAAGTTGCAGCATGAGTCATCCATCATTTTTACATATAACTCATCAGCTACATGTATCTATGTCTGTATGGATATGATATTTGTATTATGTTATATTTGCTATGATCACAAACACCCTCAACTGGAACCAACAGGTGAAAATTATCCTGATCCGTAAAGGGGGCGTTTAGCTCTAAATTGCTGCACTGCAACCCCGCACTCTGTATATCACCAGTCACAGAGACGGAGGCAGCTCATAGCAGCTGGACCTGAACTTATAGGGATTTTTCATGAAGACTACCCCTGGAGCATAGAGTACGTAATTACCAGAAGTCCTTTCCTGATCCTAATGATCCACCATAAGCCAAGTGATCCCGTCTAGGGGGAGTACTTGAAAACTAAAAGGACTAGAAGTCTAAAGCCCTGCTGAACAACCAGGCCATGATAGAGGGCTGAAATGCTGAAAGATGAACTGCATTGAAAGAATTTTTTGCCATTAGGAGTAGGCTTGACCAACTCTATGTCCGCCAACAAACCATATCTGAAATTAGGTACCATTTAGGTCCATAGCGGCTTGTCATTGCTACTATTTACATAATTGAGAAGTCTCTGCAAGTCTGACCATCCTATGAGACCCCTTCAACTGAAAGAGGTTGAAATGATAGTAGTATGTAGATACAAAGTCTTGCTTGCCAACACTAAACAATGAGAACAGAATCACTAGAAGACCTTTGAAGCCTGACTGTCCACTCTCAAACACCAAGCTCCAGGAGCCTTTGGTCCTTCACTTATGAAGGTTCTCCACTGCTAGATGTGTCTGGAACTCATTGGCCACCCTTTGCAGAGCAGGGTTGAGGTTAATATTTGAGGAATGTTCTTAACTTGTTTTACTCCGAATTAGGAGAAGGCATGGTAAACCCCTTTGGTAGAT
Organism: Calotriton arnoldi; assembly: GCA_963921515.1. NCBI lineage: Eukaryota > Metazoa > Chordata > Amphibia > Caudata > Salamandridae > Calotriton > Calotriton arnoldi. The sequence goes on from CAWUFW010005205.1 coordinate 583,366, forward strand.
CTATGTGCCTAGGTTTATGCCCGCTGGCTGAATTACCCTTTGATTTTTTGGGTGGGTTAAGTAAGCATTAAAAAGCTCGCAACAGCCAAAGAAGCGTTTTCAATTAGATGAAAAATGCAGGGAGCTCTAAAAGAGGTGTGGTCTAAGATGCATATTTAACATCTCAACAAGAGGTGAGGTATATGCAGCTAAAGGCACAGCTTCGCAGTGCTTAATTTGAGCTGGGGCTTTCCGGTGCCAAGCACCGGCACTTAATTGGTTTCCTAATTGTCAACACCATACCTAGAACAGTCTACCGCATGGTGGCGCTGCTCATCTAATTTAGAGATGAGCAGAACAACCGTTGTTTAGGAATACAATATACATTAAAATTGCAAATACTTGCCTCCCCAGCCATTCCTTTAGCTTTGGGGACCTGGAATAATCTGAACTGTCGCATTTACATGCGAGAGAGATGATTAGTAGTTGTTTTGGCAGCAATGACAAGGGCGATGGGTGGTGCAAGCTGCAGTGGCATCCCGGTCAGAGCTCTGGCACTTAATATTTTACAAATTAAGCACTGCAGCTTCGTCATGTGAAATAAAATCATTTGTTTGACAAATCCATAAATACATGAACATGGTCATACTGGAGAAAGAATAATCAAAATTAGGAGGTAATAAGACATTCATTTAACAGATTATCAAGCACCATTACTCGGTGCCATAAGTATGAAAGCAATTGACAAGGCAAACATAAAAGTAAGCTCCCCCTTGACTGCTTGCTGTCACTACTCTTGGAGATATATATTATGATGGAGACCAACCCAATAAGCCCACCGGGACCAAGGTATTGGTACTATAAAGAAGAATGGGCCCGTCTTTCAAGAGGGTAGCCATTGTGTGTGATACAACGATAAAAAAACTTCAGTTTGAACATGTATACGTCAGTCAATGAGGAAATCAACTTATCATTATAATCAGTACAGCCAGGCCTCTTTTTGAAGAATTTGACTGCATATATTCTCTTCTATGACATTTTTTCCTTCAAGTTTAAAACATAATAACTCATCCGTGACAGTAGTGCAGGTGATGCACTGCAAATGCCTGTTAATGTTTCACAGGTATTGTTAGAAATGGGGGTCTCTAGTTGGCAGAGGTAGGTACCTTTGTCCAAATAGAGACCCTTGCTTCTAGTCAGGGTAAGGGGGATACACTTCTAAAATAACCCCTGCTCACCCCCTGTGTAGCTTGGCACGAGCAGACAGGCTTATCTCAGAGGCAGTGTGTAAAGCATTTGTGAACACATACAGTAACACAGTGAAAACACTACAAATGAACACCACACCAGTTTAGAAAAATAAGTAATCTTTTTCTAAACCAAAACAAGACCAAACAACAAAAATCCACAATACAGTATTAAGAATAAGGCTTTCAAATGGTAGAAATCGGCCAGTTCAATGCAAGTTGTAAATGCGACACTTTTCTCATAAGTACCTTAGATGCGTCACGCAAAGCAAACAAAATCGCCGCAGGGAAGGTGATGTGTCGGTTTCTTACATGCAGGGGAGGTGATGCGTCTGTTCCTTACTGCAGCGCAGGGGAGGTGATGCGTCGATTCCTTACTTCGGCGGAAGTTGATGCGTCTGTTTCTTACTGCGGACCCCAATGATGCGACAGTCTTGGCGCCGCGATGCGTCGATCTGGTACGATGCGTGTCTTCGTGCAGCCGCACAGCAAGCTTGCATCGGGATCGGTGCGGCGGCAGCGATTTCTCGAGCCTCGGCAGGCGCTGCGACGGTTTCTTCGGCGATGCATCAGAAAACCAGTGCGGATGCGACACGCTTCTTCGGTGTTGCGTCGATTTCCCAGCTCCCAGTGACAAACAGTCTCCAGAGGTCCCAAACAGCAGCAGGCACCTCTTTGCAGGTTGGAATTTCCAGCAAGGAAATTCAGGGTAGCTGGTGGTGAAGTCTTTGTGTCCCTGAGACTTCAGGACAGGAGGCAAGCTCAGTTTCAAGCCCTTGGAGATCTTCCTCAAGATGACAAAGCAAACAGCAAAGTCCTTTTCTCCTTTCCTTGGCAGCAAGTAGCCACTGCAGGCCAACCCCAGACAGCAAACAGCACAGGGGCAGTATTCCTCCTCAGCTTATCCGGCTCTTCTCCTTGGCAAAGGTTTCTCTTGATTCCCAGAAGTGATTTAAAAGTCTGGGCCCCTCTTTTTATACACCAAAATCCTTTGTTCTCTGAAGACAGAGAGCAGAGAATGTCTGTACCCAGCCAAAAACCAGTTCTGTGGGGCACTTTGCAAGTGCACAACAACCTCCATTGTCAGTGTGAGCCCTGGCTCCAGACACACCACAGGGGGGCGGAGCCGTCATTGTGGAAGGCAGACACAGCCCTATTCAGGTGAAGGTGCTACTCCTCCCACCACTCCAAATGCAGACCAAGCCTATTCAGCTTAGCCCTGACTCATCAGACTTCTGGAGTCGCTGCCCCTCTCCAGCCCCTGTCATCCAAAAGCCAGACATGCAATACACAAACCTAGCAGAGGCACACTGGATGGTTAGGCTAGAAAATACCTACTTTCTAAAAGTGGTATTTTCAAACACAGAATCTAAAAATCACCCTCACTAAAAGATGCATCTTAACATTCTGAGTTCAGGCATACTAAACTTTATTTTCCTATCTTGTTCCCAGGGTCATTTATGTTTATAAGATGTTATAAACAAACTCCCCATTCTGTCCTATGGGAACAGATAGCCTTGCAATAATGAAAAACGAAATTGGTAGTATTTCACTATCAGGACATGCCACACACATCAGGGCATGTCCTACCTTTCACATACAATGCACCCTGCCCACAGGGGTACCTTGGGCCTACCTTAGGGGTGACTAATATGTATAAAAGGGAAGGTTTAGGGACTGGCAAGTGTCTGCACTTGCCAAGTTGACATGCATACCCTTTTTGTGTTTATCAGTCCCAGACTGCACACAGACTCTGCAATGGCAGGCCTGAGTCACATTTTACAAGCTGCTTCTGTGGGTGGCACAATCAGTGCTGCAAGCCCACCAGCAGCATTTGATTTACAGGCCCTGGGCACACATAGTGCACTGTACTAGGGTCTGACAAGTAAATCAAATAAGCCAATCATGGAATCACTAATCCATAACAACAATTTACAGGGAGAGCATATGCACTTTAGCACTGATCAGCAGTGGTAAAGTGCCAAGAGTCATAAAACCAACAAAAACAAGTCAGAAACAATACAAGAGGAAGGCAAAAAGTTCTGGGATGACCCTGCAAAAAGGGCCAAGTCCAACAGGTATTTTCCAAAAACCAAGGTCCTTCAAAACCAAGGGATATGCTGTTCACGGTTCGACCCCGTCGTTACTTACAGGGTCTAATCAGGACAAGTCATCTGACTTTTATAAACAACTTCAAGAGAGAATAATAAGAGGCTCTGAGGTGTAATTCAATCAGGCTACTAAATGATTCCAGCTTGTGCCCTCTGTGGATACTCGCCACGAGGTTTCCGGAATACACAGGCAAAGTCACTCCAAATTCGATAGTTCATATTCTAAACAGTTTTGGGCCAAACCAATCTCCACTTACTCAGTTATAAGATCAATAACTTATGCACCTGTGCACACCCACTGTGTTGCACCCATGAAATCAGAACCCTCAAAAGTAGCCTCTCCCTGGTGCCAAGCCACCAAATTGACCATCCTTTTGTGGTGTTTATAAGGACTTTGACTTATGGAAAATACCTGTGAAACGTTCACAGGCATTTGCAGTGATTGTTTTATGAACCAGGGGGATATCTACAGAGTTGTGTTTTTATATGTATATAAAGTCACTTGTTCACCTTTTCACACACTGTGTTGTCTGCACTTGTGTCACGGATAAGTTTGTTATGTTGTAAAACTGAAAGAAAAACTGTATAGAAGAAAATATAAGTTTCCTATGATATTGTGTGGCAACTCCGATCTTTGACAGTCGTGGAGAACTGTCTTCTTCTTATAAATGGATCCGTAGGGATCTGTTTCAATGTGTGTTTCTTTGCTTTATCAAGACTCATTACTGACAGACTGACCCTGATGGAGCACTAAATGTAAGTCTATCAACCTTCTGGTAAATGCTGCTGACTGAGATTCTTTGGAGGTGAATTTAATGGAAATGACAACCTAAGATAATCCAGTCACTGCTTTTGTTTATCTGATGTACTCATACATTGATTTGTTCACTGATTTTTACCAATGACAATGGCCTTTGCTAGAATTTGTACATTCACTTAAGGGCCTTTTATTAGGTCTGACATTAGCCAAGACCTATTGATTTTACTAAATTATATGGATAATATATTAACTCCCAAGGGCTTTCAGTCAGCCCTACTCATCCATTGGTCCATTAGTATATCATTCACATGTTTCTTCCACCAACTAAAGCATGGGGTAATGGGCCAGCCCACTTCAGCGACTGGCTAACTTCACTGTGAGGGATGGCATTCACCCTTCCACAAGGAGCACATCCACACACAAAGTATTTCTCTTCAGTGTCAGGGAGTACTATGGTAATGAGTGCTTTTGGAGGGCAAAAACATATTTTTGCTTTTAGTCAATGTTTTTTTCTTTAGATCAACGAGGGCCCAGCACCTTCCTCTACAATAAGGGTTTGCAAAAACTATGACAAAACAAGCCTGTTGATTTTGCCAAAGCTTGTTACTTTTATTGGAACATGAATCCTGTTCAATTCACTTGCTGCAAAGCAAAATGCAACAATTGAAAACTTATTGCAAGTGCACATATCAAGCACATCTTCAAGAAGGTACCCTCAGATTTTGTAAGGAAAAGCTTAATGATGTTAGAATCAGCAGCACGGCGCCTAACAGGGCAGTACCAGGGCAAGCAGTGAATCACCTCAGCAGTACAATGTCGCTATGGAAAGGTTAGAATCCAGACCTTTTATGGTCCATATCCCAGGAGAACAGCCACTTGAAGTAATATTCCATCCTTAATATGCTCTTGTTTCACACTGAGCATGCTCATACCAGCTGCCCGAAATCACATGCTCTATTTTAAAATAAATAAACTGTGTCCAAAGCAAGGTTACACATGTATTAAGGCATGTTTCTCACGGTTATGAATTTTTAGAAACATAAGTGCAGGAGCCACACGTTTTTCTAAATAACCCGCCGCATGTGCTGCCAAATGCAGAGCATGCTTAAAACAAAGGCTGTCTCGATTTGATTGTACTTCAAGCCTCTTTGTTCCACCACCTGCACTTCCAGTCACTTTACCTCCCTATAGAAGGGTCTTTTTCATACCTTTGTCACTGTTTTTCCTATCTTTCTCTTCCTCCGCCTTTCTTTCCCTGTTGCTTTGGATCAAGTCTGATGATGAAAACGATGTTCTGTTCCCCAAAAATGAGTCCCACTGCCACCTGCAACCACCGGCACACAATAAACACTGGCAATGCATCAGCTCCTCTGCACAGCTATGAAAAATGCACCCAACCTTGTCCAAGCAAAAGGAAACACTGGGTACTGAAGTCCAGCAGACATGTTAAAGTTTTATGTAGAGAACAGGCAGAGCCTAGAATTTACACCCACTTCAACATGTAAAAATATTTGTGCTGGCCAAAAAAATGCTTTGATTCTCAGAACATCCATGGGGTTTGGAGGAGGTGAATGTGACATAGTAGTAAGATGGAACATAAACAGGGTTGGAGGCTCATGATTAGGCTAGGCCTGGGTGGAGTTCCGCTATGCGGAATTATGTGAAGTGACCAAAAAGCGCAAGCAGCGGAGTGCGTTAGGTCGCGCCACTCTCGTTTATTTTTAGCGTCGGGTGTTTGTCCCATGCTGCAAAATCAGCGCGAACTGCATCATGCGCAGTGCAAGAGGGCGCTGCTTCTTTCTGCCGCTCGAGTAGATGCTCTACTCGACCGGCAGCTTCCTCAACGCGAACGGAAGGTTTCTCAATGCGAGCGGTCACGACCATCCGCGACCACCCTCTTTGAGAAATCTCACAGGGAGGTGGTCTAGCATTGGATTTTCCTTAGTCGCCAACGTTAAGTTGGCGAGAGAGGGAAAAACTCCACTCCGGAACTCCACGCAAACGGAGTGGAGCTCACCGCCCAGGCCTACTCATGATGTGACAGAAGAAAGATGGAACATAAACAGGGTTGAAGGCTCATGATGTAACGTAGAGGTAAGCTGGAACAAAAAAAGGACTCAAGGCTCATAACACAAAAAACCAAAGGGCGCCTGGGTTAATGAAATCAAAGCCTCTCTCTTTGTCAGAGCCTCTTTACGAAAGTAGAGACACTTTTAGTTTAAATGCAGACTATGAAAAAGCAGGAATAAGGGAACTGGCAAGCAAAGAGTCAAATATTTTGGGATATGTAAGTAACAGAAAGAACTAAGCTTCATTTTACATCTTCCCAGTGGGCAATGGTGCTTCGTATTATGCATGCTGATTTAGCAGATATCAGCATCTATCTCTTAGACCTTCTGAAGCAATCCCCAGGGAAGAAGGTGTGAAAATGTTCCCTCAGCTCATTTTAGAAGCATCGGAAAGCCCATGAATATTTCTCCTTAATGATGTTGTTTTTAGCTTGTTATCATTTCAGATACACCGTGCTATCAATAATGATGTATTATAAGTTACTATGGGCCTGATCTAGAGTTCGGCAGATGCGTTACTCCATCACAAACATGAGGGATATCTCGTCCGCTGTATTACAAGTGCATTATATCCAATGGCACCAGCCACGGCCCATGCAGGTAAGAGTGGTGGGGCCAGGTGTGGGATTTCGATTGATGACGATGAGGGAAAATAAATTATTTATTTAATCTTCCCTCGTGGTCGTCTGTCGAATCTCCCCCCAACCCGTCCCCACCGCTCTTTCCTGCACGGGCCACAGCTGAGTGGCACTTGTAGTACAGGGAGATATCCGTCACGTTTGTGACGGAGTAGCCCGTCCGCCGAACTCTAAATCAGACCCTATATCGAAAAAGTAGTCAAACGGAGTCAGTAGATTCCCATAGACAGTACAGGACAAACTAGTTGGACTCTTGGTGGCAGTTGGACAACATAACTGAACAAAAACTGAGTTGATGTGAAGAAGTGTCTCTAACAAAAAAAACTCAAATTCATTGAAATTTGCCAGTTTAGATAACTTAGTAACTTGACCCCCTCCACACTATGTATTGCCACATTACACATGACTTCACAAATTACCACTAGTGACATCAAATATGACGTCACCATTGACATAATTGATGATATTACTTAAGCTAGGGGCAGGTGGGCTGAACTCCAGCTCAGATAAAGGTTGTACGAAGGCTCTGCCCATTTGGTGGGGACCAGAGTCTTCGTGACATGATTTCCAGCAAACACAGAGGAGGCAGTTGCCAAGCGTAGGTCCTGCACCCGCAGGCCTTTAGCCTATGTCCATGGGCAGTAGGGTTTAATTAAAGGGCCTCCACTAAAAGAGAAACCTTTATGACATGAGGATAACTGATTGCACCCCAGCCTTTCATGGCGTGTTTGTTCTTAGTCCAAAGCTATCTCCTAGTTGAAGGTTTTCATAAATTAGCTGTTTGCTTATCCTTTATTTTTATACTTTTCTGGTTATCTCCCATCTTTTCGAAGTATTCTGTTTAGTAAAGTCTTGTTGTATTAACTGCAATAATTGGTCTCGGCCTTTAAGTTATCTTTTTTTAATGGTAGTGCTGTTTGGATGTACTGTTACACATACACATCACACATTTGTCAATATCACCCTAACCACACGTGTAACTAATGTGTTTGTTCATGCTCTTAAATAACAAAAACAGTGCTTTGTTCCTTACCAATTCTATCAATGTTGTTCTATGTAAACCAGCTGTTCTAAGGAAGCCCTCTTATGCACATGTGTGACTAAAACGTTTTTCAGTTCTAACAATAAATAAAAGTATTCCGTTCCAAGGATTGTCTTATCACTTTGCCCTCCCTCTGCCCTCAAAGGTGAGCCAAGGAGCCCTAAGGGAATCCTACTCACCTCTCTGGACTGGACAGTTCAACACTGTCCATCACACCAGTGGCTCACAAGCCCGGTTGTGGCAGTATGCTGCAAACTAGACAGTGGAATAGAGAAGGGTGCCTCTTCCTGTCCAGGGAAAAACTAAATGGCTGGTGATGCCAATCTCTGACCAACTCCAGGATTCACCATCATCTTCCTTTAACTTTGGGCATATTCAAAGTCACCTACTCCAGGTACTTCTTGCCCCCCCTCTGCCCCAATTAGGGAAATAAGGTGAAAATATGATACCCTCTACCCTTTCTTTCCACTCTCTGCAGTTTCCTCAGTGAGGCAAATGATGTTTCAGGCCCGACAGTACACAGGCCATTTGTTACTTGACTGCGATTGCTTTCAGGTGAGTGTCTGCGCCACACTGTAAAGCACATAGTGAGGGAGACAATTTGCGGTTATTGGTTTCCTGTTTCTGTACAATAAAACATGTCTTAAGACGAGCTGTTTTGGATTTGCCAGGCTATTTTAGATTAATATTGATCCTCTGAAGGGTGATCAATTTTTTCACATATTAGTCATGGAAATGGTTGTCTCTAATGTTGGTGTATTCAGGATATGGACATAAAGCTCCGCACACTTTCCGCCCATCTTTTTACTTGGCTCCTGTCCTTTGCAAATGGTGGCTTTTCATTGATCAATAGGCTTAGTAGTCCCTCCTTAGTACCAGCCTTGTCTCTTCTCCCCTGTTACATGTGTTGTTACTCCCGATGTTTTAATCACAGCCTCAAGGCACTATGTTCTTAAAAGGCTTCAGGCAAGACACACACTTGGTCCTAAGCTTGGCTGGCAGTGGTTACTTCACTCACTAGAACATCTCACATTTATATGAGACGGTCTATAAATTTTCCTTCATCAGCTCCACACAGAGTCAACCTAATCCGAAATGAATGTAATAATTCTGTCACATTTCAAAGCTACTAATTGTATATATGGACATAGCTATTTGAATGTACTCATAGTACTGTCTTGCATGCAATGCATTATGAGTAGGGTGGATTTATCATATCTTCTGCAGGGTGCAGTACCATATGTGACCAAAAGAGGTCCTCAGTGCTGGTGCCTTGCTCACTAGGGACCTCTAGGAGCAGTTTGTGGTACTGCACCTAGACATGCAGTGCTGGTGCCTTGCTCACTAGGGACCTCTAGTAGCAGCTTGCGGTACCTCTAGGAGCAGCTTGCGGTACTGCACCGAGACATGCAGTGCTGGTGCCTTGCTCACTAGGGACCTCTAGGAGCAGCTTGCGGTACTGCACCTAGACATGCAGTGCTGGTGCCTTGCTCACTAGGGACCTCTAGGAGCAGTTTGCGGTACTGCACCGAGACATGCACTGCTGGTGCCTTGCTAACTAGGGACCTCTAGGAGCAGCTTGCGGTACTGCACCGAGACATACAATGCTGGTGCCTTGCTCATTAGGGACTTCTAGGAGCTGCTTGCGGTACTGCACTGAGACATCAAATGCTGGTTCCTGGCTCACTGCGCAAGCATTTGCAATGCACTAGGTCTTGCATTTCTGAAAGTATAAGCTATTGGCGTTGCATTATTATTTGCAACGCCAATACCTCAAACTATTAGTAATGCAAGACCTATTGCATTGCAAATGCTTGTTCTTCAAGTTGCCCAGCGAGGTAAACAGTCCCCTGATTATTCGAACATATCAATTGAACTTAGACACTTGCGCTTATTCACATTTACCAAGTGGTGCCACACGAGTCTTCTCTTTTTGTTGGAGATGCGTTAGAATATGAGGATTAAAAGAATAAAAAAGGACAACCCATTTGAGTTTGGTCAGAAGATGGATTTCTAAAACTGCATGGCAGCATGCTTCTGGTGAATGGTTTGGATGTGAATGGGTTGGTTCATTTACAGATGGGACCTTGGAATCCCATCGACATTCCCAGCCGTGGGCATGGTGGTTGAGCTATGAAATCCCCAAGTGGGCATGAGGGAATATTTTTAGGAAATGTGCTGGTGCTCGTCATGGTTGTCCCGAATCTCTATAGAAACAAGCATCACTGACCAAGATGTGTGTTGTCATGGAATCCTTGTAGTCAGATGTTTGATAGGGGAAACTGAGCACAAACTATCAGCGGATGATCTCTTCTAGCCAACAAACTGGGAGGAGTTGTGTAGAAACCCTGCTGATTGCAAAATCCTTTTCAAAATTGGATTGCAACAACTTTCCACAACTGTGTCTTGAGCCTCACATCTGCCGGTGCTCATAGATTGTGGAATGGCCAGACCAACCTTGACTTCTAGTGGTGCTCCATGCATGCCCAGTGACTTATAATCTTTGATATGCCTTGCTGAATTATCTCTCTATAGCAGCTAAGCTTCCATCAAGAGCTACATGTTCTTTGATTTAACAAGGAGAGGTAAAAATCACACAAGGAATGGAGGTGCACTTTCCCAAACGCCCCTCCCATTGTCGGCTGCTGCTTACTAAGTTGCATGGAAGCCTCTGCGTTGCAGCCATGACACTATAGACAGGCAACAGGATCACTATTATCATTCTCCCCAACGGATCACTTTCACGATTCCAGGTGACTGAGGTGTATTTTATGTGCCCATTCAAGAGATAATTGAGGTGAACATGGACAATGCTTAATTGGGAAAAAAAAAAATTTATAATAATAAAAACAATACGTGTAGGTGGGTAGGTGGCCAAAGTTATTCTTTGAAGCTGATTGACTGCCGAATGCTAGGGTTGCCGAATATCAAGGCTGCTCTATTTTGATTCCTCGTCATGCCTCTTTCTTTTACCACCTTATACTTCCTCTTTAAGTCACGCTTTCTGGTTCTCTTTTATCCCTGCTTTTCTCTCTTTGCCACCGTTTTCCTATCTTTCTCTTCTTCCTTCTTCTCTCTTTTCTTCCTTTCTTTCTCTTGCTCTGATGATGGAAAATAATTCCCGATCCCTAAAACCGTATGACTTACAAAACGCTGCCCACATTGAGCTCTGAATATTTCCAGATCTAATTAACTCCACAGGTTAGTGTTATGGATTGAGGTACTCGGGATCAGCTAGTGTTTCGTATGCTGGTGCTACCTGTCTTTCAGTGCCCTACCACCCAACCCTTCTTGCTTGTCAACACCAAGGCAAGGACTCTTGAAACTAAACTTTCCACAAATATTCAATAGTAGTAAATGATCCTGTTCTTGATTATTTGTGTGTACTGCTATGCCTCCACGCTTCGCCACTCTGAGTTTGAGCCAGGTATGCATGGAAATCTGGCTACTTCCAGGAAGCACAAACATACGGGGATACTTTGAAGGCTAGAACATCAGCTGTGACTATAAATAATGTTATCGTCCAGCCTTGGGCAGTGAGGCCTTTTTCACGTGCCACCCCGTAGGTTAGGACCTCCCCCACACCGTGGCTTCAGAATCATGGGCACTTGAAGTAGGGATGTGGTGGGTACTGCCACCAACCCCCTACCCCGCCCCCCCATCCCCCCATAATAACCATGCTGAAGTTCAGAAGGTGAATGACCAATACAGATGCCTTTAAATTTTGTTTTTATCCTGTTGCATTTGCTGTGCGTTCAAACACAGGGGTCAAATGTCAGGCTATGTCTTCTGTCAAATTGCTGCATAATCTTTTAGCATAGAGATGTTGCTTTCCTTCTCAGACTGCAAAGTTAGAGGATTTTGTTAAGTGAAGTATCTGACCAGCTTGCTGGAGTACAGGGAATGTGAAAAAAAGGCTGTAGAATGTCATTTTGTTTCTAACACACAACAAACGTTAATTACCTGCAGAGGTACTGTACAAATATTTAAACGCATACCAGCAGCTAGGCAAACACATTTAAACCACATTATTTTTGTAATTCTGGAGTGTGGTGGAAACGAAGATTTTAATAGGATCACAACAAATCAGTAGACTTTATTTGGTGAGATGCAAATGATAAATATTTGCTGAAACTCGATTTCCACACATTATAGCGTGTGCGCTATATAGTTTTACCAGTAAACTGCATGTCAGTGCAAATTGTGTAGCTATTTCAATGCAAAATATGCTGTCTATATATTGCGGTATGGTACCACGCAATGCTTTAGTAATATATGTGCAACAGTGTGCTCCAAAATGCATCAATGACTACATACCACCCCCTTACCGCTCTCCTGCTGAATGGGCGTTGCTCATTTGCTATACTTGTTTTTTGTTTGAGGCTTGGATTTTTCACAATCCCTATGACTTCTGTGAAGTAACATTGATGGTAGCTCCCCCACTCTTAAAATTGTTCCAGCACCACAGCTCAGAATCCACTGCATCTATATTGTTCTTTACATAGCGTAAGGTTAATCTTTTTTCTCTGTCCCTCTCGCCACAATTGTCTTAGTCTTGCTCGAGTCTAAATCTGCACATATGGTATGTTCTGCTGTTTTAAAGATGCAATGACACTTCCCTGTGTAACAGTGAGTTCAGGGGTAGTCACACACAGATAATGATGAAGCAGAGGCGGAGATGAAGATAAAAATAGTGCTCTATATTTACCCCGCATGCTCAGAACCACGTCAGCAGTGAGGGAGCTTGGAACTGGCTCTATTTTAACGTATACATTGGGGCTATGAACAGCTTTGGCGTATGAAGAAAGCACAGAAGTTCTTCCTCAATTGCATTAATTTTTAAATACACCCAAACACTTAATATGAAATTTGGTTAATCAGAATGCATTGCATTAAATTTATTATAGAAGCTTTTATACATTGTGCCTAAACGGAAATAAAAGCCTATCATTAATCTTATGCCAGGAAAATAATACCAGTTTGTTTTAAAAACTATGCCAAGAGCTGTACTTGCCATCTACATAACCTGCCAACTCTCACGGTGCCTCAGTGTGACACACGATATCGGCTGCTATCACACGGTCTCCCGGTGAGGAGCCGATATCACACTGTGGAGGGAAAACAAGCTGAAAACCACTGTAAATAAATGGTGGTTTCCCATCTCGTTTTCGGAGGCTTTGAACTGCCGACATCCATTAAGGGATGTGAAAACACCCCAGGACGTCGGCACCAGCCTCAGCAAGGTTTTTTTTTTTGAGAGGAGGGGGCTTGGGGACAGGTTGGGGTTCAAAAGTGCCTCATTGGTACTTCTGGCACAAGGCCCCTCCCCCTTCAAGGCTCCACCCCCTTCTCACACTGTGACATTGTTCTTCAAGTTGGCAGGTATACATCTATGTTCCTGTGCCAGTGAACAACTCAGCAGACTTTGGAGCTGGGGAACCAGGTTTGAGTCTCGGAGTTGGCTTAACATCCTGTGAATCTGTGCAAATCACTTAATCTCCCGTGCCTTACAAAAATTGAATGTGTCCTTGTGTAATGTAACTGGTGTTCATGTAAAGTGCTCCAATACCTTTGGGCCGAGTTCGCACTATATAAAACTGCAAAAAATAAAATCGAGGCACATACATATTTTTATGGCGGTTCCCGGTTGCAACACAGTGTGGTGTTGCTTACCAAAACAATCCAGATTGTTGCCGATACAATCTTTGTACTACTCCCACCACTGCCACTTCCATAAAGGAAGCAAGAAAACAGTCTTAGACCACAACCTAGTGGTGGGACAAAATTACTGCAATATTACGTAAATATAATTCCAGTGTATGGGGAACCAGTGCAGCAGCCACAATGTTATCTTGCCTATAGCTCTGAAAATCATGGCACCATCCCTGGCTGTTTATTATGTAAGGATGATGTAAAGACTTTGAATGCTGGTCAATAAATTGCATTTATATCAAATTTGCGACCCCTGGTGACCATTAAGCGTACCCTGTGTTGTCAGTTTTTGTGCCACAGAATACATGCCAGTCTCACCCTGGTGTGTCACGTGGGGGAGGTTGATGCCCAATGACACCCACCTCTCAACTGCTATCTTGTGATGGCTCATCGGAAAGCTGATTTTTCAGGAATTTTACAATTATGCATACTGGGTCTCGCAGTAGACTATTGGGCCACATTTGTGACGTGAAACACAGACACCTGAAACGTGCTGCCCACCAACATGGGTGGACCACTGGTGTATTTATTTACAGTACACCAGTACCAGCTCAGCCGTTTGAGGGGCCACTGCCCCATAATTATGTCTTGAAAATAGTTGCTGGAACTGAGGTGTGAGAGGTGCTGCAGCTCCCCCATACAAATTGAAATAGTTTAGATGGAGAATGAAAAATGAAGGGGTCACTCAACTGTTTTTCTTCTGGCAACATTGGTTGTGTGATTCGAAAGCGGCTTGATACATATTCCCTCTGCCTTTAATCAGGTGATGTCATTGGCCAGCACCTGCTCTCTAAAAATTCTTGCACTGCCACTTTCTTGCTTTACTACCTAACAGACGCCTAGCGGCAGCACCTTGAGCACGCAGCACCCTTCATTCACCTTTAGGTGGCGCTGAGGGGAAAATTGAAATTTGCTTAGTAATTCAGGAACCCTCCAGCAGGCCTGATTTGAGTAGTCAAGTCACGCAGTGACAAGAAGGACGATGACAGTTCGTGTCTGGTACTTTCAAAAGCACAGCCGTTGGACGCCTGCAGCAGGCGAACCTGCCATTCATTCATTCGTTCACCTCGTCAGAACAATGCACCCGGTAACACTCTCTTCCGAGGTTGTTTTACTGATGCTACGTCCCCCCGTCGGTTGTGCTGTTCAGTCACACCACCCAGAGAGCTGCAAATGCCACAGAGCTCCACTCGAACAGCAGGAGAAGCTTGCCTGATGACCCTCTGACACACATATTGATCTCACTGCTAGAGATAGGTGAAAAAAACTCGGTTTGATATCTGCACATGTTTTTCCAAGAAAAAGAGCTTGCTTTTGTTTCCTATGTAATCTTTTTGACCATGAAGGCTATAGGAAATGGGTTATTCGGACTGTTCTTGCCCAAACATAATGTAGAAAATTTTTTCTGCGCTCAGTTTTCTTTTTTATGAGACTTTTCCATTTTCACCTGTTCTTTCCTTCTTTTCAGATGCAAAATATGTAGACATGCTTGGACACCATATTCACACCACAACACAGCGTGGTGTCAAAATCAGCAGTGCTGCGTTTCACCAGTGGTAAAAAAAAATTGCACAGCAGCACGTTTATTAACCAATCCAGAGATCCCTTGCGTCACCCTTCTACTCATGGTCCCACCCATCACTAAAAATTTCAAGGACAACTCTCCACAGTTAAGCTTAAAATATGTGTAATTTTGCAGCAATTACACATAGGGGTCGATTCCGATTCGGGCCGGAAATTTCTCCGACCGAGCCGGACCCGGAGAGATTTCCGACCGACCGGGACCCGTGCAGTCCGACCGAACGAGTACGATGCGTCCGTATGTTATCGGACTCGAGTCGGTCGGACTCCCATTGAAGTCAATGGGAGCCGGTCGTCACAACGCGTACGCGGGCTCCCATTGACTCAATGGGTGCGAGTCGGACAAGGGCGCCCCTACAGCGGGTACGCGGCGAAGCGATTCGCGCCATACACGCACAGGTAGGGGGACCCATGGGTCCCCCTGTGTGCGACTCGCGCGGCTACGCGTACAGGGGGTCTGACACGGACCCCCAAAGCACGGCTCCGACAGCTCTTACGAGCCGGAGTGCGCGGCTCGGTCGGACTGCTCGCGGCGCGCATCGTACTTACCCGGCCGGGAAACGTCTCCATTGCGCGGTGCGAGTCGAGTCCGAGCGAGTCGGTCGGAGCGGTTCGAGCCGGGAGCGAGTCGGTCGGAGTGGTCGGGACGCCCGGACGAGTCGGTCGGAGATTTCGCGATCGTACTCGCTCGGCCGGACCCGCGTACGGTTCGGTCGGGAAACAGGGCTCCGAATCGGATCCGGTAAAGCCGAATCCGATTCGGAGCCCTACCGGCCGAGATCGGAATCGGCCCCATAGTGTTGATTGCAATATCATCAGGGGCGTCTTAACTGCATTATAGGCCCCCGGGCAAAGCAGCACTGGGCCCTGCCTACACAACCACTCACAGGAATAAAAATGTTTAACGGAAAATTAGTGGTAAATTCTGGTCTGCATCGGGCCCCTATGCTCTTGGGCCCCCCGGGCAACTGCTCAGCGTGCCCATGCGTTAAGACGCCTCTGAATATCATACAATAATCTGTATACTTTTTTTGCGCCTGGTTTCACTTGCATAAGAATTGAACAGAAGGCAAGATCAAGCTGTTTATACGCATGGCTTTGCATGGGTACCTGTGGGTGATACATTGCTCCTGCGCCATTATGCCGATTTGCCTATATTACAGCGGTGCCACTGCACACTGGAAAGGAATTTTAATACAGCTCGCAAGTCAAGCTTAGGTATGAAATATTTGATAGGCAAACTTTACCTGTTCTTCCAAACCAGGGGTTATCATCAGTAGCGGCTCGTGGAGGAGTGCTGCAGTGCGGCGGGGCAGGGAGGAGCAGGGTGGGGGTAGTAAACTACGGCATACGGCCTAACAGAGAAGTAAACAAACAAATAAATAAAACTAATTTCATTGTGCGCTGCATTGTCAAATGCGATGCAGCGCGTGCAACGAAATTCGTTTTATTTATTTATTTGTTTACTTACCTCTGTTCGGCCGTATGCCGTAGTT